>JBAMNC010000550.1:32500-1244058 GCA_037902135.1 Cetoscarus ocellatus
TATATATATATATATATGTATAGGATAAATAAGTTATGAATTAGAATACATATTGAAGGAATGAATAAGTCAATTAAAAATACCTGGCTCAATGTTAACCAAAGGAGACCAGAAACATATTAAAAAGAACGCCACTCAGAGGACAAAGTTGATTATCTTTGTTGAAGTAAAAATACTCAAATGAGAAACAAGCTACATGAAACAAAAGGGGCTGGAGTTGTCGACAAAAATGGACAAAACAGGAGAAAATGATCAGGCCAACCCACCATGGGCCGTCGCATCCAACACCTCTCCATACGCTGCCTGACCAAAAACTAAGTAAACCAAGGTATAATCAAAACTGAGAGAACAGGACCACCGACAATCTCCAGCCCAAACTAAAACAACAAAACCCAGCAACCTAGTGCTGCTGAGGAACAAAAGAGGGAAAAGGAGAAACAAAAATACCTGTAAATGCAGAAAACAAAGGAGTACAAAGAAACCTCCTGCTCCCCAGGTCTGTGTGTGTGCCCAACCATTGCTTCTCTCTCAGCTCCTCCAAATAGCCCTCCCCTCCCTGGGCGCAGATTACTCTCAGGTGCGCAGCAGAGGAGAGGAAGGAGGAGTACCAGGGAGAAACAGAGAGAGAAACAGGGCCGTACAATAGTCCCTGAGACAGTTAGCCCCTTTCCATGACTCTCCTCTGGTCTCTCCTCTCCCGGGCAGATGTCCTCCAACAATGCTGCTTGAGGTTTGAATTTTATTTGAGTTTTTGTACTGATGTGTCGGCACATTTATCTACTTGATTTTTTTCTCGCTGCTCAGAACCTAAACCATCTAGCAGAAGCCTTTATGAGATTAAACAAGTATTGACAGTCTTTGCATCCAAACATCTTCATCTACATGTGCTCCATGACGCATCATTTATGAGATTATTTTCAACAATCCTATTTGGTTGGTCTCTGGAGTCTCTGGCAGAGAGCAACACACCCCTGACCCGTGGTTGGCTTTGTTTGGTATTATCAGTGTTACAAACTATGTGTCACATTGTGAATTTAAGAGAAGATACACTGATCTGCTATATTGAAGTGAACCAAGATGAAAACGTCTCCAACGTTCCTCTGCACAGACAGAGGAGTTGTACAACGGCCTGAGCAATGTGTTGACAAAGCCTGGAAGACTGATAGTCCCAAAGAAGATGAAAACACGAGTCAAAGTGGATTGCTGTCTGCCAGGGACTCCACCTAATATTTCTCTCTGAAATCAGGGCGGGGCGTCGGGTGCTCGGGCCGGCCCTCTGCGAGGGCCGGGCTGGTCCCCGTCCCGGGTGCTCGGGCCGGCCCTCGCTTTTTCTTTGATTTCCTAAACACATTCTGGATGATGTCTTGACTTAGGGTGCTGATTTCTTGTCCATTTCTTGTCAATCCTGGCCAAGCCACATCCCCAAAAGTATAAAAGTCCGCCCTCAAGTCTACACTTCCTCATTCCTACACATCATGAATCAAAATCACAATCATTTAATCACAGGGCCAACTGTCTACCACAATGTCATCGCACGTGTCTGTACTCTACTCAGGTATATCCAATCAAATCCTATCACTCCGTGTCATATCGTATCGTTACTCATCATATCACGTCATATTGATACTGAATCATATTGGTCTTATAAAATCATATCATATCTTCCATATGGTTTCATCGTATCACACAATATCCTATTGCTCTATATAACGCTGAGTCATGTGATATATTGATTGATTGTGGATAAAGGTCTATGATGTGCCAAGAATTGAGGAATTATTTCAGCTAAGACCAAAGTGTTTTGAAAACCAGCGAAGGGAACCACCATACCGGAATACCTGACTTACCACAGTTTTCCAATCTCTCTTTTGATTCATTTTAAACAATTTATCCTTTCGTCCATCCAAAGTGTTCAGCTTTCGCCATAACAGTACTAAATTACTTCACTTTCAGCTACTGAGGTGCTTCCTCCTACCCAGCTCCTCCTCGCTTTATTTCAACATCAATTTCAAGTCATGCCAAAGTCCTTCTCTTGCTCCCCCTTCTCCTTGATCAGATCAGCATCACCTTCCCCATGAATGGTAAACACATGCGCAGGTCCTTGGTTTGTAAAACTTATGCCTTCTCATCAGTGTTCTTGGGGGTTCTAAAATAATCGGTCCCTCATAGCATCTTGGTTTAAAAACTAAATAGACTTTGCCAGATTGTCTGGCTGGTATTCAAAACATTTTCGTCTTAGCTGAAATAATTCCTCAATTCTTGGCACATCATAGACCTTTATCCACAATCAATCAATCAATTTCGATTGTGTGCAAAGATTAGCCCGTCATTCTACCAGTCAATTAACAATATATATATATCTATATATCTATCTATCTATATATCTATCTATCTATATATCTATATCTATATATCTATATATCTATATATATCTATATCTATATCTATATATATATATATATATATATATATATATATATATATATATATATATATATATATATATATATATATATATATATATGTATAGGATAAATAAGTTATGAATTAGAATACATATTGAAGGAATGAATAAGTCAATTAAAAATACCTGGCTCAATGTTAACCAAAGGAGACCAGAAACATATTAAAAAGAACGCCACTCAGAGGACAAAGTTGATTATCTTTGTTGAAGTAAAAATACTCAAATGAGAAACAAGCTACATGAAACAAAAGGGGCTGGAGTTGTCGACAAAAATGGACAAAACAGGAGAAAATGATCAGGCCAACCCACCATGGGCCGTCGCATCCAACACCTCTCCATACGCTGCCTGACCAAAAACTAAGTAAACCAAGGTATAATCAAAACTGAGAGAACAGGACCACCGACAATCTCCAGCCCAAACTAAAACAACAAAACCCAGCAACCTAGTGCTGCTGAGGAACAAAAGAGGGAAAAGGAGAAACAAAAATACCTGTAAATGCAGAAAACAAAGGAGTACAAAGAAACCTCCTGCTCCCCAGGTCTGTGTGTGTGCCCAACCATTGCTTCTCTCTCAGCTCCTCCAAATAGCCCTCCCCTCCCTGGGCGCAGATTACTCTCAGGTGCGCAGCAGAGGAGAGGAAGGAGGAGTACCAGGGAGAAACAGAGAGAGAAACAGGGCCGTACAATAGTCCCTGAGACAGTTAGCCCCTTTCCATGACTCTCCTCTGGTCTCTCCTCTCCCGGGCAGATGTCCTCCAACAATGCTGCTTGAGGTTTGAATTTTATTTGAGTTTTTGTACTGATGTGTCGGCACATTTATCTACTTGATTTTTTTCTCGCTGCTCAGAACCTAAACCATCTAGCAGAAGCCTTTATGAGATTAAACAAGTATTGACAGTCTTTGCATCCAAACATCTTCATCTACATGTGCTCCATGACGCATCATTTATGAGATTATTTTCAACAATCCTATTTGGTTGGTCTCTGGAGTCTCTGGCAGAGAGCAACACACCCCTGACCCGTGGTTGGCTTTGTTTGGTATTATCAGTGTTACAAACTATGTGTCACATTGTGAATTTAAGAGAAGATACACTGATCTGCTATATTGAAGTGAACCAAGATGAAAACGTCTCCAACGTTCCTCTGCACAGACAGAGGAGTTGTACAACGGCCTGAGCAATGTGTTGACAAAGCCTGGAAGACTGATAGTCCCAAAGAAGATGAAAACACGAGTCAAAGTGGATTGCTGTCTGCCAGGGACTCCACCTAATATTTCTCTCTGAAATCAGGGCGGGCGCCCCGGGTGCTCGGGCCGGCCCTCTGCGAGGGCCGGGCTGGTCCCCGTCCCGGGTGCTCGGGCCGGCCCTCTGCGAGGGCCGGGCTGGTCCCCGTCCCGGGTGCTCGGGCCGGCCCTCTGCGAGGGCCGGGCTGGTCCCCGTCCCGGGTGCTCGGGCCGGCCCTCTGCTCGGGCCGGCTGGCCCTCTGCGAGGGCCGGGCTGGTCCCCGTCCCGGGTGCTCGGGCCGGCCCTCGCTTTTTCTTTGATTTCCTAAACACATTCTGGATGATGTCTTGACTTAGGGTGCTGATTTCTTGTCCATTTCTTGTCAATCCTGGCCAAGCCACATCCCCAAAAGTATAAAAGTCCGCCCTCAAGTCTACACTTCCTCATTCCTACACATCATGAATCAAAATCACAATCATTTAATCACAGGGCCAACTGTCTACCACAATGTCATCGCACGTGTCTGTACTCTACTCAGGTATATCCAATCAAATCCTATCACTCCGTGTCATATCGTATCGTTACTCATCATATCACGTCATATTGATACTGAATCATATTGGTCTTATAAAATCATATCATATCTTCCATATGGTTTCATCGTATCACACAATATCCTATTGCTCTATATAACGCTGAGTCATGTGATATATTGATTGATTGTGGATAAAGGTCTATGATGTGCCAAGAATTGAGGAATTATTTCAGCTAAGACCAAAGTGTTTTGAAAACCAGCGAAGGGAACCACCATACCGGAATACCTGACTTACCACAGTTTTCCAATCTCTCTTTTGATTCATTTTAAACAATTTATCCTTTCGTCCATCCAAAGTGTTCAGCTTTCGCCATAACAGTACTAAATTACTTCACTTTCAGCTACTGAGGTGCTTCCTCCTACCCAGCTCCTCCTCGCTTTATTTCAACATCAATTTCAAGTCATGCCAAAGTCCTTCTCTTGCTCCCCCTTCTCCTTGATCAGATCAGCATCACCTTCCCCATGAATGGTAAACACATGCGCAGGTCCTTGGTTTGTAAAACTTATGCCTTCTCATCAGTGTTCTTGGGGGTTCTAAAATAATCGGTCCCTCATAGCATCTTGGTTTAAAAACTAAATAGACTTTGCCAGATTGTCTGGCTGGTATTCAAAACATTTTCGTCCTAGCTGAAATAATTCCTCAATTCTTGGCACATCATAGACCTTTATCCACAATCAATCAATCAATTTCGATTGTGTGCAAAGATTAGCCCGTCATTCTACCAGTCAATTAACAATATATATATATCTATATATCTATCTATCTATATATCTATCTATCTATATATCTATATCTATATATATATATATATATATATATATATATATATATATATATATATATATATATATATATATATATATATATATATATATATATATATATATATATATATGTATAGGATAAATAAGTTATGAATTAGAATACATATTGAAGGAATGAATAAGTCAATTAAAAATACCTGGCTCAATGTTAACCAAAGGAGACCAGAAACATATTAAAAAGAACGCCACTCAGAGGACAAAGTTGATTATCTTTGTTGAAGTAAAAATACTCAAATGAGAAACAAGCTACATGAAACAAAAGGGGCTGGAGTTGTCGACAAAAATGGACAAAACAGGAGAAAATGATCAGGCCAACCCACCATGGGCCGTCGCATCCAACACCTCTCCATACGCTGCCTGACCAAAAACTAAGTAAACCAAGGTATAATCAAAACTGAGAGAACAGGACCACCGACAATCTCCAGCCCAAACTAAAACAACAAAACCCAGCAACCTAGTGCTGCTGAGGAACAAAAGAGGGAAAAGGAGAAACAAAAATACCTGTAAATGCAGAAAACAAAGGAGTACAAAGAAACCTCCTGCTCCCCAGGTCTGTGTGTGTGCCCAACCATTGCTTCTCTCTCAGCTCCTCCAAATAGCCCTCCCCTCCCTGGGCGCAGATTACTCTCAGGTGCGCAGCAGAGGAGAGGAAGGAGGAGTACCAGGGAGAAACAGAGAGAGAAACAGGGCCGTACAATAGTCCCTGAGACAGTTAGCCCCTTTCCATGACTCTCCTCTGGTCTCTCCTCTCCCGGGCAGATGTCCTCCAACAATGCTGCTTGAGGTTTGAATTTTATTTGAGTTTTTGTACTGATGTGTCGGCACATTTATCTACTTGATTTTTTTCTCGCTGCTCAGAACCTAAACCATCTAGCAGAAGCCTTTATGAGATTAAACAAGTATTGACAGTCTTTGCATCCAAACATCTTCATCTACATGTGCTCCATGACGCATCATTTATGAGATTATTTTCAACAATCCTATTTGGTTGGTCTCTGGAGTCTCTGGCAGAGAGCAACACACCCCTGACCCGTGGTTGGCTTTGTTTGGTATTATCAGTGTTACAAACTATGTGTCACATTGTGAATTTAAGAGAAGATACACTGATCTGCTATATTGAAGTGAACCAAGATGAAAACGTCTCCAACGTTCCTCTGCACAGACAGAGGAGTTGTACAACGGCCTGAGCAATGTGTTGACAAAGCCTGGAAGACTGATAGTCCCAAAGAAGATGAAAACACGAGTCAAAGTGGATTGCTGTCTGCCAGGGACTCCACCTAATATTTCTCTCTGAAATCAGGGCGGGCGCCCCGGGTGCTCGGGCCGGCCCTCGCTTTTTCTTTGATTTCCTAAACACATTCTGGATGATGTCTTGACTTAGGGTGCTGATTTCTTGTCCATTTCTTGTCAATCCTGGCCAAGCCACATCCCCAAAAGTATAAAAGTCCGCCCTCAAGTCTACACTTCCTCATTCCTACACATCATGAATCAAAATCACAATCATTTAATCACAGGGCCAACTGTCTACCACAATGTCATCGCACGTGTCTGTACTCTACTCAGGTATATCCAATCAAATCCTATCACTCCGTGTCATATCGTATCGTTACTCATCATATCACGTCATATTGATACTGAATCATATTGGTCTTATAAAATCATATCATATCTTCCATATGGTTTCATCGTATCACACAATATCCTATTGCTCTATATAACGCTGAGTCATGTGATATATTGATTGATTGTGGATAAAGGTCTATGATGTGCCAAGAATTGAGGAATTATTTCAGCTAAGACCAAAGTGTTTTGAAAACCAGCGAAGGGAACCACCATACCGGAATACCTGACTTACCACAGTTTTCCAATCTCTCTTTTGATTCATTTTAAACAATTTATCCTTTCGTCCATCCAAAGTGTTCAGCTTTCGCCATAACAGTACTAAATTACTTCACTTTCAGCTACTGAGGTGCTTCCTCCTACCCAGCTCCTCCTCGCTTTATTTCAACATCAATTTCAAGTCATGCCAAAGTCCTTCTCTTGCTCCCCCTTCTCCTTGATCAGATCAGCATCACCTTCCCCATGAATGGTAAACACATGCGCAGGTCCTTGGTTTGTAAAACTTATGCCTTCTCATCAGTGTTCTTGGGGGTTCTAAAATAATCGGTCCCTCATAGCATCTTGGTTTAAAAACTAAATAGACTTTGCCAGATTGTCTGGCTGGTATTCAAAACATTTTCGTCTTAGCTGAAATAATTCCTCAATTCTTGGCACATCATAGACCTTTATCCACAATCAATCAATCAATTTCGATTGTGTGCAAAGATTAGCCCGTCATTCTACCAGTCAATTAACAATATATATATATCTATATATCTATCTATCTATATATCTATCTATCTATATATCTATATCTATATATCTATATATCTATATATATCTATATATATATATATATATATATATATATATATATATATATATATATATATATATATATATATATATATATATATATATATATATATATATGTATAGGATAAATAAGTTATGAATTAGAATACATATTGAAGGAATGAATAAGTCAATTAAAAATACCTGGCTCAATGTTAACCAAAGGAGACCAGAAACATATTAAAAAGAACGCCACTCAGAGGACAAAGTTGATTATCTTTGTTGAAGTAAAAATACTCAAATGAGAAACAAGCTACATGAAACAAAAGGGGCTGGAGTTGTCGACAAAAATGGACAAAACAGGAGAAAATGATCAGGCCAACCCACCATGGGCCGTCGCATCCAACACCTCTCCATACGCTGCCTGACCAAAAACTAAGTAAACCAAGGTATAATCAAAACTGAGAGAACAGGACCACCGACAATCTCCAGCCCAAACTAAAACAACAAAACCCAGCAACCTAGTGCTGCTGAGGAACAAAAGAGGGAAAAGGAGAAACAAAAATACCTGTAAATGCAGAAAACAAAGGAGTACAAAGAAACCTCCTGCTCCCCAGGTCTGTGTGTGTGCCCAACCATTGCTTCTCTCTCAGCTCCTCCAAATAGCCCTCCCCTCCCTGGGCGCAGATTACTCTCAGGTGCGCAGCAGAGGAGAGGAAGGAGGAGTACCAGGGAGAAACAGAGAGAGAAACAGGGCCGTACAATAGTCCCTGAGACAGTTAGCCCCTTTCCATGACTCTCCTCTGGTCTCTCCTCTCCCGGGCAGATGTCCTCCAACAATGCTGCTTGAGGTTTGAATTTTATTTGAGTTTTTGTACTGATGTGTCGGCACATTTATCTACTTGATTTTTTTCTCGCTGCTCAGAACCTAAACCATCTAGCAGAAGCCTTTATGAGATTAAACAAGTATTGACAGTCTTTGCATCCAAACATCTTCATCTACATGTGCTCCATGACGCATCATTTATGAGATTATTTTCAACAATCCTATTTGGTTGGTCTCTGGAGTCTCTGGCAGAGAGCAACACACCCCTGACCCGTGGTTGGCTTTGTTTGGTATTATCAGTGTTACAAACTATGTGTCACATTGTGAATTTAAGAGAAGATACACTGATCTGCTATATTGAAGTGAACCAAGATGAAAACGTCTCCAACGTTCCTCTGCACAGACAGAGGAGTTGTACAACGGCCTGAGCAATGTGTTGACAAAGCCTGGAAGACTGATAGTCCCAAAGAAGATGAAAACACGAGTCAAAGTGGATTGCTGTCTGCCAGGGACTCCACCTAATATTTCTCTCTGAAATCAGGGCGGGCGTCCCGGGTGCTCGGGCCGGCCCTCGCTTTTTCTTTGATTTCCTAAACACATTCTGGATGATGTCTTGACTTAGGGTGCTGATTTCTTGTCCATTTCTTGTCAATCCTGGCCAAGCCACATCCCCAAAAGTATAAAAGTCCGCCCTCAAGTCTACACTTCCTCATTCCTACACATCATGAATCAAAATCACAATCATTTAATCACAGGGCCAACTGTCTACCACAATGTCATCGAACGTGTCTGTACTCTACTCAGGTATATCCAATCAAATCCTATCACTCCGTGTCATATCGTATCGTTACTCATCATATCACGTCATATTGATACTGAATCATATTGGTCTTATAAAATCATATCATATCTTCCATATGGTTTCATCGTATCACACAATATCCTATTGCTCTATATAACGCTGAGTCATGTGATATATTGATTGATTGTGGATAAAGGTCTATGATGTGCCAAGAATTGAGGAATTATTTCAGCTAAGACCAAAGTGTTTTGAAAACCAGCGAAGGGAACCACCATACCGGAATACCTGACTTACCACAGTTTTCCAATCTCTCTTTTGATTCATTTTAAACAATTTATCCTTTCGTCCATCCAAAGTGTTCAGCTTTCGCCATAACAGTACTAAATTACTTCACTTTCAGCTACTGAGGTGCTTCCTCCTACCCAGCTCCTCCTCGCTTTATTTCAACATCAATTTCAAGTCATGCCAAAGTCCTTCTCTTGCTCCCCCTTCTCCTTGATCAGATCAGCATCACCTTCCCCATGAATGGTAAACACATGCGCAGGTCCTTGGTTTGTAAAACTTATGCCTTCTCATCAGTGTTCTTGGGGGTTCTAAAATAATCGGTCCCTCATAGCATCTTGGTTTAAAAACTAAATAGACTTTGCCAGATTGTCTGGCTGGTATTCAAAACATTTTCGTCTAGCTGAAATAATTCCTCAATTCTTGGCACATCATAGACCTTTATCCACAATCAATCAATCAATTTCGATTGTGTGCAAAGATTAGCCCGTCATTCTACCAGTCAATTAACAATATATATATATCTATATATCTATCTATCTATATATCTATCTATCTATATATCTATATCTATATATCTATATATCTATATATATCTATATCTATATATATATCTATATATATATATATATATATATATATATATATATATATATATATATATATATATATATGTATAGGATAAATAAGTTATGAATTAGAATACATATTGAAGGAATGAATAAGTCAATTAAAAATACCTGGCTCAATGTTAACCAAAGGAGACCAGAAACATATTAAAAAGAACGCCACTCAGAGGACAAAGTTGATTATCTTTGTTGAAGTAAAAATACTCAAATGAGAAACAAGCTACATGAAACAAAAGGGGCTGGAGTTGTCGACAAAAATGGACAAAACAGGAGAAAATGATCAGGCCAACCCACCATGGGCCGTCGCATCCAACACCTCTCCATACGCTGCCTGACCAAAAACTAAGTAAACCAAGGTATAATCAAAACTGAGAGAACAGGACCACCGACAATCTCCAGCCCAAACTAAAACAACAAAACCCAGCAACCTAGTGCTGCTGAGGAACAAAAGAGGGAAAAGGAGAAACAAAAATACCTGTAAATGCAGAAAACAAAGGAGTACAAAGAAACCTCCTGCTCCCCAGGTCTGTGTGTGTGCCCAACCATTGCTTCTCTCTCAGCTCCTCCAAATAGCCCTCCCCTCCCTGGGCGCAGATTACTCTCAGGTGCGCAGCAGAGGAGAGGAAGGAGGAGTACCAGGGAGAAACAGAGAGAGAAACAGGGCCGTACAATAGTCCCTGAGACAGTTAGCCCCTTTCCATGACTCTCCTCTGGTCTCTCCTCTCCCGGGCAGATGTCCTCCAACAATGCTGCTTGAGGTTTGAATTTTATTTGAGTTTTTGTACTGATGTGTCGGCACATTTATCGACTTGATTTTTTTCTCGCTGCTCAGAACCTAAACCATCTAGCAGAAGCCTTTATGAGATTAAACAAGTATTGACAGTCTTTGCATCCAAACATCTTCATCTACATGTGCTCCATGACGCATCATTTATGAGATTATTTTCAACAATCCTATTTGGTTGGTCTCTGGAGTCTCTGGCAGAGAGCAACACACCCCTGACCCGTGGTTGGCTTTGTTTGGTATTATCAGTGTTACAAACTATGTGTCACATTGTGAATTTAAGAGAAGATACACTGATCTGCTATATTGAAGTGAACCAAGATGAAAACGTCTCCAACGTTCCTCTGCACAGACAGAGGAGTTGTACAACGGCCTGAGCAATGTGTTGACAAAGCCTGGAAGACTGATAGTCCCAAAGAAGATGAAAACACGAGTCAAAGTGGATTGCTGTCTGCCAGGGACTCCACCTAATATTTCTCTCTGAAATCAGGGCGGGCGCCCCCCCGGGTGCTCGGGCCGGCCCTCGCTTTTTCTTTGATTTCCTAAACACATTCTGGATGATGTCTTGACTTAGGGTGCTGATTTCTTGTCCATTTCTTGTCAATCCTGGCCAAGCCACATCCCCAAAAGTATAAAAGTCCGCCCTCAAGTCTACACTTCCTCATTCCTACACATCATGAATCAAAATCACAATCATTTAATCACAGGGCCAACTGTCTACCACAATGTCATCGAACGTGTCTGTACTCTACTCAGGTATATCCAATCAAATCCTATCACTCCGTGTCATATCGTATCGTTACTCATCATATCACGTCATATTGATACTGAATCATATTGGTCTTATAAAATCATATCATATCTTCCATATGGTTTCATCGTATCACACAATATCCTATTGCTCTATATAACGCTGAGTCATGTGATATATTGATTGATTGTGGATAAAGGTCTATGATGTGCCAAGAATTGAGGAATTATTTCAGCTAAGACCAAAGTGTTTTGAAAACCAGCGAAGGGAACCACCATACCGGAATACCTGACTTACCACAGTTTTCCAATCTCTCTTTTGATTCATTTTAAACAATTTATCCTTTCGTCCATCCAAAGTGTTCAGCTTTCGCCATAACAGTACTAAATTACTTCACTTTCAGCTACTGAGGTGCTTCCTCCTACCCAGCTCCTCCTCGCTTTATTTCAACATCAATTTCAAGTCATGCCAAAGTCCTTCTCTTGCTCCCCCTTCTCCTTGATCAGATCAGCATCACCTTCCCCATGAATGGTAAACACATGCGCAGGTCCTTGGTTTGTAAAACTTATGCCTTCTCATCAGTGTTCTTGGGGGTTCTAAAATAATCGGTCCCTCATAGCATCTTGGTTTAAAAACTAAATAGACTTTGCCAGATTGTCTGGCTGGTATTCAAAACATTTTCGTCCTTAGCTGAAATAATTCCTCAATTCTTGGCACATCATAGACCTTTATCCACAATCAATCAATCAATTTCGATTGTGTGCAAAGATTAGCCCGTCATTCTACCAGTCAATTAACAATATATATATATCTATATATCTATCTATCTATATATCTATCTATCTATATCTATATATCTATATCTATGTATATATATATATATATATATATGTATAGGATAAATAAGTTATGAATTAGAATACATATTGAAGGAATGAATAAGTCAATTAAAAATACCTGGCTCAATGTTAACCAAAGGAGACCAGAAACATATTAAAAAGAACGCCACTCAGAGGACAAAGTTGATTATCTTTGTTGAAGTAAAAATACTCAAATGAGAAACAAGCTACATGAAACAAAAGGGGCTGGAGTTGTCGACAAAAATGGACAAAACAGGAGAAAATGATCAGGCCAACCCACCATGGGCCGTCGCATCCAACACCTCTCCATACGCTGCCTGACCAAAAACTAAGTAAACCAAGGTATAATCAAAACTGAGAGAACAGGACCACCGACAATCTCCAGCCCAAACTAAAACAACAAAACCCAGCAACCTAGTGCTGCTGAGGAACAAAAGAGGGAAAAGGAGAAACAAAAATACCTGTAAATGCAGAAAACAAAGGAGTACAAAGAAACCTCCTGCTCCCCAGGTCTGTGTGTGTGCCCAACCATTGCTTCTCTCTCAGCTCCTCCAAATAGCCCTCCCCTCCCTGGGCGCAGATTACTCTCAGGTGCGCAGCAGAGGAGAGGAAGGAGGAGTACCAGGGAGAAACAGAGAGAGAAACAGGGCCGTACAATAGTCCCTGAGACAGTTAGCCCCTTTCCATGACTCTCCTCTGGTCTCTCCTCTCCCGGGCAGATGTCCTCCAACAATGCTGCTTGAGGTTTGAATTTTATTTGAGTTTTTGTACTGATGTGTCGGCACATTTATCTACTTGATTTTTTTCTCGCTGCTCAGAACCTAAACCATCTAGCAGAAGCCTTTATGAGATTAAACAAGTATTGACAGTCTTTGCATCCAAACATCTTCATCTACATGTGCTCCATGACGCATCATTTATGAGATTATTTTCAACAATCCTATTTGGTTGGTCTCTGGAGTCTCTGGCAGAGAGCAACACACCCCTGACCCGTGGTTGGCTTTGTTTGGTATTATCAGTGTTACAAACTATGTGTCACATTGTGAATTTAAGAGAAGATACACTGATCTGCTATATTGAAGTGAACCAAGATGAAAACGTCTCCAACGTTCCTCTGCACAGACAGAGGAGTTGTACAACGGCCTGAGCAATGTGTTGACAAAGCCTGGAAGACTGATAGTCCCAAAGAAGATGAAAACACGAGTCAAAGTGGATTGCTGTCTGCCAGGGACTCCACCTAATATTTCTCTCTGAAATCAGGGCGGGCGCCCCGGGTGCTCGGGCCGGCCCTCTGCGAGGGCCGGGCTGGTCCCCGTCCCGGGTGCTCGGGCCGGCCCTCTGCGAGGGCCGGGCTGGTCCCCGTCCCGGGTGCTCGGGCCGGATTTCCTAAACACATTCTGGATGATGTCTTGACTTAGGGTGCTGATTTCTTGTCCATTTCTTGTCAATCCTGGCCAAGCCACATCCCCAAAAGTATAAAAGTCCGCCCTCAAGTCTACACTTCCTCATTCCTACACATCATGAATCAAAATCACAATCATTTAATCACAGGGCCAACTGTCTACCACAATGTCATCGCACGTGTCTGTACTCTACTCAGGTATATCCAATCAAATCCTATCACTCCGTGTCATATCGTATCGTTACTCATCATATCACGTCATATTGACACTGAATCATGTTATTCTTATGAAATCATATCATATCATATATATATATATATAAAATAAATAAGTTATGAACCAAGAGTCATGGAAAGGGGCTAACTGGACATGAATTGTCTCAGGGACTCTTGTGCGGCCCTGTTTAGGATGTGTTTAGGAAATCAAAGGAAAAGCGAGGGCCGGCCCGAGCACCCGGGACGCCCGCCCTGATTTCAGAGAGAAATATTAGGTGGAGTCCCTGGCAGACAGCAATCCACTTTGACTCGTGTTTTCATCTTCTTTGGGACTATCAGTCTTCCAGGCTTTGTCAACACATTGCTCAGGCCGTTGTACAACTCCTCTGTCTGTGCAGAGGAACGTTGGAGACGTTTTCATCTTGGTTCACTTCAATATAGCAGATCAGTGTATCTTCTCTTAAATTCACAATGTGACACATAGTTTGTAACACTGATAATACCAAACAAAGCCAACCACGGGTCAGGGGTGTGTTGCTCTCTGCCAGAGACTCCAGAGACCAACCAAATAGGATTGTTGAAAATAATCTCATAAATGATGCGTCATGGAGCACATGTAGATGAAGATGTTTGGATGCAAAGACTGTCAATACTTGTTTAATCTCATAAAGGCTTCTGCTAGATGGTTTAGGTTCTGAGCAGCGAGAAAAAAATCAAGTAGATAAATGTGCCGACACATCAGTACAAAAACTCAAATAAAATTCAAACCTCAAGCAGCATTGTTGGAGGACATCTGCCCGGGAGAGGAGAGACCAGAGGAGAGTCATGGAAAGGGGCTAACTGGACATGAATTGTCTCAGGGAGTATTGTACGGCCCTGTTTCTCTCTCTGTTTCTCCCTGGTACTCCTCCTTCCTCTCCTCTGCTGCGCACCTGAGAGTAATCTGCGCCCAGGGAGGGGAGGGCTATTTGGAGGAGCTGAGAGAGAAGCAATGGTTGGGCACACACACAGACCTGGGGAGCAGGAGGTTTCTTTGTACTCCTTTGTTTTCTGCATTTACAGGTATTTTTGTTTCTCCTTTTCCCTCTTTTGTTCCTCAGCAGCACTAGGTTGCTGGGTTTTGTTGTTTTAGTTTGGGCTGGAGATTGTCGGTGGTCCTGTTTTCTCAGTTTTGATTATACTTTGGTTTACTCAGTTTTTGGTCAGGCAGCATATGGAGAGGTGTTGGGTGCGTCGGCCCATGGTGGGTTGGCCTGATCATTTTCTCCTGTTTTGTCCATTTTTGTCGACAACTCCAGCCCCTTTTGTTTCATTTAGCTCGTTTCTCATTTGAGTGTTTTTACTTCAACAAAGATAATCAACTTTGTCCTCTGAGTGGCGTCCTTTTTAATATGTTTCTGGTCTCCTTTGGTTAACATTGAGCCAGGTATTTTTCTGGTGATATGGAGGCCGTAACATCAGTCAAAAACAAAAAAAAAAAAAAAAATGCCTGGACATGTTCTGATATAACAAGCTGTAACATGGACACTAATGCTGCGAGCAAACAGAAATGTGTGAGTGTATGTAAAACAGGTTAAGCTTATTGTCGGTCATCTCAAAACTTTGAACATGTTGTTTATGAAGAGAATCCTGTTTGAAGTTTAAATCTGTTTTTTTTCTTTTCTTTTCTTGTAGTTTCACACTATTTAAGCATTTATAACATAATAATGACAAATACTTGCCAGAATTGTTTACTTTTATTTCTCATAAAAAAAGAGCAAAAAACATTTTCAGCACACTGCAACAATAGCACGATCATAATAATAAACCTTGATAATATTGGTCACAATAACCGTGATATGACATTCTCATACCATTACGTCCCTATGTGTGTACCTGCAGCCCCATCAGGAGCCTCATACTTTATAAGGGGTGTTTTTCAATATGTGTACTGCAGCAAACTTCCGGACTTGCGCACTCGTGATACGTCATCAACCACAGCCGAAGTCCTGTTCCAATACTAAGTCAGCATCGACACAAGTTCGGTCCATGTACCCGCTCTGCTCGTAACTTGAGGGGACTTTTCACAGTTCCAATCTCACAATGTAAGGCAACCGGATCGGTGCCTGGACTTAGCACCCTGGCCCGTAGGCAAGGGGATCGAAGGGTTCGTTCGAACCCCCCCTCCAGAGCCCCCCCTCTCCTCGGTGAAGGTTTTCTGTCATGTCATGTAAATAAATATAAATGGCTGTCACCGTTTAAATAACTATTCCAAATCATTCTAACCTGATCAAAAAAGGAATTAAGCAGATCGCAGCCCTAGCACCGAGTCTGGGGACCTTGGGGCATGAATTGACAGACAACTGTAACGTTGCAAAAACAAACGTCCATTTCTCCTGTGCTCCTGTTCACACTCCAGTCCAGTGGGTGGCGGTAATGCCCCTATAACCGCAGAAGACGAAGAAGAAGAAGAAGAGGAAAACGAGAAAATGGTTAAAGAGGAAGATAAATAAAGAAGACCAAAGAAAACTACGGCTATTATGTCCCAAAATATAGGCGAGAATTTCCGAAAAAGGGCAAAAATGGGTAAGGTGCTAAGTCCAGGCACCGACTGACGTGTATTGATTAGTGGTCATTAGTTCCGTTAGCTCTGTTAGCATTATTTTTTTAAACTTTATTATCAGTAGACGGGTTTCTGTCCAACATCATCACTAAGATGCGCGCACAACCAGGGGGCAGATGAATAAATTAATAATGTACAATTATTGATAACTAATATAGATAATAGAGAAATGGTAAAATATATATTTGTACATAAAAAAGTAAATGTAAATAAATTTAGAGAAAGTAATGTAAATTAAACACGGGCAAATTAACATGACAGACAACTGCACTTAATGTAATTATATAAATAAATAAAATTGAATAGCTGATTATTTTTTGTTGGATTTGATATGTTACACACCCAAATTAAATTTTTAATTCAATTAAAAATAATGGGAACGAGGGGTTGCCTTGGATATTCTGACTTTATGTATATGTAATTTATCAAGTAATATGAAGAGATTAATTATGTTAAATTTATTACTTTGAGAGGAGCCAAAAATTATTTTTTTCTCAAAAAACTGATACTTGACTGTAGTTTTAACGAAAAGAAAGTGTCCCAATCTTTCAAAATGTGATGCAAAATGGACATTTATAAAAAAATAGATGATGCTTTCTTGATCTTTTTTACAGAAGGTACAGCTGTCATCGATATCAGAAAATCTGTATATGTATACATCAGTAGGATAGATGTTATGTAATAGCTGAAGATGTCTGTTATATATACACACACACATTAAGATATAACATTTTAAAACAACTTCATTATAATTCTCTGTGTTTACCATATGTATGTGTGTGAAATTAATTTTAATTTTGAAATTAAAATTAATTAATTTAATTTCAAATTAATTTTGAAATGATCAAAAGAGAGCAACAGATGTGGCCAGACATCAAAAGAGAGCAACAGAGACACAAGGAGAGCTACAACTAAGAGAAAGATAACTGTCCAATAGTAGAGAAATAGTACACCTAAATTTAATTCAATTCATTGATTCACAGTAAAAGGAATGTTTGAATGATAATAGAGATGGTGCATTTCCATTAAATTCATTCATGTTTATTCATTAAATGAATTAATGCATGTTGACAGAGACATGCAGCAGAAGAGGGAAGCAGAGACAGACAACAGACAGCAGAGGTGAGCAACAGAGAGACAGACAAGGAGAAAGCCACAGAAACACTGGCACTGAGAGGGTTGAAAATGGGGAATTATACAATTGAAAAGTGGCCATTATCAGAATTTTTTTTGGGACATAATAGCCGCAGTTTTCTTTGGTTTTCTTTCTTTATCTTCCTCTTTAACCATTTTCTCGTTTCCTCTTCTTCTTCTTCTTCTTCGTCTTCTGCGGTTATAGGGGCATTACCGCCACCCACTGGACTGGAGTGTGAACAGGAGCACAGGAGAAATGGACGTTTGTTTTTGCAACGTTAAAGTTGTCTGTCAATTCATGCCCCAAGGTCCCCCAGACCTTCGGCTTCGATCTGCTTAATTAAATTACCTTTCCTTTTTTGATCAGGTTAGAATGATTTGGAATAGTTATTTAAACGGTGACAGCCATTTATATTTATTTATATGACATGACGGAAATCCTTCACCGAGGCGGCGGCGGGGGGGGGGGGGCTTTGGAGGGGGGGGTTCGAACGAACCCTTCGATCCCCTTGACTACGGGCCAGCTTACCGATAAACTTGCTGACAAAGGTTTGAGATATTGCATCAGCACAGACAGTAAGACAAGTCAAATTCCCGACAACACCTGAACGCATCAAACTCCAGAGTCGTTGACCTGCTGGGAGCTTCTGCTGTGTGCTCTGATAAACAGCTGCTGTGGTTTCTACTGTACTCCCTCCTATCAAACTCTCTGTCAGGCATGCAGTGTTTCAGAGCTCTGCGGCTCACAAACTCTGCTCAGCTCGTCGTCAAAAACTCAGACGCACTGAGGAGAGTCTTTCTCCTCCAGCCGGCATGCTGTCAGAGCAC
Source organism: Cetoscarus ocellatus (assembly GCA_037902135.1). Classification (NCBI taxonomy): domain Eukaryota; kingdom Metazoa; phylum Chordata; class Actinopteri; order Labriformes; family Labridae; genus Cetoscarus; species Cetoscarus ocellatus. The sequence goes on from JBAMNC010000550.1 coordinate 51,118, forward strand.
CAAAACCACAGCGGCGTCCCAGCGACGGGCGACCACACGCCTGGACCAGGACCACCTGAAACTGTGAGTCTGAGAAAGTCTGTGACAGCAACCTGCTGCTGCTGCGTTCACTCATTATTCACTAAAATCTGATCATATTTGATACACATTATCTACTGTATTTTCCTTTGGGTTGTGCTTTTATTTTTATTTTTATTTTATCCCCCACAATTCTTTAGATTTATTCTAACTATAAACTAAGTGTTTTGCACCATTTTACCAAGTCAAATTCATTATTTGTGTAAATGTACATGACAATAAATCACAATTCTGATTCTGATTAGACAGTAAACCTGGCAGCAGTGGTTAAGCTGGATATTCAACACATTTAAGTTAACAACTATCACCTTAGTACAGTGTTGCTGAGTAAGGATAACAGCTTAATGCACTTGCTTTGAAAATGTTAACTTACATAAAATAAGACACAGTGTAGCGTATAATATGTAACACATTAAAGGGATAGTTCACCTTTTTTGATGTGGGGTTGTATGAGCTCCATGTGGCCACTAAGTACATTAGATTAGAAGTTCTCTCATCTCCCTCAGTAAGCCACAATCTGTAAAAGTTTGTGAAGCAGAACTAGCCGCAAACATGGAAGTATTGTACCAAATACAAAGGGTATTTGGTACAATATTTACCTTTTGTATTTGGAACAACACTTCCCTGTTTGCGGCTAGTTCTGCAGCACAAACTTTTACAAATTGTGGTTTACTGAGGGAAAGGAGAGAACTTTCTACTGCATCTAATGTACTTAGTGTCCATATGGAGCTCATACAACCCTACTTCAAAAAAACTGAACTATCCCTTTAAAGAAAAACATTAAAAGTAATGAAATTACAAAAAAATCAAAAATGATACAAACCCCTACAACTAAGCAGGCACAAATTAATAAACTAAAAGTGAAGTTGTGTTTTCATTTAATATTTCATACTAATATTTCACCCAGTAATAGTGCTAATAATAATATTACAAAGACAACAATAATTCAAACAAAATAAAACACAGCACAACTGGAAGGTTTAACTTTTAACTATAACTTTAAAAGAAATAAAATTATGAATATAAGATGTGTAGTGTGAGGCCTTCTGAATAATTGTATAGGATGTGCCTGGAGATACTGACATATCAATCAATCAATCAATCAATCTTTATTTGTATAGCACCAATTCATAACAAATGCTATCTCAAGACACTTTACAAGAGAGCAGGATGAAGACAAACTCTTCATTTTATGGATACACATATATGTATAGATACATATATAAATAGGCCTATATAATATACACATATACATAATACATACATCCATCACCCAACATAAATCCAAATAGCCAATCAGGAATCCCTCATCATGGCGGCAAGAAAAAAAACACTGTTACATGTAAAATATTTCTTATGATGTCCAACATATTTTGCATCCTATATTTACAACAAGCGAGGTAGAGTCATTTGAACCTTTAGAACAAATTATGTTGATCTCTTGTGTTTGATATCACTATATAAATGTGTAACTGGTTAAACTGTTTGCTTTAGGCATCTTTTCAAAGATACATAGAGGTAAACCCTCAAAGGAAACCCCTGAATATTTATTATATAACTTGCAATTTTAGACAAAAGTTATTAATTTATCGACAATGTTGCCAGATCTGTGTAAGTGTTTAACAAAAAAGTGCTTATACTTTACTTCATCAGGGATGTAAACTCAAAGTCCCCCAGCTCTGGAGTGGAGGACATGCTTTTCTACACCATCACTGAAGGAAAAGAGCAGGTCCCACTGTCACTGTTCACAGCAGTAAGTCCTTAAAGGCAGGTCCATCGACCAGTTATATCGGTCAAGTAAGCCAGTCGTAATGAGAATGTCTTTCTTTGGTTTGTTCATGTCTTCAGGCTCTGAAGAGAACTGGCCTTCACCCATCAGATCCCCGTCTGAAGGATTACATGGGAAAGCTTCAGCAGGCTGTGAATGAATCAGACGGTGAGGTGATGATGGACAGAGAGCTCTTCCACAGGTGAGATTTTGAATATGTGGGCATCATGGTGGGCCCTCTCTGCAGTGTCTCCACTAAAATAGCTACAATCCCCACTCGATCACATTCTCTCCACTGGGAGGTTATCATAGAGAGCATTGAAATACATTTTCTTCAATTATTGGACATCCAGACAAGCATCTAGAATAATGTTCTCTTCTCTTCAGAGAAAAGGTGGAAGGCACCTTTCCTCCTGGTGTTCAGACCTCTTCCATCTTTTTTGCAACTATTCTCTTCAGGTTTTTGGATGTGCATGCTATTTCCTTCAAACTTATCTAATTTTTCCCACTGGAAAGCCCCTCTGGAGGGACGTTTCTTCAGTTGGAATAGCAGCTTTGAAAAGTCATTGTCTTTTTTTAGGATGGTATCCACATTGTCACTAGCTAGAGATCACAGAAACAGAGCCCGGGTCAGCTGAAGTTAGTAAAGCTGTGGCAATGAAAGGGCAATGAAGTGGATTTTGTTGCTCTTTGGTGGTATATTGAGGTATAAGATGTAAGTAATTCATTTTTTTGTATTTATTTGCACATAGCTAAAAGAGAAGTCAAAGAAAACAGTGAACAAGATTAAGTCACATGCAAAGGTGAGGTAGAAACCCAGCGAGGGCCTATTTGCAAACCTCACCTCACCGTGAGAGTAAATACAGATCATATTAACAGAAAAAACATAATATCCTAGTAACAAAAGAAAAATAAACAAAACAAAAATCTAATAATAAAATACATTTTACCAAAATGAGAGAGAACATCAACACAGAAATAGAATATAACAGAACAAAGTGGTACATTTATGTATTTTGTCAAGCAAAATTGATATTTAAACATTACACAGATCATCATGAACAAAAAGTCTCTAACATTAAAAAATATTTTAGCCTTGATCTGTTTCTGGACAGGGACGGAGACTCTGTCAGTGAATTAAAGTATTTGGTCCATAATTGAATGCCGTTGTATTTTGTTGAACTCTGACCTTGAGATATATGATACAGTGGTAGGTACAGGTTATTGTTCTGTCTTGTTGAATGAAAGTTCACTTAAGAGTTTAGAATAAAGAATATTTTTTAGCTTTCTGGCAAATCTGTACTCATGTATTTGACTTTAAAAATAAAATCATACGTTTGAAGAGTATTTATATCAGAAATAGATAATATGTTACACTTCAAAAGAAGTGGAGATAAAACATCACTGAATCTGGAAAAAAGTCGCTAATCTGACAAACTGTTTCTGCAGAAGTAGAATTTTATGTAGATATGTTGTAAAACTGTTGCCCAATGCATATTATTACCGAAACCATTTTTTTGTCAAGAATACAAAGTCTTTACCTCAAGAAAAATGTTGTTGCTTTCATTTTAGCAGTCAGTTTGTGTAACGAACAGTTGTAAAACAAAAAAACAACAGTTCCGCTTATAAAAAAAAAAAGAAACTCTTGACTTGTAAATTTATCTGTGCAGTGATGATAAGTTGAAGCATCATGGTATATTTTTGTATTTTTCTGGTATTACAGTCAATACATACTGACGCGTGGCCAGTAAATGGGCTGTAAATATCAACCAAAATGTAAATATCAGCCGACACCAATATTCAGCTTCTTAGGCCAATATCTGCAGATATGGATATTGTACTGACAATATTGTACATCCCTAGTTTTACTATTTGCTCTCATAGAAAGACCATCCTTAAGAGCAGTTTTACTCATCTCTGTTGGGCTGAACTTCCCATCTCCAAAACACTACTTTTCAGGGAATAAAAACATTTGATTATCTTTTCTTTAATTAAGAAATTCTGTTTTATAATTGGAAAATGGCTTTGATAGTTTGATTAACTGGTTGATATTATCTTAATCAATACTACACCCTGACACAGTCTGGCATAAATGCACTGTATACTCTTAGAAGTGTGTGTGTATATGTGTGTGTGTGTGTATATATATATATGTGTGTGTGTGTGTGTTTGTATACAGTATTTTTGTTGTAAGTGTATGTATGTATGTGTAGATGTATACTCACAGGTTTGTTTTCCAGTACAGTTTTATTTATTTGCCATTTTACTCATTTTGTCTTATCCATAATTCCTGAAGTTTTTGTCTTTTACTTGCAGAAGTGTTAATAATGTGTTTATTTCTTTATTCTATTTTTATTTCTATGAATTTTATTATTATAGCCACTATTTTACTATTTTATTTTCATTTTAATGGCAGTGCTAAATTTCTTTCTTTCTGTTTTACTTTTGAGATGCTGCCATAACAACCAAATTTCCCCTAATGAGGGAATCAATAAATGTTTATCTTACCTTATTTTGTTTTTTTAAATTGAGATTTTAGGTTTCTGCCCAACAGTGATGATATTTCTATATGAGGGCAATATGGTACACTCCTGTCACATTTTCTCCATTTAAGAAGTTATCCTAAAGTGCCACTAGAAGTTCAAATAGTGGCATGTTCCTCCTCAGATAAGAAACAGAAAATCTGGTTACATTTTCTCCACTGGAGTTTTCAACCTGGAGTAAACATGTCACATTTTCTCCTGAACATGATCACCTTAAGAGGCAACCTGTCACAACTTTACCCTAACAAGCTTCACAGGAGGATGCATTACCATATTTTTCTTCCTAGACGGGCAAAGTATGTTTGCCTTTTTCCTTGTTCAGGGTAACTTTATGAAGAAACATCTCCTAAAAATCATGAGGCACATTTTGACAGGAAACCTTTTTTCCCAGAGTTTTTGTTCAGTTGCCTTACTAGGAGTGTATTTGTCCTCGAATGATGCCTCTCATGAAAAGACTTAGATCTCAGCACTGACGGCCTCATGGCGTTTTGTTTTCCATTCTCCAACCGGTGCAGGCATGAGACCCAAACTATTTTTAGTCTGACCTTCAACAACAATCCATTTCAATGCAGGATTTGTTGAATGTGACCTGCTGCTTGTCTCTCTTTCCTCTCTGCCCCTTTATTCTTAACACATCCTCAGTGTTACTAACTATGAACCATTTAGGATTAAAGAAGAGCATGGTAATATGTAGAGGTCTTGGACTGCAGAGGGCTGAAACAGAAACAAAGTACATGTTTGTCAAAGTTCACTTGTTTTCTAATGTTAAGATTTGACTGACTTTGAGGTTTGATAATATTATGTAACTCCCGTAGGTATTTAGAGACACTGTCAGGTTTATTTACTGTCACGTTGAGCAAAGCAAAGGTCTGTCACTCCGACTGATCGCAGACAGCTGCTGCTCCCATCTGTCAACAACTCAACACACTCTCTCACACACTCCTGCAGTGTTACAGTCGAATCAAAGGAAGTTTTTCATTTCCAGAACGTTCTTCTCTGCCTCTTTTCATCGTGTTGTTTTTCTTTCAGGTGTGTTGGTGGAAATATCGTCTTACTGATTCAGGCCTTCAGGAAGAAGTTCATCATCCCAGAGTTTGACGTATTTGCACAGAAAATTAATGAAATCTACAGCAGAGTGCAAAGCCACAGTGATGGGAAGGTAAAAATGTGATATTTTTATAATCTGTATTTTATGGAAATAGAACATTGATAACTGATTGGTATTTTTAGAGCAGATAAAGGCTGGACCATGTATTGAATTTATATATGTCATTTAAAGAAGATATGTAGTTAGATGATATTTTCTATATCTATGTGATAGGACTGGGCGATACAGCCTAAAAATGAAATCCCAGGTTATTTAACAAAAAAACTTAATTTTCAATTGCTATCAATTTTTTTCCCCCTTAAGACAAACAAATGATACAGAAATTCCATAAAACAAGTTTGCTATTTTGTTGAATTAATTGCTCAGTAACAAGGGAGAGATTGGCAGAGCTTGTCCACTGCTAATTAGCTTAGCTCAAACACTGGGAGTCAGTGGGTAGCGTTAGCCTGCCTCTGCCTACAGTCATCAGATAAACTCTTCAGCAACTCTTAACGGTCCTGTGTGCTTGTTGTGACTCTTTTTTTAAAAAAAATTATTTTCTTTTTTTTTTTTTTATGTTACGTTATCTATTTTTACACTAAGATTTGCACTTTATGTAATTACATAAAATACATACGAAATTAAACTGCAGGGTGCATGCACAAACCCCTGCGGACGTGCTTGTAAGTAGGTCAACAAAACAAAGCCTCTGTTTACAAGTAGAAGTTTGGTGCGTAGGATTATGGCAGAATTTGTAAGAGAGGACGAGTTGTGGATGGCACAGTGCATATTAAATTTCCTTGATTTAGCACAATGTTAACATCCATAGTCCGTAGTCCCAAACTAAGAACTTAGCTTGAAGTGGCTTGGTATTTCCCTCTAGTTTGGCAAAAGTTGGCCTAAACATAAGTGTGTGAATACAGCTTTAGAATTAAAGTGCAGGCTGTAATTTTGTTATAAAAGGTACATTTTGTAGTTTGGATGTAGGAAGACTTGTCCACGTAGACACAGAAAGCTGAACTGTTTTCGCAGAACATTAGAGTGAAACTCTCTTCTTATTTATTCTTATGAAACAGGACAAGACTGAAAATGTGCCTGTGGATAAAATGGCCTCCCATTGTCACAATAATGACAATGGGAGGCCATTGCATTTCAACTGCTCTGTTAAACATATTGCTTCTTGTTAAACTCACTGAACTCTGTCCCTGCGTTTCACTCTCTGATTTCAGGTGGCAGACTACATACCTCAGCTGGCCAAGTTCAGCCCCAGACTGTGGGGTGTGTCTCTGTGTACGGTGGACGGGCAGAGGTGAGGAGTACAGATATAACATATGGTTATTGAAATGTATAGCACTAGGATAGTTTGCAGTACCATGTGATTCAAAATGATGCAGTAGCTGTTTTTTTTTTTGTTTTGTTTTGTTGTGGCATCACTAAGAGAACCACTATCTCAAGAAAATCTGCAGAATAGGCATAAAATCATAAAAACAAAGTGCACATGCAAAGAGAAATGACACAAATACATTAGCAGGGTTGTTTTACTACTTAGATGGAGCACAAGTTTGACTGCTTTTTTATTTAACTCAATATGGAGTGCCAAGGACTTCTGTTTTTGCTGCCATGTTATTGAAGTTGGTGTCTGTATGATTTGATTTGTACAAGTATTTGTTTCAAGATTCCAATATCTGCTATAGCAGTGATCTTCAACTGGCAGCCTGGGAGCTACATTTGCTCTGTGAGATGGAAAACATTCAGACTCTTAATGTTGTACTTGTTTCTTCTTCCTGCAGACATTCAGTGGGCGACACCAGGCAGCCGTTCTGCCTTCAGTCGTGTGTGAAACCTCTGCAGTACGCCATCGCTGTCCATGAGGCGGGGACGGAGCAGATTCACAGATATGTGGGCATGGAGCCCAGCGGACTCAAGTTCAACATGCTCTCCCTGGATGATGAAGGTGGGAACAGACTGATTATAGATATAAAGTCACCTGTTTAACCAGCATGAGAAACAACTGACTGCTCACTGGATAAATTTCTCTTTGCAGCTGGAACTGAAACTTCATGTCACTTTAGAACACAGGATATTCCTTTAAGTTACATCGGTTTTCCAAACAAACATGAAATTATTATGTGGTTTTAGATTTGATTCATCATTTTGCTGATTAGATGATACATAAAACCCAATAAATTATGAACAAATTTAGTATTAAATCAAAACAAAATGTGAGATCAACTTTTCCTTTTGCCTCTTGATGTGAAATTCCCCCAATTTTTGTTTTTCTACTGTGTATCAAAATCCAAACCAACAAATATCTTTGGGTCTGTGTTAGTATCATCCAGTCGATTGAAGTTAGCCAGGATTGATGGTTAATAATTTCTCTCCTTGCAGGCCATAAACTAACATAAGGTTAAGCAGAAAATAAACATAAATAAAAATAAAGAACGAAAGACGAGTAATTTCTTAGCTTTGTTTACTTGCATGGCAACATGGCCTTGATATATTGCTGTATCATGTGCAAAGGTTGGCAAATTACAGTTTATAAATCGTTGGACATTCATTTTTACAATAAAGATACCGTGTTTCTACTCTCTACTGAAGCTTAACATCTTATTTTGGTCTCCCCTTATATGTTTTATCAACATGTTTATTCTTCACTCGTTTAGCTCTCTGCACAGTTTAACCATTTTTTCTTTTAATTTCCAGTTTGTGTGTTCAAACAACTTCTTTAAAAATAAACTTCAAATGACCTGTGCCTGTCATGGTTACAGTCCATTTGTGTCAGAAACAGAAGTTAAGATATTAAGAGGTTTTATTCTCTAAATAAAGTATGCCTTAGATTTATAAAAGTGGACATTCAGTGATGATGAGGTAAACTGTTACGGTACATTTGTACATTCTGCCAATATTTCAGCCAATAATATCCGTGAATATCGGCAAAAATGTTCATATCTGCTGATACCGATATTGTTCAAATTATATTGTGCATCCCTAATAAATTTTATACAATGTGGCAACCATTTATGAACTACACTGGTAAAACAAACCCATGATAAATACTTGTGAAACTTGTGACATCCATTTCATTTTGTCATCTGTTTTTTTAAACTCATGGAGATTATAATATATGTATGATCATGTATTTATGTTATGTTATCTAAAAAAAACAACAAAAAGAGGCTGAAAAAAATAAAGAAAGAAAGAAATAGACAAACTTATGTTTTCAGAGGAAGTGCTAAATAAAGCATATGGCAGTGCATTATGAAGGAAAACTTTATTTAGGGGTCAGTTACACATTGTTGCTAAACTATTAAAAAATAACTTTTGGAGCTGTGTGAAGTATTGATGTGTATTTTTAGTTTTTTGGTTTTATACTTCGAACTTCTAACATTAAAGAAGCATACTACAACAAAAAATCACTAATAAACTACTTGTTATGTGCAGTAACAGCAATCAATAGTAAAAATAGCTTTTTTTTGTGTTTGCCTTGATTGGTTTTTCTTTTTTTGTTTTGAAAACAGGCTTGTATGTTATTTTTTAAAGCAACCTCTGGACATGCTTATCACAGCATATATTTTACCCATATAATAAAGATAACAAAACCTATAAATACATAAGAGATCATTTAAAGTGCTCAAACACAAAGCACTCATTTTATTCTTATCTTCTTGTCCTGACAGATAAACCTCACAACCCGATGGTGAATGCTGGAGCCATAGTGATCAGCTCTCTTATCAAGGTAAACGTACAGATCTGTTTGGACTCGTGTGTGGCTGCTGAGTCAGCACAAACTCCACTGTACAATAAAATTTTGTCACTCTTCATTCACTAGAAAATTTTCTGACAAAAGCATTTGATCAGGGACCCAGCCAGCCTGGGCAGGATCTCTTAATACCAGCAATTTAACTTTGATATAGAACTAATAATAATAATACAGAAATTGAAGCAATAATTATTTGTTTTCTGATAAAAACAGCAGCAATTAAACAACAATAAAAAACTAAAAAGTTATGCTGCCAGTAGTTGTATTTTTTAGTTTGTAATCATCATAAATTGCAAGCAAACTCCAGTACCCTGTCAAAATTTGTTGTCAATGTTCAGACACTAAAACCTTAACCTGTTCATAAATTTACAGTTTTAGTTTGTCCCATGTTCCCTGAACTCCTCATGAGCTCTGTCGTTTTTGATATCTGTCCGTCCTTGTACTTTACTAGCTGATAATGGGTTACTAAACCACATTATCGGAGATGTGTCTTTACATCATGTCCTGCTATTGCTTGTGCAGTATAAGTAACATCATGTTCGGTCAGCGCTGTGCGGAAAAACAAACCGCTCAAGACTCAAGGCTGGCAGATGCCCATTTTGCACTCCAATTGAAATTTAAACTCTTATTTTTAAGAATATTTCATCCAACCCAAGCACAAATCTGAGTAGAAGAGCGCTGTAACTTCAAGCCATCCACAAGAGGACGATTTCAAACACAGTCAGATCTAAAAGCAGAGCACTTGTATGCCCTTATTTATGAATCGGACGTTGATATTTGAAATTTAACGCTGCTGTGTCATTGTTTATGCAATTTTGTTGTTCCTCAATGCTCTTTATGCTCATAATGGTACAGCAATTTTATTTTAACTCTGTAAAGCAAACTAAAGTGTTTAATTATACGGCTATAAATCATACATAAAATGGATCAAAGTTAAAAAAAAGTTAAAAAGCAAACATTTTAGAATTATACACTCTGAAAGACAGCAAAACATCATAACTATGATAAATGTGTGTTAAAAATAACATATTTTATCCATTCAGATAACGTAATGTTAAATTTACCTCCCTAAACACTGTCAAATGGCTTTCAAGCCACCTTAACCACCTATTTATTAATGTAATTCAATATAATTCATCATTAGTAAATCTGATATCGCCTCTTAAAAGGAGATTTTTAAAAATGATACCTGGAATGACACTTCTGTCATAGAGTGGCACTGAAAACACTCCAACCCTATTCTTTTTTTTAATTAATATATATTTCTTATTCTATTGACTGTAATAGCTCAATTATTTAACTTTTTATTAGCGCTGTGTGATTCTTTTGATGGGCATGACAGCTTATTAGCATTAGCATCAGTTTTAAAATCCGCGCCTTCTCGGTGTTCTCAGTATAGTGACGCATTGCTAACTGTATATATTGCCCGTTTAGTGTTTGTGGATGTAGAAATGATTGAATTATTACAATCAGCTATGTACACAGAGGGAAATAACATTGTCTCTGTTTACAGCCTCGATCAAACAAGGCAGAGAAGTTTGACTACGTGAGTAAAGTTTCTTCTCTTATAAGACTGTAACTATAAAATATGGTGTTAATACCTCTGTGATCAGAGCTGTGCTGCAGAGACGTTACACATTTATAGCCTCCATATTTTATCTTTGTTCTGACAGGTCATGGACTTTGTGAAAAAGATGGCCGGTCAAGAGTATGTGGGATTCAGCAATGCCATGTGAGTGTCCTGTGAGAAAAATTTCAGGGGTCCAGATGTTCATAAATCTTGGTTTGAAGCGGTTGAAGTCTAAAGACAGAGTTCTGTAAATTGCCTGTCTACTGCTCTGTTGCATTATTGATGTTGGAGTATTGAGCGCTGTGCCTCTGTGTCTCAGGTTTCAGTCAGAAAAAGAAACAGGCGACAGAAACTTTGCCATCGGATACTACATGAAAGAGAAGAAGGTCAGTAGACAAATGCTGAAAAGCTGCTTGACATGAAGCTGAATAATAATGTGTTTATTTCTAATCAAGACTTCTGAAATGTTCATCAAAGGAAGTGGTATTTTTATAAGCAGGGCTGCCACTACCAAACCTGTGTATTAACGTATCCTTCAGTCTTTAATTAAAAATCACAACATAGAATCGGTAAATAGTTCCTCTATTTATTGATCTTTTATTATTTGTATTTAACTGTGACTCATCCTAGTAAGATACTGTTCCCACTTCAGATTCAGAGCCTGTATAGGGTTGTACCGAACTGTTGATAATTCTATTACAAAGGATTTATTAATCTTTATATGGCATTAATATGAACCTTATATTGCCTTTATAAGGTATTTCTTGCCATTTTATTAATATTGATAAGCGTCGATAAACTGTTAAGAAGGTTAACTCAAGGTGTTCATAGATATGTAGAAAAAATGAAAAACAATTTTCCATCAATATCTGTTAAGTTTTGTTGGTGTTAATTAACAAATCTATTACGGTTTATAAATTATATACAAGCATGACTTGACAATGGGGCGAGGGCTGCAGCCTTGTTGCAAATTTGCAGATTCCCTGTTTACCCTTCCTTCAACATGTGAGGCCAGTTTTTTGAGTTATCAAAACAAAACAATTCAGAATTATCCTTATAAAGACTGATAAAGTTTTTTTGCAGGGACCATAATGCACTATAAAGTCTTACCACTTTAGAATTTTACATTTCCTCAAGGTTACCAGCAAAATCCTGAAAAAGTTTATACTTACACTTATTTTTATGTCTATTAAAATAATGAGATCAGCCATCTTCAGGACGTTTATTATTTTAGCCATTCTAAGCTCATACACTCCAATGTTTATTTAAACTTGATCGTGGTGGAGAGTAGAAGCTGTTTTATGGTGATTTTTGGAAAAAAAATCCCTGTAAGGGTCCCTAAAGAAAAACAGTTTCCATTTGATGGTCTAGACTTTGAGGGAGCTCAATGAAATGATCGTGATTCTTCAGTATGTCAGTCAGCATTGTTCAATCAATCAAAGAGCCATAATGATCATATTTCGATCCACAGTGTTTCCCACCGGGAGCAGAAATGATCGATGCCCTGGACTTCTACTTCCAGGTAAACATCCCTGCCATGAACGAGCGATCATTAAACATCCTTTTGTTTTCTGTCTCCTGTGGCTCAGTATTGATTTATCTGTAGTACAAATAGTTCTCATGACTCATAGATTTGTCCGTGAGCTGATCTCTTTGTGTCTCAGCTCTGCTCCATCGAGGTCACCTGTGAGTCAGGAAGCATCATGGCTGCCACTCTAGCCAACGGAGGGATCTGTCCAATCACAGGCGAGCGTGTGCTGAGCGCCGAGGCGGTGCGAAACACGCTGAGTCTGATGCACTCGTGTGGCATGTATGACTTCTCTGGACAGATGGCTTTCCATGTGAGGAACAGAAACATTTGTAGAAGTATGACCAGCCTTTTCATTCTCTGAGGGAACTTTAAACCTTTTTTCTTCATACACAAAGGTGGGCTTGCCGGCTAAATCTGGGGTCTCTGGTGCCGTGCTGCTGGTGATCCCTAATGTTATGGGAGTGATGTGTTGGTCTCCTCCCCTGGACAGAGTTGGAAACAGCGTCAGAGGGATACACTTCTGTCAGGCAAGACAAGTAACCACAAATTTGTAGAGAGCAGGGTGTGAATGGGTCAACAGTGTGGTTTAAAATAAAGCCTTAGTGTTGGATGCTCTTGGGAAACAGAAGAAACTTTATTTACACTAACAGAGAGAAAAATCAGGCACTCAACCCATGAAATTTTGGTTTAATAATACTATTTATTAAAAGCCCTTGTTATAAAGGCTGGATAATTTAAAAATCATCTTTTGACCATTGACATCTTTAACAGCGCTTGCAAAAGTCACATCATAGATTTGTGATTTTGGTTTTGGTTTTTAAATTACCACCAGATGGTGCCAAAGTCCTTTCTATCCATCTATTTATCTATCAATCTATCTATCTATCTATCTATCTATCTATCTGTTTGTATATTTATGTTATATATGATATTTATATAATCTGTGGATACTTCTCTGTGTATTAACTTGTTTGTTTTTAATCCACAGGAGCTCGTATCACTCTTCAATTTCCACAATTATGACAACTTGAGGCACTTTGTAAAGAAGCAGGACCCACGCAGACAGGAGGGAGAGGACCGGGTTTGTTTGTCCTTCAGATTTGTCCTTTATTAAATGTTTGAAGTGTCTTCTGTTCCTCTGTGTTTTATTTATTTTTTCTATTTACAGAACAAGTCTGTTGTCAATTTGATGTTTGCCGCCTACAGTGGGGACGTGTCTGCACTGAGAAGGTACACGAATAGAAACTGTTCTCTTTTGTGTTAGTTCACCTTGATATTGTTTATGAAAATGCACATGTTGATGTCACTCAACCACTGTCAACCAGTTCAGTTCTGCAGGGAAGAGTCCCTGGAACTTTTCTAATGGGAGAAAGAGATTTCTTAGAATATTGTTCTTCATTTAACAACTTGATGCTTACAGATTCCACTATTGGCTTTGAGAGCATCATATTTTATGTGATTAATAAAGGAAAAATTAGCTGCACTTTGATTTATTCCTTCAGGTTTGCTCTTTCATCCATGGACATGGACCTGAAAGATTATGATTCCCGGACAGCGCTGCACATAGCTGCAGCAGAGGGTAAGCTCCTGTGACGTGTTTATCTGTGGCAGTATTTCTGAATGAGTAACTCACTGAGGCAGTTCTTAAATCAGGCAAACTATATAACAGTCAGACAATAATGCATGAATGTATGACCTCAAAGTGAACATAAACAATCGACAAAACTAAATCCCCGGCTCTTAAAGGTCAGGTCAGGATATGAAACTGAAGATATATGAACTTAAATAAACCGTGAGGCAATGACAGAAAAAATAATTTAATCAGGGCTCCAGTAACTTAAAGGGCACATTTATACAGCAGTGTTTGCATGTTTATCTCCTGTCTTTAAGTTCTGCTGTAATCTGCTAGTCATTTATCTGCTGCAGAGCTGAGATGCACTTGTATTGTAAGGTACAATACAAAACAAAATAATGTATAACAAATGATAAGAGTCATGATAATGCTGTGCAGTATGACACAACACAATTAGAGATAATATACAAACCCCAATTCCAGTGAAGTTGGGACATGGTGTAAAATGTAAATAAAATCAGAAAACAGTGATTTGCAAATCCTCTGACCTACAGTGCTTAACAAATTTATAAAACCACCTGTCACAACGAGTAACCTCGCACACCGGATGGACTCTTCAATATATTTCACTAGTCCATCTGGGAAAGAGCACATAGAAAGTGTTTGGGGAGGGCAGAACCTTTCAAAAGCATATCCAGCAGATGATTGGATGATCAATCCGTCAATCACAATCATTACGGGCCAGTCAGATAAGGTAGTAGGGGGGCGCCACTGCAGCAATGTAAAGGACAGAATGTGAACAACTTCACAAAACAAACTCCAGCAAAAGATGTCGGAAATGGAGGGGAAGTAAAGTTTCTGTTGAGAAGTTCGTAGTGTGATTATTTGTTGTTCATTTGATAAAGAAATGGGGCCCAGATCTGATAAAACTGCTACTGAAGCTGTTAGCATCTATGCTAACCTCAGTGCACGCAGTCACTTCCTGCTGTTCTCATGCTTGTAGCTCCCACCTTTTCCTGCTCTGATTGGGCCGTCCCACTTTGTGCCACTCACAGCCGTTCTAGATTGGAGCTTGGCAAGATGGATCTTTCTGATTATAGACATGAAATCAGGCTGATCCAACTGCACTGCAAAGTTAATGAAGAGAAATCATAACTACTTCCGAAATCTTTTAAAACTTTGTTCAAAACAGAAAATGTTATCATTATTGAACATTACATAACATTTTGAGCAGGAATTAGGAATTTCAAACTGAATTCACCTTTTGAAGCCCAAATGTGAGCAGCTCACTGGGCTTCTCTGAGAAGTCAGAGTTTAATAAAGCATAATATTCCATCACTAACACTAATTTTTCTCTTCAGGAATGCAAGTAATGACTATAATTTAATATCTTAATCAATTGATAATAATGTTATTTATTTTTTGAAAATGCTGAGCTAACAATAATAATTATATTTTAGCATTAAGAATATCATTTCTGTCAAAGAGCTTCTTCATATTGATGTATTAATTGTTACAGAAACATAAAAAATGATTTTGGTAATTCGCAATGCAGTTAATTTAGGGCAGCTGTGGCAAAACCTTACATCAGGTCCTGGTGGAGTAAATTTGTTAAGCACTGTATATTCAGTTGGCATGGTGGAGCACCAGGTTGCTAGTTCGATCCCCATGTCTGTCAGGGCCTTTTTTGTGTTGAGTTTACATTTTCTTCCTGTGCATGCGTGGGTTTTCTCTGGGCACTCCGGCTCCTCCCACTGATGAAAAACATGCTCATTGGATTAATCAGTGACTCAAAACTGCCGTATAGATAATGGCTGGATGGATGGATATATGATCTTTTTTATTTACTTCTCACTTGTTTTTTCCAGGGATGTAAAGTTGACAGATTTTGTGCTTAACCATAACTTGTGCAGAAAAACTCTTACACTTGTTAAGTGATTTGTTTTGACGCTCCTGGCTTTAATTAGTGCAAAGTTTTCTCTCACATCATTAGTTTTCGTGATGAACCGTTGAGGAGCATTACCTTTTGCCACAGTTTCTTCTAAAGCTCCAATGAATCAGCACAAACCCTCACAGAGCTCCATATGGTCGATTTCTTATTCCCTGCTTTAGTCTGCGTTCACTAACAGCATAGATTTAATGCTCGGCTGCAGCTTATTTAACGCTTACATTTTTCAAAAAGAAGCTGGAGTCATTCATTTACAAGGAAAAGAGGGAGTAAACTGTTTTCTTTTGGCACGGTAGAAGGAAAAACACCAGTTTATTTTGTCTGTGTTGATAGTATCTGTAGGTGCTTGTTTCCTCTAATCACAGTATGGCATGCTTTTGTAAACTCTTGAAAAGAATAGGTGTCTACTTTAAAGCAGTATAAATATATAGGATGTCATCAGTTTCTTTTAACATTTAAGTTTGTTGTCTGAAAAGAAAGATCTCCATTGAATTCTCCCTGATTTAAAACTAATATCTGTTATTTTCTTGTTTATTCTCAGGTCACATAGAGGTGGTGAAGTTTCTCACTGAAACCTGCAGAGTTAATCCGTTTGTCAGAGACAGGTGAGAACAATGCTACATCTACTTTACAAACCTTTTTTTTGTTTATGTGTCAATTTATATATTTATTCATTTATTTATTTAATTCTCAAGCCTTTCTTTCCATTTCATTAAATACATGACAGACCGTTTTCCTGCTTGTACACAATGGCAGTGTATTTTGCTTGCTACCAAATAGCTTGCACTCAATGCACGTCATGGAGATCTGGACCAGCTGGTTGCTTCCTCTTATGCCTAAATAGTTTGTCAGCAGACGACAGGTTTACTTACACACAGTTTATCCACAGTTACAGCCTGACCTGACAGTTGTAGGGTTTCAGGAACCATCGGTCATGAAAATCCAAACCTTGTTTTCTTAAGATTCATTTATATATATATATATATATATATATATATATATATATATATATATATATATATATATATACAGTATGGACTCAGCCACTTGAAACTTCCCCACTTTCCCTGACAGAGTCTTGGCTGGTTCTTGGCTGGTCCATGATGGGACCTGCCCACCCTGACAGTTTGCTTGCTTGAATGTGTGGTGTCAAGTTTACTCTCTGCTGATTTGGTGTCTACTATACTAACCAGGTAAAAAATGTAGGCGACAGACAGACCCTTCAGTGGAATTTAGGCACAACCCCAGAGAGATGGGTGGGATTCCTAGTGACTGGAAGTTGGCAGGTAGTTAGCTAGAAGTTGGCAGGCAGACTGGGAGGAGAAAGGACTGGATCTGTGTTTTAATTCAGGAGGAAAGTTGGAGTAGGGATTTGGGGAGAATAAGAGATGGGCAGGTAGTGCATGTGCCTCACAGCAAGAAGGTTGCTGGTTCAATCCCCATGTTGGTCAGGGCCTTTCCGTGTGGAGTTTGCATGTTCTTCCCTTGCATGTGTGGGTTCTCTCTAGGCACCCCAGATTCCTCCACAGACCAAAAACATGCGCATTAGATTAATTGACGACTCCAAATTGCCTATTGTTTAACTGTGAGTGCATGAATGGATGTCTGTGTCTCTGTGTCACAAAACTGAACCAGTAATGACCCAAAGGCACAACCTCAACAAGTCCTAAACCCCAAAAACCTCTTATCAGCACACAAGTTTGGTACACTCACTGGCAGGCAACCAGTTTAGGGTGTACCCCGCCTCTTGCTCAATGTCAGCTGGGATAGACTCCAGCCTCCCACGACCCCGAAAGGGATAAGTGGTACGGATGATGGATGGATGATGGATGGGTGAAAGTTGTGAATGATCCAGGCCACCTGCTTTCTGGACCTCCTCTATAAGTGGGATGTAAAAACCTCAACACTTGGCCCTCTTTACATCACATATGATAAAACTGTCATCAGCAACTTAAATGAAAGGATAAATAATTGCTCTACAGATCCCTCTTCATCCTCACCTCCCTGTCCTTCATTACTGTGCAGGTGGGGAAACCTTCCCATTGATGACGCGCTGCAGTTTGGACGTGACGAGGTGGTGGAGGTGCTGAAGGATTATCAGCAGGTGCACAGTCAGCAGGAAACACAGCACGCTGAGGCTGAGCGTTCGCCAAAGCTGGACACCATTGAGGGAATGGTGTGATCTTTACAGTAAAACTGTAGTATGTCAGGGCATTTGTGCAATCTGTCAGTTTTGAAATGTCAGAGTCCTTTTACAGCTCATGAAATAACAGAGTATTACCTTTAACTCATAAAGTTAATATACAAACCTATGCTTATGGTAGGATTTATCAATAAAAACACATACTACTGAAATGAGAGAATGAAAGGTAACAGTAGGAAAAAATGTTACAGAGGCAAGAGAATAACTGAGTTCACTCAAAATTACACATAAATACATTTCAAACAAGAAGTACAAAAAAAACTTGGGCAAAATGTCCATTTTGTAAGATATATGTACTTTTATATGTAGCAGAAGGTCTCATCAAATATTTAGAGGGATGTTACTAACTCCAGAGACTGATTTTGAGTAGATCGTTTATTATTTTTTTTTTTATCTCTCTATGGTGCCTTGTTAAAACATTTGTGAAAACAATTACTGATGTGAAATGCTTGTATACTTAATCACACTGTTTTTTAAGGATTTAATGAGAGAAGTAGCAAATACAGCCATAAAATCTATGACGTATTGTACATATACTTTTATTAAATGTAAATAAGTACACTGGATTTCCGATAGAGATGTACAGCTTCAGCAAAAACAAGAGAACACAATGCATACATATGTCCAATGCTATGGATATCTATATTTATATATATGGACAAAGATGTCCCCATAAAACCAGATGCCAGTTTGCCATGATCATCAGGAGCTGCTGGTGACACCTGTGGTGGCTCCTCACAGCTGAGAGCGGATGCTCTCCAGCTGAAGACGATGATCGTCCTCTGGGCTGTGAGGTTATAAAGGAGACCTGTCAGTGGGAACATTTGACACTGGAGAGTCAATACCATCAGTTTGCTCTCTGGTTTATTTTGTGTGGTTTAAAGAAAATGAAAAATAGTTCATTGTTTATTGGAACTCAAACTTCTTTTGTTTCATTCTGTCTTTTTCCTCTACTCCTTTTACATGACTCACTTGGTCTTTATTTAAGTCCAATTTATACTCTATCTTTTTATAGATTTATTAGGGTGCGGTGGAAAAAATGACCCCCTAACCTTTTAGAAATTAATGGAAATTAATGATCCATTTTATTTCTAATTTTGTCAAAAGGGCAGTCTTTTTGCTAGTTTCTCAAATTGTGGCTTGGTCTTATAAGACTGTGTTTTAGGAGAAACTTTACATTAATAAAAATCATGCTTTGTTTTGATGTATAACATTTCTCTTCCCTGTTCCCAGCTTCACTAAGAGGGAAAGTTAACCCATGAGCAGTGCTGGGCGAGTTACTCAGAAATTAAATGTGATACGTTCTACTCAATGCTATAACAGAAAAATAAAAGTACAATAATATTTTTTCTTATATCAGAAAGATACAAGTAACTTTACTTTTAAAAAGGTCATATTATGCTTTTTTTTCTTTAACATGCCCTTTAGTGTGTTTTACATGTGACTTTCACAGGCTAAAGTACTTCTGTGTGCAAGACAAAGAACATTAACTTCTCCCCCTCCTCTCATAAACCACAGCGCCAGCAGCCCGGGGGATAAGCCAAGTGTAAAATATAAACTATTGCAATGAGGGTAGCAATCATGATATTTATAGTTTGCCCTACTCCTAATTACCTCTGCCAAGGAGGTTATGTTTTTGCTAGCATTCATCAGTTTGTTTGTCTGTCAGTCCATCTTTCTGTAAGCAAATAACTCAAGAAGTTCTCAACAGATTTTGATGAAATCTTCAGTGAATGTTGGCCATGGAAGAAGGGGGAAGTGATTTTGATATTGATGGTGAGTGGTGGTAAGATCGTGGATTTTTTAAAGGATTTGTTAACATTGAACGATAGGGCAGGTTTCTACATTATTTATTACCCCCCTAACAGTATCACTGGTTGTTGTGTTACTCTTGTACAAATTGTTCTTCCTTTCACTAATATTTCTTCAAAAAATTAAACTATTACAGTCATAAACTACAAGTAATGAGAAGTGCCTAGAGTGCACAAACCTCCGCCAATGTATTTCTGACATTGTGAGCCAAGTTATGATTGAAAACATGGAAAACTGCTCAATATGAACAAATCCCTTTGAAAATTCACGGATCCACACCTGGATTCAGATCACATTGTAATCTGATCACTTCTTATTTGAGCCATGACCAACATTCCCTGAAAATGACATCAAAATCCAGTGAGAGCTTTCTGAGTTATCTCACTGACAGATGGATGGACAGATGGACAGACAGTCAGGGAAAAAAACAAATAAATAAAAATGAACGCCAGCAAAAACACAACCTGTTTGGATGAGGCCACTAGTTTCTGCCTTTCATTATTAGGCACTTTTAATGTCTTTTGTATAGAGAAAGTATGATCATCTGTCATTGTTTTAGAAACTTGAGCTAAATGTCGTAAATTATTGAACACTCAGAAACAGATTTTATTTTGGTCACACACAACTAGTTTTTCTGTGGCTGTGTGTTTTCATGCACAAAGTCAAAAATGATGGAATTTCTTGTCAAACATTTGGACTTAAGATGAATCTATTAAACATGTTTTACTTATTTGCCACCCACGGTTTCATTTTGCTTTGATTATCTAATGCCTCATGCTGTCAGACATCTGTTATGAAATATTAAGCATCATGTTTCTTAATTAACTGATTAAAGAGATGAATGATGAACAGTCAGCAGGAGAGATTCAAGATAACTAAATTTTGTTTGTTTTGCATATTATATTAGGGGAACAGCATGACGCAAAAAAGAGACATTCATGTGTGGACATACATTATGAATAATTTACTGTTTCGTGGACGGTCTTGTGGTCTTTATTAATAGATGCACAGTAGATTTAATCAACACTGACAGATTGTCTCATCACTGACCTGCTGCAGACTGAAGTTCTCCTGTCTTCCACCAGGAGGCGCTGTGCCCCTGTCAAACATTTCTGTAACCTTGGCTGGAGCTCACACAGAATCAGATGTGTATACGAAAGAGAGCAGCTCAGGTCTCTGCAGGAAGAAGAACATTACGGTGGAGATAAGAGTTTATGTAGGACTGGCCTGATGTTCAGAGAGAGATTGCTGCCTCCTGCACGGAGAGAGGTGGTCCTGACCCTTCTACACAAATTTCTTACATGGTCAGGTAGTCCTGCTGCAGCCCAGAGATCAGAGCAGATGCTAAAGGGAAGGAATGTAGTTTTAATGGTCCCTCAAGATGTAAAATTGCAAGCCAGATATTTCAAAATCTACCTCTAATTTCCTCATCAATAAAGCCCATCTGACATTTTGGCCAACTTTTGCAGACATAGGGACAAACTGAGCTAAGTCAGGCCACGCAGAACTAAGTTAACGTCATTTGGACAACTCTGATGTTTGTTGGGTACGTTGACAAATCTTAAGCATGTTTTAAAAAATCTGATATTTGATCCAACACGCTTGTAAACGCGAGTAAACGAGTTGATCTCCGCTTACCTTTGCTGCTCTTAGTTACAGCTGCGATCATTTCTGTTGGTGAACGATTGGGCCTGCCCGCCCATATTTTCTTGAGAGACTTCAGTTCAGTTGATGTTACTACTTTGATGAGGATTTGGATTAATGTTCTTTAGGTGAGGTATCAGTAAGTTCCTCAGCTGGGTGGGATGATGCACTAGCTGAGAAAGCTGCCCATCAGATAATGCTTGACTTGGAGAGGGTGAGGAGGTTATCGTAGATAGACTTCATTTTCTTCTCCTCTCAGCCACTGACTCCAGAGTAACCATCCATAGTTCTATGGAAGAGCAGTCTCAATAATACAGTGTAGATAAAGAGGCACCGTCACACCTGAGAAACAAACCCCAATTCCGATAAAATTTGGGCATCTGAATACACAACAAAGTCAAGATATTTAATGTTCAAACTGTTTAACTGTCTTTTTTTTTCAACATTTACTTATTTTGAATTTGATGCCTGCAACACGTTCCAAAGCAGCTGGGACACGGGCATGTTTACCTCTGTGTTCCATCACCTTTTCTTTTAACAACACTCAATGAGCATTTGAGAACTGAGGACATTAATTGTTGAAGCTTTGTAGGTGGAATTCTTCTCATTCTTGGTTGATGTACGACTTTAGTTGCTCAAAAGTGCGGGGTCTCTGTTGTTGATCATGTGCTTCATAATGCACAACACATTTTCAATGGAAGACAGGATTGCAGGCAGGCCAGTCTAGTACCTGCACTCTTACTACAAAGCCACGCTGTTGTAAGACGTGCAGAATGTCTCTTGACATTGTCTTGCTGAAATAAGCTGGGATGTCCCTGAAAAGGACGTCACTTGGATGGCAGCCTATATTGCTCCAAACCCTATATGTGCCTTTCAGCATTAATGGTGCCCTCACAGATGTACAGGTTACCCATGCCATGGGCAGAAACACACTCATACCATCACAGATGATGGCTTTTGAACTTTGCACTGAAACCAAAATTGATGGTCCTTTTCTTCTTTCGCTCAGAGAACATAACATCCATGATTTCCAAAAAATAACTGAAATGAGGACTCGTCAGACCACAGCAGACTCTTCCACTGAGAGTCAGTCCATCTCAGATGAGCTCGGGCCAGAGAAGCTGTTAGCATTTCAGGCTATTGTTGATGTTTGGTTATTGCTTTGCACGGTAGAGTTTGAACTTGCACTTGTAGATAAAGCGACAAACTATGTAAACTAACAATGATTTTCTAAAGTGTTGCTGGGACCATGTGGTAATATCCTTTACAGAATGATGTTGCTTTTTAATGCAGTAGAGATTAAAGGTCATGGGCATTCAATGCTGTTTTTTCAGCCTTGATGCTTACATGCAGAGATTTCTCTGATTCTCTGACTCTTTAGATGATATAATGGACTGTAGATGATTAAATACCTAACTTTCTTGCAATTGTATGTTGAGAAACATTGTTTAACTGGACTATTGGACTATTTGCTTAAACAGCTGTTAATGATGTGGTGAAACTCGCCCATCCTTGCCCGTAAAGACAAGCCTTTTATATCCTATCATGTCACTCACCTGTTTCCATGAAACCTGTTTACCTGTGAAATGTTCCAGACCGGTGGTTTTTTGATATTCCTCAACTTTCCCAATCATTTGCCCCTGTTCAGGCTTTTTTGGAATGAATTTCAGGCATCAAATTTAAAATGAGTGAATATTTGCAAAAATAAATAAATAAATAAATATATATATGTATATATATATATATATATATATATATATATATATATATATACATATATGTATCCATTTGAACATTTAATATTTTGTCTTTTTAGTGTACTCTATTGTATAAATGTCAAAAAGGATTTGCAAATCATTGTATTCTGTTTTAATTTCTATTTTACACAGTGTCCCAACTTCATTGGAATTGGGGTTCATTATAACTTGTAAAATAGTCACTGTTAACAATTCTGCCTGCACTGATAAAACATCTTTACACTTGCGGATGAACAAAAGCATTGTGATTATTATTTTTTTTTTTTTTTACACGAACACAACACTGAAATGATAGTATGTATTTTGTGGTTGAGCTCTCATCCTCATAGTGGGTGATGTTTTATTTAGCCAGCTGGGGGGTGTGCGGTGATTCAGAGAACATTCTGGAGAACAGGTTGTGGTCAGCTGGCAGTGAGCCCGGCTGTAGTAGGAGTGAAGGTCACTGACAGAAAAGACTAACCTGAAAAGTCAAACAGAAAACACTGAAACAGTAAAAAGGCAACACAGCTGGAGTGAGCTCTCTCGGTATTTCACTCCTGGCTCTGAGCTAAAATGAGGGTTGAACATTTTTCATCACAACCAGAAAATAATTAATCAGGAAGGAAAAATGATACACCAGTTGTAATTGTATAAAACAAGTGAGCAGTTTCCCATTAAGGCTCAGACACTAACTTCCTTGGAGATAATAGACACATTTACATCTTGATTTGGCTCCATCAGGGCAGAAAGGGCTGCCAGCAACTGTTGGTCATTAATTTGGTGCTGATTAACTCCTGAAACAATCAGCGGTTTGTTTTGTAATCACAGCCTAATGTGGCGAGAACTGAATATATACAAATATATTTCTGTCTGATTGTTTTTTTCAGAGGTTTGAGCTTCACCTGATGTACATCCATTAAAAACATAACTAGTATGTTTCTTCTGTAAAAACTTAAGAGGCTCGATTTTATGCAAGCATTTTGGCAAGCCTCAATTCCAATGGAGTTGGGACGTTGTGTAAATCATCAATAAAGCAGAATGCAATGATTTATAAATCCTTTTCCACCTTAGTTTGACTGAATAAACTACAAAGGCAAGATATCAATAATGTTCAAACTGATACACTTCATTGTTTTGTTTTATTTATTTATTTTTTTTTTTTTACAAATATTCATATATTTTGAATTTAATGCCTGAAACATGTTCCAAAAAAGCAGGGACAAAAAATTAGAATGTTGAAGAATGTTAAAAAAATACCTGTTTGGAACAATCCTCACATGAACAGGTTAATTGGAAATGGGAGAGTGTCATGATTGGGTATAAAAGAAGCATCCGCAAAAGGCCACGATGCGCGTCACCGTGTGGACCACCTCATGGGACAGATGTAATCTGTTCAAAATTAAGTGTTAATTACATTTAAACACAGCAGCAGGCTAATCCATTCATCATGCTTGTGATCCACCTGCATTCCTGGTCTGTCATCGCCAAATAGCAGAACCTACTCTCTAGTATCTAGTATCTCCTCCTCATCCTCCTTGCAATAATGTACTCCATCTTTTTAGATCACGTTAAGAATAAAGATTAAAACAGAGAAATATGGGCAATCACAGGTCAATCCTTAAGACACTGAGTGACTTACATTTATTCAGCAAGCGTCTCTCTCTTTTTTTCTTTTCTTTTGAATCTCATGAGATGAGAGAAGCAGGATACTCCGTATCGGATGATGTGGTTGTTTGTGGTTGGCTGAGAGATGTGAACTCGTTAGTTTGCGTCACTCTTCCAGTTGCCGTCAGGTTGAGTTTCCATTATGACAAACGTCTCTGATCTGACATCAGATGTGACAGGACAATTAATATAGATACAAATGTATGTGCTGGTTCAGACGGTTACATTAAATAGTGGTTGCTGTGATTGTTTATTGCATTGAAATGTGCCTGACACTCTGGACACCTGCCTGTGAGGTTTTGGTGATGTGTGCGCACTGTGCGCCTGTCAGTCAAATTACCACTGCACCGGGCACGCTTCGCCTGCGCCATGAATAGACCGGGTTGGAGCTAGCGAGCTTTCAGTGCACCTTCCGCACAGTTTTTTGGCACAAAATCGTCACTGCGCCACCTGAATCTGTTGACACCTCCCCCTGGTGTTCCACCACACCATCTCGGCGCAGCCAGTCTACCAAATTGCCAAATTGGCTGCTCACGGCAGTGCGCCGGACGAAATTACCACTGCGCGGGGTGAGCCAGGCTCCGACACCCTGCGCCACCCTGCACTGCGCCAGGAAATTAGGGCCCTTCATGATAAGTTGTTGCCTGAACATTCAGAGCTATGTAGGAGAGAAGATGAATCTTGAGAAGTCAGTGCAGAGCTAATACAGGAGTAATGTAACCTCTTCTTAGTTCTAGTCAGTACACATGCTGCAGATAAAAGTTCTTCAAGGTGTCTTGAAATATATTGCTCCTAAGTAGGGGTTGAACATGGGCCACAATGACCTTGACTTTTCACCTTATACCTCCAAAGTGAGGTGTTGCATTCACAAGAATACCCATACACAAACTTTTGACAAACAAATGGATTAAAGGACAGACAATCTGTTACCATCATTATGTCTCCCGCCTATGCTGTCCCCAGCGAGGAGGCATAAACCAAATCACATAAAATCTGAGTGTTATGTTGTGTTTTTGCTTCATAAGTTCGACACACTTCAGCTCCAAACAGGCCTTGTTCTTCCTCTGACTCATTAACATGCAGCTTTTGTTCTACTTTGCTTAAATTTTACACCAGATGTCCCTGTTATAGTGGGACGATATGAGAGCCATTACTCTGGGATGTAGAGCTATCATCACCACCATATGGCAACATCGCCGCACGGACACATATTCATACACAAATCTTATACAAGTGTGGACAAAAATGAACAAAAAACTGAATAAAGATATGATCATAGCGTGCATATCATTTTATCGCTTCTGGTGTTAGCTGGATCTCAATCTGAGTGTAATGATGATGTATTTCTGTAACAACACTTACATAATGCTGTGTTTTTTCATTTTCATTTGTTCCTTTCCCTTATCTGTTTTGACAGTGATTTCCTCGCACTGAGACTGATGAAGGGTGACACATTTTATAACTCCAGATTGATGTAGAGTCACTTTTTATATGCAGCCTCTGGGGATTTCTCAGGCTTTGATTCAGAACAGATATGACAAACTGTGTCACATTTGGAGGTATATTTTCCTGTCAGAATAAAGCATCCATCTGAGGGGTGGCAGAATATTTTTGAGCGGTGATGAGTGACACAAGTTTAAGACTATATTTTAGCATTGGTGTGTTTCTCTCTTTCATTCCTCCTGCTGTGTGACAATAAATCACCTGAGGCACAAGCATAGAACAGCACACCAGAAAATTAGACTTTTAAAGGTTATAAAACAAAGAGGCTTTTGAGAAGATATTTGTCTGTTTGAAAAAGCAATAAAGTAGATATGGTTTCACTGTTTCAATAATTAGATTCATCTTAATTCACAAAACAACACTGGTTATTGTTTGTACTCACACAACCCCTCAGTTTGCAGATACTAGTAATGTGATAAACTGATATATATTTACCCCCACAAAGGAGGTTATGTTTTCACCAGGGTCTGTCTCTGTTTGTTTGTTTGTTTGTTTTATTGTCTGTCAGTTAGCAAGATTATGCAAAAACTACTGGATGGATTTACATGAAAATTTTACCAGAGGTGTGGATGCCAGAAATTCCCAAAATGTTCTAAAAATCCCATAACTTAACATTGGGCCGTATTTTAAAATAGCATATCTCTGACATCACTTGATGGATTTGCTTCAAAATTTACAGGATAATAACTATAATATAACTCTATCATCAAGGTAAATTTCATCTGGATCCCATCCAGATTGATGTCACAGAAAAACATTGAAGTTTATAATGGCAAGGGTTCTGCCCCCTTTACGTCATTAATTGGGAATTGTAGTTTATTTGCAAACGTCAAAGTTTTTCAAGCCTATGTCGCTACGTTTCCCAGCTTCCCTTGCAATGCCAGCGGAGGAGTTCTCCACATGGACAGACACGAGCGGAGATCATATCGGAGCGCGTGGTGATCCAGGATTGTATCTTTTACGGGTGCTGTGGAAAAGCCACTGCCGTAACTGAGCTGCTTGGCAGAGGTCTGCACTCTCGGAGTGCCTTTCTAGTATACACGACATGTTGAAATTAGGGCAGCACGGTGGTGCAGCAGGTAGAGCACATGCACAGCAAGAGGGCTGCTGGCTCGATCGGTGTCGGTCAAAGCCTTTTTGTGTCGTTTGCAGGGTTCTTCCTGTGCATGATTGGGTTCTCTCTGGGCATCCAGCTTCCTCACACAGACCAAAAACATGTTTGTTAAGCTGATTGGTGACTCCAAATTACCCTAAGGTATGAGTGTGAGAGTGAGTGGTTGTCTGTCTCTCTATGTGGCCCTGCGATCACCCGGCGACTGGTCCAGGGTGTACCCCACCTCTTGTCCAATGTCAGCTGGGATAGGCTCCAGCTTCTGCGACCCCAAAAGGAATAAACAGTATAGATAATGGATCGATGCAAAGGGTGTTGCAATTAGTTATGGCAAGGTATGTTATAAGTTATGATACTATATAATAAATTTAGTACATTAAATATGTTAGGATACACCATGATTGATACTAATATGCTAAGATACATGAAGCTGCTGCTTTTTACAACCATGGAAATACTTTACTGTAAGTTCTGATTCATTATGATCCAACATAATAACTTAAAAGATGTCATGGTTTGTTAAAAGATATTAGGATATTTATTACTGCATCATGAAACTGCTGGATAAGTCCGGTACATTATGATGTGTTACACCATATTATGATACGCTGTGAAGGGTGACCATAAGTTGCAGTATGCTTTGATGCTCCACAGTAAGTTCTAATATGTTCTTACAAGGGTGGCACGGTGGTGCAGCAGGTAGTGCATGAAGGCAAGAAGGTCAATCCCCGGGTCAGGCAGGGCTCATTAGGTTAATTGGTGACTCTAAATTGCCCTTAGGTATGAATGTGAGCGTGAATGATTGTCTGTTTCTCTGTCGCCCTGCGATCAGCTGGCTACCGGTTCAGGGTGTAACCTGCCTCTCACCTGATGAGAGCTGGGATAGGCTCCAGCCTGACCACGACCCCGAAAGGGAAATTGGTACAGAAAATGAATGAATGCTCTAACAAAAAAAATTAAAGTACTGAAGAAATTGCGCTGCGCTGAACGGGCTGCACAGCTGCTAATCCTCCTCCATCTACTCTCTGTAAATTTATTACTCTTGTTATTTTGATGACTTTGGTCAAATAAAACTGCTGTGATGCAAACACACCAACAGGAAGTCCATCATGTTGATTGTTTTGAATGCCTGTGATATATGTTCCAACAACCAGTGCTCTCATCAGCCAGATGTGGACTTACCAGCTGTGAAACTATGAAAAAAATCAGCCTTGGTCTGAGAAAATAAAAGCCCCTTAAATAATAATCTTACATAGGACGTCTAACATCCACTGTTAATCAGTGAGATGTTTTGAGGGTGGTTCAGTCTGCTAGCTTTTGTCCCATAATGCACAGTGTGACTCAGTCAAAGCAACGATGACTGTGACTCAGGTGGGTAAGGGCAGCTAAGACCTTCAGTCCTGACTCTGCTGCTTCAAAATACTGCAGTATGAAAGAGAAACAATCAGAAGGACATGTGCAAATTTGTAGCATTTTTTTCAACTGAATCGAACAAAACAACTCTAGGTGTAAAACCACACCTTATATCAATTTGACATTTAAAGTCCTTTAATATGGATACCTGGTAAACAAAATGTCACCTTAATGCTTTGCTTGATTTTGCAGAGACATCTGCAACACTTTTCACCTCAATTCACTTCTGTTTTTAATAAATCTGGAGATAAGCAGAGTCTGCTCTCTCCCACACATCACACAATAGAAAACAAAAGAGCCAGAGTCCAAAAACCCATTATGAGAGATTTTATTCTGATGGAGTTTGGCAGAAACTGAGATGAATCCAAAGTGTTTTTACTCGTTTCCATAGAGATATTCCTTCTCCTCAACCCATGATCTGCCAAAGCAAGGACACATGAGTCATTATGCGATTATCCTCAAGAATTTGAAAAAAGACCCACAGATAGACATTTTCGTGTGAAGGGTAAAGAAGTGAGGGAAAAATATTATTGAATCCTTCAGTTACTGCTGAAAATGAGATATAAATCGTGCATAATCTTCATACCCCAATTACATTGAAGTTGGGACATTGTGTAAAGCATAAATGAAACAGAACACCTATAACCACCTATATTCAACTAATACAAAGACAAGATATTTAATGTCAAAGTTATGTACTTTTTTTTTTCAAATATTCACTCATCTTGAATTTGATGCCTGCAGTACATTCCAAAAAAAGCTTTACCACTTTTTGAACAACATCAGCATATAGTCAAACAGTTTAACAACGTTTCTCAATGTACGATTGCAGGGGACTTAGGGATTTCATAACCTACAGTCCATAATATCATCAAACAATTCAGAGAATCCAGAGAAATCTCTGCAAGTAAGCAGAAAAGCCATAAACAAACACTGAATGCCTGTGACCTATGATCCCTTAGTTGGCACTGCATTAAAAACCAGCATCATTCTGTAAAGGATATTACCACATTGCCATGGGCTCAGGAACACTTGTCAGTTAACACAGTTTGTCGCTACATCTACAAGTGCAAGTTAAAACTCTACCAAAGTTCCCAAATGCTTACTGAGTGTTGAAAGAAAAGGTGACGTGACACAGTGGTAAACAAGTCCCTGTCCCAGCTTTTTTGGAATGTGTTGCAGGCATCAGTTCACAATGAGTGAATATTTGCAACAATAACAGACAGTTTGACAGAGTGAATATTAAATATCTTGACTTTTTTGTGTATTCAGATGCCCAAATTGTCCAAAATTCATTGGAATTGTTTTTACAAAACCCAAAACCAGTGAAGTTGGCACGTTGTGTAAATCGTAAATAAAAACAGAATACAATGATTTGCAAATCCCTTTCAACCTATATTCAATTGAATACACAGCAAAGACAAGATACTTAACGTTCGAACTGGTAAACTGTGTTATTTTTTGCAAATATTAGCTCATTTTGAATTTGATGCCTGCAACATGTTTCAAAAAAGCTGGCACAAGTGGCAAAAAAGACTGAGAAAGTTGAGGAATGCTCATCAAACACTTATTTGGAACATCCCACAGGTGAACAGGCTAATTGAGAACAGGTGGGTGCCATGATTGGGTATAAAAGCAGCTTCCCTGAAATGGTCAGTCATTCACAAACAAGGATGGGGCGAGGGTCACCACTTTGTGAACAAATGCGTGAGCAAATTGTCGAACAGTTTAAGAACAACATTTCTCAACGAGCTATTGCAAGGAATTTAGGGATTTCATCATCTACGGTCCGTAATATCATCAAAAGGTTCAGAGAATCTGGAGAAATTACTGCACGTAAGCGGCAATGCCGAAAACCAACATTGAATGCCTGTGACCTTCGATCCCTCAGGCGGTACTGCATCAAAAACCGGCATCACTGTGTAAAGGATATCACCGCATGGGCTCAGGAACACTTCAGAAAACCACTGTCAGTAACTACAGTTCGTCGCTACATCTGTAAGTGCAAGTTAAAACTCTACTATGCAAAGCGAAAGCCATTTATCAACAACACCCAGAAACGCCGCCAGCTTCGCTGGGCCCGAGCTCATCTAAGATGGACTGATGCAAAGTTGAAAAGTGTTCTGTGGTCTGACGAGTCCACATTTCAAATTGTTTTTGGAAAGTGTGGTCGTCGTGTCCTCCAGACCAAAGAGGAAAAGAACCAGCTGGACTGTTACAGGCGCAAAGTTCAAAAGCCAGCATCTGTGATGGTATGGGGGTGTATTAGTGCCCAAGGCATGGGTAACTTACACATCTGTGAAGGCACCATTAATGCTGAAAGGTACATACAGGTTTTGGAGCAACATATGTTGCCATCCAAGCAACGTCTTTTTCATGGACGCCCCTGCTTATTTCAGCAAGACAATGCCAAGCCACATCCTGCACGTGTTACAACAGCGTGGCTTCGTAGTAAAAGAGTGCGGGTACTAGACTGGCCTGCCTGTAGTCCAGACCTGTCCCCCATTGAAAATGTGTGGCGCATTATGAAGCGTAAAATACAACAACGGAGACCCCGGACTGTTGAACAACTTAAGCTGTACATCAAGCAAGAATGGGAAAGAATTCCACCCGAAAAGCTTCAAAAATTGGTCTCCTCAGTTCCCAAACATTTACTGAGTGTTGTTAAAAGGAAAGGCGATGTAACACAGTGGTAAAAATGCCCCGTGCCAACTTTTTTGCAGTGTGTTGCTGCCATTGAATTCTAAGTTGATGATTATTTGCAAAAGAAAATAAAGTTTCTCAGTTTGAACATTAAATATCTTGTCTTTGCAGTGTATTCAATTGAATATAAGTTGAAAAGGATTTGCAAATCATTGTTTTCTGTTTTTATTTACGATTTACACAACGTGCCAACTTCACTGGTTTTGGGTTTTGTTTTTATGATGCCTTCCTTTCTGATCAACTGTTTTCTATGAGACCTCTTGCCTTTTCTTCTGAGTTTATCTGTTGGAACATTAAATATCTTGTCTTTATAGTGTTTTCACTTAAATATCTTATAACATTTGTTTCTCTGTTGTTTTACTTACGCTGTTCATCCAGCTGATGTAGTCGGACACACGGGTGAAGACGGTGGGCTTCCTGTGGGCGTTGCAGCCAGAAGAGGACACGAAGCTGGTTACACCATGGACCACCCACTGACCATTCACACTGCAGTTCAGGGGGCCACCAGAGTCTCCCTGAAGACACAAAACAAGTCAAAATAACAAAAACCTTCAGCAAAGTTTGCAGCAAAAACACCACTTTCCAGCTAACTCAAATCTTTCACCTCTCATATTGGCCATTCTAAGAAACTTCCAAAAAAGTTTGGATGCAGAGTGAGCTTCTGAAGCTTTGACACTTGGTGCAGTTTAAGCACAGCTCTGGATCATTGTAGCTGACTTATGCCCCTGCTGATGCAGCATGTAATCCCGCATGTGTCCCCCAGCATATCTTTTCTTGACAGGACGGGGTCAGACTTCAACCCAAAGAGGGGTGGTGGGGTGGAGTGGGACTGAATTCTGAAAAGTTCTGTACAGTCTTCTCCCAGTCTGCTTATCTTCAAACATCATATGTTTGCTCTAAACGCAAGGTGACAACGTGGTGAAGGAGGAAGAACTGCTGAAACTGGGTTAAAAAAGCTGAGCTGTGAAGAAATTACTCCACTAAAATGAGTCTTAAATATGAATGAAAGAAATGTGACAGACATGTAACAATGGGCTTTCATGAATGAATACTTACACTGTTACACAGATTTGTCATAGAAAAGCCATTTCCTGGTGTGGAAAAAATTTCTTAGGCCAGATTTTGCCCTGTAAGAATTAATCTTTTATATAAGTGCAGCACAAAATGATTTATCTCATAATAAGTTGCTGTTTGAATAGTTTCTATCATTAAATAATCAACAAGGCTGCTCTTATGGCAGGAAAAGGACAACTGTTATGGGGCTCAGAGTCATCGAGGGGCCCATGAACTGTTAACAAAGCAGTGGTCCTTTCTGAATTTAAGGTTAGATCAACTTTTCTTAACCTTAATCATCTATTCATTACTCACCAAAGACACAAATGCATGCATATTTCTATGGCTGTCTGTTCAAATATGAAAGGGTGGGTGAATGAACTCAGTCGTCAGGTCAGCAGTGTTGGTGTGTACAGCCTGCAACAAGCTTTATTCTCACTAAACTCCAAAGCTGAGTGGAGCCAGGCCCAGGGATGCTAATACTAAGACATGCAAGTGTCAATATTAAGTAGACCCACCTACAGGGCCTCTCTAGGGCCCAGCTGTTTCTGTGGGCGGCCCTGATGATCCTTAACAAAGTCTTAATACGTTGCTGTTAAACGGGTCTTGGTCCACATGCAGTTTTTCACTGCAAACATGGTAGACAAAAAAACCTGGTTAACAATCAGGATTAAGTCCAAATCTGCCCACTCCAAAGTTCTCCTTGAACTGGCCTGTTTGTTGTTGGCCTGTTTACACTGCCCCAGCCCCCACCCACCACTATCATCACCAACATAGTAAAAATCCAGCTTCCAGCTTCCTCCCACAGACCAATAACATGATGATTATTACGTAATTGGTAACTCCAAATTCCCTTTTTGTGTGGGTGGGTGTGTGAATGGTTGTCTTTCTCTCTTTGTGGCCCTGTGATCAGCTGGCGACCTGATTCAGGGTGTACTCTGCCTCTCGCCCAATGTCAGCTAGGATAGGCTCCAGCCCCTGCGACCCCGAAAGGGATAAGCAGTAAAGATGATGAATGGATAGGTAGACTGATTGATTGATATCCGTATTGATATAGATTTAAAACTACTTTCATATTCTCATGTCATCATCGTTGTTTAATCATAACAGCTCACAAAATAATTAACAGCAGAGGAAAGATGACAAAATATTTTTACGTTTCACATATTTTTATGTTATATCGTTACTTTGTTTTGGTTTTATATTTGTATTAGTCCATCATTACTTGTATTTTTTTTTTACTGAGGGAAAAAGGAAAATCTCCATTAGGTAAACAGTTAACTTTTGAGATCTTAATTATAACAGCTTGTGTTCCTGAAACAATCATTATATTTTACTTGTCAGAGATCTCATATCAAAACGAAGACCCTATAAGAATCAGATTCAATACGCAGAATCGGATTAGGGAAAATTGCACCCCTTTTAAAAAACCTTTTCTCCCCCAAAGAAGAGGCCTGTTTCTTTGATAAAAATGACACTAAATGTAAGATTGTATCTTCTCCTGCTTTATTTTTTCTCTCACCTGGCAACCAGAGTCACTGCCACCTCCAGCACAGACCATGGAGTCCTTCACGGTGCTTCCCCACCAGCTGTAGCTGGAGCAGGTCTTGTGGTCAACGACAGGAAGGTAGGCCTGTTTGAGCTGAGCAGAGAGCTGACCGCCAGCTAAAAAAAACAACACAAAATATATCATGACTCACCTGTCATCACTCATTTTACACGAGTATCCCTCCTGTTAAATACAGAGTCTTTCTGTATCCAAATGTTGAAGACTTATCTGTGAGTGTGACTCACTCTGGGTGCGACCCCATCCAGAGATGTAGCAGGGGTTGTTGTGAGGAAGGACCTGACCAGAGGGAGGCAGAGCACCCAGCTGGACGTTGTTGTTGAGAGAAGCATCAGAAGACAGACGCAGGAGAGCGATATCCCATCTGAGAGACAGAAAACAGTCACCTGAGTGAGTGTGTTTCTTTTTCTTCTTTACTGTGAATGAGAAGTGTAAATCACCAGTTTCATAATAATACAATATTGATCTTCCAGAAGAAACAATATTTGCTGATATTACACAGCCTTTCTTGAAAGTATTGAATGATATTCAACACTGTTACATTTATAATCAGAATTTAAGACGATGTTATTGCTGAAGTGCCTCTATTTTAATTAGAAAACAAATCAATCTTCTTTAAAAGCTAATAACAAAAATAACATATCAGTGTTCAGTGCCTTGTAATTGCAGTGTAAATATTGTTCATGCTTTTTCAAACATATTGAAGAACAAAGACCCTGATATAATATTTCTGTTTGTTTCAGTTCTTTTTTAGTTTTGATTTTCACTTTTTCTGCATTCTTAAAATCCTGATTCTTTTTTGCCAATTTCTAAATTCCATTTGAACACATTTACACACAGGTGGACTAGATTAGTTATTTTTGCAATGCTCATCCAAATATTCTTCCTTCATATGTTTTTGTGACACTGTGACATTGTGACACATGTTTGATGATGGAAATAAAAGAAGGGACGGGAGTGGCTTTGTAAGTGGAGGGGCGTAGAGAGCTTCTGTCCTCTGGGAGCTCAAGCTTTAGATATATTAAAGTAACACACAAAAATACTCTTGGAGCAACCATACAGACACCTCAGGCCTCTCTCTTCTGTCCACCCACAGAGTCTGTATCAGACACTACTACAGCTCTAAATAGGTGAGTTTTGAAGTGAGGGGGGATCCATTTTTTCCATGTGAGTTGAACTTATGTTGGTTATAAATGGTTAAAAATGAAAACATGGTCAGCCTCTAAAGCTGAGCAGTCCTCTCTGGAGTTTTCTTAGTCCAAACTGTTATTCTGGTGTAAGACGTCAGTGCATACACTCTTGCTGATAATCTGTATACTTGGATGTTTTCAGTCTATAAATGTAAAGTCATATTCTTTTTATCTTTTTGTCTTTTTTTTTTTTTGCAGATTGTGTTTTACTTTGTTTTTTTTTCCAACTGTCATGGATGAAAAGGGAAACTTCCGTTGTTGGTCAGTCATTGTGAAACTAACATGAGATCCAAGAACTGAACATTTGAAGTCCAAAATCCAATATCCTTAAGTCATTGACATGAGATGTTGCTTTCACCAAATAGGGATGAAAACTGGGCTCCATGACCTTGACTTTCAACTTTGACCTTCGTGGTGTCATTAGCTCATCATGTCATCAGGGACCATTTGTGCAAAGTTTGACCAAAACACCTCAAAGCACTCATAAGACATTCACAAATGAGAGATGATTATATGAACTATTGAGCATGGAACTTGTTTTTAATAAATCGCCAGTTCATTCTGTCAAGAGGACATAATCTCAAAGTTTGGCAGATATCCCGTCGAGCACTTTTGAGATTTTGTGTTTATGAGAGAGGGGTGAACATGATGCTCCATGACCTGCACTTTGGCTTATGACCTCAAAAACTTCATGAATTCATTTTGGAGTCAGAGTCAACCTTTATGCAAAATTTGATTTAAAAGAATCCATCATAGCATTTCAAAATGTTGCATTTATACGCAAGGTATGAACATAAAAGGACATCCTTGACCTTTGGCCTATGGCCCAAAGGTAAATCAGTCAGTCCTTGAGTCTGACAGGACAACTAGGCGAAGTTTAAGAAAAAAAACTCAAAAGTGTGCAATGTTGACAAAAAGTGGATCAACAGACAACCTGAAACTTTTATCATTACAATGGAGAAAAAGGGGAAATAGAAATTCCAAATACATTTTTGATTACACTCATACTGACTACTTATGACTAAACAGATCTTCAGGTGGAGAAACACATACTGACATTCTGTGCCACATTTGCATGCAGACTTGGGTCGGACCTTGACCAGTGCGGACGCACTCACCCTCCAGCCACGTTGTTGGAGTTCCAGTAGGGGTGGATGTAGACCCGGCTGACGCTCATGTACTGCTCAGGGCCCTCGTGGGAGTTGATGTTGTGATCTCCAAGAACAACACGCCAAGTCCTGGAACTGTGGATGTTTAAAAAACATAACTCAACACTCGTTCTTAGCCTTACTTACAGTCAGAGTAGCTGCTAAAATCAAAGTATAACATTTAATCTGTCTTTCTGTGGCTGATAGAGAGTTTTATTTCGCATATCATAAAATAGAGCAGGGGTCAGTATATTTGTTGGCCAACCCTCGACCCATACCTGTCAACACAGTGAGCAGCGGTCATCACCCATCCTCTCTTGACCAGGGTTCCTCCACAGGTGTGGTAGTAGCTGCTGCCAGATTTGTACTGAAGAGAAATCTAGGGAAACAAGAATGGAGACATTTAACTGAATGTAAGCAGACACTTTCCAACTGTAGCTGAGGGGGATTTGGTTGCACTCCCATCAATAAATATATGTTTGGATTAAAGCAGGCCTGTGAGAGAGGATTCTTCTGATGAACATCACAGTTATGTGTTTGCAGAAGAAATCATTATTGCTTCAACCAGTTTACTTTTAAAGACAAAGACAGGCACCCAGACTTTCCTTCTAACTCTTTTCCACTTTTGTGTTTGGAGGGAATATCCTTCTTTTTATATGGTGAATAGACTTGAGCTTTTGGGGCACTGGATTAGTTGTCTAACTTCTCTTACTGTTGTCTTAAAAAATACAGGGGCTAAAAATCCCTCAATGGTTGTTTTATTAGGTCTATTACTTTCACAAAAGTGACCCTAACCTTGGAAAAAGGGATAACTTCCCTTTGTTAATATTCCCATGGATTCTTGACCCAACCGTTATACTGCTGTCACCGTAGGCAACATTTAAAACAGCAATCATAGTTCAAGGTACACATCGCTAACAATCACCTTCACATAAACTCATTCACTCACTTTATGCATACTCAAAAGTCTGCTCTCAGGTATGAAGTTTGTTCTTTTCTGCTCTTTTATGCAGTTAATATGCATAGCTATGTAGCACTGACCAAAAAACAAGACCTTCCAAAGACTGGTAAACATTGGAGTGAGTTAGCATTTAGCACTTCCTGGTTCCTAAGGTCGGGATTTTAAATAAGAGTAATGGATATGAAATAAGGTTCATGATGAAAAACGCACACAATATTTTAAAGTTTAATTTGAAATTATAAAATGCATTTGTTATCACCTACTTTTTGATTTTAAAGCATTGTTGTCAGTTAAAATGGATGGCTGTAAATAAACTGCTCAGGAGGACTCAAAAATAGCCGGGAACCCTAATGCGAGCATTTCTGATTGTAGTTCAGTGATGAGTATTTAATTCAACATTCCCACATCCAAGAGGATCAACTTGATCAAGCCATTCAAATCAGGGGAAAGTCTCAAACAAGAGGTCACAACAAGATGTTATACACTGGAAATATTGTTACTGCTTCTAAGTCAAACCGCCATGTTGCTCAGTATAAGCTTTTTGACTCTTGCTGATTACGTTTAAGCTGTTGTTCACCACAGACTTTATTTTCAGCAATGATTCATAACACAGTGAAAAATCCCAAAGGATTCAAATCAAGAGAACCATTGCGATGCTAACGTCTGCATTGGCCAACAAAAATATGTCATCCCTGCACCACTCCAGTATGACCTCAGACTGTTGCTTCAAATACAATTATTGATTTCCACTGCATTTTTTTTAATATCAAACCAAATTTGTTTTGTACAATGCAAGTTATCAAGATCATATTTGAAGTTCAGACCATTTCAAAATCAAATTCCATGAAAACAGTGTTAACAATAGTGTAATGAAGGAGTGACATGCCTTTTTGTAGGCCAAGGCAGAATTTAGCGTTACACTGGTTCCCTCAAATGCAAGCCTACTAAAAGCCTATGGAATTTTTTTACTGTGTTCTTGGATCACTGCTGATGATACTCTCTGAAGCAAACAAAAAAGTATGAAACTTGCATGTTCTGATCTTTTTGGTATTCTTAACAAATGAAGTGAAACACTGCATAATCACTCTTTCTAAAAAAAAAAAAAAAAAAAAAAAGGGTTTCCTTGAATTTGTTCCAAAATGTCTCCACAAATTTGCTCACATTTTTTCATTTGGTCAGGAGTCAGAAGTTTTGGCACACACACTTGTAATGTTCATATTTTCACAAAAAAATGTGCAGACCTGTCACTTTATAAAGGCAGAGCATTTCTGCTTTGTTTCTTATGCTAAGTCATCAATCATTTCACAATTTGTTCAGTTTGTTGAATGTTTTCGAAAGTTTTTGATGTGCATAGGCGCCCAAAACATTCATTTCCTTTACATCATCTGTGACTGCACAAAAGCCTTTCAACGCACATGCAGTGTTCCCCATACACTTCAGTTAATGTATGAAAAGATTTGGTTGCTGCTCTTGATTTGACCAGAAATTGTACTCACCCTGTTGCTTAACTTTTAAGCTAATCATTTTTCAATGCCTTAGCAAAGGGTGCACTTCAATCAGTAGCTAGCAGTGAACTTAAGACTTAACTTTTTGCAAACTTACAGCAGCTGTGTGTGAAGACACAACCTTTAAAACACTCAGTGAAGCTGTGAACCATGTGGTTTTATCCTCATTAGTGCAGTCTCATTATTTAATAGCCAAACCAGGCCCATGTCTAAACAATTAAATGCAACTGACACAGCAGTGAAAGCTATCATCTATTTCTGTCTTGTCACTGTGACCAATAAAATGTCCAAAGACTTCTCTTCAAAGACCATTATAATCCAGAAGTGTATCTAATCTACATCAACATCAAACTGTGATATACAAAAGGCCTTGGATGTGTAAAGGGTTGTGTGTGGAGTTGTTACGTGTTATGTACCTGCCAGGGCCAGGAGTTTGGTCTGGCCACCTCTCCTCCCACAACTCTCTCCCCAGCGGAGTCATCCTCCAGATAACGAGGCTGAGGCTCCAGCTCAGCCAGCGCTGAAACACAGCGAGAGCATCACAGTAACAGATTAAGAGTTAGTCAAGACTGTACAGTATGTGTGAGTGGAGAGAGTCAGAGGAGAGGAAGACTGAGGCAGTTCTTACCGAGGGCTGCGAGAGAGGTCAACAAAAGAAACCTGAGCATGTTTGCTGTCTCCTGAAACTTTCTGCAACAAACTCCACTGCCCACCACTCTTTTATACCCTCAGGCCCCCTCTGCTGATACTGCGTTCTCTATATGTGTGTGAGATTTGTACAGTACAGCACATGTCCACCTGCGTCCCTCTCACAGTTATCAGTAGTGTGGCCATGAGGGGGGATTCATATAGCTGACTCGACATTGAATGCATGTTTCCACTTGATTAACCTCTTACTTCCAGGTAGTCTGTTAGTTTCTCTTAAGTGTCCACTTTCTAACCCTGACATTCAATTTCATTCAAGCCATATTTGCCTGCTGATGCTAAATATACATAAAAAGTAAGGAGATTGGTGTTCAGTCGATTATTTCTTTGTTGTAAGGACACTGCTTGGTATCAAGTCTTATACAGTTTGAAAGCCTGTTTATTTCTCTTTATAATGGTGCCACTTTTGTAAGGAACATGCATTTAGAGGATGAGCAGCAGAGCTGAGTATGTGGGTTGAGCTCATGAAAAAAACTGCCAAAACCTCTCTGCCAATGCCAATAAAATAAAATAAAAACAGACTGCAAAGTGAGCATAAAAAGTAGCACTAAATATTACACCTTGATGTGTTTTTAACAGTATATATGTTTTATTTATTTTATTTACCCTTTATTTAACCAGATATAACCCATTGAGATCAAAATCTCTTTCACAAGGGTGACCTGGCCAAGAGGTCAGCAGCACACATCATGAAAAAACATTGAATAGAGGCATTATACAATGTGGTATTATATGGTATCAATAGATGTTAAAACATTAAACTTGTGTTAAGATTGATGCGTATACATATGACTGCTTTGGACTTGAAAGGCAGTGGGTACGTACTTTTTGGTGAAACCATCATGAAGTCCAAGTGGCTTAAATTGGGCAAACTAAAGCAGCATTCGCAACGAATGTGACTTTGCGACTGAAATCGCGTTGCCCACCTAAGTAGCATTGCTTGTCCATAAATATCTCATTTTGGTCGCTGTTGCCGTTGCTCAGTGATGTCATGTCGCTCGAGTTTCACAGTGATCATATCGTATCATATGGTAGGATGTATTAGCTGGCATTATTCCAACTGTATCCTTTTCACTCACCTAACAACCACAAAACACTGCAGCTGATGGACCTGCAGCAGTGTGAGTTCTCTGCGGTCCCGTCTAGGCGGAACTAATGTACTCATTAACTAATGTTTCCCACACGGACATGGATTGTCACTCTGTGAACCGGAATAAAAACAGTCTGTAATGGGAACCGTCACACACCCACACAACGCTGATTGGCTGCTGCTGCACAGCCACACACGATATCACCTGAAGAGTTGAAACTTTTGAACTTTGGCAACGAGCGACAAGCGACACAGTCAAATCTTTACAAAGTCGCATTCGGTGTGTAGGTGTCTTAAAAGTGACTAACTTACTGAGTCACAAATAATGAAGCTATAGCGGAAGTTCAAGCAGGAACCGCTATATATTCACCCAGCCGTCCATCTGTTAATGTCAGTCACCTCTTATTCATTTCCTCAGCCTGCCGTCCAGCACAGGTGATTCGAATCATCAGCGAATTAGGGGCACTCACTTAAGCATCGAGCCAACCAGATTCTGGAACAGTCTGTCAGGCCAATCATTCTGCTGCTGTCATATTTTTAAATTGTGTCTTCGCTCATCCACAGCCGGTGTTGTGGTGTCATGCTGTGTGATCTTGGCAACCCTCCTCCGTCTCAGACACCTCCAACCGTCAATACTTCAATGAAAAACTCTGAAGTGTTCTTGAGGTACCATTTTTAAAAGCAAATGATGAACATGTGGCAAAACATGACATTAACCTTTGACATATGACCTCTAAAATATATACTTCATCATTTTGCCTAAGAGGACATTTCTGCAGTTTGTAGAAAACCCCTCAAAGTGTTCTTTCGATTAT
The DNA here is from genome assembly GCA_037902135.1 of Cetoscarus ocellatus. NCBI lineage: Eukaryota > Metazoa > Chordata > Actinopteri > Labriformes > Labridae > Cetoscarus > Cetoscarus ocellatus. The sequence continues at coordinate 92,800 of JBAMNC010000550.1, forward strand.
GTGTCCACATGAACTGGCCCAATTTTGTCACTGGTGCAAAAGCATAAAGATTACGTTATTTTGTTTATTTGATTTGGCTTTGCGCAAATGTTGCAATTTTTAAAAAGGATTTTAGAGACCAGAATCCCATCTCTGGTGGTTTGGAAAACACCAATCCTGGTTTGACTCGTTATTGCAAACAGTCTGCCGTAGCCATTCATGGCAGTGGAGATTCTGGCATGTTTGTTTTGGCTTCATTATTCAGACTCGGATGTCACTGCTTGGTATTGATTCACACCATGTTTGAAAGAACCACAGCCTCATCAGCTATGAAGAGGCTCTTATAAAGCACAGAAATGCACATTTTATCTAAGCTGCTCACTGACAACAGCAGCCTGTTTAAGCTGATTTAAAGCTAAGCTTCAGTTTTGTAGAAGGTAAAGAGGAACAAGCAGAGGGAGGTGATTCTGAGAGATTATGAAGCACTACATGTTAAAAGTTGTTGCTTAAATGAGATTAAAATTGGCATTTAAATTCACAGTAACAACCTGAGGCTACAATATTCCTCTTTAAGCCTTTGAAAATATTCATGAGGTGGAGTGGAGCTGATTTTTGTAAGTCTGTCAATCCAACAGACCACCAAACATTTATGCTACCCTGAAAAACAGCATTTAACAGTGACTGTGTGAACTGGTGACTTCAGCCTGATAATGTGACTGCTTGTATAGAGGGTACGCATTGATGCCAGACGGTTAATTCCACTGGCTGAGACAATTAATAATTGATATTGGTGGTAAGAAACAAGGAAACGCTGTAATTCAAAAAGTGTCGTGTTTTTAGTGATTTTCAGAATGTGCCAAACATTGTCAAGTAAAACATTAATGACACAGCTGTGCGAGCAACACGTTAAAAAATTCAACTAGTAAGTTTGTCTCAGATCTTAAATTCTTTCCTTCAAAGTTTTTTTAATTGAATTTTTTAAAATAGAAAAAAAATTAAATGCCAGCATGAACTGAGATAGAAAAACAAAACCCCCAAACCTACCCCACAGTGAGCAATCCCTTTCACATCCCTGTCACTGCTGTAAATAAGCCTGTTGTCAGTACAGAAATAAGCTTATACCTGTTATTATTATAATTATAATTATTATTATTAATATTATTACAATTGAAATACTCATACTACTACTACTACTAATAATAATAATAATAATAAAATAAAGTTGGGGTAAAAGAAAATACAAAAAAATGGAATAAGATAAATAAATGAAATAAAACTGAAGAAAATAAAACAGGGGAAAATCATGCTTAACCCTTTAATGCCTGAAAACACAAATTATCACCAGAAAAATCTAATTTTATGGAGCTGAAATTTTTATTTCGCTTTCTACTGAAATCCTAAAACATCAAAATTTCCATAAAATTTAACATATATATGTTTTTTGTATCTCATTTGATACATTAGGTGTTTTTGGAAACTGATAATGCATTTGAGAACATTTTTATTTATCATTTATCTGATTGTATTCAGATGTTATTTTTTAGTAATTTGTTGATCATATTGATTAGATAGAGGTATCATAAAAGCATGTATCAAATATGATACAACAGGCCTCATAGGGTTAAAACATATCGACAAACACTGCTACATGACCATTGGCACACGTGTATGTTGTGTACACACCTACACATAAACGTCCCCAATACATTTGAAAACATAAACAGAGCACAAGCCATGGTGATTTGCATAGCTGATGTATACAGACCGACAGCAGTGATAATCATCATCATCATCATAATAACAGGCAGTATTAGAGAGTGTATAGGGTCAGAGCTCAGCTGATTCACCACTGTCCATGTTTGTACAGAGGGTCTCTATTTAGTATTGATTTTTTCAGAACCCCACATTGTATAACTATTTTTTTCTAAATGCAGGTTAGCTAGCACATCTTTTATCCAGTGAGAACCTGAAGGTTGGGCAGTGTCCTTCTTAAATAAAATAATCCAGCCTTATCTTATGTCATTGCAGCTGTGACAGAGTCGGGGTGCCTGATCGTCAAGTGTTTGGGCTTGTGGTCTTTTGTGTGCCTGCAATCAAAAAGGACAGTAAAAGGTGTCAGAAATAGCAAAAAGGAACAGTGGTACAATATAAAGGTGATAAAGGTGAGGAGTCACGGGCTGGATTTCGACCTAGGCAACCTGTGTTAAGGATAAAAGCTTCATGATGCATGCAGATACAACCATTAGATTATCGGCACTCACATGTGTTAAGACTTAAAAAGCTGGAATCAAAGATGGATTTGAGAGAGTCAGGTTATTTCTTTTTCAATTTATAAAACAGTAACTTTTTGTCAAAAACTGGAACCAGACAGTCAGGTTCTAGCTGGAGAACTCAACAGTGGCCCAGTAGCTGGAGACCCCTTCTGAACACTGTAGGTTGCACGTGCCTGCTGCACATCCTTTAGCTGAGCAACATGCTGACAGCTGCTCTGTATGATCACAGCTCTGCTCTCTGCTCTTCACAGCAGGTTAACAGGGTAAGCCTGACCTTTAAGTAGAGATAACTGTGCATGAGACAGACACGGACTGCTGTCACAACGACTTGCTTCAAAACTTTTCATGAGGAGTTAAAGGGATAGTTCGAGTTTCTTTTTAGTGGGGTTGCTTGAGGCCTCTGGCACTAGTTAATATGATTGCCACTGAAGTACACAGTGAGCTTCTTCCCCAAGTGGAGATAGCTGGGTATGAGCGCATAATAACATTGCAGTCAATGATGCCATTAAAGGCCTCGTAATTAACCAACTTTTGGGTTCAAACTACACAGAGAACAACATTGGCTTAACTGAATGCTACAAGGAGAATTTTTCACTTTTGCTCTACAAAGCCTCTGTGTTTGGATGTATTTTGTGATGCAATGTATAGGCTGCGTATCCCTCTATCAGCTGCTATCTCTCATTGGCTATAGTAGGGATCAGGTAGCAGTCACTGGAGCACTGAACTGATGTGGATCTAACTCTCATTGATGTCAAAGATGGGTTGCTCCTTAATTCATCCCGGATGTAAAATCAGGCAAAAATGGTCATAGTTTCCATTTCATTGCATTCTGTGGCGTGACATTAGCCTTCACCATCTTTGTTGCGGCCCTTTGCATCAATGAGTACGTGGAGAGTTTGACTGGTGCATATCCATCTTTGTTTATTCCTTTCGAGCACCGTGAAACTATAAAACACATTAAACACAGTTCAGCATATTGCACATTTCCATTCAACAATACACATTATTTATTACAAATACAACACTAATAGGAAAAGACAGGCACACACACACATGTACACACACTTCCTTAAAACACTGACAGTAATATTGCACCACCCCAAGATACAAAATATTGCAACATCCCTTCACATAAACACTTAAGAGTGACGTACCTGGCTTCGCCTACCAAGGGTGCAAACTTTGACAAGTGACAGGCATGTCCTGATCCCCAAACTATCTCATCCCGATGTTACATGCTGCTCCACAACAAATAAGCATTTATCTGAGAGCACTGCCTTTCAAAACAATCACAAAGTTACTTATAATATGGATAATTTCCACATACTGTATTGCTCTGCTCTAGGAACATGACCCGAAAGGTCCAGAAGACGAGATGTTACTTAGTCCCATCCGTGACAGTGATGGGCCTCCAGGTTTGTGGGCATGAACTCACAGATCATGCATCTGCACCACGAGGTAACTTGTGATCTTTCCTGCTCCTCAGTTTACACAACAGTTTTACATCCCTCTTTCTACCTTTGACTCAAAAGTTATTCCTCTTTGTACTCCAGTTAATAAAGATATCCTTTTGTGCCCATGACTAGTTGCATGTCATCATCACTTGAGTCAAAAAAGCTCATTTTTGTTGTAGTTTTTGTGAAGTTTGTATTTGTTTATTCTTCCAGAAGCTGATGCCCTGACCAGGTGACGAGAGGACAGCAGCGCACTGATGCCGCAGGGATACATCACCCCTATGTCGCACTACACAAAAACCCTAAAGAAGAGCTTTGTCAAGGGAAAGTGAAATGCTGTAAAATATCTTGCTGTAGCATAAGTTGAGAAATTGTTTTTGTGTAGTTTTAACCTAAAAGTTAGTTAATTACGAGGCTTTCAGTGGCACCATGTACTGCTACATATCGGCTTGCATCCATATCCAAGTAGCTCTCCTTAGGTACAGAGTTAGCCAGGAGCTTTACTGGAAATTATATTTACTCGTGCCATAGGCCTGGAGAAACCCCACGTCAAAAGAACAGAAACTTTCCCTTTAACAGCAGCTTGGTCATTTGCTTGTTAGTCTAGCTTAGCATTAGAGGTTAAAATAAGAATCAAAAAGCCTGGCTTCATCAAAATGCAGGAAAGTCACCTCTAATACCAAGTAATTAACATGATTTATTTTTGTCAACCTCACAGTGGTGTTGGATTTTCACCAGGCGCAGAGTTGAGTGTCATTTGCATAACAGTTAGTGTTTTACACTAATTGTGTAAGATTAAATCCAAATTATGGCCACAGCATGAAGAGGCAGTTTAAATAATGAAGAGAGGTTAGGCCTGAGTGTCGAGAAAGGTGGTAGGAAGGCAACACAGAAGACTTCTTTCCCAGCAAGAAGTGCATTTATTTAACAGTTTTAAAAATAACACGTGTTAACTTAACAAAACAAAAAAACAACAAAAGATCAAAATGAAATAAGGCTGTTTAACTCATAATCAAATCAAACAAAAGCACGTGTTTGAGGCATCACAGCCTCCTGCCCCGCCAGTCAAAACCTCTGAGCTTTATAGCCTCCTCAATTTCTTGAATAGTTGCGGCTGAGGGTGTGACGTGGCTCACAGGTGGATATTTTAAAGTCCTTTAAAACAAATAAAAAGACAACCTCTTAAATTTAACCTCAACTCATTTACTTAACTAAATTAAATTGAAACAAAGAAATTACACACTTTCAATAACTCAAAATACATTAATTAAGCCGACACTAAATAGATCCCCAGTCCAGAAAATCCCTGCAGATGGTTTGGCCCCGTGATGTCAACTCTGACATCAACAACTCTATAAATAATCAGAAAGTGCAGGGTCTACCCCCTTCTGTCTGCAGATCCACAAGGTGCACTAAACAAAGGTTAGTATGAACAAAGCAACATACTAATGAACATTTGTGAACTTGAAACTAAATAAATTTACTTAGTCAACTGAAGACTGCGTGTCTGTGAAATTACTTTATACTGTGGTGTAAAATATAAATTACTGTAAACACAAACAAACCCTCGGCTAGTAAGTGCTGCAGTGTTACAAAAGCAAAAGTAAGTAAGGCAAAATTAACAAATGTGAAAAGCAATGATGTAACATTTAGTGAAAATAGTGAGGCTTAAGGCTTAATAATGAAAGGGTCTCACCCACTTTGTTACTGTTTGATGTGTCTTAAATGTTAAATAGCAGTCAAAAGTTCATCAGTTGGACTTGTAGCCTTATTTAACAGATTTTATGTCAGATATGTGGGAAGTAAGGTCTAACAAGGCAAGGGTTGTAAAAGTAACATGATTTTTGTCTTTATATACAGACGTCCAAGTGATTTTCCCTCTGACTACAGAGCAACATATGTACAGTTCCCACAGTGCAGGACGTGTTATCATGAATCTAATGCACCCTCTGTTATTGCCACAGTGCCTGTTGCCCTTTTTTCCTGTAAATGTCAGAAAACCACCAGGGATGCAGCAGAAAGGGTAACACAAGCCCTCTGTTTATTAAACACCATACAGACCTACTTTACTTGTCGAGGGAGAAGCTGGATTTAAGAAAAAAGAAGGAAAAAGGCCGACCAACAAAAGCAAAACAGATAAGAATTAATGGCATCATTTACTCAGACGTGTATTTTGTTTCTGGGACTCATGGACAGATAACTTAAGTATCTCAAGTAAACGAGCACGCAGCGCAGCCTCTGTATGTGTCTGAGTTTGGCTCATTTCTGTCACAGCTGCTCTGAGTGTTATCAATGCTCACATGCTGCAGTGAGCAGGAAATGGCAGATTTGAAATTTCAGTAGGCCTCATGGTTAAAGTGGTTGGCATATTTTAAATCTGATTTTTAAGATTACCATGGAAAAGAAAGCAGCATGAGCTTAAATGTTTGGTGCTCATGCTGTCAACAAGTTTTCAGTTGTGAGAATTTTGGATGATAAGTTACTGCAGAGCCTAACAGTCTTAAGTCAAACTGGCCTTACACTGCTTATCCCATTTGGAGTCACATGGGAATGGAGTCAATCTCAGCAATAGATGAAAGGTGAGGTACATCCTGGACTCTTTGACCTTTACCTTTCTCTATCTGTAAAATCGTATCCCCTTCTTTTATGTTCAAACCTGTGTGCAAACCCAGAGATCCCCAAAATGAGAGACAACCACAACAACTTCTGCTCTTCAGAGCTGTCTTGTATAATGTCTTTTCACATATAAATTTAACAAAAAAAATCAGTCTCATTCAATCAATCTTTATTTGTACAAGGCCTAATCATAACAAATGTTCCCAAGATGCTTTACAAAGGAGTAAAGCCAGTTGTTATGATATGGCTTGTTCTGTTTTATTTTGTATTATGTTCCTTGCTTAGACCTCTTGTTTCCTTTTTACTGTCATGATTCTGTTCTTGATCTTGATTAAGTTACCCATATTGTGTACAGGTTTTATCTTGTCTTGTGCTTCCTGTTTTATTTTGAAATCTCAATGTTCCTTGTGGTGTGTTCCTGCCCTCTCTTCTGTGTGCCTCTGATTGTGATTCCCTCCACCTGTGCGATTGTCTCACCTGTGCTTGATGTATTTAGTCTCTGTGTTCCCCTTCATCTGTGTTGGGTTATTTGTCTTCCATGCCACGCTCTTTGAGTAAGTCTTGTGTCTCCAGTGTCCTCCAATGTGTTTCTGTTTTTGGTTGAACTTGGTCGGGATTTTGGTTTTTACTAGGGTTTATCTTCCTTTGTTAAGCCTGTTTTCATTGAGACTTTTTTTGAGATTGTGGTTTTGTATTTGGACCTGTTTTTGTTATAGATTAGTTTTAGTTTTCTGACCCCTCTTTGTGAGTTATTTATTAAATCTTCTTTTTTTTGGTTAAATATGCATTCGGTTCCTTCTCCCTGATTTTTGTTAGTTTATTTTTTGTAGTTTGTGATTCAGTGGTTCTAGTGTTTCCTTGTGTCTTTAGTTTCAGTTGGTCTTTTGTTTATTTTTTTAGTGACTTTGTTTTTGTAATTTTGATTTTTCTTTTAGATTTTTCTCCCTTGTCTCTCCAGTGTTTCCAGAGTCCCCAGAGTTTCTTGGTGTTTGTAGTTTGTCTGTTTTTGTTTTCCTTTGCAGAGATTTTGATTTGCGACCTTGTTTGAGTTTTGGTTTGTGTACTTTGACTTTTTGTTTAGGATTAGTTTTTAGGTTTGTGATCCTGTTTTGGTTAAAAAATAAAACCTGTTTGTGAATCTGCTTTTGGGTCCTCATCTTTTGTTTTTGTTAGTTTATTTGGGTTCAAATCCTGACACCAGTGCCATTCCCATTTTATTTTATTTTTACACATTTGTTTGTTTTTATAATTTTATTACAAACCCAACACAAGTCCACCAAGAGTACAGCACTTTGCCACAACTAGCAATAGTTACAGTGGCAAGAAAAAAAAACTTCTGTTAAGCAGCATGAACTCTTGAGCAAAACCAGACTCCTGTTGAGAAGCCAACCACTGAAGCCATGTTGAGGGTGTGAGTGGGCAGAAACAAAGAGACTGAAATGAGAATTCATGATAGCCATACATTTGTAGATGCTGGACCATAAATCTGTACATCAAACATATGCGTCTCTTTTGAATTGACATTTATTTTAGGTTAGCCCCTTGAGGTGTGGCATCTCTTTTTCAAGAGGTTACTCCTCTCTATATGGTTGTAAAGGTAGTTATTATGGAGATGTAATCAATAACAACGATGACTAGAAAGATTGTTTTATTATAACAGCTATAACGATCAATAGTGGAAAGGAGTGATGTTGATGAATAAAGTAGCATTTAGTTGATCTAAATAAATTAAATTGAGTTTAATTGATTTAAAAAATGGTAATTTATGTTAATTGAAGTTGTTTTTGTTGATAGTTGATGTAGGATAAAGCAGACAGAGCCAAGCTGGTCCACAACAGCAGGTCATCCATATAGGTACTCTTGGTTACAGTAATAAATATGTGATATTTGCAGGATTATTGATCACTCTGAGGTTAGCATTAGAAACTGTCATGGTAATGGAATGGGACTAAAAAAGTCCAGATATCAACAACTGTAGTAGTTGCCGCTAATGTTGTAGGTCCACAGAAGCAGGCTGTCCACACCAATGAATCAGAAGAGCATACAAGGCAAACCCAAAGATGAGAACAATAACTTTAATCTGAGATATCACTGTGTGACAGGTATCCTGAATATTTGTTGAATGATTTTGAAAATGAGCAAACTTACCTTTGGCTTAACAGATGTTTACATTATCAAGTAATCACAATTTTAAAATTAACTTCTCGTTTATTGACAGTACTAGCAGGAGTTTATTTAATAAGCGTTTATATTTTATCCCTCAAAAAACAGATATATTAAAATTACAAAAGTGAAAGCACAACTTACAAGTTGACCTTAAAAGGTGTTTTGAGTACTTTGTGTGACAGAAAGCAACCTTAGCAAAAGACCTGAGGCAGTTTCACACTGGATGCAAATCTCTGTCAAGGCATTTCCAACACTTTTGGGTGAGTTACTGTTAAAAATGTGGAAAACTGCCTTATCTCTCATGATGTTAACTGTCTGTGAAATGTCGGTTAAGTTTTCTTTTATTTTTGCACATTCATGTCCTTTGTCTTGTCCTTACTGTTTTGTTTTGAAATCACTAACCCTTGTCTTTGTTACAGATCTGTTTCTGTCTGCCCTGCTACCATTTTGTCACACCTGCCTCCTGATTGTTTCACCTCACCTGGATCCCATCACCCCTCATAACCTCTTGTATTTAACTTCATGTCTCCCATAGTCCTGTGCCAGTTCGTTGTACCTCACAGTCTCCGTCCCAGCATTTTCATAGTTTTGTCTTGCTATGTACTACCTTGCTTGTTTTTTTACCTTGCCTTTTTGCCTCACGTTTTAGGAATCGTTGCCTTTTTGTGTACTGGTAAACAATTAAACCTTTTTTGCATATTTGAGCTCTGGTGTTGGTGTGTTGCATTTGTTCTTGCTTCTTCTGTACCTCGTTTCATGACAGTTAACATATTCTTGAAAAAAATCCTGGCTCCACATCCACATGCAGGTCACCACCAAAATCTAGTTACTTGTCTCTTGTGCCATGACCAACATTCCCTGAAAATGTCCAAATCAACTTATTTAGATATTAACAAAAATGTGGAAGACTGCCCAATATTAACAAAAAATTCAAAAATTCCTTGATCTGCATTCAGATTTGGATCACCACTAAAATCAAAATTGATTGGCAATTGGCCCATTTCTGACCCAAGTTAAGAAATTTCTTTGTTCACTTTTTGAGTTATCCTGTAAACAAAGAAACCAACAAAAATCAGCAAAAACAATATCTTCTTGCTGAAGGTAATAAAACTTTGATGTTAAGTGTACTTGGATCTACTCATGGGTCCGTGTTATTTGTGTGTTACGTCCCAACATTTTCAAGTCATCGGTCAAAGGTCAAGTTTACAAAGCCTAAATAATAGCTTTTCAGAAAAAAAAAAAAAACCTCTGCCCCTTGTACAACTCTTTCTACAGTGCGCCTTATCTGTGCTGCTAAGCTGTAGTCTTATCACAGCCAGAGCCTAATTAAAACATGTCTGTCTTTTATGTAAATTATAACAGTTCTCTAATTGTCCATCATAAAGATTGTGTTTTAAGGCGTAGATCACTAAAATAACAGAGATTTCTTAACCTGTTGCTGTGAGCAGCAGGAAAACCAACATGTCCACAGCGTCTAAACATGTTTTAATTCATGTTCTTTCCTTTCATACTTTCCTCTTACCTACATTTGATGTGCATACTGCTGAGCTCAGCAGAGTGGCACCTGAGGTCCCTCTCAGACTTTATAAGAGTTTGTGATAGTGTGTGACAGCGTGTTGCCAAATTATACTGAATTTACCTCGACATGAAATTTGTTTCCAAGAGTTTCAAAGTGCTAAACATTCACTTTCACAGCCAGTTTCAACACTCTGATTGAGCCATAATACATGTCTTATTACCTTTAAGTGCCCTTTTTAACATGTCTTTTTCAGAGTAGGAGGAGAATTCGCTGAACACTTACAAGCATTAGAAGCCAAGTAACCTCCAGCATGCCAGAAAAAATGTGTTTTCATAAATTCTCTTAAAGAAATGAATCATCAGTCAAAGTTTAATGCTTTTTTTTTTATTTCATGATGTGACAAGAAGTTGGAATATTTATATCTCTGTGCCGAGCGATGGACTCCTCTGTTTAGTTAACGATCTGGAAAACATGAAACACAAACATTTAACATTAACTATTAAAGCTGTAGCATCATATTAATAAACCAGCATCTCTACACTGAATAGGATGGGATTTTTTTAGCTACATTTCATTTTTTGTGTTGGAAATACAAATCTGTAATACTGACGTTATTGATCCAGTCGATGTAGGCAGAGACGCGGGTGAAGACGGTGGGCTTCTGGGGGTAGTTGCATCCCCAGCTGGACACAAAGCTGGCAATGCCGTGGACAGCGTACTGTCCATTAACAAGACAGTTCAGGGGGCCACCGGAGTCACCCTGCGGGGAAAAAAAAAGAAAAGAAAAACTTTGGTGATGTGAACACAAAAACAAACTAAAGGCACAGTTAAACCAACCTGACATACCAGATGTACTGGTTAGTATATTTCACTGGTGGATCCGGGAAAGAGCTGATAGAAGGTGTTTGGAAAAGCATATCGGGCAGGTGATTGGAAAAACATTCTGCCAATCACATTCATTGCAGGCCTATCAGATAATGTAGAAAAGTTTGTAGTGTTGTTATTTCTTTTTTATTTAATAAAGAAATGTGGTCCAGGGTGCTGCTGAAGCTGTTAGCATCTATGCTAATCTCTGCACAAGCAGTCACTTCCTGCAGTTGTCTTGCTCCCATCTCTACCTGCTCCAAAGGGCGCTGATTGGACTGTTCCGCATTGGTCTGCTCACAACTGTTGTAGATTGGACATTGGAAGGATGGATCTGCCTGATTTCATACATTACTACATCAGGCTGATCCATCTGCACTGCAAGGTTACAGTTTTGTGGTTGATATGTGATCAAATTAACAGATCACACTTGTTGTTGTATTTTAAAAAGTCACCATACAAAATATAACTCTAGAGGGTTTGCACATATAAACGAGAGCTGGGCAATATAGTACAACTCATATCTACACTTTTTAGGAGTACATAAATTGGTGTTCACTGAGCAAGAAACTTTTGCAAGTTTAGCAGAGGACTCACGTTGCATCCAGACTCGTTACCACCACCTCCGCAGACCATGTTCTCCTTCACAGTGCTGCCCCACCAGCTGCTGAGGGAACAGGTGGAATGGGCAACCAGAGGCAGGTAGGCCTGCTTCAGCTGAGCGGACAGGCTGCCACCAGCTGCAACAGATGAAGTGGGAGAGGTCAGATACACTGCAGCAGAAAACAAATCCAGAACAGACAATCACGTCGGTGCTCTGAATGTATGTGCGAACAACTCACTGGAAGTGCGTCCCCATCCGGTGATGTAGCAGAGGTTGTTGTGGGGCAGAATCTGGCCAGAGGGAGGCAGAACAGCCAGCTGGGCGAAGGCATTCAGGCTGGCATCAGAGGACAGACGCAGGAGGGCGATGTCATTTCTGAGGAGGAGTAACAAACATCAGCATTGAAGTGAGACATCTCATGTTTGTGTTTGTTTAAAACAGATGTTGCAGCAGCAGAATATGGGTTAAGTTTGGTGTCTGGGCTCCAAACTCATCACGCCTCACTTATTGATGTATTTTACATGCAGATTTCAGGATTTATGAGATTATAACTTAAAACTCCTGTTAGAGTCTAGTTGGAGTTAGATTCTTGGATGGTTGGGGTTAAAAGCAAAAGCAAAGTACTAATGACAATTTACAAACAAAAATAAAAATGCTATTCAGCAATACCACGAAGTCTATTGTCAACATATAACATCAAGCAAATAAATGATTTTGGCTTTATGTCTTAAAATGGCCCTAAGATGCCTGATCATTAGCTAAACAGAAACCAGTTTCAGCTATCATCTTTGCAAGATGGACGATATAGAATACAGCAAATCTATCTGCTTTGCATGAACTTTATGCCATAGCGAGAACATTTTGTGTGTGTGTGAGCCATAAAAGACAAACAGCAAAAATAGGCACCTGTTAGACTAAACCTCAGCCTCCAACCTTTTGTTGGTTTTTGTCGATGTTCAGTCCTGATTTCACCCTTACAATGTGAAGGAAGTTTCTATCATCAGATTGTACAGCGAGGGCACATGAACCATGCATATTGTTCATGTGCTGTAAATGAGTCAGTCTTATGCTGTGAGCTCATGTGGTACCCTGACTCAAACCCCATCAGCTTGAAACTGTCCACTGTATGTGGGTCTAAAGTGTATTTAGAGAACAGCAAAGCAACATTTCAGTTTCATGGATGAACTCATGTAGTGAGGGAGAAAAGCTTAAGCGGATATAATAATTTGCATTGTGAGCTTTTTGCAAAGCATTGTGGCACTAATGCAGAGCAAATCATTGAGCCAACTTCAAGGGCATTTTTCCTTAAATCATGTTCAATTTATCAAGCAAACAAAACATTGGTCTGCCATGTAATACAAACATTTGACGGAGTGTAGTTTTTATTAAGAAGAATACTAAATTGTATACGAAACAAAATGTATATATTTTTTATTTGGATTTCCATTTTAGCTCTACCAAAGTAGCAACTCCTCTTCCTGTCCATGCATTAAAACACAATCTACAAAATACATTATTAAAATTTCAAAACCTTGTAAGAAGAGACAATGAAATAAGCAATGTATAAAGAAAATATAACAACAGTGATTTTAACACAGGTTCAGCTTGAAAAGCAAAAAAGGTGACAAGATAAAACTAATTACAATCATAGAGGTAGTCTCTCAGATAACCATAGACCAGGATATATGTAAATCATTATGTCTTTGCTTTGGCCATAAAAAGAGACATCACAATGCAGCCTTAAACATTAAGAAGTCTCTGGCTTTATATACTGTAGGAAATAGTTAAGGTGCAGTAAGTACTCAACTAAATATGTATAACATCAGATGATATTTTCCATTGAAATCAAAATATTATTGTTCCAAATTTCTACATATTAAATATTTAAAGGAAAAATTGTGCCTTTCTTTAGTTCCCTATTTTCTTTTTTCTCTGTGCTAAAAAAAATTGGTTTGCAGATTTCTAAAAAAATTTCAACATAATAAAAAAAAACGTCCTCACCCGTTAGCCACGCTGTAAGAGTTCCACTGCTCATGGATGTACACTTGGCTGACGGTCCTGACCTGCTCGAGGCCACTGTTAACGTTGAGGTCATGCTCCCCAATAACAACACGCCATTCCCTGTCACTGTAACATCAAGACATGAGGCAATGGATTACAAATGATTGGTTATGAGATACACAAAAAACTTAAATTACTGTTTGTTACACAAAACAAACTAACATCACAGGTAAATACGCCAACACATCAATACTGCTAATGTGCTGCTTGTACATTTTTGTTGCCTCCTCATTTTGAGTCCTATATTTTCTGTAGTCAGACGTGACACCCTCATTGAAAAACCTTGAAATAATCATTACTGTACCCTGAAGAGCCTATGGATATTATAGTCATTTAGTCAAAAATAACATTTAAGAAACCTGAGTCTGAGTCTGTACTAGTGTTAATTATTATGTTACCTGTCCACACAGTGAGCAGCAGTCAAGACCCAGCCAGGACGAATCAGGCTACCTCCGCAGGTGTGGTAGTAGTAGCTGCCAGATCTGTACTGAAGAGAGATCTAAAGGGGGGAAAGGCCACATTTTAGAAAGACCAGTGTGTCATTCTGATATGGGGTGTCTGAATTTGAAGGTCCCATCAATATTTGTGGAAACAGTGTGCATCCTTTGACCTTGTTTACACTTTTCATTTACATCTGAACTGGGAATTCAGATTATAAGAGGTAGTTATTCATACTTGGTGTGGATGTATCTCAATATGTGCTGAAGACGGTTTGATTTTCAAATACTTGGACTGCAAAAAAGAGGTGGACCGGGATTTAGTCTGTTGATTTAATACAGTAGTTGAGATCATAGGTTCCCAACCTGGGGTCCAGGCACCCTTCAGAGAGGGGGCTCTGTCAGCTTTGAGGTTTCAAATTTGGTTAACATGCATTATCCAAAACAATGACAACACACTATTGACATATTTTACTCCAAAATGGCCCTAAATTTGGCACCATTTGGGCTTTTTTTTAATGTCTGGGTAAACAGCAAAGAACATGGAATAGAGAAAGTCTGCTCTCAAATTTAGTTTACAATTAACTAAATTCAAGACAAGTGACTGGTTCTAAGTACCTCATCAGATTTGCTTTCTAAATAGTATATCGCCATTTTCTCTTTAAGCATGTTTATGACAAAATATGGAAAAAAGACATGAAGGGCGCCCTTGTTTGTCTCTCAGGTTTTTGTTGATAAGTCCCCATTTATGTGTATTGCTACCATTCCCAAATAATTAGGAAGACTGAATATGCATAAATAAGCCACGACAATCTTAAGAGCACCAGAGATTACATTACATTTACATTTGGGCTGTTATTTGCATAAGAGGTGAGCAAGTGGGGTGTTGACAGGCCAACAGTTATGCTTGTGCACCTCAGGCTCAGAGAATGTTGCCTTTACATGGTTGGTGTAGTTATGATCCAGCCTGTGGCCCCTTCTGAAAGTCATTTTTCATTATATATCCCCACTTTCTGAATCTATCCACTGTCCTATAACAAAAAAACAAACAAACAAGCCTTTAAAATAAGAGGCAGGCAGGTGAGTTATGCAGGTTGTCACAGAGGATGTTTTGTTAATGCACATAATAAGCAATGGAGCAATGATAACCAACTATATTTTTGATCTGAAAACTAACCATTACCTAATATAGTAGATCTACATATGTATTTATGAATGTTTCCAAATTGCAAGCCCCTTTTTCTTAAAATGGTATAAGCATTTCTGTATTAATGCTAACATCGTGGCAGGGGGAAGTCAGTTGGATGTAATTGTTTGGCTGCTGGACTGTGTGTAGCTACAGGGATGTGATAACTGTCTTACAAAAACCTTCACAAAAACTTAGATTGCAGAAAATAAATAGAGAAGGAAGCGAGGGGTTAATTGGGGCTCTGGATGGATGGACCAATGACCTGTTCACAACTCCTAAAGCTAATTGAAATCAAACCAAGGGGGCAAATGATCACCAAAACGAGGTACTAGCACTACTGATCTGATGCTCATGGACTTGTATCATGAAACCATGTCTGGGGGCCCCAGCATTTCTGTGGACAGGCCTGGACACATCTTCTACAGAGCAGTCAGCTTAATAGCCCAATGCCAAAAACAGATCCTAATGCAAAGAGTGGTGACCTTGATTTTTAGTTACCTGCCAGGGCCAAGAGTTGGGTGCAGCCACCTCACCTCCAACAACCCTGGCGGTCATGTCCTCCATGTAGCTGGGGTGGTGCTCCAGCCTGGCCAGCACTGTTTGAAGACATAAAAAGAAGGGACTTGACTTAAAATCATGCTCTCCCATAAGCTTTCATCTCAGTAATGCAAATTTCTGTCAGCTAACAGAGAAAGGAAATGAGAAAAGAGGACAGCCAGAGAGCAAGAGAGCAGAGTAGAGTAAGGCCATACAACGGACCCTTAATGGTGCCCTCATTGGTTCACTGATCAGCCAATCAAAATCATAGAGCACCTTATTAAAGTAGCTGTTGCTAGTCAGACAACGTCTGTGTTGGCAGAGTCTATTTTAATGCATTGTGGTCAAATTGATATATTTTTTTAAAATTTTCCACTTTAACACCGAAATTCACAAATTAAACTTACCCACGCTCAAAGGCAAGGGAAACATTTGAATACTAATGATATTTTATGTTCCAGGAAATTAAGGGAAAATAATTAAAGCATGTTGTTAATGTAAGTAGCCAGTGTTATAGTACATGACATCAGTAAGGAAATTCACAAGAACATTTTTAATCATTTTAAAAGATTCATGGAGGTTTTTAGTTTCTCCTTACACCTTTGTGTAGCTTTTGTCTTTATGAGTTTACTTATGTTAAAAATTTTAGAGGAATTATATTTATTAAACATGAGTAAAAGTTAGTCAAAAGAGAGTTAATTTCAATCGTTTCAAATGGGAGAGAGGCCAGTAACAACAGATTTTGTCTGAACTAGTAGCAAGGAAGGCGGGTCTTGATCAGGGATCACTTCCTGTAAGTATTATTTTTCACTTCTGAAGATGTGAGTTCAGATGTTTGGTCACCTTCAAGCCCCTAAAATAATGGAGTTGCTAGATATATGTTGAGAAAGATTACCATTAGCACCTCCCTAAAATCAATCAATAAATATGATAACATTGATTAAATGCTGATGCATAAGCCAAAGGCAATGTTACCATTAAGCAAAGGAGGGCAACTGCCTGAGGACACGTGCTCCACGGGGTCTTAAATACATTAATAGAATTTCAATAAAGGTTTCGGACATGTACATTTTACTGTTTGAATCGCTGGTTGGTGATTTATGGCATCTTTTGACAAGTACATGAAAAAAAGTTGGCTTACTGGCGCATTCAAGAGTGGCAACAGAATATATGGAATTTCATGGCCATGAAACGATACGTGTTGAAATAATTTTGCTTTTTTCTTCCTAATTTGGCTTTAATTTGATGTTTCAAACCTATTTATGCAATTATGTCTTTTCTATTTTCGGTTAAAGGTCTTGCAGGCAAAATCCTGCCCACTCAACTGCTCACAACTTTTCCAAATGTTGCCAAACTATTTGCGCAGCATTACTTTTTAATAAAATCAAGTCAATTAATTTAAATATTACATAATAACTATAAAACATACAAAACTAAGCCATTGACTGGACACTGTCTAAATAGGACAAATACGTGAGCAAAGTTTGATCAAGTAGTTAAAATTGGCATGGACTGCTCCCATAGTGTCTGAACATCACAAACTTATTTGTGCAATTCAGACAGTGCTCTCCTTTAGTTAAGCATGACTGATGATCCTTCTGTACTCTAAAAGTTCTAAAAAAGTTTAAAATATTTTGTTAAAACATGTTTAGAGTTTTTAGCTAAATGGGAAAGGGTGATGCACATGTAGCTTAATTTTTATTTGTAAGTAGATTTGTTTAGCAGGATGAAAGACAGTGACAACCATCCTAACAAACAAATGACAAAGAAACTGCTGAATGAAAAGGGCCTTGTATTGGTCTCTGCCCAAGGCCTTTAAATTGCTGGAATCGCCCCTGCCTAGAGCAGAGTATCTGCCGGTGTTAATGAAGCTGAAACTGATAATTGCAATGCATATCAAAAATTAATGACTAATACAAAGTGCTAGAGAAAGACAAGGAAAGAGATCAGTAATAAATATTATCAAATATAATTTTGGGGGGTTTACTTACCCAAGGCTGCAAAACTTGTCAACAACAGAAACCTGAGCATGGTTGCGCCACGTCTGAATGTTTTCGCTGATGAACCAGAGCTCTCCTCTGTCTTTTATACCCCCAATCGACCTTTGCTGGTGTGAGAAAAGCGTTAAGTTTCTTTTCCCTGATGAGACAGAAGCCAAGTCTGCACCTGTGGTCAGTCTCACACACTGTTATCAGTTTGTCAGCACACACCTCCCACTATGACCTGTGAGATATAATGACACGTACTGTGAAGGGAAAGCTTTATCACTCGATGGCCTGAGTCACTGTGAGTCGCAGGATTTAGTCAGGTTTTTATGTACTTTTCAGTTTGATAAAGTCTATTTTAGGGTGAGAATTATTTGAAACTACACAGTTGATGGAAATTTGGACAGAGAGAAAGCATGTAAAATTCTCTTTCTGACCTCAAAAGAAAGCCAAAACTCATAAAACG
The DNA here is from genome assembly GCA_037902135.1 of Cetoscarus ocellatus. NCBI lineage: Eukaryota > Metazoa > Chordata > Actinopteri > Labriformes > Labridae > Cetoscarus > Cetoscarus ocellatus. The sequence goes on from JBAMNC010000550.1 coordinate 110,950, forward strand.
ATTCTGTCTTAATTTTCTTCTCTTCCGATAGGTTGTTTATGTCTCTTCAAAGTGAAACATTAAAATAAATAATCTTGTGCAATCAAGTGCAAGTTTTTTGCATTAACATCACAAAATAAAAAATCCTCAATGAGTAGCATAAACTATGGATAACGTTCAGGGAAATAAAGTATCTCTGGGTATTTCTTGTTGATGTTTTTTGATTTTGTGCAAATTTACAACCCTGCAAAGCTTGTACACTCAGATAATGTGCAAAATAATACTACATTCTAACTGAACAGTAAATGTTTCTTTTGGTAAAAAAAACATTTCTTTATAAAATGAATATTATAGAAGGTAAAAGTTCACTTTGTAATGCTACAAGAAAATCAAAACCAAGCCACATTCTATTATGTTATGAAAAACATTACTGGAAAAATACTTCACAAGCCAAAACCGAATATTCAGTGTTTTAGAAATAGTTTTAAGTTGAAATTGTCAGACAACTCTTCAGTAAAACTGATGAAGAATGTGTAACTTAATTAAGGACGCAGCCATTAAATTAAAAGTTAGAAAGAAAATGAAGTCAGACAATGCTCTCTCCAGCAACATTATTTAGTACATCCAAATAACTGCTTGTTAATGCCGAAGCTTATCATCCAATCATATGGCAGCAACTCTCAATGCATTTGGGCATGTAGACAAGATCAAAACAACTTGCCAAAGTTCAAGATGAGCATCAGAATGGTTAAGTAAGGCAATTTAAGAGACTTTGAACATGTCATAGTCGCTGATGACAGATGAACTCGTCCTCAGTATTTTAAAACTGCAGATTTACTGGGATTTTCACACACAACCATCTCTAGGGCTTAAAGTAATGGTCTAAAAGGAGAAAATACCCAGTGAGCGACAGTTCTCAGAGCAAATAGGCCTTGTTTATGCCAGAGAATGGAGAGGAATGGCCAGAAAGGTTTCAGATGGTACAAAGGCAACAGTAAGTCAAATAACAACCGAGGTGTGTAGCAATCCATCTCTTAACACACAAGTTTAATCTTCAGACATTAGGGTCAGAATTTGGCATAAACAACATGAACACGTGGCTCAATCCTGCCTTGTAGCCACGTTTCAGGCTGCTGGTGGTGGTATTATATCTTGGGGACATTTTCTTGGCATTCTTTAGGCCTCTTTGTGTGTACCCATCTTTTGATGGCTACTTCCAGCACGCACCACGTCACAGAGCTCAGACAACCTCCAACTAGTCCAAAATCTGTAGTCTCATTTATGCACCTTAATGTGTCTTGCTAAAGGCAGTGGTGTTGTGGAGTCGTCCAGCTTTCAACCACAGGGCAAAAAATTCTTACAAGCTCCTGCAGTCATGCATTTAAGTGTCCAGGGCTGATATATCTATCCCCAGTTTGCTCCCACTGCTCCATCAGTGGCATGTAAATGTGATTAGTTCATGCTAATGTGGGTACCAACTGATGGGAGTTAGTCCTCTCTAAACTGGACTCAACATCTGATGCACAATTGCCTCCAATGATGCATTTCAAGGAAGCCTAATGCATGACAACGTAATAACGCAAAGGGTGTTTTGCTTTAAATAAAATGGATGTGTTTACTGTATGCTGGAAAATATGCATGAAGTTTATCAGCACAAAAGAGGAGACTTAAGATTAAGACCCTCAGCTGTATTGTAATTCCCTGGTTCTCTGCTGCACAGTGCTTTTTTGTTTGTAAGTTCATTTTGTGTTTACTTTCTATGTAATTCTATGAGTCTAAATCTGTATTGCAAAAGTTCAGCAAAGGTCATCTCAAGACACATCTCAAGCAGGCTAAACTCGAACCCAGGCAACCCACATGAGACGAGAGCATCAAAGCATGAGAGGTGTGCTGATTTGAAGCACTGGGCAAAACGCACCCCCTCAGATCAATCATTGTTTTCTGGATCAAATACCTTAAATAGCAATGTTAATTTCTGTTAGCATGTACATGGAATTTTCTATTATGTGTTAGCATCAAGCTAACAAACTTTTTGCTGATTTGTAAAAGGGGCTAACAGAGCTTTGTTGAAGAGTGCATCACATGGTTTAGTGATGCTAAATCTGATGTTATAACTATGTAAGGAGACAAATCATACTTTGGTTTGCATATTTGGTTTTACAGAGTCATTGTGTGTGAGGTCTCAATGAGCAGTAAAGCAAAGATCTCTCATTTATAATGGACCGGATGCTGAACTAAAACGTGGGCAATCGGCTTGAGATGGGAGCCTTCAAACATGAGAGGTGCATGCATTTAAACCGCTCAGACACTGGTACCACCTCAGATCAATTATTGACCTCACATAACCTTAAATAGCAATGTTAATTTTGCTAGCATGTTTATGCAATTTTCCATTATGTGTTAGCATCAAGCTAACAAACGTTTTGCTCATTTTGAACACATAACAAGGATGCAGGTGGTAAGTGGACTTAATATAGTTTTTTTTTTTTTTTTAAGAGTGTATCCCACAGTTTAGTGACACTAAATCTGAAGCTATAACTCCGTAGAGTGACAAATCATGCATTGTTTAGCATTTCTAACTTTACAGAGGCTTTGTATGCCATTGAGGGCTAAAGCTAAGAAGAAGGTGTGTCTTATTCCATATGGACCAGAGGCTGGACTCACACCCAGGCCACCCCCACAAGACAAGAGTCTCAACATCAGAGGTGTTTATCATTTACAAAGACCCATCATTAATCAACCACAGCATCAAGCACAGCAGTAAACAATGTTTAGCAAAGTTGCAGTGACAAAAAAAAACCTTTAACAGGCAGAAAAACATGGCCAGACTTATATTTACCAGCCATCTGCCAAGACTGCATTTAAGGGAGAAAGAGAGAGACAGAGACAAACAAGCAGAACAACAACAATAAGGAAGATAGACTTATGGCTACAATGGATAGTTCAGTATTTTTGAAGTGGGGTTGTATGAGCTCGATGTGGCCACTAAGTACCTTATGGCCCTTTTCCACCAGCCCGCCTTGGCCCTACTCTGATCTACTCTACTCTACTCTACTCTACTCGGTTTGCGTTGCGTTTCCACCGGCACAGTACATCCTAAAACAAACCAGTTTTGGTACCTACTCTGCTCTGGTTCTAATGGCCCTTTTCCATTAGCCATACTCTACTGGGCTTGGCTTTCCCCGACTCTACCCGGCTCTACTCTACTCACTTTGGTATGCTTTTCCACCAGCCCGGTCCCCTGCCCAGCGGGGGCAGGGTCGACGTGAAACAGCTGGGCGACACTACGTTCATGTCACTTTGAGCGCGACACAACAACCAAAACAGTGGAGGACTTGGAGGCAATAGTATACTTGCTGCTCGGTCGGTGGCTTTTTGAGAAAAGTAGAAACTTCTCTCCTCTCCCTCAGTAAGCCACAGTCTGTAAGAGTCTGTTACGCAGATATAGCCGAAAACAGGGAAGTAACGTACCAAGAAAAAAGTGTATTTTCGCCGCCTACAAGAAGTCCCATAAAAAAATAATGGCACAGTTTAGGAGTACGCTACCTATGCGTGTTTTTAAGTGCATTAACTTTTCAGAAATATACGTCACGTATTCCTCCGCGCAGCACTTCCGCGAGCCGCTGAATCACTCCGCCTCCCTCTCAGCTGATGTAAACATAACAAGCTAGCGGCTTCAGGCGCCGGTTGTAGCCTCGTGTAACTCTTATCAGGTATTGTAATTCTTTTGTTCTGACTCTTAGCGGTGTGAGGAAGAAACAACGTAGGAAATTAAAAATGAGTGATTATGACAGCGACGATGAAGTTCCATTCACTTTGGCGCCTAGAGGACATCTGTGTGAGCCGGAGTTTACAGAAGAAGAGCTGCTGCAGACCGAACAGGCCGAAAGAAACAGAGAAACATCGGTGGAAACTGGAGGTCAAGAAAGAGTCGGAAATACACAGTGGTGCGAGTGTATGAACTGCGACTCAGTGCTGCTGCTGCCATGAGTGGATCTTGGTTACAGACCGACTTTAGGATCTGAAGATAAACCGGAAAAAACGTCCCAAACCTGAAGGACCTAATGACAGTTTATCCTCAAAGTAAGTAACAATGATCTGTCAGAGACAAACAAGCAGAGTGGAGGAGGCTGTTTACCGTAACACTGCAGACTACTTGTGTCTGTCTGTCTGTCTGTCTCTCTCTCATACACATGCACACACACACAACCATTACTGTGTATTAGCCTCTAACTTCTGCTACAACACAATCTTAGCTGTTTCTGACGTAATAACATAAATATACCATCTCCTAAATGCAAGAATATATTTAGATTTTGCCATGACTTTATATAAATTGTATACAGATATATAGATATGTTCACACAATATATCAGGTAACGTGAGATGTAGGCATTTGCTGTATATGATGTTGCCGCATGCCCTTGTTACGAAGAGGAATATGATGAAAGCTATGAGTTCTCCATGATACGCATCAGTTTCTGCATCCAGGGAAGCAACACAAAACCCCATCTCCGAAATATGTGTCAAATAATCTGCTATCAATGAGGCTACAACCGGCGCCTGAAGCCGCTAGCTTGCTATGTTTACGACAGCTGAGAGGGAGGCGGAGTGATTCAGCGGCTCGCGGAAGTGCTGCGCGGAGGAATACGTGACGTGAGTCGGTTAGTTCCAGATAAACTTTATATTTCCGAAAAGTTAATGCACTTTAAAACACGCACTGTGGTATTATTTTTTCATGGGACTTCTTGTAGGCGGCGAAAATACCTTTTATGATGCTCTTAACCTCTGTACAGCGTCTTTGAGAAAAGCGCGTTATAAATAAAATGTATTATTATTATTGATTATTTTGTTCTTGGTACGTTACTTCCCTGTTTGCGGCTATATCTGCGTAACAGACTCTTACAGACTGTGGCTTACTGAGGGAGAGGAGAGAACTTTCTACTGCATCTAAGGTACTTAGTGGCCACATGGAGCTCATACAACCCCACTTCAAAAATACTGAAGTATCCCTTTAAATTATTTGAGGTAGAACAACGTATGATAATAGAGTGATAATCATTCTTAGACAAAAATTAGTTAATTGTAGCAACTCAAGTTCCATGGTTTAAATTCAACACATTAAAGATGATTGTATTGATACTTTATGGTATATCTGAGTATAGATAGTTTTATAAGCACTCTTTTGGTATTGAGTACGAGCATTACATATCAATAATATGTCAGTACTCTAACAAAATATATATCTGTATTCTCCTCCAGCCTGCTTTCAGTGTCTCTGTTTTCTATCTCTTTCCATCCTAAGACCAGTTTCTGTGTCACTGTAGAGAATAATCAGACATATAGCAGAAGACTGTCAGCTGCAGCAGTGAGTTTAAACACAGACACAAGACACTTCTGTAACAAACTAGACTAAGGATGACATAATGAAAAACATTTCAAGAATTTAACCCTCCACAAAATATTTTAGTGTTACTTTAGAAAGTGGCTTATAATTGATTTTGGGTTTTTTTTGTTTTTGTAGTTCATTCATAGAGCAATTTCAATTTATCAAATCATTATTTGTCACCTCACTGTTTGATGGTAAAGTGTAGCTTCAATGTCATCTCTTCTGGCAAAATTATAAGTTTAAACACACACACTTAAGATCTGTCATTTGTATAAGGATCAGTCTGGATGTACAAACCACAGGATCACAGTCTGACACTAGATGGCAGTAAAGACTAATAATCACACAGACCTGTGTCACTCAGGGACAAACATTTAAAGACGTTCTGACTGTTCTTTACAAGAAACAGACAGATGACATGCATCTTGGGATTTTCTTTGCAGAAGCCCCAAATCTTAACTCTATCGTAAATATGGATTTTGGTCTGAATTGAGCTTTGAAAAGCATTTCAAGACCAATTCAAACCCCTGCTCCCAGCTAAAACTCTTAAATCTAGTGTGAGAACTGGGCTAGGGAAGATTTCTCTCCTCTTCTTTCCTCTGACCTGTTTGACATTGAGCATTCTCATCATAGATGGACTACTCGATGACTTGTAAAGTATAAGCCTCTTCGTAAAATATATTCGTTAATAACCCAAAAAGGCCATTTTCATGTTCTTAACTGGTCACGCTGATATTTCCAACAATAGGTTATTAAACAATAGTAAGGCCTCTGATGTGCCCGTCTTTTATTAAACTGGGTTTAATTAGACAGAAAGTCATTAAAACTGTGGATTAGGATTATTGCTTATCAGGCTATTAAGAGATAGCTGCACTGGCTGGTAATTGAGCTTGGCCCATGACACAGAGGGAAAAGGTCCTAATGCTGCAAGACTTCCTGATCAACAGGGGCGCCACGTTTTTGTGCTTTCTCACAGACGTCCTCGTTCCCTCCAAACTCCTCGCGTACCCCTCCACCACACCAACGACTTCTTGCAGAGGCATAAATCAAACTGAGAGATCAAAGACAGGAAGTGTTGGGGATGTGTTAATTAAAGATGTTTGCTCTTGATACAGCTTCCCCTCGTTAATGAATAGTCGATTTGGTTCCCATAAAGACGTCTCACGAATGCGGGGAAGGAAATTGAGGTTTGGAAAAAATTAATGGGATGCACTGATTGGGTTTGTGATAGAAAAGTCGGGCGGGGTTATCACTGAGTAACTGTTGATTATGTCAGTGTGACACAATTTGTAAAGCTCAAACTGTTGTCAGAGTTGGGCTAAACGATTTAAATCCCCCATTAGAATAAAAAAATAATACTGTGTTAGTTAGCAGACTCTTAAATCAGCACATCTGTCTTCTCTTCCTCTGTGGTGCTGTAAATATATCACTATTGAACCTTTTTGGCCTCATAGCCATGACAGAATTAACCAGGCCACCTCTGGTTAGTCTGCGCAGGGTTGGCTGCAAAAGCTGACAGGTCAAGCTTACATCCATTCAAAAGTGCCTAATTTAAGTAAGAAATTTTATCTGAAAAGCCTATGTATGAATTTCAAGCAGTGGGGTGAATTCTCATACATATGTCACATGTGTTTAATCTTATGAGAGCTAAGAATTATTCATAATTGTAGTTGTTTTGATCTAACTGATGGGTAGACAAATTGTAGCTGTTTGCCCAGAGGCTTGAGGCCAGCCTTAGCTCCATTTCCTTGTCTGCTGACAGCTTTCGGTCACATGACAACCCCAGAGGGATAGAGGGTAAAAGAGTATCAGTGTGCATTAACCACTGTAAAGAGCTGCATCACAGACTAAGGGTTAATCCCAATTGTACCCCTTAGCCCTTTCCCTCCGTCTTACCCCTTTGTCTACCCCTTCCCCTTGGCCCTCTGTTTGGAGGGCCAAGGGGAAGGGGTGAAAACATGGTCCTAAGAAACGAGACACCACTCGATTCCCGCTATGTCATCACCCAGAGCTGCTCGCTGGCTGTGTCGTGGGCAGATATGACAATAGCTGTAGCTACAGCTGTGAAAGCTAGCTCGTTATAATGAGAAATTCTAAAACAAGACCAACAATTCAAACCATGATTAATATTTACTTGATCATTTAATAATTTCTTATAATTGTGCGCTTCCTTCGGTCTCCATTCTGCCTTCTAGTCAGCAGGCGCGGTGTATTATTGGAAATTCTCACACCCCTTCCTTTCAAGTGAGGTCCCAGTCTGTCTTCGTTTCAAGGGCTGTGTAGCCCTTCGTCTTAGCCCTTCCCCTTAGCTTTACAGAGAATTGGGACACCTCTACACTAAACGTGAATGCTCAAAACCAAGGGCTAAGGGATAAGACAAGGGCTAAGGGGCACAATTGGGATTCACCCTTAGTCAATTTTTGTTGCTACAAAACACATTTACATCCTGTAAAAAAACAGAAAAATTAGGAATTAATGTAAACTTTTAAGTGCCCCTAGTTTGTTATAACTCATATACTCCATTTTGGAAAGTGCTAGGGAATGTCCTCAATCGCTGCTATTTGAAATACCTCCTAGTTCTCACATACTGACTACCCTTGATGCACCTGTATTCTCAGTCTTTCTAAGTTGCTCTATTGGAGCTCCTTACACTTTAAGGCCCCTCTTCCTTCAAGGACCAAGTCTGCTTAATTGGTTTACAAGTCAACTTGCTTCAGTGCTTCTCGGTACCATGATGTCAACGATTCTGCATGCATTGTACAGTCCATGCTCTGCACTGGGGTTGCCACTTTAAGCTCCCAGCGAGACAAACAACGGTAGGACATCATACTGGTAGGTTTAATTGGGTAGGCTTGGGGAACAAGTCATTTCAGGCAGCTACTGGTGCTGTAAACAGGGGTAGGAGTGAAGTTCAAATGACAAAGACTTTTTGTCCTGTGCATGGAAGTAGTCTATCATGTGGAACAGACATGTAAAATACACTAAACAGGCATATAAAACTCAAAACAGCACATCATGTACTCTAAATTTTAGGCACCTTGGTCTCTTGTACAGCATATGGGCATTAATCTAATCCATGTAATACAACATAGGCTTTACAATAACATAACTTAAGGCACATTTACACCACAACCAGGATAACAATCTGCAGATATGGCTGTTTTGTTATTTTTGAAGTATTTGGATTAATAATCTTTGCCATGACCAACATTTCCTGAAAATTTCATCAAAACTTGTCCAAAACTATTTGAGTAATCTTCCACACAAACAGATTAACCAACAAACAAATCGACAAACACCTGCAAAAAGGTAATAGCTCACAGCACAAACCATGAAGTTTACTTTAAACTCTCCCTCAATATGTGAAATTTCTCTCTCTCAAAAAAAAAGAAAACACTTCTTTGCCCATTAGAAAAGATGCCTAATAGAGAGCAGTTTTATTGAATAGAGTCCTTGATTTAAATGAAGAAGTGAACTGAAATTGGCCTGAGGTGACGAGCAGGTCAGTCTCATTTCCTGTGCAATTTCTGGTCAGCCTCTTCTTGTCATCTCTTGTTTCGCTTTGTTGAGAGACCCCAGGAGACAGATTTTGACTGGAACTGAATCAATGACCTGAGGTTTATTTGATAGAGGGTAAGGGATTAGCAAAGTGCACCCAGTAAATATTTGTGGGTTTATCACTATGAAAGACAGCATTCAAACAGTCTTTTGAGCCTCTTTTCACACAAAGATATCTATGAAAGCAGCTTTAATCTTCATATGAGCTCAACATGACCACTTCCTTTTTAAACAGTCCACAAAGTTCAGATGGACAATGGACATTTTCACTCAGCTAGCTGTTTCTCATGGCCTCTGAGTTAATAAGTCCAGCTTAAACAAACAAATCTGTTCTGTCTTCCTCAATGGGCCAAAATTGCACAAGAGATCCGTATTGTGCAAGAATACCACTGAAACCTAAACATCTTTACAAAGGACCTTTTGTTTACAGCTCTTGTATTTGATTTACCTTGGTGCTTTTCTCCAAATGAAACTAGCAGAAAACATGAGGTGAGGATGCAGTCTTTCTTGATTTCAGGCAAAAATAATATGAACAAAAGGACTTTAGACATTAGCATGAATGTCGGAGTCATCGTAATGCACTTTCCTTAATGCGCATGTGATCTAAATGCTGATTTCACAGTGTGACAATTAGTTAACAAGCTAAATGGCCGTGAATCTGTTTGCGGCTGTGGTTTTATTTCCCTATTAAAGAACATCTTTTTATTTGTAATGTTGAGGAGATTTGAGTGCTGAGTTACTGCACAACATGGCACAAATCCACACAGTCCACAGCTGCCGACAGTGTATTAGCACTTTTCCCTAATGGCTGAGGAAAATGTGTGCGCGGATGCATCAGTGCTGCCATGCGTCCTGCTGGGTGACAGCAGAGAAACTGATCCACTGGCCTGTTTGCAACCTTTAATTGCAATTATACCACAGTGAAAACAATCAATACATGCTTCTACGCCCCCCACTGACCTTCTGTGTGCAGCCTCCGCACCATCTCACTTCTCTTCTCGTGTTTCTCTCCTCACTTTTCTGTCTGCCTTTTCTCTATACATCCCAAAGAGGTGCCTTATAAGATAAAATGTGGGGGCTATGTGGTCTAGAAGGGGGAAGGGATGAGGTGGTGGTGTAGAAGCACGATAACTTACGCGCTACTGGAGAAAGATGATCTGCTGTGGCTACGAGTAGCCTGATTGATCCTGTGGAGGACCATTCATCCATCTCCGTCCTCCTGCGGCTGCTGCTGCTGCTCCTGCTTTCACCCCTATCTGCTCGCCAGTTTCCTCGCCACTGTCTCAGCTCCACCCTGGTCTCAGCTGCAACAATGCTGCCGGGTCCACTAAGGACTACATCGCTGCTGCCGCCCTGCTGCCGGGTCCTGGCCCTCAGTTGTAGCAGTGATGGGGTCTACTGGAGTGGAAAAGGAGTATGCTGCTCCAAGCTTTTCTGTGTGTGATAAGGGGAAAGAGGAGGGTGATTAAAAACTGGCACACCATGATGCTTCATTCTTCTCATACTGTGTGGGATAGGGCTCAGGCCATTACAGGCCTTTGGGAACTGATACTCACACTTAAACTGGAAATGCTCATTAATATTCCCAATTGGAGGGCCTGATAGTGGATACAGCTCATGCCACATTATTGAAACATAGCCAGTTCACATTAACCACTGACCTGAGTTGATGCAGTATCTATCTTACTTCATAATCCCTCTCTACCTCTTCATTTTCAGGATTTTGAATGTAGACCAAAATACAGCAAAAAATATGTTTCAATAAAACAGATTAAACTAGTTTTAGGTCACTTTCACACCGTAAATTCAGCAGACTCGGTTCAGGGGTGAAGTTGCAGCACTGTTTCATTTTCCACTTGGTTTGGTTTTCTTTTGCACTGCACTTTGTCAGGTGAACCAAAGCCTGTCAAATGCTGCAGGATACAGCCACCCACCCCTAGCTGGGGCTTTAGTTGCATTTTACCTTCCTGCCATCCAGCCCATTACTACACTATGTCCTTAAAAAAACCAACAGACTACAAGCAATGACATTGTTAAGCTCGAAGCAGTGTGGAAGTATTCTGTGACAAGTGGCATAAGCCTATTGACTGAAGTGATGTGTAACCATTTTCCACATGTATTTGTAGACATTCTGTCATCAGGACCAGTGGCTGGTGGTGCTGGTCATCTTTTGTTTGCCAGGTCTGGGTTGTCGTTTGGTTTGGATGGCTTTTAGAGTTTGTTGTTTTGGTCCCACCAGAGTTTGTGTGAGCTTTTACACCAGCCCAAATTAAACACACTTTTTTATATACAAAACCCAAAACCAGTGAAGTTGGCACGTTGTGTAAATCGTAAATAAAAACAGAATACAATGATTTGCAAATCCCTTTCAACCTATATTCAATTGAATACACAGCAAAGACAAGATACTTCACGTTCGAACTGGTAAACTGTGTTATTTTTTGCAAATATTAGCTCATTTTGAATTTGATGCCTGCAACATGTTTCAAAAAAGCTGGCACAAGTGGCAAAAAAGACTGAGAAAGTTGAGGAATGCTCATCAAACACTTATTTGGAACATCCCACAGGTGAACAGGCTAATTGAGAACAGGTGGGTGCCATGATTGGGTATAAAAGCAGCTTCCCTGAAATGGTCAGTCATTCACAAACAAGGATGGGGCGAGGGTCACCACTTTGTGAACAAATGGGTGAGCAAATTGTCGAACAGTTTAAGAACAACATTTCTCAACGAGCTATTGCAAGGAATTTAGGGATTTCATCATCTAAGGTCCGTAATATCATCAAAAGGTTCAGAGAATCTGGAGAAATTACTGCACGTAAGCGGCAAGGCCGAAAACCAACATTGAATGCCCATGACCTTCGATCCCTCAGGCGGTACTGCATCAAAAACCGGCATAACTGTGTAAAAGATATCACCACATGGGCTCAGGAACACTTCAGAAAACCACTGTTAGTAACTACAGTTCGTCGCTACATCTGTAAGTGCAAGTTAAAACTCTACTATGCAAAGTGAAAGCCATTTATCAACAACAACCAGAAACGCCGCCGGCTTCACTGGGCCCGAGCTCATCTAAGATGGACTGATGCAAAGTGGAAAAGTGTTCTGTGGTCTGACGAGTCCACATTTCAAATTGTTTTTGGAAAGTGTGGTCGTCGTGTCCTCCGGACCAAAGAGGAAAGAACCAGCCGGACTGTTATAGGCGCAAAGTTCAAAAGCCAGCATCTGTGATGGTATGGGGGTGTATTAGTGCCCAAGGCATGGGTAACTTACACATCTGTGAAGGCACCATTAATGCTGAAAGGTACATACAGGTTTTGGAGCAACATATGTTGCCATCCAAGCAACGTCTTTTTCATGGACGCCCCTGCTTATTTCAGCAAGACAATGCCAAGCCACATTCTGCACGTGTTACAACAGCGTGGCTTCGTAGTAAAAGAGTGTGGGTACTAGACTGGCCTGCCTGTAGTCCAGACCTGTCCCCCATTGAAAATGTGTGGCGCATTATGAAGCGTAAAATACAACAACGGAGACCCCGGACTGTTGAACAACTTAAGCTGTACATCAAGCAAGAATGGGAAAGAATTCCACCCGAAAAGCTTCAAAAATTGGTCTCCTCAGTTCCCAAACGTTTACTGAGTGTTGTTAAAAGGAAAGGCGATGTAACACAGTGGTAAAAATGCCCCTGTGCCAACTTTTTTGCAGTGTGTTGCTGCCATTAAATTCTAAGTTGATGATTATTTGCACAAGAAAATAAAGTCTCTCAGTTCGAACATTAAATATCTTGTCTTTGCAGTTTATTCAATTGAATATAAGTTGAAAAGGATTTGCAAATCATTGTTTTCTGTTTTTATTTACGATTTACACAACGTGCCAACTTCACTGGTTTTGGGTTTTGTAAATGAATCAGAGTTTGTTGGTTAGGAGATATCTTACCAATCCTGTGGAGTTGATAGGACATCATGGTTCAGAAAAGGAAGCACAAAACATAAATGAGATACAGAACAGCTGATTCAAATGACAGTGTCTGCTCTCTTATGTGGCAGTCTTTAAGAAACATCCAGTGTTTTTATGGCAACAGACATGCTGACTTGGTGGCTCTATAAAGTGTTTGCAACAACAAAACACATTCTGTTACAACTACAAACACATAAGCATTTGTCTGGCTGTGAAATTGAAAGAAATATTCGAAGTAATGTAGGTTTTCGGCTAAAAATATGTGACACAGGATTTAGGAATGCACAATGTAGTCAATTTTATGTTAGCTTATGCCGATAGTAGCTCAAAAGATAATTTTTGGTATCAGCAGATATGCAAGTTTATCACTATAATTACAGTGAATGTTTCTGCTGGAAATGACAATACATTGTGCCTATATTTTTGTGAAGAATAGAGAAAAACTAAAAGTCCTTCCTCAGCTGAAGTAAATGTCTATATGACATGCTTAATGTGTACACTTTAAAGTGGGTAGAAAGATCCAAACTTTAAAGGAATGAACGTGAACTGCTGTTTAGTTCAGAGACATTTCAATCAATTTGAGAGTATAAGCTCTTTACATAAAAGTTACTTTTTTAGACTGGACTCTACAGATCTTTTGGTTTATATGGACCTCTGTGTATCCCTCCAAAAGGCAGATAAACCTTGCTTCTGTGGAGTTTTTTTATAGACTGGTACTGATATCAGTTGTTGCCAGAATAAGTTTGGAAATATTGTAATATGAGACACTGGCAAAACTCCAACACTATGTATCCCTTAAATGTTTGGTATTTTAAAAATTTATTATAAATAAATGCATTGTACCTTTTACTGGGGAAATTAGATTTAGAAAGTGCTTCAGTCAGCAACAAAACAGGATGATTGTCTGTTTAAAAAAATTACCCTCTAAAAGACATAGACTGTTTTATTAGCTTGTACAGTGGATGTTAAATTTAGAAAATGATTCAGTAAAAGCAGCATGTTCATTGTCATCAGCGTAACACAAGAATCTAATTAAAACAAGCCCATGCAGCAGTGAGGGAAGGCTGTGCAGCTGTTATGTTAAGCATGTTTTTATGGCACCACACATTTATACTCGTCACTAGCTGTCATCATAATTATTCCCTGAGGGAAAAGAGGAAAATAAATATATGTCAATTAGCACAGTTTAGCAAGGAGAGCGTCAAACAGTTGGAATACGTGAGCTGTGATTACAGCAACTTGTTCATTTGAAGTTAAATGTGAGGCAGCATGAATTGTTTAATCACTTCACACTATTAATGATTTTCCTCCAGCATATAATAAACCCTCAAGGGTAACATATGAGTATGATTTGAAACAGTAAGGATTAATGTGAGAAAATTAAGCTGTTTAATGTCTAAAGAAGATGTGAGTGAGACAACAAAGCTTGAAAACCTGTGATTTCTAAATCTATTGTGTATTCTGTCAATCACCTCGTACCTCTGACAATTGGAAGTACAGAGAGACGAGGAGTGCAATCTCAGAGCTCCACTGGTCTGTGAAATATTACTTTCATGCATGACTACTGTCTCTCTGTGAACAGAAGTTAGAAGGAGAAAATTAACTTGAAGCTCAGTAATTTAAAATTAAGTCTGAATGGTGAGCACACAGACAGTCTTTAGGTGTTCTCGTATAGGTTTAACTTAATGTGCATATATCAACACTAAAGAGCTGCAATGCCATATATGCTAAATAATGACTCATCCCCCATCACAATTTTTCAGTTGAAAACTAATGAACATGGGTATAAACTAGTGGTTTTTGTCATTCTGGGACCAAATTTTTACATTTCAGTACAAAGTAAATTTGCAAAGAAATATGAAGAGCCCTCTAGGGGTTAAAACCAGGTACTGCAATTAGGTTTTTCTATTGGTTGACCTGAAGGCAGTTGATGTATGTTGCGCCATCACGATAGAGCTCATATTATATTTCAGCTGCTCTGGCTATGGGAGCGAATTTCTCCATTCAAATCCTCTGTTGACATTTGAGAAAATCCTTGAATCAATATTTTCAATCCAGCTAATCCAAGCCAACCGGCAACACAAATATTTGTGACATTTAAGATTATGCCTATGCAAGAAAGGGAAAAAAGCATATCACAATCCATTGTAATTCCCACAATTCATTACAAATGACTTTTTCTAAGAGACTAAACAAATGAGTGGTGCATTTCTGTCAAACAGGATACGGGGACTGACCTAGCTTAATTCTTTAGTCAGGACCCCCAAAATAACAATGTCAGAGACTATGACCCCACTGCCTCTGAAGGTGGTTAAAACAGGTAATGTCATATGCACACTCACAGACAAGCCTTTACCAACAAAGATATAAAAACAATTAAAATTACAAAAATCATTATAAAGAACATACCAAAATGTATAATATTATTTTTGTACTTTATGTATTGAGAAAAAGCCTGTAGCAGAAAACAGTCTCCTCATGGAGACCACAGCACTGTGTGGAAATTTTATGTTTATATTTTTGCAATAATGAGTAAAATATACCATTTAAATTTATACTGAACCTTGGTTTTCCAACAGAAATTGGTGTATCTCCCTTTAAGTGGCTCATAGCCTCCACTTTATGGACCACTGGCATTGACATATACCACATAAGCATAATCTATGGGAAACATCATTTCTTTAGGCGTTTTCTTGGGGCGTCGGTGGCGCAGCTGGATAGTGCGCTTGGTCAGTGATCGGGAGGTTGCAGGTTCAAGCCCAGCTCCGGGCGGCACATGGCGATGTGTCCTTGGGCAAGACACTTAACCCCAAGTTGCTCCCACTGCTGCGTCAGTGGTGTGTAAATGGGCATGAAAGGGCATGAAAGTGTTAGCTGATACTGATGGATAACTAAATTAGAAACTCCGAACCATCAGTGAGTGAATGTGAGAGCGAATGGGTGTGAATGGGTAAGTGTGACCTGCGGTGTAAAGCAGCTTTGAATAGTTAATGACTAGAAAAGCGCTATATAAGCTCAAGTCCATTTACCATTTAGCAGGCTAGATTATTGTAACAGGGTTTATATGAGTCTAACAAAAAAATCCATCAGACAGCTGCAGCTCATCCAGAACTAGTGTCCTTACGCACATCAGAAAAGTAGATCACATTACATTGCATTGGTCCTCACATTGCTACACTGGCTGCCTGTGAGTCAAAGGATAGATTTAAAAGTCCTTCTCCTGGTTTATAAAACTTAAAACTGTCTTGAGCCAAAATACCTTTCAGATCTTTTAGTCCCCATTAGGCATCCAAACCCCTCGGGTCCCCTTGGACAAGGTTACTTAATGATCCTAGGGTCATGTCTTAACAGGGTAAAGCAGCTTTTAGTTTCTATGCTTCTCATCTGTTAAAACATTGTCATTTAACACTGCCCTCTCACAAGTTCAGCTTCTTACTATTTTTCTTCTCTCTTTATCTCCTATGTTACTTTAATTAAAATGATTTATATATATATATTATGTCTCCTGTTAATCTTGAAATTCTCCTGTTTTATAGTTTATTGTACTACTATTGCTATTTTATTTAATGGTCTTAACATAATTGTATATTTGTTTTTAATTCTGTAAAGCACTTTCATTTACTGTATGTATGAATGTTGCTCCATAAATAAAGCTGTCTTTCCTGCAGTTGATAATACACTATAATACACCTTCATATCAGTACAGCCAGCCAAAACTAAACTAAGTATCATTAGCAGTGCCACCGGGCAAGGACAAATGAACAGTTTTCATTTCCCAAAGCAAATAACAATTTCCTTAAACATACGGCCTTTTACAGAGCAATGAAAACATGGAACTCTTTACTGTTATCACAGACTAAATTAACACAAATAGGTATCATTAAAAAGCAAATAAACGAACACTTAGGGGCTTCATAGCTATAAATACTCTCAGTTTGTTTATGTTTTTAGCTGTTCTTTATAAATAACTTTGTCCATCCATCCATTATCTATACCATTTATCCCTTTTGGGGTCCCAGACACTGGGCCAGAGGCAGGTTACACCCTGGACTGGTCACCAGCCATTCGCAGGCCACATAGAGACACAGACGACTATTCACATACTCACCCATACCTAAGGGCAACTTAGAGTCACCAATTAACCTGACAAGCATGTTTGTTGGTCCGTGGGAGGAAGCAGGAGTGGCTGGAAAGAGCCCATGCATAATAAAGTATTATCTAATCTAATCTAATGTATAGGCAGAACTTGCAAACCCTGCACAGAAAATTCTTGACTGACAAACTGGGAGTTTCGAACCGGCAACCGTCTTGCCATGAGACATGCACACTTAATGACCTTTGTGCTTTTACCTTTGAGCTTTGTTATATAATTGCAAAGCATTTAATTATACTTTGTGTTTGACATTATTTTTGACTGCATGATCACTAAGTTTAATGTAAATTTTATGTTTTGGTTTGAGCAAACTATATTTTTTGTTCTCTCTTCTAGATGAAATGGTTTGTGTGGACTATTTTATTTAATCATGATTTTAAATGTACATTTCATGTGCTCGGAAGTATCAGTTTAATGTGGACCCTGTGAAGATTAACTTTGCTCTGGGGTGCAGCAAAGGGGGATCCTAATAAATAAACAAATAAACAAGCACATAAACAACTAATGATGGTACAAATGAGTATGAGCATCTTCTGCTCTGTCCAATCCATGTACATTCATATAATTTTAACGTAACTACTTAAACTGCAATGTCATGTTAGTATAGGATTGAGAAGTAAATTGTTGACAGGTAACCCAAGATATTTAATTTGATTTAAAAGGAAATAGATTGGGATCCAATCTAAAGAGAGAGAGGTCTTAACTCAGCTTTTGCCTCTGTATTTCACTCTGCACTTCAGAGCTAACAGTTTGAGTTAAAGCTATTGATTGGACCCTGTGTGGCTGACCAGCTGCTTTGTAAATCATAAGACAGGAAATTCACAGGACGTCTGTATAAAAAAGCATCTCCTATGTCCGTCTCAAGATATTATCAGGGCCAAAGAACAAATCTTTAAAATTGATTCTGGGAGAAAAATCTTTAATGTGTGCATTTTTATTAAGTTTTTAAACCATTTGGACCTTGCTCACAGTTCATAACCCTATAAGCACTCTTCATGGTCACTTATTAAAAGTAACTAGAGGAGATTTAATTTTCAATTTCCTCTTCAATAAAAACTAATTCCTTTTATGTCATATTATGGACTAGGTGCCCATTTTGCTAAGCCCGTATCTCATACATGCAGTGGCACAATACAATTCAAGAACAGGCAAACACTGTGCAGCCGACCACCAAAGAAATAAGAGACCGGGAAAAAGAGGCGGGTGTGGGGGACTGGAATGAAAGCCTGCATGTGAATATTTAATTACTTGTTAATGAAAAGAAGTCATTAGGATTAAATCCTCCTTAAGGCTAATTTAAATGTTCTTTTGCACTTCTCATGAGAGTGGAAGACTGAGGTGAAGCTGCCGTCTTACTCTATAATGGGCCTTCAGCCGTGGACAATAGCCAATAACTCAAAAATGTGCTGCAGAAATGAGCCTGCAAGTCATTTCCAGACACAAAAAAAGCTTTTAGTTTTGCCCATAAAAATGAGAAGAGGCATTACCTTACCTACTAAAGTATAAGATGTTAATTTAGCAGTGTTGTTCCAGATGTCAGCAGTGACAGTGGATCTGCCCGCAGGCCAAAACAGATGAAAAAGCACATTAACAGCTTTTGCTGGGTGTCTCCATTTGTTAAAATGTCGAACAGTAGGTGTAAAATAAGTCTATAGGTCTTACATTAGGAGCTCCATGTATATCTCATAACACTCACCTTGTTAAAAGCCTGAGGCTGTGATCGCACCAGTTCCTGGATGATTATTCTCAAACTTTTCTTTCAGGGACAGATTATCAGTCAGTGGTGACACCTGACGCTAAATTGAACATGAGACGCAGATGAATAACCCACATTCAGACACAATCAACCACTCGAAGAAGGAGAAATAGCAGTGGTGAGATGACACTACCTCAGCCACAAATTGCATTCCTTCATCTGTGCCAACCAGACACTGATATTTGGTGATAATGGCCTCAAGCTTTTAAGCTAAAGCTCCAAATGCCTGGAGAGACTTCAATTCTTTTACTTTATCATTGGTTTGCAGGCAATTCTTCAAACAACTGGAGCTTACAGTTCACCTTGGGTCTGGTACACACATAGAGATTTTTAACGTAATTTCTGATTTTGTAACATTGAGAGAATGAAGACAAATATTGTAAAATTTATCAGTTTTGTTCTTGTGGTGTGTTGTGGACCACAAAGAGAGAGACATAGCACACAACACACCAATCAACTCACTCACAAACAATCAGGGCCCCTAATCTCACAGATTTTAATCTTATATGAAGAAATGTGGTTTTGGAGTGAACATGGCATACAATATTGGGAGGATTAAATGCAGCCGGCAGTAAGCTTCCTATGACATCCTTCATGGTTGCGATTTCTGTCTAACTCTTTTCCTTGTTAGTCTGTTATATTATGGTATATTGGCAAAAATCTAGTATGCTGCATCCCCAGACAAACTGACTGTTAACATGTTTCACACCACAGGATAACCAGTCAAGACAATTTTTAGGCTTTTGCCGACTTTGGTCAGAAGCCAGGATCGGAGCCAAAACTGGTGTTATCATGTAGTGTGCTCCCCACTTTATGCACACTATTGCCACTTTCCTCAAATGCCAAGGGTAGGGGGTTAAAAGACTGTAATGTGGTTGTGGTTGTCAAATCAATTACAGAAGCTGTACAAGAACCCATTTTCTATCGCAATGAAGTTAGAAAGTGCTTGAATGGTAGCATAAGCTATTGGTAGTTATTATATATGTTGTTTAAGATTTGAAGCTTAATATTTTTAAAATTGTACTATAATCTATCTGTTCAGTTTTTAAGTGATTTCACAGGCTGTAAAAGATAACCCTCTACACATTAACATTTCCTTATTATCACAGTGTAAGTGAGCAAGTGGGTAAATGCTAAAAATTGCCACTAAATATTTTGAATTTAAACACAGATTAAAAGTCTATTATTTTTTTTCCCAAACAGTGTCTTACTATTGTACAAAGTGTGAAAGGTAACCATTCGTGTCAGCTAGCAAAGAGTCAAATATTACTGACTGCTGATAGTGCAGTAGCTAATGCTTTATCAAAGTTGTTTTTTAATTTAATTTTTTTTTTAATAGGAAGGATATCTTTTTTAATATAACTATAGTTTGTCTCTCAGTTGTCATAGAACTTTTGTAGTCTGTGCCGCATAACCTTTTTTTTGGCATAAAGACATAAAGTAGCAAATAGCTGAATGCTAGCAATTGCTTTAGGCTGCTATATAGGTTATCAAATATGTCCTTTTAGGCTTGAAAAAAGGCCTCATGTTGTTAGATTTGTCTTTTAGTCATCCAAGTGGTTTCAGGAGCTGTGGAAGATAACCATTTTATTTATTGTAGCATAAGCTAGCAGGTGGTTAAATGCTAACATGAGGTGTTGGTAGTTTAAAAGTCATGGATGCTGTTTATTTTAGATACAAAGCTTACGAGCACCCTCATCTCCCAGGTAAGATATATTCCTGTGGTCTTGCAATAAATATAGTACTTTGCTAAAACTGAATTTTTTTTCAGCATGATTTGAACATTCATTGACCATTGCATTAACCTTGCCTCTGAGAATCCTAATCGCATGTTAGCATTACCCTCACAAAGCCTCCACATGTCTAAGTTTACAATTGCCTGATAGAAGAGGTTGCTTGGTGAACTGCATCACAAAGAGCTGTGGCAATTGGGGGTATCGAGGCTTTCAGTTGATGGATTCCTCTGCTGCCGATAAAGGCGCCCTTGACTGATAATGATCATCGCCCACTGGGGTAGTATGCATTTATCTAGGCTAGGATCTGCAGATAGTCATTATTAGATCTAATGACCATCTGTCTATGGAGTCCTTGTCTGTCACCTTCTGACGATGTCCCTTGCTGGGCCAGTGCCAAGACAACAGTTGCTTGGGAGAAGGTCCTAGGTGTGGGCTGGAAAAAGACTCAAATCATCAGGGTCAAGAGCCTCATGCTCCCTCTGTGTCCTGCTTGTGCCAATGGTGAGTAAAGAGACTTGTCAATGGGACCCCTGAGTGTATTCATATTCCCTGCCAGCTCCCACTGAGTTGGATGGCACAACACGTAGCCTTGGCCAAAGTAAAAGCCAATCAGCATGGAGGGAGCTGTAAGAAAAGGACACAAGAGAGGAGAGAGGATGAAAGAGAAGCAATGAGGAGGGGTTGAATGAGCTGCTGCTCTCACTTACAGTGTCAAATGGATACTCAACCTCACAAAATGTTACGAGGCAAAATCACTGGTTACTAATGGGCTTACAAGAACAGGTTTTTTAGTTTAATGTCAGTGTGTCGTGGCTGTTGCATATTAATCTGTATCCTTGTTTGTGCTTGTCATCTTGTTCCATGTTCTTGTGTCTTAGGTGAAGTTCACAGATGACTAATTCAGTGGTTCCCAGCCTTTTCCTTGGAGCCCCCCTCTATTTGTATCTGAAAAAAGCTAAGTCCCCCCTTCCCAGAACTTACATACAAAAATAGTGATGCCTATTTTATTCAACCTACTCACAAGTGTGGCTGTCAAAACAAGCTGATACTTTAAATGAGGATTAAGTATTTTCACACAGTTTTATTGCAAACCCTCTTTTCTTTCTATTGTTGGGTAGGCTAGCAAACAGCTGAATACGAGCATTAGTTGTCAGTAACTAACATGTTGTCAGTAATTGTTTAAAAACGGAAATTCTAAAAGACAAAAAAATAACATTTATTCAATCTATTCTTTTTTACCTCCACCAAAGAGGTTATGTTATTATTGATTGTCTGTCTGTTAGATTGCATAGAGATCACTTGAGAGGTTGTGAAAGGATTTTGATAAAATTTATATTTTTGGGAATTTTTCAACTTTTAGGATGTTGGTCATGGCATAAGAAAGAAGTGATGGGTGTGGATCCAAGAATTTTAACATTGTGGGATCAGGAAGTTTCCATTTTGCATATGACTACATAAGTTCTCCATGGATTTTGACGACATTTTTAGGGAATGTTCTTTATGGCATGTGGGAAAAGTGATTAGACTTTCAGACTTTTCAGATCATCTGCATCTGGATGTGGATCTAGGAATTTCTTCAGAATTTGATGACAGTGTGAGATAGTGCATTTTTCCACATTTCTGACAATAACTCTCCTGATAATGTTGGAAATGCCTTGGCGGGTACTTCTAGTTTTTCTATTACTTTTTTCAGTTTTTGTTTTTTTGTTGGCTTGAATGGACACTGTTACATGGTGATTATAGCCCAATTCACAAAACACAAAACTTCAGGACTCCGGGTTTATTGACATGTTGACCAAGCCTTAAAGGAGCTCTTGTTGGGTGTCAAATCTATGCAATACTACCAAGAGATCTGTGAGAGATGAAAGCAGCCAACAGCTTCACAACACTGTCTGTTCTGCACACCCTTTACCCTTCATGCCATGTATTGTATAGGCACAAGGTCACCTTGTTGGCTCACTTGGGTAAATGTTCTACAGGCGCTTGAACAATCAGCAAATCCACTGTAAAGAAAGGACAGTGCACAGATATCTCCAACATCTGCATCTTGCTCATTCACTTCTTCTCTTCTCTATTCCTTTTTCTCTATTTTATTTGCTCAAAATGAAATATTTAGCCAATTCTGTAAGCTTTTGGCATTGAAAAAGAATCATACAGTACATACTTCATGATCTAGCAATCACATATTATATTTTAGTTATGACAGAGCAAAAAAATACAATTATTCTGTAAACTCCTGCTTTGGGTCTTGGGTTATTTGGAGCTTGAAATATTTTCTCAGCTGTAGTTGCCAAGTTATGAGCGGGCAGTCCTTGGAGAAACAGTTTAACAAATGGTCATATCCAAAAGCTGCCAAATTGGAATTTACTTGTTTATTTTGAGACAGACAACTTCCTTAGTCTTAAAGTCAGCTCGTCTGTTAGAGACGAAAAATATACATAAGCAGATCCTCAAAAAAAAAAAAAAAAATCCTTCTTGAATGGTTGTTGGCATCATATAGTGGACTTAAAGAACGACTGTATGGAAGAAGACGGACTCATCTCAGTAACAATATGCATGAGGGCTAGCTGACATTAATGCTTTTTGTGTCCTTTGTTCTCCTTCCTTCTTAAAGCTTTTAAGCTCAGTGAAATCCAGCCTTTTCTCTCAAAACACTCTTCAGTTTCATTTAGAGACTCTTTGACTACTTTTTCCTTTAAATTCTATGTGCGAGTGCATTAGAAATGACCTGCATCAGTCCTGATTTAGAGCAAGTACCTAGATTAAGCAGCCCTTTCATAGCATTAATGCAACTCTTAAGGAGCTAAAGTTGTAATCATGCACAAAGGCATCATGTAAGACAAAACTCTGAAACGCTGCAGGGGCGAGTAGCTTCCTCTTGAGAAAAAAAAAGGGAGTGAGGCGTTATGCCATTTTCTGCATTTAAAGGCAACAAGGGCACATTTTGCAATCACTCTGAAAGTCTGACATGAAAACATATTTTTTCTTGTTTTCGTGTCTTGCTTCACTCCCGAGTCCGTGACGGTGTCATAGTTAGACACCATTCTTTCAATTGTGTGTGCAGTAACAAGGATGTGCTCTGTTTTGTTGACCTACTTACGATACGTCCACGGTGGTTTGCGCATGCGCCCAGCGGTTTGGTTTTGTATGTCTTTCTTTTGAAAATTACACAAAGTGCTAATCTTAGTCTAAAAATAGATAACATAATGTAATGCGGTTAAAAAAAATGAATAAAAAATAAAAAATGAGTCATAACAAGCACACAGGACCCTTTAGAGTTGCTGAAGATTTTATCTTAGAGTGTAGGCAGAGGCAGGCTAACACTACCCATTGACTCCCAGTGTTTAAGCTAAGCTAATTAGGAGTGAGCAAGCTCTGCCTGTCTCTTTCTTGTTACTGCAAGCACAGTCAAAAGAATGGAGCCTATCTGCTTGTCATGGACTCGGGAATGAGGCAAGACATGAAAAAAAAATGTTGGTGTATCCCTTTAACTCACATATGAGTTTTTTTTCTTTTTAACTGTTTGTGTTTTCAGAAGAAAACACACTACTCATGATAAGGGGTATGTCTAAAATGACTGCAAGCCAGCACATTGTAGCTTTTTATTAGGGGGCTTGAGGTTTATAAAGCCTTCACATGTCTGTTTTAGTTAGTTTAGTTTAGTTTGACACTGTGTTTCTCGACATGGAAATCAACTAGGATTTGCTTCAAAAGCTGGCTTCAGAAACCAAATGAGAGGGACACCACCAAATCTTTGTCTATGTTAATCATAAAAACAAACAAAAAAAGGCTGATGTCAGTCTGCTTTGACTTCCTACAATTTATGTTCAGATTTTAAAAATGTAGGGTCAGTCATGTTAGCTTAAGAGGGGATTCACATGAGGGACCTAAGCATGGATCATGGTTTATTTTATCAGGTTGAACATAAACACAAGTCTGCTTGTCTCTGGCAAGATTCAACTGTATTGGAGCGCAGTACACAAAGATGTATGTGCTCAAGCACTGGGTACTCTTTAACAAATAAAGTTATGAAGGCAGTTCTAAATGTCTTCTGTTTTTTATATGCTGCCATGCACAGAAAGGACTGATTCCTCCTTTTGAGCTGCACAGTAGCTGTGGAACTAGGATGGGGCCATTTTTAGCATCTCAAAAACATTAAAATAACCACAGCAGCAGTATTTGTCTACTAGGAATATAAACAAGTGGTTACCATAGTTGCTACTTCTTCTATCTTCTGATTGGCGGCCTTGTATATGCTGTTGCTGTTGTTGTTCCTTGGATGTGCGCGCAACGTTCATGTGAAAGTACTGCGGTGACGTCAGCATTTCAGGGTGAAACGCTGAATCTCGTCTTAAAGAATACGGATACGAAAATGTTTTAAAAACTTTCCACTCTGAACCCTGGTTTCAAAAGTCTGCAGATTAAGTCACTCCGGGCAGTGTTCTTGTGTAAACGGGAGGCAAAAATGCAATGAAAACTCTCCGTTTTCAACCGTTTTCGTTTTCGTGTAAATTGAGCCTAAGGGCAGGAGTTCGAAATCATGCTTGGGTATAATGCAAAACAATCAAACCTGGTGTGAAATAAGCATCAGACCTGGGACCAGTTTGACAGTGATACCAAGTTTCACTTCTGTAGTTTAAAGATAATCTGCCAAAATGTCTTTGTGAAATGAAGAGCTCTTTCTTGATGCAAAGAGATGATAATGTATTCAAAAGTAGGCCTGGACTGTGCAAAAGTCCACATAAAGCTTAGCCAAGGAGCAAAGAAAGCTGGACAACAAAATCAACTTTCTCTAAAGAGATCTAATTTTGCAGGTCCGTTTGAGGAGCACACGGTTATATTCTTCAGTGTCATATAAATGGTTAAAGCTACAGTATGTACTCAGGAAGATACTCCTGCATCATTTTGGCATCAGATGACTATGATAAAAGCTAAATTTGGGTTAGCTCCAGCGTCTGCTTCAAAGTGTTTCAGTAATTCAATATCCATGGTAATATCAAACCGATGTGTCACTGCTGCTGGATGACTACCCAGAATTCACATCACCTCACTGTAACAGAGCATGGCTCATCTTCCCAGCAGGACTGATCAATATGAGATGCCACATTGTCACAGTCAATACTATGGCAAATGGCAATTATGGACGAATTATGAACAATTTCATGGGTGAGCTCCCCTCGCCTCTTGGCAATACGGTGTCTATGATAGATTTGGCAGCAGCAGTCTTGCGACACATCTGCCTTATCGCCTGTGTTTGGCTCACTCACTCACGCTGACATATTTGGTTGTTACATTCAGTCAACTACGGGGAATTGGTCAAGGAAGAAAATGGATTTGTGTGACACAGTATACAGCCTTGTCATGCGTGTTCATGTTTACACGTGACTTGATGTGTATGTGTGGGACATATTCTGATGGAGTACAAATCCTTGGCTGTTTCTAACTTTGTTCAAGTATCTGCTTACTAAATAGCTGTTTTAGAGGAAAAGTGTAACCCCTGATTGGGTTCTGCTTTCATGTGTTGTGGTCTTTGTGTCTCTCTGCAATACTCATTATTGGCTGCTCGATAAATGACGAACTGAAAACTAAAGCATTAATTCCTTTTGTACTTTTTAACTTTTGCTGCATTTCTATTAAGTTACACTGTAATTACATTTTTATTGACAAATTTATGGTGTTTTGATATCCCACACCAATGTAATGCATTGCCTCTTATAGGAAATTCTGTTGTCTTTGTTACACTTCCTCGAAGCTGCAAGACCTCTGCTGGCCCTTTTAATTTTGAGTGCTAAAGTAGTCTTTAGGGAAACCCTTATTAAATTAGCTTGTCTTTATACGCTAATGGGAATCTTCCACTTCAAACCAGCCAAGTACCTCTTTAGTTGGTATCCTGTGCCCAGCTCAATTACTGCACTGGTATACTATTAGGACAAAAAAATAACCATAACTCTGTTTTTTTTTTTCATTCCCTTTCCCCTAACAACATCTGATTTTATTAAATAAAGTTTCATTACACCAACTCTGTGTTTAAAAGATAACACATTATGTTGATAAGAGGCTAGATTAAAAAAACACTTGAAAAATGAACAATAACACTGTCAGAGGCCATGTTTTAATACTGTTCACTTCCAGCACTGTGCACAAATTCATTTAAGTGCTCCATGGCATGTGTAAAAAACTAAAACCTTGCCAACTGGTAATTAAAAATGGGAAAAAAAGCCATGTAACCTTTTTAAACAAATAAGAAATGAACACAACCAAAAATGGCAGCAAAATTCTTAATGCAAAAATACTAACCATGTACTTAAATCAGAGATATACATCACATAGCTGTGGAGTTTAAAAAGTGTACAGCTGAAAGGATTAATCTATATGCCAAAATGGTTGGAAAAAATGCAGGGATATGGTTTTAGTTGGATTATCATTTGTGAACTCTTTCTATGGCTTGTTTTGTGGAAAGTGGATAAGCTTCTTCTTTGTCCCTCAGGGCCACCGTACCTTAGCCAAATCAATGATTTTCCAATTGTTAATTGCCACATTAAAGCCTTGTAACACCGGTGTATTTTGGCTGGTACACACTTTAGCCTACTTTTTACCAAAATATATTTTTATGCGTATATATAACATATAACATATTTTTTAACAGCCCACATATATGTGGGCTGTTAAAAAATTTAAGAACTACACAACTGAATGAAAAAAACGGTAATACATTGCCCTGTATAGGATTGTAATACATCATGATATATCACATCACAACTCCAGTATCCCAGTATGTAGCCTATTGTATCCCCAGTTTCCCCCAAATACACACCCAAAATGCTTCTGTTACCTGAAACGTCTGTTTCTTCAACTGGGGGATAATAATGTACAGCCCACTAAGCTCAGATGGCATACAGGGTCCAGCATCTTTGGCTCTGACATTAAATAAATGGTACCTAAATGAAACACCTAAATCTGTGTTGTGGTTTGCTTTGGTAGGTTGGATGCTTTGGCACTGGTGCCACATCATCGCCAGGTTCTGATGGACATCCTTCTTGTTAATATAAAAATAAAATCTGACAAAAATAAATAAACAACAATGAGGAGAAAAAAGAAAGAGGAGGAAAGTATAAATAAATTTCTTGACTTTCCTCTTCATGTCAAAAAGTACATCTATCTATCTATTTTCCTGTCTGTCCGTCTGTCTAACTATTACACACATGAGCAATGAACATCATGAGAAAGGGCAATAAATTAAACACTGAAAGCAAACTAAAGCAAGTAAAATAACTCAAGATGTAGAAATAAAAAACCTGTAGCTTACCATGTAAACTCATTCCCAACCACTAATCAATGAAAAAGTTGTAATTATGAAAAATAAACTGCATTTGCAAGTGAAATTGCTTGTTGCTTATTGTTTGAAACCATAAACCCTCATTTTAGCTCACTTTTCAATTGTGAGCACAAAACATCAATTTAGCAGATGAAAATGTTAATTTTGACCATATTTCTGTTTATGAAGTTGCACTGCCTGGCCCTCCAGGGCTACCATACCTGAGATAATTTAAATGTCATGTGACACATTTTAAAGCAACACCTGTTCAGGTAACCATTGTGACTCGGTTGAGCCCACTTCTAGCTGATATATAAATATATATATTTTAACTAATATTAACCTTAATTTGCATGTGGGAAGTGAAATTTAGTCCAGCTAGGCTAACAAAAACTTTCAGCAGGAGAAAGTTCATACCAGAGTTTATGACCATCAAAGTGAGGCTAGTTCAGAGGATTGCCAGGAGCTGAGACACAAATTGTGAATTGAAGTCAACATTAGGAGTTTAAGTCTAGAAATACTGAGAAGCATATAGCTCAGTGTGTAAAAAATTTCTGAATCACTAATTATTAAACATATGAATTTGTGAAAATTAAAAAGTACTTGAAATACAATAGTTTTGCTGTTGAAAACTGCTGAAACTGAACTGAGCACTTATAATACATCAATTCTGAGAAAAAAAAAATGTTAGAAATTACGATATTTCTTTTTTAGTAGATGCATTTTGACCCTCCAGGGCTACCACACCTGAAATAAGTCAGACTTTACGTGACCAAGCAATAGGCTACCTTTCCAGGTAAGGGTTGTAACTCGTTGGGCATCCACTTTAGCCCACTTTTAGCCTAAAAACAAATAATTTTAACTCCTGTTAAACTTAATTTGCTGTGAGTTGCTAGTATATAATCCAAGTTTTTCTTTCTAAAATGAAAACAAAAACTTTCAGCAGGAGAAAGTTCATGCTAGCCTTTTTTAACCGTCGGACAGAAGCTAGCTCGGGGGCTGCCAGGTTGTGAAAATGTAAGTACTTTTGCAGCGGTTAATGATTTATCTATTTTAAACTGTATTGCCTGGAATTGTGAGCTGAATACATGAGCACCGGGTCGCCTGTGGACAACGTAGAGGCTTTTCTAAAGAGTGGCCGACGCTGGACTTCGTCACCCGGTGTAAAACACACACTGTCCTATCATTGCTCGCTCCTGTTTGGGGTGAATTTAATTGATCCGGGGAAAGCGCGACTGCCTCTGAGGAGGATTCCCCGAAGCATCTCCCGTGGTGAGTACCTGCTTATCCCGGGCACTCGTATTTATTTCTCTATAACTCTCTTACTGGGGGATAAACAAGCTGGAATCCACATGAAGCCGGAGTAATTATCGCTGCATTGTTGTGTGGAGGCAGGTCGGCGGAGGGAATGGATGCGAGAGAGAGCGAGCAAAGGCGCACCGAGGCAGCAGCTACCTGACAGACCCAGCTCCTCTGTGATGCAGCTGCTCATACTCCTTATCCATGGACACCCGGAGGACTGCTTTTTAAAACGCTGAGGGGGAAATCAGCAGCTATTTGTTATTCTACACGTGTTTGGATTGCATTAGAGAGCATGGAGAGCCATACAGCCAGTGCACTCTCCGCCTGCCGTGCACAGAGAGAACACAACACCGCTTTGATTTTCTGACTCTGATATCGCTGCTTTCCTCGTCGAGGAGATCCATCCTCTTGTGTTTCCCATCTGAACTGCGATCTTTTCATCCCTCTTTGTTTTGAAAGCCAAATATCAACTCGATCATTGCACAGAAGTGTGTTGAGGAGAGGACAGCGTTGGCATCTCTCCATGCGCGCTGCACGCCGGGCTGTTTATGATGATGGCACTGTGACCCCAGCTAAAGTACACCCCATGCTCTCTAAACCAGCTGTTTCTCTGTTTGTTTACATGTAAGGACGCGAGGATATCGCTATGTATATGGTGTTATTTTGCCGGCTGACAGTGACGCAACATCCAACACAGACTGCATGAGGAATGTATGCGTAGAAGGGCGTGAACTTGCAGACAGTAACCTCCTTACAATTAAGAAAGCATCTACTCATATAAAGCCAGTTTGTCAATCCAGCACCCTTCATTCAGCCTAACTCATCCAGGAGACATAATGGATATCAAGGCGGACGCAGAGGACATGGACTACAAGCGTCCAGCTCCCATTGAAGTTTTTGCCAGCAGGTCCACGCTGCATGGCATCTCTCACATGTTCACTTATGAGCGGATGTGTATCAAGCGCAGCCTGTGGATTCTCTTCTTTCTGGGCTCCCTGGGCGTGCTGGTGCTGGTGTGCGTGGACCGGGTGCACCTCTACTTCCAGTACCCACATGTTACCAAGCTGGACGAGATAGCTGCCCCTCAGCTGGTGTTCCCGTCAGTCACCTTCTGCAACCTCAACTCCTTCCGCTTCAGCCGGGTGACGCGCAACGACCTGTACCACGCTGGGGAGCTGCTTGCATTGCTCAACGGCAGGTGTGTGTTGGTGTGATTCCCATATTGTTTGCATTTAGTCTACCTGTTAGAGTGCACTGTAACGGAGAGAAGCATATATTTACTTCTTCTTTAGTTAGCTTTAAAAGTCAGGACAGGGCTGGGAAATTTGTTGAATTTTAGGAATATATTTTTGAATTATATCAGCACTGACTAGGGCTGGAAGAGTTTTGATAAAATATCAACATATTTTCAAACAAGATACAAGTTAAGAAAATATCGTTTTCTATATAGTAGGTAATGCTTTAAAATAGTATTAAGTGAGCCACCATCAGGAACGCCAGTGCAAGGAATGCCAAAACAGGTGTCAAAAAAAGCTAAAACATGATGAATGTCTTTTCCAAATTTCACATAACTCAGCTCCTTCCACTTCAGCCGGGTGACATGCAACAAGCTGTACCACGCTGGGGAGCTGTTTGCCTTGCTCATCGGGAGGTGTGTGTTGGTGTGATTCCCATGTAGCGTGTGTTTGAGTTAAGGTCTACCTGTTGGAGTGCTCTATGCCAGAGAGAAGCAAACATTTCAACTTATCCCCTATCACTTGGATCAAACTATTTTGTCCAGTCCTATAGTCAGCATAGGACTGGAGAATATTTTTAATTTGAGGAATATATTTTTGAACTACATATAGGGAAAGACAATATTAGTCAATATTGATATTTCATTGATGTTTAGTTAAGTAAAATAAAGAAAACAAGGCCAGATGCTTATTATAAAGGTAATTTTCATCAGCACTAACTAGGGCTGGAAGATACTTCAAGTTACTGAGAAATATATATTTTCAAGTAAGATCTAAGTTTAGACAAGGGCTGCTCGATTATGGCAAAAACTGTGATCACGATTGTTTTGTTTCCTATTGAGATAATGATTTTTAGGCACAATTACTCATAAGCATTTGTTGGACTTAATCACTATTAACATTATAAAGACTCTGGGACAGCAAGTGCAAATGCAAAACAATAAACATATAAAATGCATGTCATATAATGTCAGTTATTAAAAAAAATGCATGTTTAAGGGAGTGGGGATGAACTTCTGTAGCCAAGATATTAATTGTTTAAGTGCAATTATCTTGTTTTTATAATTTTGGAAGGCCATAATTGAAATTGAAAGTTGATTAATTCCCCAGCCCTAGTTTAGACCATATAATTTATACTGATATCGTTGTTTATGCTCGAAAATAGCAATAAATGAGCCACCATTAGGACTACCAGTGCTGAGAATGCTAAAACAGGTGGCAGAAAAGCTTGAGCACGAGGAATGTTTTACAAATTTCACACAAGAGCCACAAAGTGCAGTATGTTGACTCTGTAAAAATGATTAGCTGCTTTCCCAATCCTCAGGCTTTTGTGGCATCAATCCTGCTTCTTTAACCTATGTTTTCGAAAATTCAGCTACAAATTATTGAAATGTAGATTTTTTTATATTTCCCAGTCCTAGCACTGACAGGAATATGCTCAGTGATCTCACAGTGATCTTTTGACATGATTAGTCCAAATAGCAATTATCAATTCACTAGGGATGCACAATTTTATCTGATTGATAATAGTATGGGCTAAGGGTTTATTTTGTATTGTAGTTCAGCCTCTGATCACTAGTTAGCAGCAGGCAGTCAGTCATTTGATTTAGTTACATTTTAACATTTGATCAGCCTTTCTGTCACTGTTAATGTTGCAGGGACCATGCTTCACATGAAAAACACTGATGACAAATTATATTTCTTATTCAGGTAATATTGTGGGTCCATAATGCTGGAAATATTCTTTAAAAAGTGATTTATTGTCTTGCTTATACTATCAGCATATATTGTGATAAATCATTTCTTCAAGCCTTTATCCTAATACCAACCATATGTCATGATTCACACATCCCTACAGTTGATAGATAATTGCTTACAAAGGTTATTACTAGTCATGAAAATGTCAGCCAAAATTTGATCATCATAGCCTAATAGATGAACATTAAGTCTGTGGACTTCTTGCAGACCTGTTTTGAACTGAGGAGAATTTAACGTGATTTTTAATTATATTTTCTATAAAAAATGAACTATTTCTGTCAGCAGGTAGTTGCAATGCTGTTTGTAGTCTTGAAAAGGGCAGACAAAGCTTGATTTCACTGTTAGTGTCAAAAATACAATTTTCATAGGATGTAAGTTTAATGTAAAAAGTTACTTTTTTTTTAAATTTCCATATATATTGATAGCAGAATCAGTATTTTCTTTATTAAGCTTGGATATCTGCAAATCTTGTATATATATATAAAAAAATCAATATCCTGCATCCCTACATTTCATTTATTAATTATTTAGGGGATTTTATTTTGCTAATAAAAAATCAAATTACACTGATAGTTTGACACCACAGCAACAAAAACAGAAGTCCTAAACATCCAGTAATGGGTTACTTATTGTTCTGATCATTAAAACCTCCAGGCAAATTCCTGCACACTGTCAAAGTTTCACAAATAAGTTTTCACAATTGAAAAAAGAGGATATCGTTTTGTTTTCTGTTATCAGAAGTTACAGGCATACCCTTGTGCTTACTGTTTTAGTTGTACAAATATGTTGGCAACATTTGAAAAGTAATACTCTGGATTCATTAAACTAATTTTTGTATTATA
Organism: Cetoscarus ocellatus; assembly: GCA_037902135.1. Classification (NCBI taxonomy): domain Eukaryota; kingdom Metazoa; phylum Chordata; class Actinopteri; order Labriformes; family Labridae; genus Cetoscarus; species Cetoscarus ocellatus. The sequence goes on from JBAMNC010000550.1 coordinate 143,928, forward strand.
AACCAAGTCTCCATTACAGTAAAAGGCAGTCTTGTTGATTTTGAAACAGATGTAAAACAACAAGACAACATTTTGGTTCTATAATGAATAATAATGTTTTGTTTTGTTGTTTTTTTACTGTCAACAGATAATAGCTTTAAAATTAGAATTTTGTATTGGCAGTTATCAAAATTTCTGGAGATATTTACAGCCGATATTTTTGGCCATACATGTTAGCCATATTTATCACATGTTGGCTGTAATACCCACAAAATGTTTGAATTTAGCACAATACCACACCCTATTATTGCTGAACATTTACTTTAAAAACAGTAGTGTCTTCTGTTGAAGAATGAAATGTTATTTTCCTTGGTTCACATCAATTCCTAACATAAGTTACAATGAGAGGAACAGGTCAGTTTTACTAAAGAAGATACAACTCTTGACAAAAAGTATTGGTATCGGCAGTGATAAGTTTGGAAATATCGGATATTGGCAAAAATCCAATATTGTCCCTAATTATGATATATTTATACATTTTGCATACACATCACAACTGACATTTGGACTATACATGTCTGATATGTATGGCCAGTGCCTGTAAACACCTGCATTTTTATATCTTCAGATACTGATAATCAACATTTTGAGCTTTTCTCTACTGATAAAATAACAAAAGCGTGCCGATATTATTGTGCATCCCCACTATAACAAGTCCCAGTATAGTTTGATTTAACTTGAAGCATATATATGTTTATACCTCTGATATTGTGTCAAACAGTTGTTATCTTTTTCTCATGGAAAAAAAAGATAAAATATGTGTCTCCATTCAGCCAAGAATATCGAGATATGACTTTTGATCTGTATCTCCTGACTCTAATGCAGCACAGACTCTCCAAAAACAGAATCATTGACTGTTTGAGTGATAACGTTTTGCCTGAAGGAGACCCATCTGTGAGGATTTAGTGCTTCTTGATTCTTGAATTGATTGTGTCCACTGCAAAAACACTAGATAACAGTCAAAGATTTAAACATTTGGCTGAAACAGAGCATTTTTTGTGTGGGTACACATCCTGCTGCAGTTATCAGGAAATTGAACAGTTTGCTATTCCACTAAAACCAATTAAGAGCCAGCAAATCACTTCATCCGTGAACAAACAGCCCAAGTTCTCCAAACTCTGTTAAAGTATTTTGTGAAGGAAAACGGAGCCAATCGTCTACTTTTTAGGCCAAACATTATAAATCGGACAGATTTATGAGGACTATTACGTAAGAGTTTAATTTTGCTAATCAGTGGCCTTGTTTTTTCTTTTGTTTCCTTCCAAATGTCACAAATATCTGAAGGGAAACCTTATATGTCACTCATAAGTGCAAAGCAATGTTTGACGCCTGTACCTCTAGTTGTCCCTGCAAGGCCACCGGGACATGTGAAACAACACGGCTGGAACATGCAAAACCTTTTTATGGTTCTCTGTGAATTCATACCTGGACTGACCTCAACCTCAGGTAATTGAATGAACCAGAGCACTGTTTGCTGCTGTTTCTTCTCTAATAATGAAGCTGCATTCCTGATCATGTCAGCTGAAATCCACACTTCACATATGTCGCTGTATTTATGAAACTGCACACGACAACATGAAATACGCCCCCAACATCAATCTCCTGAAATATGTTGACACAGAGAGGGAGCACATTTTATCTCCGATCATATGAACCCCCCTTCAGGTAACAGATAATGGATGAGCTGTTTCTAAGTGGTTAATATAAAATGATGAAGCACTAAATGCCCCCAGTGCAACTCTCATCATTTTACAGTTCATGTAATTCGAATATCTCAGCATTAAGTAGACGAGTAGATTTTTTAAATCCCCTGTTGGCGAAGTGTGGAGAGATGTGTGTGTGTGATTCACAGCTGCGGTCTCCTCCCTTTACACTTGTTGCTCTCTGCTGCACTTTGATCATTTTTGACTTTTTAGCCGGCATGACAAGCTCACCGTTCAAACTTTGACTTCAAATTTCTTTACTTTTACTTTGCCGCCCATTTTATTCTGATCACGTTCGAGTAGAGCAAGAAGGATAACCGTCCTTGACACTGAAACACACGCAAACACAGTTCACTACAGGAGATCTACTACACATAAATGCATCTAAATATCTCCCCGAACACGTTAGTCACAAGTATTTTTAGCACATTGATCCGCACAGCTCCGCAGCCAAAGGCACAGCAGGAAAGCACTTTTGCCATACATGCTAGAATGACATGAATCCAATGCTCAGCTTTCATACTGAATATCATTGCTTTGTGACCTCTACTATATGTTTGCATCCATATCACCCATGGTAACCTTACAGGAAAGCTTGAGGCTGCAGCCCAAGTGCTCTGTATAGATTTCAACCTATACACCTACATCCTATGTTGTTTTCCTCTCGCCTTTGTTGTTTAGCTTTCCATCTCTTTGGTAAATTAGCGCAGCCTAAGAATGGATTCTTCTAAGTGAGAAGAACTTCAGAGAAAAGGGCAGAGAATGAGAGGAAACCAGGAAATGAAAGCAGCTGCACTTTCTCCAAGTGACTTTGGAACAAGCTGATTTCAGACAGAGGGAGGGAACTGCAAGCAGAGGCAATTAACTTGTGTCTCGTAAGCTCTGTGATGAACAAGTCTTTATCCCTGTGTAATTAGGGCTGTTTGTTAGGCTACAGAGTTGTCTCGCTGATTAACACTCTCTCATCTTTTAGGATGTTTCCTGCCCCCTGATATTCCACTCAGAGGGGGGAGATGTCCCCTAACTTTTTGCCAACTTAGAGATTGGTCAGATATTTATTTTTAATGTTTACCACACTGGAGAAAACCATGGAACTATATTTTGTGTGCCTGATGTAAACATTGTAAGCAACTTAAAGGTTCAACTTGGCCATGACGTTACTTATATCTTTCTAATCTGTGACTTTCTAAACCAAATATGAGTTCGACCAGGGTTTTTCATGCTGTGATATTTTTACAGTTTTGTCAATGAAGTTTTAAAGCTGTTCCAAACTAGATGCATTTTGGGAGATGGCTATTAAGCGTGTTGATTTTCAATTTGGGTGAGCGTTTACCTGAGCGTTTTGTTTTAATAGGAATATTTTGAACTGTCCTTCAATATTTTATTTCATTGTCACTGAATCTTGTGAACTGAGATTTTGATAAAGTGGTCTCGCAAAGGAGGGACACCTCTAGTATCAATGTATTTTCACACCCCTAGTGCGAAGACTATCAAAAATTCAGTGTGCATGGATGTGAAGATGGAGAGTAACTCTCATTCACATTCAGAGGACACAATAAGATAGGGCCAAAGTTGATTAGCTGCGGTTGTGCTGTTGTTTTGTGTTGAAGAAGTGAGACGGCAGTTAAGAAAACAATCTTCACTGCAGCCATCGGCTACAGAAATGGCCATAGAGTGAAATAATCTGTTTCCAACCAAGTTTCTATCAACTTTTGTCTATCAGATATCAGTGAGTCCTTTATGAAATGCTGATGTTGACAGCATACTGACTTATAAGTGTTTGAAGTTCATTTTCTTTGAACAGACACACGCATAAGTTTTATTGCAGGTCTTTGCTCGAAGAACATTTAAAGACAAATGAATTGCAAACAACCTGAATCTTTCTCAAAGGCAAAAAAGGTTTTTCCATCCAAATTGGGTTTTTGTCGACACTGCTTTCAAATTAAACATCGATTTGGTAAAAAATGCCTCAAGTTTCTTTGTATTAGGCTGTGACTTTTCTAAGAAACTGGTTGGAAAACTCTTCGGTGACATGTTGTTTTGAGTTGTCTATCACTGTCTCAGTAGGAAGCAGCAGGCGTTATCTGTCCTGTCAGTGATGCCAGTCAACTGTATGTGCTTGCAGGTTTATTGCTAAACTACTAGTAACTTCACTTAACTAACTCCACGTCATCCTTTCATTTAACTCCCTCTAAAATCAATTACCTTCTCACAGTGTTTTGTTGGCTGAAGTCACACTTAGCCGTGCAGAACATCACAAGTAAATTGCTGTATTTTGTTTTATTATGCTGCAAAAGCAATTACATGATAATTAACAAAAGAAAGGTCAATTTGGAAAGGTGTTGGTTATGCTGCTTAAAGTGCCAGATCAGCTTGTGGAAGTCAGAGGAGCGAGTCGTCTGCTTACACAGTTATCAAGCGTTTACATGTTTCCTGAGCTTGCAAACGTGCTTAATTCACCCAAGCATCCTGTAGAGTGCCACAAAATGTACCTTGACTGTTTCATCCGTGTCTTGTTTTTCATTGACTGAGCTTTACATGCTACATTCAACTGGCAAGTTTGTAGCCTCTTTGCTGGTGCCTATGGATTATTATAGACATTGGCTTGAACCCCACACCTAAGCTTTTTTTGTAGTTTAAACAGAGATATAATGGCTGCAACGCTGGAACAAGACAATTCAAGATGATATATTCCAGCACATAGTCTGTGTCAAAGCTGTAGACAGACAGCATCTTAACATTGGCTGAAGGTACAAGTTTACCATCGTGGTTTGCCTTGTCATCACTGAATGTCCTGTTTAATGAATCTAGAGTATCATTTTTTAATAGTAAAATGTTTTTCTTGCTTCACATCTGTTTCTAACACAAGTATGAGGCTTTGCCACTACATGGTATCAGCTGGACTTTACTCTTTTGTTAGTTTTACATCAGGGATTATTCCTAGTGCCTGGCACAGTTTTTTGTCCAGAGGTATTCCAAGTGAGCTGGGACAAAAGGTGACATGGAGACCCTGCTACCCTCTGAAAGGCAAGAGTATTGCTATGAGTCAAGGGCATTGATGCTGGGATGCTGTATGACCTCCCAATCTCTCCTCTGCTTATAAAGCATGTTGTTTTGCTTCTTGCAACCATTTTTGGAACAAAATTAATCTCCTAACTGTTGCAAAAAGCCACAAGGGCCAACAGCTCTATTATGTTTGTGTTTATGCTTGTGAGGATGTGCTCTTGACAAAAATGGTATTGATATCAATGATAAGATAAAAACTATTGGCCCATTGGATATTGGAAATAAAAATCTGATATTGTGCATCCTTAGCCTGAAATAATGCAGGTGCAGTGCATAGGAAACAAAACATTTCTCACCCAATGACATCCACAACAAGTCTTGTGTACCCGAGATCTTTTACCAACTCTGGCCCAATTGGTACTGTCGTTTTAAGGTGTAAAAATTACCCCTCTGTGACATTTTGCCTTCACTGCAAAGTTCCTGAGAGCGGAGTGGGGGGAGTGAGTTGATCCCCGCTTTGCTCCTTCTCCAGAGATAGTAACAGAGGTGAGATATTGGAGAGAGGGAGGAGCGCAGACTCAGCGGGAGACAGGAGTGCTGCAAGTGAGCGTCTTTGCCTTTGTGTGCGTCCAAGCTGTGTCGCAGCGTGAATTGACACAGATATTGCGGCCTTGTAGAATTAAGGTGAACGTCTCTCGGTGTAGATATTGCAGAACCTCTTTGCTGCATTTTTGCGTAAAGGCACTGTGAATTGGGCTACTCTGTATTTTCCATCCATGAACTACACCTGTAATCCCTGTCAGGGTCATGGAAACTTTCCCAGCTGTCGCTGGACAAGAGGCCAACCCTCTGGTCATTCGCCAACCATAGGGCAACCATTCACCCGTACTCACGCCTCAGGGCAGTTTAGAATTACAGATCAACCTAACAAGCATGTTTTTAGTACAAGGGGGGAAACCGGAATGCCCAGAGTAAAAAAGAACATGAAGGAGAACATGCTAAGTCCTGCTCCCCACCTGCTGCAACACCATGCAGCCCATTCTCAGTATTTTGCCTTTTAGATACGATATTTGCGTCTGAAAGTGTGTTTGATTGCTCTTAAGTAAACAGAAATTGGTGTGGGTTGGTTTCGCCTCTCTGCGGCCCTTGTTTGCATCTCTGTGATCTTGTCCAAAGTGGCATAATAGCTGTCACAGGTGCACCATAATTAAGATGTGATTACCCAAAGTCTGCTGCCAGGAATCATTACAGTTAGTCATTTTCAAGGACATTGCACAAACAATCCCATCCTCATTAGCAAAAGGGTTCAATTAGTGCTAATTGAACAATTACCTGAGATTAGATCAGGATGTGTTCATTGTTTTTTCATGCAGTTTCAACACCAACCTAATACAACGTGAGAACTCAATTTTGTTGAATTTTTTTTGGTATAGTTTTTATGTCTTTTGAATCAAGTTAGGTGACCAGTCTCTCTATCAAAGTTCACTGTAAAAATCCAGCTATGATCATATTTACTAACTCCTCTCCTGAGGTGGCAAAGTGATGCAGATGCTCCTTCATTCGTTTGAGGTTTCGCAAGAAAATTAAAGTGCTTGTGGTCCATAATCCAATTTATACTCCCCCGCCCCTACGCACCAAAGTTTGCGGTGATTGCTTTAGGGAGCAGTGGCAGGGCAATATTAAAAAATCCTCCCATATTATTGTGATTGTATGTGCCTCAGCTGAAGCCTCCCGACTCTCAGATCTAGGCAAAGCATCTTTAAGTGCTCTCCTGGCAGATTTGTGTTGCTTATAAGACAGAGGCTCATGATACAATTCAATTAGGATCATTCTTTACCACAACAGGCTGTATCTTCTCATTACAATAAGGCATGACAACATTTTGAAGTTGTCCCAGTGTGGGGTGATGTAGATTTGAGCTGTGCTTTTCATCAGAGGTGCATCTGTGTCGGTGTGTTACTGGCCTAAGGTGTGACCAGACCTGTGATTTCTGAATCAGTCTCCAAACCAAGACATTGCATATCAATGCTTTAAACACATTGAATTTCAACCGATAATCTTTTTAGCACTGGCATGAGCTGTGCCAGGCCTGTTACTAACTAAATTTAAGTGCCTTGAGTTGTAAAACAATCTTTTTTTCTAATGAAAAAACAAATTTAAAGTTGTCAGAAATTCTGATAAAGGCATAATAAATGTCCATAAATGATGCTCAATGGGATACATATCGACTCGTAGCAGTATCGGGATACATATTGTATCGTGAGGTTGCATGAAGTACCCAGTCCTAATTGTCAAGCAGTTACAAGACCAGACAATGACTAGGAATGGGAATAATACAGTTTTATTGATTCCAATATCATTAGTGATACTGCTTACCAGTCAGATTCCCCTATTTATTCCTGCTAAATATCTTTGGCTATTTCTTATTTTATCTACTACACCCATCCTGCTTCCTTCACTCCCATCATTTCTTGCATATTAGGTCCTCCCAGTGAGGAATAGAAAGAGAGAAGTGAGGAAGAGACATGAGGACAGAGGAGGCACAAAATACCAAATGAGAGATCCTTCCCTGTATCAGTCTGAGCTGCATCAGGTGTTGAAGATGAGCTGCTCAGCTGATTGGCGGTCAAACACAAGCCAATACAAACAGCCTCTGATATCAGAAAATGGACAAACGTTATGACCCAATAATGTGGCCTCACATAAAACAGCAACAGTTTGTTCAGAGATAAATCTTCCTGTAGATCAACTCTGTCAGAAAAACCTGTGTAAAAGAAGTAATGATCAGAAATCACGGTGCATCTAAGGCTGAAAGGCTTCCTGAGAGGAAACACTGGTGTATCCTCGCTCTGAGCTCCTCCAGAAGCTTCTCTCTCCCCCATCCTCCCCTTCTACAGGTGCATTTTTGGGAATTGGAAGATCCATCATCATGGCGGAGGGAGAATGACTTCCAGGTCAGTGGAGGAGAGAGTAAGTGAGGATGGACAAAGTTATGTAATGAGAACATCCTCTGTGGGCAAAAGTTGGCCTGTCGGATATGAATTATCAGCTGTAAATAAAGGATAAAAATGTAGTATCTACTAATACAGTAACAAACTTTTTAGGCATTTATCTGCCAATTCTGATATTTTTCCAATAACACCGTACATTGGTAAACCATGCTTCAGTTACTTTATGAAATGTTTAGGTTCAGTCAGGAGTATAAATATTCAGCAAAAGGAAATAGAACATCATGAAGTAGGAAGTGCATGTGTCTTATAGCAACAAGGTTGCTGGTTCGAATCCTGCACAAGTCAAAGTCTATGTGTGGAGTTTGCTTGTTCTCCCCGTGCATGCATGGGTTCTTCCTAGGCACTATGGCTTCCTCCTACAGACTAAAAATATGCTCCTTTGGTTAATTGGTGACTCCTAATTGTCCTTAGGTGTGGGTGAGTATGTGAATGATTGTCTGTCTCTCTGTGTGGCCCTGTGATTGGCTGGCGACCGGTTCAGCTGGGATAGGCTTCAGTTCCCCACAACCCTGTAAGAGATAAGCTGTATAGATTATAAATGGATGGATGATGTTTTCAGATGCAACATCAATATCAGTACATTAAGATATTAACAAGGAACTCAAATAAATCAATGAAATAATTTAAAAAACAATTTATCACTTTTTCTGTATTTAGTAAAGTACCAATAGTAGTATTTGATTAAGACTTTGATCATAAAGTAGTATTAATGACATCAATAATAATGAATACTATTATTTTCCTACCGCACCTTTTATGATAACTGTTTTTCTCCAGTGTCTCTATATATGATTTTTTCACAAAAAATAATGCTCCGTATTTCATTCTGTCTTGTTAATTTTAATTAAAATTGATCAATTTTTAAATAAAACTTCTAATTATGATATTTTGGACACTTAATCAACAAAGTGTAATTAGGACAACAGCTTTGTTTTGAAATGACTAAAAAGAAGTCTTAGTTATTTTTTAGACTAGTTTGTTTCTTCACTTATAAGTGGACTGAACAGAATTATTCTGTTTCTCTAATGCATCGGGCAGAAGAATGGCACCATTTCAAACCAATTTCTGTACTTCCTACACTCCTCTGCTACCAGAAGAGAATTATAAGCAGGATACTGAGAAGAGTCTTTGAAATTTAATTAAACAAGTAGCACCAAATGCTTTGTGTATTCCTGGAGGATATAGGTCAGCTGTGTTTTCAGGTGTTAACAGAAGATCTGATTGAGCTAAGGTTAGGGCTGCTGACACTTTTTTTTCCAAAAAAACCCAGGCGTATTTCCTGGAATGAACTTCTTATTAAACACTTTGATACACCAGAGCCTTCCAGGTCACACATTTAGAGTGTAATCTGTTCACACAGTCACACACAAAAGAAGTTAAGATTAACCCACAAAACCTCAATTTCCTTTTATCAACCGAGCCTGAAGAATTAAGGGGAGTAACAACTAATTACACATAACCTCTCCTGGGTTTATCATCTGTTTAATTTATGAGCAGAGCGGTCATCTGCTTTGTCCTGTTTACTCTGCTCCGCCATAATTGAAGCCACTATTCACTATTCTTCTTCTTTGTCTTCATCAAACATAAATTAAAATGAAGACTACAACAAAGATGCTACAGAAGTCACACAGATGCCATTAGAAAGCACACACACCCTGTCTCAGTAGGTGTGAAAACAAATGTTTTACTTTCTTAATTCATGATAGCAAGAACTTTCCTGAAAGATTTTTTTCCTTATGAGACAAAATATGTGGGCTGCACCGATGGTTCTGTAAAATAATGAGAGGAGCGGGATGGGAAATAGTCCGTCTGACATCAAGAGAAAAAAGCATCTGCGTAGCTTCATCTTGTGAGAGCCTGTCAAGTTAATTTTCCTGGATGTGTGGTGGAAAATGCCATTGTAGTGTCAAAATATCAGTTGGATATGTGTTATGAAAATATAAATTGGGCACTGTGATTCAAAATGGAGAAAGATATGCCTATAATCTGTGGTCATTACCATTTGTGGGTAAGACCGTGCAGCTTGTCTCTGGCGGCTGTTTTCACACTTGACAATAATTTTAAATATCAAACATGTTTAATATTTACATGTCAAACTAAACATTCTTGACATTCCAGATGGGACTGCCTCATACAGAACAACAGAAGTCAGACTGGGAAATGTCATTAACTGGATGCTGTGGACTCTTACAGCTCACAAACATGGCAGAGAACATACACACAACTTTGTTCTTTGCAAAGTACAGTTCTGAAAAGAGGACAAGCTTGTGGACTTGTTGTGACAACACAAGTGCCTCTAGAAGGTCCATCATATTTGTTTTCTTCTGAGGTCATGATTTATCATAAGACTGGGACAAAGAATCAATATTGTGATATTTTTGTCCTGGCACAGGCAATCCAATTTCCAATACGCTGGTTCCAAGTGTAGAATTTAAAAGGTATGGCTCTGAGTTTTCAGGACTACATACAACAGTTGATTTTGCTGTGGAACCTTTTTGTCTTTATTTCATGTCTTTATGGTAAGAAGTTTCTTCTAACACTAATTTCTAATTATATTGGAAAAAATTGTATTATTTAAAGGCGTAGTATATAATAATTCACCATCAAGGGCCTCTCAACTAAACAGAACTACTGCCAATGCATCAAAACCCAAGAAGGATTTGACCCACAGTTAGCCCATCTGCCTTCACTGTTCACTGTTGTTTACAATGACAGCCCTATTCAATAAAACCTGCACTCTGTGAGATGTGTACATCCAGGGTTTCCATTTCGTGGAAGAAGTTTGCATAATGAAAGAGAAAACGTTTAAAAATCAACTTTCTGATTCATGTGTGAACTCACAAAGGTTTCCAGGATTGCACTCAGCGTGAATCAGGAAGTCAACCTACTTCATTTTTGCCGATATATGATATGCCAACATTTCTGAACTCATTATCACTGATACAGATAACACTATTTTTTTGTCAAGAGCGCCAAGTCTCAAAACTGATTTGTTGCTTTGAATGTACATCTGTGTAAGAAACGGATGCAAAACAACATTTCACTCTTGGAAAAATGAAACTATTGATCTTTAAATGCAGTAATGATAAGGTGAAGCATTGTTTTAGAATTGATATTTTGCAGATATTACAGCTGATATATGGGATATGTATACACAGTGAATAGTTTGGCTGTATATATCTGCATAAATGTCAATATTGGTGAATACTGATATTGCACCGATAATACCAGGTACCCTACTTTCAGAGGCATTTTTTCTAATCTTCATCATCCATCTTGCCAAGCTCCAATCTAAAACCAATGTGAGCGGCCCAAAGTGGCCCAGATGGGAGCTAGTAGGGCGGCAGCATTAAGTGACTCCTCATACAGAGATTAGCATTGATGCTAACAGCGTCAGTAGCAGTTTATCAGATATGTACAGCATTTCTTTATTAAATGAAAAACAAACACTACAAACTTACTCTACAGTAAGGATATTTTCGCTCCACTTCCAACGCAATTTGCTGAGGGTTTATTTTAGTAAGTGGCTCTATTTCTGTCCTTTACTCTGTGGCAGTAACACCTGCCTACTATATTATCTGTTTGACCTCTAATGACTGTGATTGACAGAACGTTTGTCCAATCACCTGCCTGATATGCTTTTGAATGGTTCTGCCCATCCCCAAACACTTTCTGTGGGCTCTTTCCCAGATCGACTATAGTGAAATCTATTAAATGGTCCATCTGGCATGTCAGTTAGTTTTTCCTCTGTTATGTGAAATTCATCCATTTGACAGAAACCTTTGTTTGCTGTGCAGTGAATACATCTTATGGAGTGCCATTTTTGTTGATCAGAGTCCTCAATTTTAAAAGAGAGGTGATGCTTAAGGCAGAAAAAGGAGACAGCGGATCACCATTCATCTTCAGTGTGTGTTTGTTGGGGTTGAGTGATGGAGTTACAGGAGGAAGTTTGTGTGACAGAACAGACAGCAGGCAGAGAGTGACAGTGGTCCATCACAGGCAAGCAGCGCTCTATTTGATTTGGGGATGGTTTGGGTTTGTCAGGTACCCGTGTTGAATAGATACTTTTGTTAAGGTGCTGGTGCCTGGATGATTCTTAAATCAATTGCTTTTTAGAGGGAACAAAATGTTAATATGCTTATTCTAATCGCAGCCCATGTTGTAATGCATCTGTTGGCTCTTATGTTGGTTTCTATAGCTGCTCTGCAATACTGGACAGCTCACTAAGCAAAGAAGGTTCAGCGTCTTTGTCCCTCACTCTTTGTGTACGGTGCCACATTCATAGCATGAATGCACAACTGTGCAAGCACAAAGTTAAACAATGAGTTAACTTGGGACCATAGTTTCCATTCATTACAGCCTGGTGCCAAACAATCCATGGTCTGGGAGCAGTCTATGGCCTGTTGGTTGGAGACTTCTGCTATACTGTACTCTGATGTGCACTAACTGCACCCATTTCATTGTAAGAACTAGTGTACAGCTGAGGGTCACTATCCAAACATTGTATGCTTTCACATACTGAGGCTCAAATCTTTGACCAGAGGATGACACTTGACTGCTCTCCTCCATGACAGAGAGATGAGAGGAGAACGACATGGTGAATCAAGAGCACATCAGCATGTGAAAAGTGACTATTTGGAGCCTGTTTTTCTGAAATCTAGAAACATTTTAAGAAACCACACTTTATTCATGTGATGTAATGAATTTCCCCTACCAAAATAACAATTATGGGATGGACAATGGTTCAGTGAGAGAATTAATATCTCACAAAGAGCAGTTTGCTGGTTCAAATCTGCTGTTGGTTGAAGCCTCCCTGTAAGGAGATGTCAGGCTCTCCTCATGCATGTATGGGTTTTTTCTTCAGCCCAAAATCATGCCCGTTAGGTTAATTGGTGACTCTAAATTTGCCGTTAATTGGAGTGGTCCTGGTTTTTTGCCTCTACATGATGGTCCTTGGATTTGGTGGTCACCAGTCCAGGGTGTAGCCTGTCTCTTGCCTAGGAAAGTCTAGAATAGCCTTTAGCTCAGAGCAACTCCAGAGAGGATGAGCTGTACACACAAGGGGTGAATGATCAGATAAATGAGATGCTGCACAACAGTAACTATTAGTATTTTGTAAAAACAGAAATGCTTGTGGAAATCTTTTCAGTGTAGTATTTGTTTCGAGAGAAAATCTGTGATTAAAAGTAGGGGCTGATTTAGGGGAGTGGGTAGCAACCAGGCGTGAACCATATATTAAGGCTCATGCCTAGCGTGGCTGGCACAAGTCTGATTCCCACTTCAGGCCCTTTTGCTGTGTTTCCTCCCCTGATCTCGCTCCCTACTGTCTATCTACCATCATGAAAGACCTAAAATTACCAAAAATATCTTTAAAAAGTAAATATAGAATAAAGATGCACATTGAGTGATACTATGGTGAAACATTATGGCACATCCATACATTCTGACAATGTTTCAGCCAGTACAGTATAAGGACTATTTAGAGTAAATGCCTGATATGTTTTGGTGGTATATTGGCTGTAAATATTGACAGAAATTTTGGTATCTGCAGGTACTGGTATTTGACTTTAGGCTTATATCTGTCAAAACTGATATCGTACTGATAATATCATGCATCCCCTGTTAAATCCATCATTAGAACTAGGGAGGCAGGATTTGGGATTTTTGACGATATCTCATATGCTGATATCTCTGAACTCATTATAGCAGATACCAGTATTGATACTATTATCATTATTGGTATCTGCTATAATAAGTATTTTTTATCAAGAGCAACAAGCCTCCAATTTACTTAAATTGACCTTTTGCTTTCATTGTGACAGCATATTTGTGTTAGAAACAGATGTGAAGCAAGAAAAACACAATTTTATTCTTACATAACATTCAATCAATCAGTCAATCAAAATTTATTTATATTGCACAGTTCATACAAATTAAATTGCAGCTCAAAGTGGTTTGGGGGTCCATCTACTAAGTGGTGCTCCACTGTAATTGTATTGATAGTAGGTAGGATGTCAAGAGGACTTAGAGAACAATGCACACCAGAGAAGCTAAAGTAAAAGAAATGATAAAATTAAGGTGACTGTTTAACCTTAAAAGAAAAGATACAAGAGAAAATGCAAAGCAAGAAAACCAAGAAACATTGGACAGAAATAAAAAAAATACTAAAAATACATTTAAAACAAATAAATAAATAAATAATTAAAAAAAACATGTTTAAAGATTAAAATTAACTCTAAAATGACTAAGTGTTAAAAGATTAAAAAATAAAAACTATATCAAGATAAGTAAGCAATTGCTAAGGTAAGGTAGGGTAAGGTAAAAAGTGGTACTCAGAAATAGATAAATAATTAAAATAGTCATTAAAATAATAAAGCTCTACATAAAAGCCAAGGTTGCGTCAAAGATTTCTACATTTGCAGCTTGCCTCAGACCCTCTGGAAGTTTCAGTGATGATGAGGCAAACCTTTATGGTACATTTGTACATTTTGCACGTATTACAACCAATTTATGGGATACGCCTTAATGCCCAATATATACAGGCAAAATATCGGTTGAAAACATCCTCTAAAAACTGTTCACTTGTGATAAGGATAATCTTTTTTTTTGGCAAATATCTGTCTATTCCAGTACTGTTCCAATAATATCATGCATTCCTAATTAATACTGAACATTTTAATTGTGTGATGGCAGTGCTGTCTTCGTCAGTGACTTGAGGAGAGTCTGCAACTGAGGGTGTGATTTGAAAACACCTCCAGTCGCAGCTTTGTTTCCTCCCTCTTTAACTCCCCTTCTACCATGAAGCATGATGGATTCTCTTCTTTCATCAGTGTTGTGAGTTCAGCTGAGAGAGACAGTCATTTCAACCCGCTGCCTGTTCTGCTGAATATTTTATTTCATTCTGTTTGTAGCAGGTAAACAACAGTGGAGCTGCAGTGGAACATATTACATTTCTTGTAATTTGGTTTGGACACGAGTTGAAAACACACTGCCAGCTGAATATCAAGGCAGTGCTAAAGAAATATTATAATATTTTATTTTTTATTCATGGATCAACTTATATTATCCCCATTATCAAGGGACAAAATCCTGTTCATGAACAGAGACAAAGCTTGACCTTGTGATATTAAGAAAAATGCATTAAGATTTACCACCAATTATGGTTAGAAATAGTGCCCATATCCATGAGAAATAACAGGGCTGTCAAGGTCCACAAAGTCATCAACAGATTTATCGTCGGAGGGGAAGGGTACGCCTTTGTCTCACTCACTCTCTCATGTGTTTCCCATTCTAATTCTGATACGTCCTCAGCTTTGGGACTGACTTATTCGTGTATGCACATTTAAATTGAGCTGCTCTGAATTATTACAGTAACACAGTGATATAATATGGCTGCCGCTCTCTCACATTACACACAAATTAAATTTTCCTCACCTTCCCCGTGCTCAGTGTCCAAGCGGAAGACACAGAAAGAATGACAGCCTTGTTTCTCTTTTAATTCCAATCAAAATTCAAACACCATTACGCCTTCTTCCTGCGTGTCACGACAAATTATTCTCATAAGTGTCTGTCAGTAGTGCTTAATCTTAGCACTCAATAATTTGGAAGCTTGTTCCTCTGATGGCCCATCGCTCAGCGGGGGTCATCAATGGGCCGTTCTCTCCTCCAAGCGAGGCCATGACAGTTAATTGAGGTTAATTTGTATCCATGAACGGCTGCGAGCAGGTGCTGGAGGTTGATGGTGGATGTCGAGCGCAGGCGTCTCGTAAATGACGTTCACAGTGTTTTGTTTCTGAGAATTGGCTTTGTAATGGGCCTGGTGTGTGCTGGTATATGCAAATTACTTTCACTTTTTCATGTTTTTTTTGTGAGGAAAGGGAGTCAGCATGTATGCTGCCCTACATGAGACAGCAAATTTTCCTCTTGAAAGAAATTGGAGCAGATGCTACAGCATGTGAAGTGCTCGGCTTTGATTCCGAAGCTATATATTCTGTGTAGTATTCTTCTGTGTGTGCTGGATTCTCAACCTGAATCACAACAGTGTTAGTGCTGTTATGCTAATGGCATTGAAACTCCCTGCCAATATGCTTAATCCTAATTATTTGGCAGAACAATTAACATGATTGTGTGGAGAGAAATAGCCATGTTCTTTAGATAATCTTTTTTTTCATCTGGCAGCCCAGTGGTTGTAGCTATATGCCTTAACTTGGCTTGCATGGATAAAACTGTCAGAGCTGGCTAACCGCAGGCTTCAAAGACTGACATTTACTTTTGTACCTTTAGTTCAGTTTGAGGGCAAATGAGCTCTTTTTGTTGCTTCTTCATTTCATTTTTAACATGGTAATCCCAACCGGCATGGCAAAGACTACTTGTCTGCACTGCAAACTCCTTAAATACACATTTTAAAATGGACCTTAGGTTCTGCTTGCTTTAGGTCTTTCCCCAAAGATGACAGAAAACGTCAAAGCAGTTCTAACATTTTATTGGTTAGATGGTTGTTGAGACTTTTTCCCTCTTAAAAAGATGAGTATTATATTAAAAATATAGCTTGGCTTTTTCAAACATTTATGATTACTTAAACCTGTTTGGAAAGACATTTTATTTCTTATTTGATAAAATATAAAGGTTGCATATTATGTATCAGAGTTGCCTTTGGCCAAATTGGGGCCCTGATTATAAGTTTTATTGGGACATAAAATGTAATTTTACATCTAAATACTCAATCATAAAGCACTGCGTGAAACTTTGCTGTAAACATTTTTATTTCTGCTGTCAAAATTGTGTTTATTTTGCAGCCAGCCTCTAGTGGACACTTGAGAAATCACACTTTTTTGCACTTTTTACTGGGTTGATTTTTCGACACCTGAAGCTCCCCCTGTTCAAGAAAGTCTACAGACTCCCATAGTTTACAAATCCATGTGCAAGGCAACCTAAACAGTCTGCACAGTTTGAACATGGAGTTGTTTCCTTTGTCCACAGATTAGCAAAGCATAATGATGTGCACTAGCTGCAATTTTCTGCACACAGTTAGCAGAAAACAAAGTTAAGGGATAAGGCATCACCGCTGTCAAGCCAAACCTCAGATCTCTACTCTTAATGCTTTTAAATATATTTTTGCTAAACTGTGATATTGGTGAAGTTTCACATTGGCCAGCAGGTTTTTTAAAGGTCAAGCCAATTAAAATAAAAACATGTGATTTGAACAACACAGCACTAATCCATTCAGCTGTAGGATTGGATACCATTAAAATTTTATTGTTTCAGAGTCAGATTCTGGTTCTGCTTATTGATTCTGGTTCTTAATAGTTCCTAATTCTGATTCCACATTTTTTTATTCAGTAAGTATGATACATTTTTTGAGGCTTGGTATTTGTCTGCCATTACTGTTGGCCTTGGTAAAGTCTCAACAATGCACTGTCAGATATAACAGAGATTTTTTACCCTCTGTATATACCAATAACCATTGCCCTTATTTTAAGAACATGTTGACACAAATAATTGTTAATCAAAACTGTCTCATTAAATAATAGCAAAAATAAAGCAGATGTTTACATTTAAATGTGGTTCATGGTGTTATTAGCTCTGTTGTTTTATTTCTATAAGCAACAGATTAGACATTATTGATGAAATGAATGATTGTGAAACTAAGTTAAAGTCTTTGAATATCACTGTTGATATCCAGAATGAAATAATGTCTTTTACAGACTTGATTGCTGGTCAGCTTCATCGCAAAACGTATCCCCGACTGTACAGTGACAGTCCTCCTCTTGTTCATTTGTCTGCTGATATTGTCACGATGCATTTCCTAACATTTACGCTCTGTTGAAGTGAACACTTCATTGTGTCATTTTGCGTGTGGCACATGATGACATCGAGTAATTGGGCACCTCAGACGTTATTATGCGATCTTCACACTCACCTTTTTATCCATCTCAAGTTAGATTTTGATAATATTACTTGTCATTATAATAGTATTGTCATGATATTGAACAATGTTATTGCACATTGCGTACTGTTTACATATTATGCAGGCTACTGCCAATAGAACAGCGCATTGTGATAAAAAGAAATCATAGTGCTGTAATTTTATTGCATTTTTTAAATGAATGAAAAGATAGTTGTTTATTAATGAATACTCTTTCTCATGGCTTCAGTAACTAAGTCCTGAACCTTTTTGTCCAGATATGAGATCCGAGACCTGCATCTGGTGGAGGAGAATGTCCTGCAGATCCTGAAGGAGAGGGCCGACTTTGACAGCTATAAACCTCGCCCCTTCAACATGCGTGAATTCTACGATCGTACGGGCCACGACATCAAGGACATGTTGCTGTCCTGCTACTACCGGGGCTCGGAGTGCAGCGCTGAGGACTTCAAAGTGGTGAGTCAAGCGTGTAAATAGTTAAAACGTCCAGAGCCAGCTGAGGCCCTGCCAAGAGGAGGGTCAGCAGCGCATATTTGTAGTACAAGGTCAGCACTGATATAGTTTATTATAACACTCATATAATATGACCTCTGTTGAGAAATCATCGCTGAAGTTTGCTTTGGAGAGATGAAAATGTCGGGATATGTGTAACAATGAGATATGTGGACTTGGTTTTATCTTCCCTTCAATCTGAGGGGCTCCATCAGCCCAGATCAGCCTGTTCCCCCTCAGGATGGGACTGAGAACTGCTGTGTACACTGAGACTGACTCACAGGCTGAGGGCAGCTGTCTGTACATCTATAACAGTGGTACACACTGTGTCTGAATCTGCCATGAGGCACTGCTGCTGTATGATAAGTTACAGTCTCAGAGAGCTCGGGCATTGCTCCCATAAAAGGTTGATACTTGGACATTTACTGAACCTGGGGTCAGTGTTATAACACTTGCTTTATGAGTAGGAAGTTAAAAATTGTGTCCCTGTGGGAGCTTTTCTGGGTGTGTTTGTTTTTTCTCATCAATTGGATGAGCACAGACATTCAGTTATTACCTGGAACCTGTGTGACCTTTCCATCTGCTCTGTGATGTCCAGATTCATCACATACACTGAGGTGTCTGAATCACACGGTCGGGGGGGGGGGGGTTACCTTGTCCTCAGACAGCTGGTTGTAGCTTCAGTTTGGTTGTCATTGGCTCTTTTTCCATTATTTCATGTCCTTCAACTGAACATTTTCAGTGTGTATTTTGCCTTGACAAAGTTACAGAATGATTGCCCGTGACTGCTGCTGAAAAAGAACCCAGAAATGTTGCAGTTCTTGAAATGTTTTGTTGTACTTTCTTCACAATCAAACTTTGTCTGTCTGAGGTTTTTTACTTGGCAGGTGGCATACAGTGTGTTTATCAGAGCTTTTCTGGTGGCAGCCGCTGCTTACTGCTGCTGAAAATTGGGTTTACAAGTGTGCTGACTGCAAGGATACTATTAATGTTTGAGCTGTAACAGAATTCAAGTAAACCGAGCACCAGAAGTGGATCATGTTCTACCCCAGGAATCATCAACTACATTTGAGCAAGGGCCAGGTTTTTTCTTTCAATAATAGACTGAGATGTTTGGCTATTATATCTGGGCTGACATTTTGCTCATTACTGAATGTTAAAATAATTCAACGCAAGCTGCTATTTTGCCTTCTTCTCTTGACTCTGTGCTTTTTTTGTTTGTTTTTTTTGTACAAAACAGTGCGTGCTGAAAGCTTCCATATCCCAAACCAAGCCTTATGAGCGTAAAGGTAAAAAATGGGGCAATATTATCAAGGCAGCGGCTTATCCTCAAGGCAGTTGTTGAACATGATGGCATTATTCAGCTGCCAAAAATGTGCACTGAAGTCACGGAGAGCCTTGCTGCAAGGCTTGCTAAAGTCACTCACTTTGCTCTGACAAAAGACATGTGGTCTAGCTGGACCAGTGAGTGTAACAGGACATAACGTGGACGATTAAGAGTTAA
This sequence comes from Cetoscarus ocellatus, assembly GCA_037902135.1. Taxonomy (NCBI): domain Eukaryota; kingdom Metazoa; phylum Chordata; class Actinopteri; order Labriformes; family Labridae; genus Cetoscarus; species Cetoscarus ocellatus. Next base: position 163,605 of record JBAMNC010000550.1, read on the forward strand.
AAAGGGCCTGTCTCCAAATAGTTGTTTTCCCCAGGACTGTACCACATGTCAGGCGCAGTAAATCTTTTTTTTATTTTCTCTGTTCAATTTTGGTTATTTGCACTCCTATATGTATTTGGTTATGCAGAAAAGAACTATTATATATTAATTGTTCACTTATTGTATTTTACTTTATTTCATTATAATTCATTTTTCATGTGATTTTGATGTACACACTGACATGAAACTAGCTTCGTAATGTTTCTTATGAAAGTGTGTGTCAATAACAGATTCAAAGTTCATGACTGCCTGATATAAACTTTGTGCCAACAGCAAAATGCTTTGAATTGACAAAAAACAACACCAAATTTACAAGGCATACATTGCTTAAGAATCTTTTTTTAAAGTGAAATTTAGTTTGTAAATAGTGGGTTGTAGGTAAATTAGTTTTATTACTTTTTAAAGAGGTAATTAGTGAAGAATTAGTGAAGAGTAACTTATTATAACTCCTAGATAAATTTCCCCTATACTTTCTTGTCAGTATGTCATTTCTAATTTTAACTAGGGGACTCCTGGAAGATGTTGCAACACTAGGATTTCTTCATCGATCACAGTTTATTCTTTGGCAGCAAAAACTGGCACAGAAAACAAAAGACCAGAACCCTGATGTAACTTTCCATCTCGCCTCAGATCCTCGTTCATAAGAGATCTTACAAACAGCAGATTCAACCAACATGGGATAAAAGGCTCAAAATACAAAACTAAGCATACCTGGCAAAGGAAAGAAAAAGGAATCTTTCATGCTGCTTTATATCACGCTTCAGATCCTACACAGCACGCAGGTTAGCTGGTGGTTACATCATGTTATGATCTCTATGCAGTAATTACAACATAGGAGCATATAGGGCAGCCTTGTTATTTTATTGTGGAAAATTATGCAAAAATCTTCATGAATCCTTTTATTTCAGAAGTAAAATGCAATATGGTTTGATTTTTACCACTCAAGAAAACAAGATGGCTATCAAATAAGCAAATCATCACCACAGCAGCATCCTTTTTGGGGGACAGAAGTAGGCTTAAGAGGAAAAAGAGCTCACTATAAAATTGCACACCTTGCAACCAGTGGCACCCTGCTGTGAGAGAGGGAGCTAATCCAGATGGAGAGACTGTCCAACAGATGCTCACTTCAGAGCAGGTGGAACATGATGATGGCACAGCATTGATAAGGATGATGTCCCTTGAGACTTTCATGGTAATGGGAGCTCTTGCAGATTTGTGAATGCCTTATAAAGAGTCCAGTCACCATGCTGTGCTGAATATTTCCTCTTGTGTGCCTTTTTGAGCAGATACTTTTAAGTGTTAGTGCGGCGAGGCATACCATGCTGAAAAGTGGTCCTAGTGTTTAGACCGGGCCTTCACCGGGCATCTTTTAAGCCAATTTTAACCCAAACCGTGAGTGATACACTGATTTTGAAGTCAGACCCAATTCAGCTGCTACCATATGGTTGGATAACTTTCTGGCATATTTAAAATTTTGTTTGCAAGACTTCACAAGTCACTTAGTGCAAGCAGAGCCATGAGCCAGTTCCCCTTCCTTAGATTTTTTTCTGCACAAAGCACACGATGCTGTCAAACAGTGTCTAAAAGCACCATGGCAACAGTTGGCGTGCCTGATAGATATATCTCCCCCATCCATCATGAAAGATATCAATGAGCAGGAAATATCAGCGGAGCTCCAGCTGACAGGAAATGTTTCGGATGGTTTACCTTGTTTGTTGTTTGCTGGTGATACTGTGTGTGCATGCATGTGAGATATTGAGAGCGTTTCTGTCAGTGATTGTGTTTGAACTGTGCATATAAGACAACTGAGGAACAGATGGATATGACTTTAGTCTCTGTGCTCTGGAGCTTTTGAAGGAAATTTTTAAAATTATTTGTGGTTCTGTTTTAATTTGATTTGTACAGTGTCAGAAGAAAGGTTGTACCAGACCACAGGGTTAAAAAGTGTGAGCATATAAATTTAAAGCATTTATGATTCACTTTAACTCGGACACACAATGTGAGCTACCATTTCAATAAGATACTGATGCAGTCAGGCAGCGTATTTCCAGACTCAGAGAATAAAAGGCTTTATATATGAATTTTGCTGACTTCAAATCTAAAAGGTCGTATTTTACCTTAAATCTGGTTCATACATTAATTTCAGATGACAGAGTATTCTCACTCTCTCTAATGATCAAAAAACCTTCTAGCTTTCATATACAGAGTACCCCTGTTAGTGCTGTATTCTTTCTCAGTCTGAGGTGCTCAGCTAGGGCTCCTGCCTCTTTAAGGCTCCTTACCTACGTTGACTCAGTCCACTCTGATTGGTTTATAAGTCAACTCTGTGGTAATTGGTCATTTTAAGACCGCTCTGCATCATACTTGCAACAACTCTGCATTAATACTAATGTCTACACTCTGCAATGGGTTTGCCAACCCAAGCCAATGGGCTTAAACCAGTGTTTCTCAATTAGTGGTGCACGAACCCCAAGGGCCTTGGGCCACACCCCAGGGGAGGCGTGACTTGTATGGGCTGGGGGCCGGCCAGGGGGCATTGGCCTGGATTCTTGAATTCTGTACTGTGATCAGTTGTGTGTCAGATATGGGATTTAAGTAGAAATCAGTGTGGACTGTGTAACAACACTCTTCTGTTGGCTTTTTTTGTTGATGTTGTTAAATTTGGAAATTTTTCGTTTATTAAAACTTGACTTGTGTTGGTGAAATTTAATCTTTAATTTAAGTCTTGAAAGAAACAGGTATATTACTTGCTGCTTTGTTGTGTTTATCTCTAAGATAGAATAGGAGTTAGAATATCAGTTATATAATGTATGCATGGGTATAATAAGGCAAATAAATGCTGATGAGTTCTGCGTTCAAACTCTAATACTTAATGAAGAAATTAGTATTCACATTTGTGGTTGTATGTAGAAAAGTCTAAACCAAGCCCTTTAAGGAACTTTGTGGTGGTAGTGATGGGGTTGATAATAATAGAGGCATTTATTTTGAAGTGGGGGACACAACAGGAAGTAATTGAGAACCACTCGCTTAAACTGAAAATGAAACTGGTACGATGTCACACTGGTAGGTCTATTCAGGGTTGCTGGTTTTTTATACAGCTGTGGCTCGAAAGAGTGGAAGAAGGTGAAGTCCTGATACTGCAGCCATTTGTCTTGTTCATAGAGGTACTCTATAATGCAGAGAAGATGAGTTAGGGAATAAAAAACTCTGCAAAACTTAAAAAGGGCATAATATATGGTCTATTTAACACAGATATAGGTCTTTAAAATTAGCATTAACCCTTTTTAGTTCAGTAAAGCTCCTAGTTTTCAACAAATATCCCATCTGATCACCCCAAGTTTGGTCAGTCCTCTGAAAAATGAACATCCATGAAGGCCTACCTCACAAATATCTTTTAGTCAGGGGAGACTTAAATATGAGTTAAAGATTATTTATTATACATGTTTTGATAAGAGATATATTGCAAAGTCTTTAGCTTTTGGACTCCATTTTGGCCTCGTGCTAAATGGGTAGTGAGGCCAAGAGCAGGATAGATGCCATTTTTTATGGAGTCTATTTACTGGTGTTGGTGCTGAAGGGATAAAGGATGGGATGAAGAGGGGACCTCTTTGGAGCTGGACCTTGACTCTTATAATAGGAGATGGAGAAGACGGGTTGCCTTGATCACACTGAAACAACAGGCTGACTGCAGAAGAGAAGAGAACAGATGATTGGTAAAACAATGGCATGGCAGGATCCGGTTGGTTCAGTGTGAGTAAACGCTCCTCAATAGCTGGTCACCAGGGTAGGGAGATGGGACAAGTGAGTAGAGGTATGAATTAGTGATTGCTTGATAAATTTAAGGATGAGGAAAAGAATACACGACTAAGCTTTTTAAACCTATCATTGGCTTTTTCACAGATGTATCAGTATTTGTTTAACCCCTCTCCAATATGCCCATTTTTTTAAAACAGTAGTTTTCCTTTATGCTGGTTGTGTACAACTTGTCCCTTTAGCACTTAGAGAGTATTGTTGAAGTGGGGTGAATTCCTTCTAAGTGTAAATATCCCCCTCTGATGCTGAGCTGTGCTTCAGATGACAAGCAAAGTTCCTCCTCCATACTGGTGTAAGAGTTTGATACATAACAACCTGCCTGGGGGCACTGAGTGTGTCTGAAAGATTGCAATAAAAGGCATATTAAATCTGGCCCCCCTGCCTCAGTCTCATACCTTGTGTCCTTCAGTGGTCCTTTGAGGTAGAATATCTCATGCTCTGAGCATTTTTTTTTTCTCATCCACACCCTGCAAAATCATTTTGTACAGCAGTGGCTGCGACACGTCCCACATGGTGCAGCGCCTTTAATGTGCTGATGTGTCCACATTTACTGTAGTTAGTTGTGCTTATGGCAGATGGTGCTTCGCAGGTCCCGGCTGTATTAGTGCAGTAGTGGACCTGGATAGAAAAGCTCAGCAGAGAGCTCTAATGGTGTGGAAAAAAATCATCAGAGAAATAGAGAATAAGAAAAAAAGTAACATGAACATTCCCAACAGCCTCCGCCTCCAAAGCTCAGAGCATGGAAACAGTGAAACTGTGATTAACACTGTCGGCACTTTCTGCTTGTTTACTCCCAGCATCGGCAGTGTGTCTGGCTCACTGCTCCCTGAGCTGCTGAGAGTCGCCAGACACAAGTATTCTCTGCTACATACAGTATGGCATCAGGGAGTTGGGTTACTGCTCATGTTTTCATTAGTGACTTGGGTAGAAAAATGATAGCCAGGCCTAGAGACGGGTGGTTCATCTGGCTTTTAAGACATATCAAGATACTGTATTTTGCATTTAAACATGCGTATGTTATGCATGTTACATGTCTCTCTGACTTCATCTGGCAGTTTTTGAGTGCAGAGCTGAATGAGCTGATTTGAAAACAAAAAATGCCAGACCTAATGTTCAATAAGAAATGTTGTTTACAGGAAGAAATATCAAAAGTGATATCTTTATTGACCACAAGATCATAGGACAAAAGTTTAGTCTAGCTAAGTAGTTATTGTTTTATTTTTAGGACTTCTATTATTAGTTAATACCAAATAATATTGATTTCTGTTAAATGCCACAACAAAATAAAAGTCCCAAATATCAAACATAAGGTGTTTTCTGTTTTGTTCTCAAAAATGGCAAACTAAGTCCTTCACATTGTTAAAATTACACAAATACGTTAAAATTCACTCTGTATTTGAGGGTGTTTAAGTTTGCCAAACTCTTTAATACCATGCTTCAAAATAAACAATAAAAACCTGACAGTATCTAAATGGTTAGTGCTGTCAAATAGTACAGATATATTGTGATTTTTAGTTATATTTTTAACTGGAAGAAAATGAGCACTGTCAAAACTGCATGAATTAAGTGGTGCAGGACTTTTGTAGGCCAATCCAAAAATTAGCATTGCACTGGTTCCCAAAGCTTATGGGATTTTTCACTTTGCTCTTGGATCATTGCTGATAATAAGGTCTGTGGCAAACCAAAAAATCAAGAAGCTGATTTTGTTCACCTTGATTATCGTCGCAAAGAAACCTAACTGTCATGAATTTTTAGGTTTAAACATAAACACTTAGGGTAGAAAGCTACTATTAAGCTATTATGGAACTACAACAATGAGGTTGGACTCAGAAACAGCTACTGTACATTTCCAGCGTAAAAGGTCACGTTATAACCTTCAGTTTGAGGATTTCCTCTTAATCAAATGACCTGATCTATGGTGCCCATGGCTGTGGCTGTGGTGTATGCATTATCGTTTATTAAAAATGATCAGCAACCATCCTTTTGAAAGCACAATAACGCTTCAAAATTTAACAGCGGGGTGACATAAGATGCAAACTGAAACATATAGAAGACCTTATTTCAAGCATTTATCTGAAACGCTATAAAAACATCCCTTATACTATTGGCCTTGGGAGCTGGAGGTGCTAATGTGTGTAATTGTGTAATTCCACCATAGACTTTTAAAGAATCGGACAAAGCCATGTGAGCCTTTGGAACAGTGTAGATGCGTTGTAATTGACGATGCCGTACTGCATGTTTCATCTCAACCGAACTATACTCGACCTACTTACAGAAAGAGAAGCGGTGTTGACTTAAGGCTACCTGACCAAGAGTGACTCCAAGTTTCCAAAACCAGTAATCCTCAATAAGAGAAAAATAGCGTGACATTAAAAAACTCCATCCCCGTACCCCGCACAGTGAAAGCCAATAGATGTATTATATTTTTGACTGAAGCCTTCTTTGAACCAGCTTTAAAAATGTGTACCTAGGCCATGATAAACACCTTTTCCCTACACACAATCATTTCAGTGATTGGTTTCTGCAGCGAGCCTCAAGTGGACACTCAGGGTACTACAGGTTTTAGCACTTCCATATGGGCCTCCATTTTCAGCCCTGACAGTTGCTGTCTCACTGCCACTCAGCTAAACAATATTGAAAAGTCATTTTCCCATATTTCTCAGCCCTATTGAGACCAAAACAATGGTTACAAATCCTGCTGGAAGTCTCATATGGGACGATGAGATTCTGTTCGGCAATATTCTACATTCTGATAGATGAACATGCTTGAATGCTTCACTGCCTCTGCTATGTCAGAATTGATTTCACATTGTTTCAGGTCCATGTTCACATATTTTCAAAATGATCCTGCATGTCCTGATTGAAGGGTGGTGTTATCAGGAATTAATGATGACTGGTTCCTGTGGGGATATATGGTCATATATCCAATTTCCCATCATTAATGCCTAAACACAACAATATGGTGGCTCTAACTCACTCTGACCACCTTGATCAAGCTCATGCCTCTTCTCTTACTTTCTCTCATTTGAAACTTTTTGCTAATTAGAGATAGAAAAGGTTGGACTTGTCCTCTTTTTTTATGATCAGCAGGTAAAAGAGCAGCAGGATAGACAAATTAGCCTTAGTTAATATTAATAGCTGGCCTGCAGCTTTTGAACCGCAGCTGCAGGACATAATAAGAAAACACTAAAAAGTGTGTAAAATATAAAGAACATAATTTGTTTTTTAATGATCTTGTTTAATTACTGACATGAAAGGATATATGGAGGAATCATACATGTACAGCATAATATGAAGAAGAACAAACATTGCTTACACAGTATCTCTGAGTGCATCCCTATGGAGCCCTTTGCACATCACACGTTGATTTGTGATTGAAGTTTCCACCTCTCAAGTTATTCCTTTTTAAACACTTCAAGACACCCTCGTGTAATCACCAGGGAGAACTCAGACTGGCTTATGACTTTACACAACTTAAAACTGAAGCTTAAGGGGTTTGGCAGCGAGCACAAGGGAGAGAGACAGTAAATGAGAATGCGAGAAAGAAGAAGAAAGACAGAGACAGATGGACACAGAGAAGCAGAGACTGAGGCCCAGGAACAACAAAGTCATTGGGATGAAACTGAACATAATGGTCAAGTGCCGCAGCGAGGCACAAAGACACACAACAGCAGCTGCCACCGCTGCAGCAGCCATGGAAGTGCTATCAGTCGACACACAGGTTGGTGCTCATTTAACCTCTCACAGGCTGCACCCTATCTCCCCTTCCCAGCCGGCCAATTGTTTCTCCAAAACATAATGAAGTGTGTCACCTCAACAGGTCTCTTCTTTCTACTCTTCGACTCTTTGTTCCAAACAAAATGTCAGCTTCTATCCATGAGCATGAGGAAATAAAAATGTCAAAGGTTAGACAGGTATTAAGGCTCTTTAGAAATGAGCAATTTGTAAAACTCATCTCAAAAGCATTAGGCTATATTAGGCTTCATCTCCAGGTTGGACATGAGTTTTTTTCCCTCCCTGCTACTGGCTGTAGATTTATAATTCCACCAGTCCCTCCCTTTTTTATGCCTACTTTAATTTGAAAGGCTGCATTGGGCGACAACTTTTTATTTAATTATCAAGATTTACATGCTAATACTTCTCTAACACATTTTTCTTACACCAGTACACTAAAGTTGCAGCTGAATCTGCCTGATTTATTGTCTGTAATTAGACAGATCCATCTTGCCAAGCTCCAACCTATAGCAACTGTGAGCTGCCCAAACAACACAGCCCCATCTGTGTACTTTGGAGCAGTGTTAATTTTTTGACAACACTTTCTAATTTAGTTTTAGTTTTAGTCTTTTGCCTAAAATATCTTTTAGTTTTAGTCGTTATTTAGTCATCTAAATTGTTTTAATTTTAGTCTAGTTTGATGAAATTTCACATCATTTTAGTCGACAAAATCTACTGTAAATTTAGTGGACTAAAATATGAAGTGTAACGTGAACGGCATTTTATGTTTCCTTGAATTTCTGGAGTCATGTTTTACACTTGGATCCCGCCACCATGAAGCTAAGACAGTTGTGATTGGATGTCCCTCTTAACTCATCCAACCAAAGTAGCTGTGATTGGATATTTTCCTAACTTGTCCCTACTTTCTGAATGACGAAATTAGGTCTGATTGGATTAAGTCTCTGTCAAACATTTTAGTCTGGTTTTTATTTGTTGACGAAAATGTCAGTTAATTTACTTTTAGTTTTTGTCAATGTACACTTGTTTTTTTAGTTATAGTTTAGTTTTCATCAGGGGAAAAAGGGTTGTTGACGAAAACTATGACGAAAATAATTAGTCAACAAAATTAACGCTGCTTTGGAGCAGGAAGAGATGGGAGCTACGAGCAAGACGACAGCAGAAAGTGACTGCTCGTACAGAGATTAGCATAGATGCTAACAGCTTTAGTAGCAGTTTTATCAGACCTGGACCGGATTTTTTTATTCCATGAAAAACAAATAACAACACTGAAAGCATTTCTCAATGGAAAAGATATTTTTTGCTCCATTTCCAACATGTTTTGGAGAGCGTTTGTCCTACGAAGTGGCTCACATTCTGTCCTTCACGCGTTGTGTCAGTAACGCCCGCCCACTACATTATCTGATTGGCCCATAATAAAGTGATAGATAAAACAATCATCCCATCACATGCTGGATATGCTTTTGAAAGGTTCTGCCAGAACACTTTCTATGGCCCAGATGGACAAGTGAAATATCTATCATCCATTATCTATACCACTTATCCCTTTTGGGGTGACACTGGGTGAGAGGTGGGGTACACCTTGGACCGGTTGCCGCCAATCACATGGCCACATAGAGAGACAGACGACCCTTCACGCTATCACTCATACCTAAGGGCAATTTGGAGTCACCAGTCAACCTAATGTGCATGTTTTCGGTCTGTGGGAGGAAGAAACACAGAAAATAAAAGCCCTGAGCAACCCGGGGATAAATGAATACACGCCTCTGTCATCATGACTGCTCTTTCATTAATTTATCGTGCATTGCAGTAGTTTCCAAACTTTTTCTGCCAGACTTACCTTTGGCATATACATATATTTTAGGCCCCCTATACCCAGGCATTGAAAACTTAAACATATAGCCTATTGATTTACACAGACGTACTTGCAGTCATGCCCTTTGTAAACAAAAAAGTATTTATTTAATTGTTGTTGACAAAAAGTGTAGTAAACTAGAAGCAGATTTCAGCTTCATGATTCACTGTGAAGGTGAGACTTCAAAGTGAGACCTGAAGTTTTTCTGTTTCATGCTGATAAGATGTGACAAAAGGAAGAAGTGTGGTTCTCCTCATCACTCAGTTATGCACAGGTGAAGGTGGGAGCCTAATCTGACTTGTTATATTTCTTGCCTTTGTTGTAGTAATGGTGAAGTCAGGTGTAGATTCAGTGTTGACCTTGCATTGGTACTCTTATAAAGCCACAGGCCACAGACTTTGGGAATAACTGAGTCAAACAAACATTCAGATTCTCTGAATCATCAGAAGAGTGTAAAGGTGCTGTGTTGTCCTATAAAAATGCATAGTAGTTTGATCACTTAATGGGGCGTCGTTGGCGCAGTTGCATAGTGCACTTGGTCGGTAATCTGGAGGTTGCAGGTTCAAGCCCAGCTCCAGACGACACATGGCGACGTGTCCTTGAGCAAGACACTTAACCCCAAGTTGCTCCCACTGCTACGTCAGTGGCGTGTAAATGGGTATGAAAGGGCGTGACTGTGTTAGTTGATACTGATGGATAACTAACATAGAAACTTAGAACCATCAATGAGTGAATGGGTGTGAATGGGTAAGTGTGAACCTGCGGTGTAAAGCAGCTTTGAGTAGTCAATGACTAGCAAAGAGCTATATAAGCTCAAGTCCATTTACCATTTACCATTTAATGCATTCTTAATTATGTTTTTTCTTCTACGTTTACTTAATGATAATAAAGATAACTTGTGTTAGGACAAGGCTCATTGAATGTTTACCCAACTTTCTCACTGAACTCTTTACAAAAGATCCATAAAATCGTTAAAAACAACCTTAACACACAAAGCTCCTTCAGAACCTTTTGGTGTTTTACTCAAACACTTGAGTCCTTTCCTTCAGACGAGTGTCAAACTCTGACTGAATTATTTCTAGTTAGAAGTTAAAATAATTGACACTTTAAACTCATTTTTTGCCTGTCAGTATTGTCCCCATCAGCCCATTTAACTTCTGTCATGTCTTTGACAAACGGTCCACCACCACTGCCTCCACCTTTGTGTAACCTCGACTCTTGCGTAATTACCATGATCGTTCTATTGAACTATTGGCTCCATTTCAGCGCTCCACTGGCTCTCAGAGTCCACCCTTGGTGGTACAGAGGAGTGTGGCTAATGAGATGTGATCAATAGAGAAAGCCTTCAAAGACACCTGCCCATGGATCACATTTCACAAACAACCTCTGGATCAATCTCAAGGAAAGGTCGGTCTAAGACAGGGTTTCTCTCGCCATGTTTAAAAGTGAAAACAATTCGAATTTAAATATTCAATCTACATAAAATATTCATTTTTTAAAGAAGAAAGTTGTGTTTTTAATTCTTTTAAACCTGGGCTTTCATTTCTTTTCTGTTCTTTATCAAGCCATAGTAGAAATGTTCTAGCAGTGGAGTTTTGCCTTTTAAGTGGGACATGCTCTTCATCCAAGTTTCTACCTTTTTATTCCTCTGTGGTTGTGATAGCTGGGGTTGGCTGATCTGTGTTTTTGATTTTTCCATATTTACAGCTGTCTGTCCATCTGAGTCACAGTATTTTAAGAATACCTTGAGGGATTTCCTTTAAAATTTTGTAAATGTCCATTCTGACTTAGGGATGAACTGGATAATCTTAGAAGAGGACATGTGCATCTTTGTCTTGTGAATGTGATATCTCAAGAGCACCGTGTCACACAAGGCTAAGGGTGTCCAAACTTTTTCAATTGAGGGCCATTTATTGAAAAATGCAAGACCGACTGGGCCACACTGATCTGCCACCCCTTTGGTGTATTAAAGTTGAGATTCTGGGGCTCCGAAAACCCATATTGGCTCCTGGTTAGAACAGGAACAACTCTGAGCATCATTGGGGGGGAACGATAACTAAACATCTCTACTTTCAGACACAAAACAAGAGCAAACTGAGCAAAACTTCCTCATTTTATCAACATGTTAAGTTCTCTAAAATGATGTTTTTTAAAACTGAATGTAAAATTAGCAGAATGCTGGGCAAAGGAGGGTAAATCAAGCCTTATGCTGCCTTTTTTCAGTTTTCTTTATTGATCCGTCAAGTAAAGAAAGTCCATGTTTTAATCTGGACTATGTTTAGTCTTACCATTTGGATGTTGCTGAGGGCTGATTAAAAATGCACCACTGGCTGTAGTTACCCCCCATGCCAGTCTGAACACCTCTGCTCTAGACCAAGGATGCAATGTAAGGGGGAAATTCCCCTAGACTTGAAAGCACCAGTGCATTGATTGCATTTGCTGTGTGCACCATTTAATGATTTAGTTCACAAAGCATATGATTTTAAAGTTCAAAGACTATTTGACCTCATATTTACCCCTTGCTTATGGATGAGGTATCTCAAAAAGTCAGTCAGGGATTTCTATCAAACTTGGCAGAAATGTCTTCCCTGACTTAGGGGAAAATTAAATCAGTTTTGAAGGTCATGAAATGTTATTTGGTTTCATGATCATCTCTGGTGACTGTAATATCTCAAGAACACGGAGGAATTTCTACAAAACTTTCCACAGTTGCCGAGACATTAAACCACCAGGCAGTAGTTCTAGTGTGTTGATGTAATCTAATTTAATTACATTAGCAAATTAATGTGATGAATGGTAAGACTAAGAGCCTTCTGAAGTACCCGTCATTTGTATATTAGAAATTCAAACGTGCCATCATCTGTCATTTCTCATCAACTGTTTTTGACACGGCTCACCTTTGTTCCACCTCGTTTACATCATTTCTATTCCAGCCTCATCCATCAGCCCAAAGCTGATGATTCTGCTGTTCTATTTGGCCGGACAATTCCTACCACTTTCCCTCTGGAGGATGAATGAATCAATTTGCTATTACTGTAGAACTCAAAGACATGGATCAATTAGGTTGTTACCGAGTAATGAATGCATCCTTAATGAAAAAATGGCCTCGTCTTTGAGTGTATAGAGGCCGGTGGCTCTGCTTGACACACTCTTTTCTCTCATCATCTGCCAGGTCAAAGAATTAGAAGTAGATTTGGTCAAGGTAGTGCACACACTGTTGAGAGTCTCTGAAGATCACTCCTTGGATTGATAATCTACAGTTTTAGCTTTATCTTCTCTGTAGTTGGCTTATTATTACCAACTAGTCACGGCTGTCGATACAGGAAAGATCAAGTGGCCAAGTGAGTGCATCTATTTGGGAAAGAGGGGTAGATAAAGGGTCCTAAGATTCTCACATGAAAGGAAACACTGAGGTATTATAGCACCAGATTTATTAATTTTAATTATGACAGGTATATAAAAACAGAATCCAAGGCAGCCTCCATTTGATCATTTCTTGTTTTCATCTATCAGAAATTGCTGATCAACTCTTGTACATTGTCCCAACTTCACAAAAACGCTGGCACTGTTAACCAATCCACTTGAGCAGAAATATCCTAGAAATATGGTTACTATAATCATGGATTGAAAATGCACAAAAAAGTATGAGTTTTGCTATTTTGGCTGCTATACTGGAAGCTGAACATAACAAAAAACTGCTACACCAAGAAGAAAAGGACAAAATATTGAATTTTAATGACTTTTGAGTACTTTCCTTTATTTCCCTTTTGTTCTATTTTCAGCTCACTGATATTCATGAAATTTTGATAACATTCATATTTAATTTTTAAAAAGTGTTTCATTGACCGAGAAACTATTTCTGACTTGAATAATAATGCTAAATTATAATGAATTTAGAGGAATAAAACAGAAAGACTGAGATTTTCAAAAACAATGTATCTGCTATCAAGTATTCAAAGGCATAGGGATTAAATGATAGTAAGCCTCGATCTACCACAGGGCTGTTCTTGAATTCATGCTCTTTGCCCTTAAATATCTGACCTCTTTGTCTTTTATTAATTACAAAATTCATTTTACAAATAACTGAAGGATGTGTGCGGTGCAGAGTGGACAAAAAGTGAAATGAGGAGAGAAGCGCAGATGAAAGTAAATTCAGGCCTGATCTGCGAATCCATTTATTCCGTATGACCCCATCACAGTTCCAACCCTCACAAAACTGATTTTTAATAGTGGGTTGGAGGGGGGATAACACAGTAGGGGGGAGTGGGCGAGGGAATGAAGAGAGGGAGAAAAGTTATCCCACATAGAATCAATTATAAACACTTTGGTCGAGATCAGAGGCGACGGATTGCTGCGCGGGGGCTTTTGGGTGTGTGCAAAAGAGAGAGGAAGAGCGAGCGGAGGGTGCAGGAAGCTGTCCTGAAATAAAAACGGAGGTGTGTGTGTTTGTGTGCCAGCGTGGGAGTCTGTGTTTGGCTCGGGGTTCATGGTGCCGTGCAGCCAGTGGGAACAGAAGGAAGGAGGAAAGAGGTGGGGATTGATAGACGATGAGGGAGAGCAGCAGTGCACTGGCTGAATGTGAAGCAGGGTCTTCTGAGCTCTCTGCGTTCAGGTCCTCACTGCATGCAAACAGTGTGTAAAGCTCTCAGTTTGCCGCACAAATCGCATATGTGTGGTTCAGATTGTGCAGACAGACTTAGTGATTGTTCAAGTGGCTCTGGCAGGTTGCACCCTGCTGGAATAGTCGGTTCATTACCATCCAGAGTCAAGAGAGTTCCCCTCCTACCTACTATTTATAATCTACCTATTCTCAGGCAGGAGCCCTAAACATTTTTTTACCCCGATAATCATCATCAGTGAATGAGATTGACTGATACCGACTCCAATCTTTTTTTGTTTTATGGAGGGTGTACACTGATGTTGCAATTCATGTGTCAGACTGGCAGTTACACTAGTGGCAGAAAGCAATGTCTAGTAACTGATACTGGTGGTAAGAAACAGTGGAACGCTTTCATTCGTCTGAAAAGTGACATGTTTTAAGTGCTTTTCTGTAGGCCTAATTATTTTTGATGATCATCATCACAATAAAGTAGATTTTAGCCTGATTTCTGATTAAAAATGACTAAATAAACTTCTGGAGCAATAAAGTTACATTTATAATGCAGCATTAGTTTGCCTCAGCCATGAAATGAAGCCTTTTAGTGACCATAACGCTGTATATGTATAATTTTGTGTGTCCATGTCTGATCATACGCTTATAGCAAAGCTTCAACTGTTGTCTGCTCCCACATGTGTCTCACACAAACTGGTTGGGAGCTTTTGTTTCATGAAAAATATGCAAAAATAACACCAATAAATGGCCCTATGGAAGTAACATTAATGTAATTTATTGTTAGGAGACCTCTCTGGGTTTTATGAAGGATGAGCTTGAAAACATTATCAGCTGTCCTTGGCGTATGGTCATTTAAGATCTTGATCTTTTATTTCATTATTGATTTACTGAAACTTAATATTTTGAATTTACTTGAAAGTAAATACTAGAGAAAAGAGACAGAGGTGGGGTTCATATTTATCATTACCTGAATACGTGAATGCTCAGTGGTTTGATATCAGATGCTTTAACATCACGGTTTCATCTCACCATAAACCTGGCGTTACGGCTCTAAATGTTTCTATAACATTAGCTGAAGATCTACACTGCCTGCAGAATACGTTCTCAACTAACATCAGCAAAAACTTTTCAGCTGAACTGAGGTGTTTGACTGCTTTCTTTCCAATGATTGCTGTTGTTAGTCTGTCCTCTTTGCCGCTCAGTCCCCTCACTCATGCTGACTGACGTCACATGCGTTCCCTCTATATGGGATTTTGAAAAAGCTGTTTCCAAAAAAATATGATGATGATCATGATGAACACATGCACACGAGATTGTAGTGTTTATTTTGAAACATTAAAATGCATCTGATATTGCTCTAGTTTTGTATCTTAAAGCGCTGTGTGTTAAAGGTCAGATGCTAACAGAGTTTTCTGCTCATTTTTTGATCAACAGTAAGACACAATAATAATAATGACCCCTTTAAGGACCAGCTTAGTCTGGTCATTTGATGTAGAGGAAATTCTCAAGCAAGAGGTCACAACAAGATATGATGAATATTGTAACTGCTTCTATGTTAAACTGCCATGCTGTAGCTCTATAGTAGCTTTGTTTTGCTTTTTGGGCATTGTTCTATGCCCTTTTTATCAGCAATGGTCCAAGAACAGGTTGAAATATATCACATCGTCCTAATTAGCTACTTGTTAGCAAATGTCCATGATATGACTTTACAGAGCTTAACATCTGACCGAATCTGACCTCAAAACTTGAGGTCTTAAAAAGGATTTTTAAGCCTCAAAACTTGTAGACAGGAGAACCTTCAGTGCTAAAATGCACCACTCTGTGCTAAAGTGATATATATTCTCTCAGCCACAGATGTTAAGCCCAGCTGATTCACTGGGGACCACAAGCAATTATTTTAATCCACCTGTCAAGTTTTGTGATGAAAATTAGACAGTAATGATGGGTTCCTGATCAGACTGGGCACATCTTATGTAAAACCTTACACCAGCCCCAGAGGGTTATATTTGGTTTGTTTTATTCCTCAGTCGGGCTCATTAGCACCTTTAAATCCCCCAAAGATAAATGAATGGAATTCATGATTAATGGTTTTGACATTTAAAGCTGATTCAGGTAATTACAGAAGCTGATTGATGATTGTGGGTACAAATGTGCAGCAGTTCCATTGATCGCGTATCGTATCTTTTGTCTAAACTGTGTTATTGAATATGACACTTTGGTGGGTGAGCGACACACAGGTCAGAAAGATGCTCCTTTATTACACAGACCACGGGGTGCAGATGCTGTCATCTTGTGCTTCCAGCGTCAGGGGGGAACACAGACAGAGCAATAAAAGCAGCTTGAACACCACAAGGTCCTCATGGGAGGCTGTGTTTTCATCTTAGCAGCCATTGTCTTTATTATTTATTTCTTTTCTTTGTCTCTTGGGTGCTTCAAGAGCCTTAAAAATACCTTGTGAACTTCCTTTTTCTTCATTATCCAGCAGAGAGCTTTGAAATGAGGATCACTAATGAATTGTTGGCTGTGACCTTGTTACAGATTAAAAAAAACAAATAATTCTCATGACTATTAATATTTTATAATCTGATTGTTATTCCAGCAAATTGGTGTCTCTCAGCATGGGTGCAAGTACTTACACAAAGCCTGGGGCTTTATGCATCTTTTGCTCATGTGAAATTAAAATTAGACCTTAAAAAACACACAAACACTTTTTGATTATTTTTGGGCTTCTTCTGCCTTTTTTAAAAAGGTGAGTGGACAGTGGATAGCACTCCCAAGGTGGTGAAAGTGTGTGGGATTAGAATGCACAAAGAGCCTGAGGTCATGTTAAGTTTTGCAGACTTGATTTGGGGATGAAGTGTCAACACTGTTTCATTTGTCACTTGGTTTGCTTTTCTTTCACTCTGCACTTTGTCAGGCAGACCAAAGCCCATCATATGATGTGCAGTATAGTTTCCTGCCACTAGTTTGGGCCATAGCTGTGGTCTTCAGTCCTACACTCTGACCCATTGTTGCTTTGAGTAATAACATTGTTCAGCTTGAAGCAGTTAAGAAGTATTCAGTGCCCTAAAACAAAGATAAAGCTGCATTAAGGCTGTGTCAGGTGACACTTACATGTTGACTAGATGACTGATTTGTAGATGCAAACCTGTTAAGAGGACTGGAGATCAGTGGTGGACAAAGTACTGAACTCGATTACTTGAATGAAAGTATCAATACTCCTGGTCAAATATTACTCCAACACAAGTGAAATTTGTTCAGTCAAATTTTTACTTAAGTTAAAGTACTGGAGTACCTGCCTTTGAAAATACTTCATTATTTAAAGTACATTTTTGTTTTAATGTCACTGCAGGTTGCATTGTAGAGGAGAAATGAAATTTCATCTGCTGACTCCATAGCTGTACATAAAAGTAACAAAACCCTTCATAGAAATGCAGTGGGGTTAAAAGTACAATATTTGTCTTTCAAATGGCGGAGTAAAAGTCATAAGTTTCCAAACAAAATAATACTCAAGTAAAGTACAGATACTCAAAAAAATGTACTCTTGTTCAGTACTCAAGTAAATCTACTTCGTTACTGTACACCCCTGCTGGAGACTGATGCCAGTGTTGGCTACACTGATATCGTTTATAGAGTAGTGCAGTAGTTAGCATTTAGCTCTACCTGGTTCCAGAGGCTGAAAATATATGGAACTTAGAATATCAGTTTCAGGTAAATGCCTGAAATTCTGTTTGTGATTTTACATTTTTTAAGAGATAATAAAATGCATCTGATGCTGCCTGCTTTGAATTTTAAAGCATTGGTTCAAATGTAAAAGATAACAAACGGCTAAAAAAGACTACTAAATTGACTGGGGACCCTACTGCAAGCATTTCTGATCATTTTTGAATGAACATGAATTCACAGCCATGAGGACCAACTTGATGAGGTAATTGGATTCAGAGGAAATTCTCAAATGTTATGAGGTGTCACAACAGGATGTTATACATTGGATGTATTGTGGTTGCTTTTAGTCAAGCCGCCATGTTTTTGTATAATACTGTACCGTACCGTCTTCTTCTGCTTATCCATGGTTGGGATGCAGGGGTAGCAGCCTAAGCAGAGAAGCCCAGACTTCCCTCTCCCCGACCTCCTCAACCAGCTCTTCCTGGGGGATCCTGAGGCGTTAGCAGGCCAGCTGAGAGAGATAGGCCCTCCGGTGTGTCCTGGGTCTTCCCCGAGGTCTCCTACCAGTGGGATGTGCCCTGAACAACTCACCAGGGAGGCGTCTGGGTGGCATCCTGATTAGATGCCCGAGCCACCTCATCTGGCTCCTCTCAATGCGAAGGAGCAGCACCTCTACTCGGATGACCGAGCTTCTCACCCTATCTCTGAGGGAGGACCCTGACACCCTGCGTAGGAAACTCATTTCAGCCCTCGATCTTGTTCTTTTGGTCACTTCCCAAAGCAATCTTGATCATGGTCAGAGGGATGAATGGATGGACAAATGCTGGCAAAAACATAACTTCCTTGGCAGAAGTTAAAAACCAGAGCATTGAAAATGCACAGTCCTGCATCCCTAATACGATCTGCTTTTATCATTTTGAGTTTGCAGCCCTACAGCTTCAAGTGCAGTTTGAACTCTTAAACTACAATAGTGCTGATAACGAAGGAAGAATCTGTAGCCTGCATGCAAAGCTGCAAATAGTTTCATTGGCCACCTTCATTTGTCGCTAGTTGTCTGGAATTGAGGAGTGTTTTCAATGAAACTAGTGCCCCACCAGGTTTATTTACCTCACAGCATGCCACTGTTTTCTTTTAATGCAGGAGTATGACCAAATGGGAAAAAAAGTGTTGAAATTTCAGTCTGGTTTTTGTTGCTGTGAAACCCTGCACATATTCAGCAGTCATGGTTTGTATTACAGACGGAATAAAGATAAATTAAGATTACCAAGTTACCTGAAATGAGTAATGGTGGCAGATGCACATAGTCATAATAATGGAAAATGTCCATTTTATTCAGGCACATCAGATTTTCAAAGAACATTTAAAAAGTGATTTTTTTCCACATTTTTTTTAGTGGTAGATAAAAGCTCTGTTTCCTGTAATCTTATTCACAAAAAGCAAATTTTGCATGTTAACATCTTTTTTATTCATCAAACTGAGCTACTTGTTCTGATCATTTTTCAAAGGAGGTAAACAGTTTTCAAATCAGCTCATAGAGAAAAGAGCTAAAGAAGCTCTTCAGAACACTTAAGAAGCAGCAAAACAAGTGGCTCAGAGAGAAACAAAGTCCTCATTATAAGATGCCGTCTTCTTGAGAGAGGAACCGTCAGAGAGGCGGTGATGGAGCAGTGAGGCACAAGAGTCTGAACAAATGCTGATAAGGTCTTATCTGATATTGTTTTGATGCTCTGAATACATATGTGATTTCCTCTCTCCGACGCGAATGATGATCTAGTTTGATGTTCACAGCACCTGCACTTGTACGTCAGCGCTGTCCCTGTCAGTCAGTCTGTCAGTAAGCAGCTGTCGACTGAATTTATGCGAGATGCTTCTGGATTCCTTCTTACAGTGAGGAAACAAACTTGTCACTCAAGGCTCTGACAACCTCTCTTTGTCCTTGCTCTCATCTGTTCACCCACCAAGGCCTGAAGGCAGCAGCTCATCCGTTGCTGACTGTTTTTATTTTCTGTATTTTGGTATAAAGTTTTGTAGCTTCAACCTTGTGAAATAGGGGCTTTGCAAATATCAGTGTCATCCGTCTGCTTCTGACTGAGGGCAAACATGAGTTTCAGGAGACAACAAGACTCACAGATTCTCATGAAATAAGGCCACAGTGGTTTAATATTTCAGGTCATTTAAGGTCATTTGACCTTGAAATGTTTTGTCCAAGTCAGAACTTGAATTGTTGGCTGTAACACTGCATTTACTTGTAAAAGAACTTATCTATCTTTACAGATGGAAAATGTTAAGTTTATTGGATGTTTGCTTTTCCCTCATTAGTCTTTTATATTAAGAGATACTCTGTGTCTTTGTATCTCTACAGTGTGCAGTACCTTATTTGTGTTGAATGCTGTCTTCCTCTTCACATTATTGCAACCTATTAAAGGGGTCATATTATGTTTTTTTTTAGTTTTATATAATTCTGTGTGTGATAGAGCCCCTCTATGAACAAGAACAAAGAATGCAGCATTAAGACCTTTCTCGCTCCCCCTCTTTGCTGTGCCAGCAGCTACCTAAATTGCTATGTTCACCCTGCCCTCCTGAATAGACCTACCAGTGTGACGCCCTACCATTGTTTTATCATCAGTTAAGTCCATTGGCTCAGGCAGTGCCAAACTGACCAATTACAACAGAGATGACCTGTCGACCAATCAGGGCGCACTTGGGCCCACATGGAGAAGGGATCCTTAAAAGGGCAGGTACTTAATAAAGCGTCTCAGACAGCACCATCAGGGGGACTCTGTAAATAAAAACTGAAAGGTTTTTGAACATACTCCGACAGTCGTCAAAAAGAATGTGAACCAGATTTAAGGCAAAATCTAATTTCTTTAAAAGTCAAAGAAAAAATAGTAATGCTCAAGGTGAGATTAAAGACACATAAAAGCATCAAATTTACCAGAGATGCACAATATGATGGCTTCGCATCAGCAGATAGTTGCCTAAAAAGTTAATTGTAAGATCTGCTAATATGAAAATCTTTGCTGATATTTACTGCTGATATTTTTGGCCACACAAATTGGCTATAAATATCTAATGTGTTGCTGTGATATTGTCAGAATGTTTAGATTTCCAGTTTCCAACAAAAAAACTGTAGCTACGAAAAGAATGGGCTAATTTAAGTTAAGTGAGTCCTTGAGTGCTTTACAAAAAAATATCTGTATCAACATCTGTATCAACGTAATAAGCTTGGAATATTGGAATATTGGAATATTAGCATATCAGATTTCAGCTTAAATCCAACATCATGCATCCCTAGAATTTAAAGAAGTCACGACTCCTAATACTCAAAAACATGGCCTGTCTGGAGCATTTATACGTGCCTGGTGCTCAAATAGATAAGAGCACTTGTGGGTTTTTTAGCACTCTTCTAGATGTATGATTGAATGGGCATTTTTATGTCACACACCAAATACACCACATTCACACTCTGATGATGTGGAAGTGTCCATCAATATTAACCAGTTACATTTGTAGGCTTTCATACATAGTATATTTGCCACTGATGCAACAGTAAGATCAAACTGTCTTTCCCAAGCACACATTCACATGTTTTTGTGACTGTGGGAGAGGGGATCCTACCCCTGAGCTTCTGGTTGAAAGACAAATGACTCTACCACTGATTCACGTCAGCCCCAATTTACATTTACTGTACAAAAGAATGGGTATTGAAATGAAAACATGTCTAAGAAATAGCACAAGTAAGCTCAGCATTAAAATACTTTTTTGTGTGTGTGAGCTGCATTCAGTGGACCTCTGAGAGTACCAGACTGTTTTAGGACCAGAGGGTGTCTGCCAGGCCTAGCGTTCATAATTGGAAACCATTCAGTCAACAAGACGAGGTCGTCCTGAGTAAAAACACCTCTCAGTGCTTTGGTTAGCTGTGGATAAAAGTCTGAAGCTGTTGGATCAGAGGGCCAACTGTTAAAACCTACATGCCTTGCAGCACTGTTTTAATATTCCAGCCCTGCCTCCTGGATGCAGAGCTGTGCTCTTTTTCTCATCCTCATCCTAACGCTGCCTGAATGTCACCTTTTAATGTTTAATTAAAGGTATTGTTTTGCACATAAAACACATTCTTACTACTGTAGACCTTGTTATTCATCCTACGATTTGTCTCCTCTAACCTTTACCTCTGTGCAGAAGTCAACTGTCAGTCATTATCTTTTAATGTTTCCTTCACGCGTGCTTTCTTTATCTCCCTTTTCCCCTGCCATGGATTTTTTTTCTCCCAGCTGTGGGGATTGGAGAGGGAATTTAAAGCATCAGAAATCACTTACAGATTGCTGAGTGTACAGTTCACACCAGCCCGGTTCACAGCGAACAGACCTCAGAAAGGTGCAGGCAGCATATTCGCACAGTCCATTTAATTTATGGTTCTATTCAGTATTTAAGATGTGTACGTGGGCTGTTGAGTGGGTGGGTTTGCTTGGGGTGTGCGTGTTCCTGCATGTGTAAATACAAACAGGGCACACTCAGTTAATCTCCAAATTAAACATCCAGATTCAAGAGCTACTGCTGACCTGCAACTTTGTTGGTCAAAGTTTATGCTCTTTTTATCTCTTAAAGCAGACAGCTTTAAAAAGTAGCTCATACCGTAGGAACTGTTGAAGGTCTGCCTCTCCAGCTGTTTTCTTAGTAATTTTCAGATTTAATGTGCTGTTTTTGATGTCCGACATTATATATATTTATACTCACAGTATCAACAATTCTGGGCAGCCATATTCTCCAGGTAGTATTTGTCATATCAGCAGGGCAAAGGCATTCGTGTAACACTGCAGCCCTGGCCGCTGCAGCATTTCTCTTGTAATATGGGAAAGTAATTTTGTCCTAATGCCAGTCTGTCGGTTGAAATGGATGTGCTAGGCCCAGGTCACAAATCAGAAGATGGTAGGTGGGGGCAGAGTGGACGCAGCTAAAATACTGCAGCTGCACCCTTACTCTGTCACTTAGTTTATGCTCCTGCTTCTACGAGGAGGAACAGCCAGGCAGATGAACACTGAGATTATTTTTTATGAAAGGAGGATGAGAGGTTGCAGAGGTGTTACGAAAACTGATATATTACCCAAACAACAGAGACCACGTCTGACAAGTGGCTTTGCTCATGCAACCCTGAGGTCTGTTACTCTGGGCTTAGTCATAGCTGCTGTTGCCAGTTTGTCTAACCCTGTGCCGAAGTAAATATGAAAAGCCAAATAACCCACCCTAAAGGCCCCCTTTTCAAGCGCCCTTTTGTAAGCAGCGTGTCATCTTACCTTCAGAGGTTTGGTTACTGGAGATCTTTTGATTCAGGCTCGTCACCTGGATCGCATCAAATAGCCATCCTTTGACTTTTTAGCATTTTTTACTGGTTTCCCAGGAACAAGTCTGTTCAGCTATTCAAAAAAAAAGATCCTGAAAAAACTAAAGGTGGGTTTTTGAAGATATCCACAAAGGGCGTTTTTGTGCTTTACCTTATCTTCATGAGACAGGGAAACTGTAGACTTACAGAGAATGTGGAGAGGAAGACGGGAGTTGCCAGTCCAGTGTTCTCCACTAGGGATGGGAACTAATAAGATTTAATTGATACCAATGCCATCAGCGATTCTACTTATTGATCAAATTCTTCATCGATTCCTTCTGATTTTATGTGTGGAATAAACTTGGCCTACATAGGTCTTCAGTAAAAACAAAGTCATGCACATCACTCCTGATAATGAGTGCCATGTTGCTTTCATGAATGCTTCTTCATGTTGCCAGTGTTTCCACCAACAGACAGTTGTGCATCAAGCGTCTTCTTGTCCGAAATCAACACACTATTTTGACCGGTTCTGCCCCGTCTTCTATGATTTTTGACTTCTTTGTTACCATCTCTGCTAACAGCCTATGCTGAGAGCATGTCATCCTTGATTTGCGAAGCATGCATTCCAAAGTAGAAGCTGAAAGTGGAGTTGTAATCGATTCCCAACTGGAATTGTTTTTTGATTTCCATCCCTATTTCCCAAACCTATGGCCACCCAGTCGGGCTGGACAGTATTGGGGAAAATATATGTTGCAATAACTTAACTGTTGTGGTATGTATTGCGATATTCTGTGTGTACTTTTCGGACAAATGATCTTTCTGTCTAAGTGCAACAGTTTATTCGGATCCGTGGCTTGGTTTTCTATAAATCCTCTTGTTTCTCCATTGCCCTCTGACATCAACTGCAACATGTATATAAATTTTAGAACTTAAATCCTGTGTCATGAGGTATTTTTGACAATTTCTGACAACTGCCTGTGGTCCACTCTTAGTTGGCCCCTGCAAGTTCCAAAAATGAAAGGAAATTTGGTCCAGGCTGGAGTATAAAGCCTGTGCTTTCCTGATGAATAAAGACAGATTACAGAATAAAGGAGTGTGTAAACTGCACTTTGCTTTGCTTTCTTCTACATCTCAAAGTCTGATTTACAAAAGCCATTTTCACAGTGCCTCTTTGGAAACTGCCTCAACAAAGCTCTGCATCTTTACATCTCAAGACATTCACATTAATTCTGTGAGACCGTACTAGCTGTGGTAATTCACTCTGCAATACAAACTGTTGGGCGTAACACCGTGTATTTCCCCACATATGCTCAAAGGCAACAATAGCGCTCCTGTCTCCTGCTGAGTCTGTGTGCACCACTCTCTTTAATACTACACCTCTGATGCTACCTCTAGACGGAGCAAAGAAGGCTCAAATATCTTCGGTCATTTCCATATAAGCTCGAAAATCAGTCAAGTTTGATTTTTAAAAAGGGACAGCCCTACTGTCATTATTGTCATCATTTTTGTTTATATATCCACTTAATAAATGAAAATAGTGTAATACTTTTGCTTTGCTGCTGTAACTTAGCTTGCTACTTTTCAATTAATCAATCAAACTTTATTTATAAAGCATTTTTCATACAAAAAAAAGTAGAACAAAGTGGTGTACTTTCAAGAACACAAGCAGATACGTGTCAGGGGACACAAAATAAAAACGGAATTTTGACGAGGGTGTAGCTTTACTACAGTAAGGCTGATATTTTTTATGACTCACTAGTGACTTACCTCACTACATTTTACAAGTAGCTTGCCCATCACTGGAGATGCAGCAGCACAAGACAACCCCATTCTGCCAACCTTCACACCTGCCACCCAGGTACAGTATGTGGAAAACACTACAGTGCAACGAAGCCTGTCTGTGCATGAGGCACCCGCTCTACTGAGTCCTACCAGCCATCCAATGTCTAGAACTTGAGTGTAGTGTCATTTCCTTTTGTAAGACTGTATCAGTCCTAAAATTGTTGTTTTTTTATTTCATACTTTATTTGAAAAAAGTATCTTTCTCTTTCTCCATAGATGTGGCCACATGTAGATCCCACATGCATATAGACATTGGTGCAAATGCATTACAGGAAAAAAAAAAAAAAAAACTACCCTCTGTTCTAACTGCATAAAATAGAAAATTATTCCACTCAGACTTTGTGCCAAAGATTATGCTTTTTTGCTCTGTGCTTTTGACAGTTTTCCTAACAATTGAATTAAAAACCAGCTCATCTCATTGTTGACAATATTGCAATACTCTGCAATCGATGGAAAGTTTTGCAGTAATTGCTTATACACTAACACTCTCAGAGGAATTCTGAGAGTCCTACTTTTCTCTGGTGTTTACTAAAAATGAAAAATTAAACAGGATTATGTGATAGGTCATAAAATACAAATTACACATCAAAACCAGGAAGAAGAATGTTAAACCAGCTTATCATATATGACAGATCAAATCTGCCCTCTTGGAGGCAAGCAGCAAACTCTCCAAAGCATTTTGATTTCATATAGGGATGGGAATGGGGAGGACTTAATTGATACCAGTGCCAGGATCAATCCAATAGGTTACTGATTACCTTATTGATTCCTGTTGATTTTCTGTCTTCAATGAGGTAGGCCTATTCTCAGATTTGTATGTCAACAACGTCTAACACATGACACGCCTGACATTATGTGAACATGGCCTAAAAGGTGGAACATGCAACAGAGGGAGAAGAGGAATTCTTGTCATGCTGGGAGCAAATAGATGGGCCGTAGACGCATTTTGTTTAAAACTATTCAGAAGCACATTTTGCACAATATGTAATTTATTGAAAAAATAGCTAGAATTTAGCAAAGACAATTTAGGGTAGGGCTCTGAGGGTCATTTGAGATTGGATACAATTAAATGTGTATTGACAGCAGTGTGTGCATGTTTTTGGCAAGAATGCCATGTCAAGTCAGAGCTTTCAAACAGCCAGCATTAACTGTGTATGTGTAAGCATGTCTCCCGTGCCTGAAATCTGAAGAATAGGAGGTTCACCTATTTTTTTCTGTCAGCTACAGTCTCAGCCAAAGCAGACAGGAAACTGAAAAATACTGTATAGAGCATATTTGCCTTAATCCAGCAGGTATGCATGAGCACATTGGTAGAATATGTCGCGGACAGGAAATAAACTTTTTAAATTATTTTTCCCGTCTTTGCCTTTCAAAGCTAAATCTCAATCTTCCCTTGTTTGTACAGGGTGCTCTCATTCTGCAGGTTTCCTAGGTATTTATATAGGTATTAATAAATTGACTTGTTGAGAGATTTATTGTGGGTCTTCCTATTTATAGAAGCTTATTTTTTGAGCTGTGAGCATATGCGCCTGGTATGAAAGCCATAGCGCCTAAAGCCAGAGCTGGCACACAACCATTTTGGAAAATGCTTTGATAGAATTATTAGCATCACACCTTGTACTGGTGGTAGGCTCAACATTGATTGTATTTGCATGTTGTCATGAAAACACTATTACATGAAATTACAACCAAAAGAAACCAATAAGTAATTACAATGATTATAATTACACAAAAGACGGCATGGTGGCACAGCAGGTAGTTCATGTGCCTCACAGTAAGAGGGTTGCTGGTTCAATCCCTGTGTTGGTCAGGGCCTTTCTCTGTGGGGTTTGTAAGTTCTCCCTGTGTCTGCATGGGTCCTTTCCAGGCACTACCGCTTCCTTCCACAGACCAAAAACCTGCTCACGAGGTTAATTTGTGACTCTAAAATGCCCTTAGGTGTGGATGAGTTTGTGAATGATTGGCGACTGGTCCAGGGTGTGCCCTCGCCTCTTGCCCAGTGTCAGCTAGGTTAGGCTCCAGCATAGATAATGAATGGACAATTACACCAAATAGTCTGTTGTGGCTTATCATTGAATTAAGTAATGTGTCCTTGGCTTATAAGACCTGATTTCTATTAATATTAGACTGATAGAAACCTATTATGTGGGTAACCTCTACAAGAGAAAATAGATTTTGCAGAACTTTAAGCCAACTGTTGGCAAAATGTGAGCTCAAATATGAGCATTAACCCTCCTTTGGAAGGAAGAATATAATCTATTTAGAAAGGGGAAATGTTTTGGATTAATGGCGGTTAAATTACTTCAGCAGATTTTAAAATAATATAAGATCAGGTATTTGTTTTTTTTTTTACTGGCCTAAAGCTTTGAGAACAATGCATTTACATTAGTTTTAAAACTCTACCCTCAGTGCACTGGCATAAGTACCTCAGTTTTTAACATCAAGGCTGACAGTGTCAAAGTTAGAATACAAGTTCCAACAAGATGAAGTTAAGTGGACTGTCTCTGTGAAGAAAGGAAGGAGAAATCATCTTTTTTTTAATTCAAGGATTTGATAGTCCTCTCTTTTCATGTCTGGGTCTTACAATGTCTCTCTCCTAAGATGATTGCAGACAGCGGAATTTTCTGGTTCAATGCCGTGCTAAGTCAGGGTGCAGATCTTAACTTCATGTGTCAAAGACATAAATGAATCCACTTCACACCAGCGAACATGACCTCATCTCACAGATTATAATGAACCAATCTGAAGCCAGAAACAATGAGCTTCTTCATTCTGTTGCTCTGTTAAAAGATGTGACAATAACAGGATAGCAAAACAAAGCTCTCCTTCTGCTGTTTACTGCCTTCCTTCCATCCCACCCACCCTCATCCTATATGCTCGAGTAGGTCTCAGTGTGAGTGTGTGAATGTTAAATATGTGTGCACTCATATGCATGATTACATGTGTGCATGTCCCCAAAGCTTTCAGTCTCGATCCACAGGTCACTGCACTCTAACCTGAAGTGTGCCTCAGATTTTCTTGGAGACACACGACCTCACGCATTTAGCAGAAGTGAGAGAGCAACGCTAAACAGCTATTACTATGCAGCGTCACAGCCCGGGCCTGCATTACAATTACTGCCTGTCTGTTGGTCAGAGTGGATCTGCCCGCTTATTAGTGTCATATATTTAAATGTGGGTTACCAAAAAGGCATCATTTTCTTGTAGTTAAACAGCTCTTAATGAAGCGTTGGGGTAATGAGGCAGCCATCCATGAGGCAGAGAGAGGCAAACATCGTAACTGGCAGTGCCTGCTGGGCTCACTTTGTCATCAACCTGCCCTTTTCTTTCACACGAAATGTGCTTTTTACATTTGATATCTTCTCCATCTGTTCCCTTACATCAATATAGCAAAAGGTGACTACAGCCTAATATGTGCACAATTCCCTTGTTAAATGTAAAGGAAAAATAGCCTCACCCCCCACCTGTGAATCTTTGACTCCACTGAGTTCACTGATTTGTCTTACAGCGTGACATTGTGACAAGTAATCAATCTAATCAGCGTCACAGGGGACTGACGATTAGCCAAACAGCGCTACGTGTGGGACAGACGCTCTTGTTGAGGGTTGTCAACCCGTCTGCCAGAACTAATGAGGAGTAATTACATCAATAGCCACCATGATAGTAAGAAGACACTTCTTTTACATAAATATTGCCTGACATCATAATTTGCTCTCTTTATTATTCCACTGAATTCCACTGAAAATGTAGCATATAGATTGATCAAACTTTACTAAATAAAAAGTGTCTCATGCAGAAAAGTTTTCAGATGCAGTTTGTCTGATGTCTGAATTTCTGTTGCCTTGCCTTGCCCTCTGTCTGAGCCCTCAATATTAAAGGATATTCAGTATTATTGAAGTTTTGTTGTATCAGGTATGAGGCAATATTCAGTGAAGTGGCTGAAAGGGCTCCCAGGAGTGACCTGAGTCCACTGGTAAGGTACACTGCTGTTAACAAGTAAAGTTATTTTGAGCAATTGTGTGAGTTTCATGTTAAAACAAGCTGGGTCAAATGTACAATTGGGCAAAACATTTGAGAGTGCTTTATTTTTCCCAAGAAGTCTTTGTGTTTGGCACTATTTTACGATGCAGCAAACCACTATGTGCTCTTACATTGGCAGTGTGGAGCCCAAAGTGCTTCAACACATCACTCCTCAGATGTTTTTGGTGTCCACTCAAAGTGGCTTTGCCTGTCCTCCATTTTCTTGAGGTGTACTCCCTGTTGTTAAGGTCAAGAGAGCAATGGACAGTCGGGTTGCACTGGGAGTGCCCTTTGTTCGATTGAGTGGTTCACTGCTCCAGGCACCCTAATGTTCTGCAGCACGGTATGTTTTCAATTCTAATGTCTATATTGACAGTTGCTATGGGTATTTTTCCCCCAAAGTTGAACGGATATTTGATTATTGAGTATAAGGTGGCAGCCCCAGAGCAAATCTATTGTCTCAAACCCCACAAAGACCCCCTCATCCACCAAAAGTTGACTCAGACCCCAGGATGGAAACTAGGATCCCTCCTATTTTGCATCAGAAACAAAACTGACCAATGCTTTGTCAAATGTTTTTTTTTAAGATGTTATACAGCTGCTTGCCACCTTATATGGCTGAGGCTTTGGATATTTACCCTGTTTTCCACAGTCTACTGCCTGGATGTAAACAAGCAGAGTGAACAGATGGCATTTTTACTGCAGAGCCGCCATCTAACATTGCATTGAACTATAAAATGGTGGTAAACATGTATGTGGGCTGTGCTAGCTTTTAACAACTCAACCAGTGCTATGCATAACCAGCATAGGCATGTGCAGGATTGGAGGGTAGTGGTGAAGGCACAGTCAGCAAATTATTTTGGCATCACTTACCAGCAGAAGCAGGATCCCATGATCTGCAGTGTTAAATGAATTGTGTTTTTAACGGTTTCCTTTGTGTTTTCCTCCCTCTCAACCAGCCAGCTAGTTCAAACCTTTAATAGCATCATATAAACTTTATAGCTGATCATCTTGCAGCATCCCTAGCTTAAATCAATAGCAGCTTTTTGTGTACTTGTGGATGTTTCGTTTAAAAATAGCGATGGAACTGAAGGAATTATAAAGCTCAATAGCATGAGTGTAAAAAAGCAGTGTCAACTCCCACACTCTCAAAACACATGGTGGGATAAATGTATCATTCATATGTACCCATCAAATCCCCAAGCTATGAGTCACTGTCTCAGTGGCCATCATTAGCTGAGAGAAACACAGAAGCTCTCCTTCACTGAAGCTGTTGAGGAATACATAAACTATGCTATTTACCTCTTGTTAGCCGTTCTGTCTGTAAGAGGCATTAACCACGAGGTCATGGGGTTGAGGTCAGAGAAATGAACCAGTGAGCTGGAGACTGGCTGAGAAAATCTGGTTTGAGTAATTAATGTGAAGCAAAGCCCTGCTCCCTTTACATCTGCCTCTTAAGTGTCTTGGGACAAGAAAATGGATCCAAAGCCTGCACAAGGGCTGACAGGCCAACAGTAAAACACTGTCTGGCCTGTGAGTTGGGTGGATGAAGGAATATAAGAAGAAGAGACAAGTTGATGGATTTGAGATGATGAAAAGTTTTATCATTTCTATTAAGTATGGCATCAGTGATGGTAGGATGTCATCACCCTTTGACTATTTTAAAGCGCATATTTTTGCCTTGAGTCAGAGCTCAGATAGAAATTTAATTTTCTTTCTTCATGGCATACCTATCATCTTTTTTGAAGCTCTGCAGACAGTTAATCTAGCTGTTTCCAAAGCAGTGGTCATTTGAATAAAATGAGAAATCTTGAGTCTGTATTCTGCTCGGCTCTTTAACAATTTAATGCTTAAGAGAACTACCAGACCCACACTTTACTTTATTCAGGGATAGTAGTGTTTTCAAGTACACATCAAAAAGTAACAAAGAGTCCGTGGGTCTGAGAACTTAATTTTTCTGAGTTTCCCCTCAGTCGGTTCAGCAGAGGCTTGACACACCGCAGACCCGGCTCTCTAATCCCAAGTGAGCCAATTTAACGCCAACCTTTTCACAGCTTATCTCAAATTATGTGCTTGTTTTCACCCAAATTATCAACCCCCACTTTACTGCACAGCACATAAAAGCTTCTAAAGGATACTATGAGGCTGGATAAACGTGGCATAAGGAAAACACCTTTTTTTAAGCTAAAAGATATCGTTCAGGTTTGGGATGAGGCTTGTGGGAACACATTTGTAAAGTAAGTACAACTGTGGCACTTTAAACAAGGATGTTCGCTCAGTATATAATCACCTTTGTGGCTCTGAGCGGCTCGGTGAGGAAAATTCAAACGGTGCATAAATCAATGTTTATTCCAAGGTGTTCTCAAGTATTTTTGAAGCTCTAACAAGGTTATGCAACACTCACATTAATATACCCTCCAGAGCGGGCAATACTCTGCGGGCCCAAACCGGCAATGATAGGGCTGAGAATGAGAACTGAATGATAAGTATGAATAAGTAAAATGTATACCTTTGAGAGATAGCACTTCATACACAATCCTCTCAGGGAAAGACATGCTGTCGTAATTCAAGTATCGATTTGTATTGAACATATATTTTCTCTTCACCATCAAGAAGAGATTAAACAACCAAGCAAGCAAGTGCTGTTCAGGCAGCCTTTCAACAGCTCTTTAACAGCAGGGCTGGGTGATGTGAACTAAAAATTACATCTCAGTATGTATAGTGGGTTGACAGTAAGATGTACCATGAGACAAAGGTTTGAATGAAAAAGGACTAAAGGCAGAACAATCCATAGCATAGAGACATATCACAGTATGAAAGATCTGTATCCTATCTGAAGTGAATACAGATGTAGCACCAGTACGAACACACCGGTACCTTTAGATATAAATCAGACATGTTAGAACCAAAGATGCTGAACCCTGCCTGTCTGCTCTCTGATATATATATACCGTTTGTACATGTTGCAAAATGATAATATCTCCAAGATTTTAGTAACTGGTGGTATCAAGAGGGTTTGATTAAAATCTGAAGTCTGAGACAGAGCATTGTCCTAAATGCAGAAATATGTTGGCAGCGTTTGGGAAATATGATTGAAACTGGCAAGAAAACCTTTGCTTCTTGCCAGCCTCACTTACTTTTCCAAATATTACCAACATATTACTCCACTTTAGACAGTGTGCAGGAGTTTGTCTGCATGATTTGGTCATTTAAAAAAAAGCAGCTTTGGGGGTTTACAGCTTCCATAAAGTAATTACTAATGAAAATGCTCCTTAGATAGTATAAAATATGGGAAATGATAGTTCCACATTGAGACAAAAATTTTTAAGAGATTATTTTGTGGTCATTCTACGTATGACTGTTGATGTTTCTGCTGTGAAAAATCTTTTCAATTTATTTTTAATGTGTCAGCATCAGCCAAAACTATAACAACAGTAATTATATTTTGTTGTGTAAAATATGCTCATATATATATTCATATATCTTAAAAACTCAGTGGACTGTCCAAGCCAACAAGGAAATACAAAGTGCTTAACACAGGGACAGACAGGTCATAAGAAAGGATTTAAAACAACTGAAAGGCAGCACAGAGGAGTCCCTCTGCTCTTTGAAGCACACGCTGTCTGATATGTGATAGTTGACTTCAAAACCAGTTAAAGGCTATAAACTGCTGTCTGTCACCTATAAAACAAAGCAGGCCCTTCACTTTATTTGATAAATAACGCCTGTGTTCTTGAGGTCATCTTTAATCTGACTTTGAAGAGAGGATATAATGAAAGGAGATAAACAATGGCAGAGCAGAGGCTTGTTTTTCCTGCTCTGAAGGGGTGACACGTAGCAGACACAGAGGAAGGAAACAAAGAATAAGAATAAAATTCCGGTGGGACAGGCTGAGATGCTGTGGTGAAATTAAAGCGTAGAGAGAAATGTAGCTGTGCTGCCGATGGAGGGCAGAGGTCCAGAGGCATACCACCATTCACTATACCAAAAAAATTGCCAGCAACCTTTCTCCATACGAATTAAGGACTGGCAAAATAAGTTTTGGAGAGGAGGTTGTCATAGCTCATGGTTTTATTCACAATGTTTTTTAGTGACAGAAAGTTGTTGCTCCAGTGAAATGAAGCGGTACAATGTATGGTGATAGTTTGATACATGAAGCAAATCACCTTAAAATCTTAAGGGTTTGTTCCAGGCACATGGAGACAAAAGGGGCAGATAATAATGGTTAGGAGAAGGGGGCAGGTGCTTTCCTTTTTTTTTTTTTTTAACCTACAGGAAATTATTGTGAGCTGAAGCAGCAGCAGTGGATGTGACACACCGCTCAGGGAGGTAATTACGGTGCTTAAAAACCCCCTGCGTCCTTTGAGTCGGTGTCATAAAATGGAGCAGGAAAAGGTAAAAGAATTCTTACATACTCATTTCAGTTGAATCATTGGGAGGTGGTCCACATGCTGCTGTAATTAAAACAAGAATCTACCTTAGTCGTGATGTAGTCAACCTTTAGTTTGGCAATTATTTTTTAGATTACAGCGACAAAAATGCACCGTGGGAGGGTTGTTTATTTTTTGTGCAATAGACAAGGCACTTTGTCTTAAAGTATCAGTCTAATTCTGTTGACCAAAATCTACCTAATCTAGATCTACCTCAAATACCTGAAGGATAGTTCTGAAAAGGGACATATCGTGAAAATACATTTTTTGTGTGTTTTTCATCACCAGGTACCTCAGTGCTCTGAATGAGTGTTCTTGTCATCAGGTAATGTAGCAAACAAGTACTGTCTATTTTAGGGCCCTATAAAATCTGTGTTATTTTTTCCCAATTGCATTTTAGTTTTTCTCATTTTCCGTTTTTTCCATTTGAGTTTTTTGAGAATTTCTTTTTTTTTTTTTTAGTATTTTACACAAATTTAAAACTGAGACACTGTATAAAGTAATGAAATATAATCACTTACTCTTCAGGTGGCCCTCACATGTATATTTAGAGTTCAGTCAACTATATGATGACAAAATCTTCAGAACATTTGATCACCTGACACATAATAATCATGGGGAAACTGCTCTGCCCTGTACTTTGGAGTTAGCCGGGAGTTTTGTAGCTTCTTTGCCAACTTAGCCGGTGTCTCAGGCTCCCACTTTGACATGTTTGCATTGTTAATGATGAGAGGAGGGGAGAGAGAGGAAGTGAAGCGTGCATTGTCCACAGCCTTAGTGAACCCCTCGGAGCATTTTCCTGAGAGATACATTTAGAAAAAAAAAAAAGCTTTTCCGTAAAATGTCAGCCATTTCCATGATATTCCATGTTTATATTGATTTCTGCTTTTAATGTCCTATTCCGTCCGCAATTCTGTGCAAATTTTATAGGGCCCTGCTATTTTCTAAGATTAATGGGTTACGTTCAAAATCTGTTAAAAAGGTAAAAAAAAAAAAAAAAAAAAAAAAGATAACCTTAATATTTAATGCTGGACTGGTCAACCAATCAGAGCTGAGCCCAAATGTCGAAGGGGACCTTCAGAACAAGAAAACTATATGTTTTCTTTTAACATTAATAATTGTGAACGTACTCTAGCAGCCATCAGAATCATATAAATTAACCTGAATTAAGGAAAATATGACCTTTTCAAACCCAAACTGACAATTAGCAATCTAACTTGTTGCAAATTTAGCAAAAAACACTCATTTTGGAAGCATAGGAAGCATGTAGCCTGTGAAAGAAAATATGCCTTCAAAGGTCCCATGTCCTGGTGTGTTTTACAGTTTTCATCATGTCCTGAGTCTCAATTAAGCAAGGCTTTGATTTGAGTTTATAAAAAAATGAAAAGTTTTGTCTTTTTAGAGGATCAGATGCAGCTTGTTTTCCCTCCCCTTTGAAAACGCTTGGCTCTGAGGGGGCGGGGAGGCCCGGGGAGGCTGTGATAATGAGTTCTGCACTGATTTGTGCCCAATAGATGCCTGATGGGAAGGGGGAGGAGGGGTTTTAGGTGGTGGAGTGGACTTTCAAAACAGTCATGGTGTCTGCTTGTAGTGAGCAGTAAACACATATGTAGGTGGAGGCTGTTTTATTATTATATAATAAACCCCAAAAACAGAGCATTTTAAAAGGCATTCTCTTTATAGAGGCATAGAGCATTTCTCTGTGATCTGGGAGTTCTAACAACAATAAAAGAAAATTGATAATGTAATTTCAAGATAATGTGATTGATAATATGATCCAAATGTTCAATGTCTATATAGAAAGTAGCTGCATTTGTTTGAATAATTCCCTGTATTTTTCATGCTGCAATATATCTCACAGACATCACAAAATCGCTTTTTCCAGTACCACTCTGTAGCCTCATATTGCATGCTGTTATAGGAACAACGCAGAAGCTTGCATCATTTGAATTAATTGATTTAGCTAATGCAAATGTTTTATGTCGTTCTGAGACTCA
This sequence comes from Cetoscarus ocellatus, assembly GCA_037902135.1. Classification (NCBI taxonomy): domain Eukaryota; kingdom Metazoa; phylum Chordata; class Actinopteri; order Labriformes; family Labridae; genus Cetoscarus; species Cetoscarus ocellatus. Next base: position 198,927 of record JBAMNC010000550.1, read on the forward strand.
AAGCACTCTTGGCATATGGTTGTTTTTCTTTTTACTTACAGGAAAAAGCTGCTGGTAATGACAGACTTTCCCGACAGCACACTTAGAAAACGTATTTATGCATTTCCAGAGTTAAGCGCTGTTGTTAGGATGCTGAGAACTAAGCAGGTGAAATGAATGAGTCTGTCAGACAGTAGAGAGAAATGTGATTGAATTTTCTTTCTTGGCTTCATATTATATGCAGACTGTATTGAACTGTGTTCGCTTATTTGTTCTGCAATACTTAATTCTGAATAGAGGATGTGTTTGGTCTGAATATTTTTGCCGTCAACTTGATGAGCCTTAAAGTCTCCAGCACTGGGTATCGAGTTTGTCCCATCAACCACCTTTTTTTTTAATTTAAACCTTCCTCAAGCTGTTGCTGTGTAGCCAATAAACAAAAACAGATCCATTCAGCTTTAATCGTGTTAGGATGAACCCTTAAAGAGACGGCAGAAGTCTTCTCCATACTTCACTGGGTCAGCTGGGACCTTGGCGTCTGAGGATTTCATGTGTTGGACAGCAGGGTTCACTCAGACATTATTAATATCTCAGTGTCTGCTGGAACTATTGAGCGTCAGGTGGTGAAAATGTGATCCAGCACTCTCACACCCAAACACTCACATCAATAGCACTTCACCCAATACACTTGGGGGAAATATAAGTCCAGCCTTTCCCTGCAAAGACACCATAATAGGCAATTAAACAGCTCATCCGCTAGAAGCAAAACAAGGTTGATGAAAAGGAATGGAGCATTTAGAGGTTGACTAATTAACTCTAGATCTGGAAAGCAGCCAGTGTTATGTCTCCCCTCTCTGTGTATTGAACTATGGCAGCTGATGAGGGGCTATATGGACGGCAAATTGCGGCTTTGAAAAAGAGCCTTTTGTTACATCCCATTGAACCCAGCTCCTCTGTTGTTGTTAATCATGTTGTGTTTGAGCAGGTAATGAAGTTTCTGGGGCTGAAGAGTGCACTCATCCATCCTAATAATAGTGTTGATGGTGTGCTTTACATGTTATTGTTCTTCACATAGCTGAGGGGAAATAGGTTTCCTGATAGGTCAGCGCAAACAAGCTGACAGCCAAATGAATTAGAGGGTGTTTGAGCGTGTGTCGGGATCCCTGTATTTGGGCAGGGCGGGGGGATTTGACAGCATGATGAATGCATTATATTTAATTAATTATGGTTGTAATAATGAGACCTGACCCTGTTGTATTTACAGAACAAACACAGAAAAGGATAGGGTTGCAGCAATACAGAGTTAAACTTTGCTATTATAGAGGGAATATTAACTGATATATTAATACCAGTTTCCGTACCACAGGAATGAAAATATAAGCCCAAAAAAATCAATCAAAAGTAATGTCATACAGAATTCTAAGAGTGTAAGAGTTTGTTTGGTATTGTTTTCTGAGGTGTTGTTATATAGATTTTTGTCTAATTATGATAAGCCAAACTTTACCTTTTCTTGCCAATGACCATAACACCCTAAAAAAACTCCTGCAAATGTGTGTTTTTATCAAATCCTACTTTACCATTTGATTTTGTAACTTTTGGGTCTGAGGGAATGTTTGAGTGGGGGGATGGTTGGGATGGGAGATGGGTAGAGGACAATGAAACCGTCACAAGGCAACAAAACGTGATATCCGTCCATTATCTACACCATTTATCCGTTTCGGGGTCGTGGTGGGCTGGAGCCTGTCCTGGCTGATATTGGGCGGGAGGCGAGGTGCACCTTGAACTAGTCACCGGTTTAGCGCAGGGCCACAAAGAGAGACAGACAACCATTACCATTCACACACACACTCATTGCTAAGGACAACCTAGAGTCACCAGTTGACCTAATGAGCATTTTTTTGGTCTGTGGGAGGAGGCTGCAGGGCCCAGAAAAAACCCACGCAGGCACGGGGAGAACATGCAAACTCCACACACGGGGATCAAACCAGCAACTTTCTTGATGTGAGGCACAACCTGCTGCCTGAAATTTATTATGCCAGTGTAAATTTACTTCTACAATATATGTTGTAAACAAACACAATTGTGTTATAAAATAAAAAATCGACAAACAATTGTTAATCAACAGAAGAGCTTTATTTGTACTTTAAACTGAAATGTTCTCACTGGGGGACCTCCCAGACCCCAATCTGCAGATGTTCTTATGTTGTCACATTTAATCTCCTTCTTAAAATTTGTTTTATTCAGGGATACATATAAACAAGTGACAGCTGTTTTTAATGGACTTAAATGGAGTTCATTATAGTTCCAAGTCTGAAAACATGAACAATAATCTCTTCATTTCCCAAAAATTGGAACATTGTGTAAGAAAGAAATAAAAACAGAAAACAATACTTTGCAAATCCTTTTAGACTAATATTCAATTGAATACACTACAAAGACATTTTCAAACTGCATAACTGTGTTGTTTCTTTTGCAAACATTCACTCATTTCGAATTTGACGCCTACAAGACATTCCAAAAAAGCTGGGACACGTTCATGTGTTTTGTTGGAATTCATGAGTAAACTTAAATCACTCATTATTACAAAAATGAGCTTATTAAACCACAGATAAAGTCCTCTTCAGATTCTTTTTACAAATGATTTGTTGCATGTGCACAAGTTGTACTGAAGCCCTATATCTTCTTCTCAGAGATGCCAAGACCCTTACATCATTACCCACTCAGAAGCTGATTTTCCCTCAGCCCTGTAATTAAAATCCTGCCTTTGCAGTTGAGACACCATACTTGGGTAATCGTGAGCTATACAGCTGCAGCTCCTGTCGTGTGTGCTCACAGACTAAGGGACAGACTTTTTGATGGGAGCTGCAAAGCCCTTACATGCACCTGCAATATGTTGAGCTTTGTTTTTATTTCCCAGATGAGAGGGGGGAAGAACAGGTTGTGCTGGGGTTGACATCTCCCCACACATACTGTTAGAGACCCCCCTTTAGAACTAACACCCCTTCATTAAGGCTTTATTCAGCCCCACACTGCTCCGTGGTCAGTCCACATAAATAATGAAGCATAAAGCAAACCTGATGTGGGTTTTTCCTCTGGGTGGTTGGACCCTAATGTGTTTCAGTGTAATGAAAATGTTCAGTCTCACTTAAAGCGAATGTATCTCAGTACTCAGGGGTCCTCATTGTTAGAGGAAAAGTAGCAAGGGGCAGTGTGGCTTTACCTGTGAACTGAAAGACAGTTTCTATCCCGGGTTATAAATAAAGGAAACAGTGCAAATCTTCTACTCCTGAAAGTTTCTTTTTTGTTATTATTAAAGGAGGTCATATTTGCCATTTGATAGTTCAGATGTTCAGAGAAAAATGTAACCAAGGATGGTTAGCATTAACACATAAATTATGATAAATATAGGGCGGGGGGTGTCCAACCTACGGCTTGGGGGCCAACAGCAGCCTGTGATATTTTTTTTATTGGCCATTAGCTAATTCTAAAAATAATTCAGATATGGCCTGTATCAGGATATGTAGTTTTTACTTGACTTTTTTATATCCTTCTTACATCAATAGGCTAAAATTGAGGGACAGCCTGAATGGTACGCATATTTTCAACCAAAGCGATAACAAATCTTAATGTTCTGAAGATAAGTGGATAATGGCAGCATAGAAGCACGACCTGTACTCATTTCCTTTGCCATCTGTTCGACCTCAAAATCCAATCTATAAAACACCTTGAAGCACCAACGTTCCCGTAAAGTTTCTCAGTTTTGTGTAGATTCTTCTTGTTTTGTGTTTGGATGTGGAAATTAGGCATTGTCTATATCTCTGCTGCAGAGAGCACTATTCTCTCCTCAGTCAAAAATTGATCCAGAGTGTCACCAGGCCTGAACAGGCCCTCTGAAACCTGAGTGACAGCCCAAAATTCTTTCAGGGTTTTTGCCTAGTCAAGCCTAGTCAAGTTTTTACATTCAACAGTTTTATGTACCTTAAAAATTGAATGTTTCAAACATGGCTCAGCTGTTTGAATATTTTTCTTATGTTAGTCCTCGGTGAAAAAAATTGGACACTGGTTTTGGGTCTGAAATTAAGGCATTACTTCTTAAAAACTGAGCATATTTTGTGCCATTGCGCTGCTTTGGCGTACCTTGAGCTATCGTAGTGGAGCATTTGGCTGAATATCACTCATATTAGTGTCTCCTTGCTTTCACAGTGATGAGAAGGACACCACTGCCCCTTTCATTATCTTACTTTGCAACCTTACAGAAAGCATAGTGGACAAGTCAAAACTAGTCTGAGCCTGTGGTATCAAACATTTCACTGTCTTTACTGTTCACTTTTGCTTATTGATCTGTGGGCCTGCACTGTGGCTCAGCAGGTGGTGATGTGGCCTCATTGCAAGAGGGTTTCTGGACCAAATCAGTGCCTAGATGGGTCCTTTCTGTGTGGCATTTTCATGCTCTCCCCTTGCATGTGTGGGCTTTCTCTATGAACTCCAGTTTCCTTTCACAGACAAGACTGGGGTATGTTTTAAATTATATTCACAAAATCTTACCCTACAGTCTTCTCTCTGCACAAGACTTACTACCCCAAGCCAGTTGGCTTAAACTAATGACAAAACAAAGGAGGGATGTCACACTGGTAGGTCTTCTACGGAGGGTCAGGAGAGCAAATACTCTCAAACAGCCACTGGTGCCAAAAACAGGGGGAGAGGGAGGTTCTGATGCTACTAGCTTTTTGTCTTGTTCGTAGAAGCGCTCTATTATGCAAAGGAAACACGTAAAACAAAGTAAAGGGGATATCAAACTTAGAAAAACATGATACGGGCATTTTAATTTGCAAATAAACATGCACTTCCTTTAGCGACTAGGGTTGTTTGCATCTGAAAAACAAATGCAAAGCTGATACGTTCCTGTCTTGAGGATGCAGAAAATAACTGCTCCTTATACCATCAAAAACCTGGTCTGAACTCTAAAGTCTATGGCACAGTTCCTTTTGAGTATTTAGAAGATGAGTGGTTGAACATCTGCAAGATCGTAATGCTCTCTTCACTAAGCTTCTACATCATGCTCTCTTTAAAGTTCAGTTTCAGGGCATTTGAAAGCACATTGAAAAAGAATTTTATCAGCACAGAGGGCTAAGAGACGACATGCCAAGCTCCTCTTGTGTGCACTTTCAAGCACACATTCGTTTCCCTAGAAACAGGTACACATGATCAAATGCTCTCATGCAACAGGGAGCAAAATAATTGTTCACAATTTTAAAAAAATATTTGATCATTAGACAGCCATAGTTCAAACCCAAAAGGATTAAATTTTGTTTGTTTTAATCCCATATATTGTGCAAGTATATTAACCATACTTTTGGCCACTTTTAGCTCCATGATAATGGAGATTTGTTAAATTTAGTTTGGGTCTGCAGAGACTTGCATTACTGTTCAGGGCAGAAATAGGACAAGTTGCTCAGTAATAACCAAAGAACATCATCAGGAAAGTAATTTCCCAAATTCTTTTCACACTGCTGCGGGATCAGCCCTGTGATTGTGCCGACAGACACACATTCATCTGTTACATAAGTTTATTAATCTAATAACAGATTTGTCTGCTCTTGTTGTGGTCATGAATCATCAACATTTCTTTATTCCGCGCCTCATGAGGAGCAGCTCATCTCTGCCCTGTACTTAATTGAATTCAACACCATCGGGTCTGTCCCCACGTGGAAGTAAGAGCAAATGAAAGTTAATTTGTCACATTTTTGTTGTTTGTTAATGGGCTATACCTTCATTCCAGCCCATAATTTGATGTATATCGAAACATGGGTTTCTCTTTTCACTTACATTGTAAAACAAATTTCTCCTCAATGTCTTCAGTCAGCCTCCCTGTCAGTCAGATCCTCAGAGAAACAACCGTCCTGCTCCCCCATTGGTCAGGTGTTAGAAACATGACAATATTGCAGGTGAGTAATAGCCTTGAGCAAAGTATGGTCTGATATGCAGTTGCGAGGAGGTTGCATTGAGGGCACAAGAGGACGGTCTTTGATAACAACACAAGAGAATCGGGACACCCAACAGGCTTGGGCCTCTTAGTGGCAGTAAGGGATAGAAGTGCAGATAATGGGACAGGGCCTATGCAAGCTTAAGTTTCAGAGCCTCTTAGGCTATTGCAACTGAGTGTTTCAGTGCCATTTGAAATTTCAGGAACAACCATCAGGACAGATGCCGATGAGCATTGTTTGCAATTTATCCTGACTTGATCTCAAAGTCATACAGTTGGCAATAACCTAAATTCCACTTTAGTTCCAAGAATGCTACAGCACTCATGAATGCTGTTGCAGGGTTTCCGGCAGACCTTTTCTGTCCGGGCGCCCCACCCGGGCATAAATCTGTAGCGCCCGGACAGCGGATAGGAAAAAAAAAAAAAAACGTGCATAAAGACGTGCCTGCAAGCGCCACGCTTTGGGAATGCAGGACTGCCAACTCTCACGCATTGGCTGTGAAACTCACGCATTTCATTGGTTTCACATGCTCTCACGCCACACCTCCGATTTCTCACGCTGAAGGCACAAATCCCAGGAGGACGCAGGGATCGTGTGCTCAAACATACTCGGGCGGAGCGGACGTCCGCGGAGGTCCGCGCAGACTCAAAGCGGACGTCCGCAAACCCTGTGCGCGCAAAGCTCAAAATTTAGGACCGCGCGGATTCCGCTCTGCTCACAGTCCCCCAGACTCTGGCTGCACACGCAGGTATACTCCATATACCCACTAGAAAACGCCCTGAAATACCATATAACCATAACAAAATGCGCAAGGATTCCTACAGCAGCATGCTTGTGTGACTTTCACTTTCTCTCAGCGTGTGTGTGTGCTCCTCCGCCTGTCGGTGATCGTAAAGATGCAGATAGATGCGCATCGCAGGGACAGTGAGGGATCATCAGTCACTCTGTGTGATTTTATCATTCACACGGTGTCTTGACAGCTCATGTGCCCGGTATAAGTGAACACAAAGACTTCAAAAACTGACGAGTGAGCCTTTGATTCATCAAAACTCTACATTCTTCATCAGTCCAGCTCTTGTTTTCACTCACTCACTGTTTTCTAAATAATAAATTCATCCTGAGGGATCCTCCATCACTTATTCTCCTCGATATAAGAACAATCTTTGAAGGACCAAGCTTCAAATACAGTCTACTGGTGCAGCGGTTCTCAACCTGTGGGTCAGAGGCCCATAACTGGTCTCAGAGCTGTATTCAGTGGACGGTGTATACATCTGGTAAAAATGTGGTAAAAATGTCTTCAGTGTATGGAGGCCCTAAGAGGACAAACATCATCAGAGTATGTCAGATTATACCCACTAGAATAAACCAGACTACACACAAATATTACACTGTTTTACATTTCTCTACTCAGATATTCCTGTCCAGATTTACAAATTCATGTATGTAGGCTATTATTACTTTGAGTTTGATGTTCGAGTATAGATTTATTGATTTAAAAATAAAGTAGTGATAACTTTGACCTAGATGTTAACTTGAGCAGATCCAGTTTCTAATGACATTCTGACTGTTAATGTCCACTCCTCATTGTCCTCCAATGAAAATCACCTCTGTTTACATTAATTTTCAAGTCAGATGCTTTTATACTGGATAGTTCTTAGTGTTGTGGACTTGTAGCCTACACATTGATGCCAAAAAAAATTCATTTACTAAAGGAAAATGAAATCAAGGCTAATTATGCATATTCAATTGCATTTCATAATTTAACCCTTTAAAGCCTGAATGCACAAGTAACAGCCAGAACATTCACATTTTTTGGAGCTGAAATGATTATTTCACTTTCTACTGAAATCCAACAAAATCACTATTTCCATAAAATTTGACATATAAATATTTGTTGTATCTCATTTGATACATTAGATGTTGTTGGCAACTGATAATCCACTTGAGGACATTTTCATCATTTATCCTATTGTATTCAGATGTATTTTTGTTTTTGTAATTTGTTGATCATATTGATTAGATAAAGGTATCATAAAAGTATGTATCAAACATGATACAACAGGCTTAAAGGGGTTAATTGTGTAAAGGTTTGTGCATTTTTAAGTTTTGTGACATATTCAGATTTGTTTTGTTGCTGCTTGTTGACAGTTTGATAAAAAAAACATTGAAAAAACATGAAGTATAGTTTGATTTAGTTTGGTTATTCATTTAAGTATTTCTCCTTGTTTTAGAACTCATATTGAGCTTTCAGTTCTTGTAAAGCTGCTGTAGTGGTGATCAGCCTGGTGTTGGTGAACAAAATACTGGTCTTGGAATTGCTGGTTGTGCATAAACAGACCTGTAGACAGGTAGGATATAGACTTGTAGGAAGCAATGACATGATTACAGTTATTGTTTAATATCACTATGACATTTGAGGAAGTATCAGACAACATAGAAAAAAAATATAGCATTTGTTTGTTGTTTCTGTTTTTACCTGTACCTGAGTTAATTGCACTTGCACCATTTTGTTACTTTTGAGTTCTATATAGTATGATTAAACCTACACAAAATGAAACATTCTGTGTCAAATGTTGTCCTGCCGCGTATGCGGCAACATTTTGGTTGGCTCCACAAAGTCTCACTCCAACGTTTTTTGAAAAGTTGGCAGCCCTGTTCTTAATGCTGCGCTGTTTGCCTGCAGTGTATTCTTTGCAGAGACTCAACGTGCGCGTTCTCTTTCTCTCTCTCTCTCACACACACACACACACACACACACACCACAGGCGCCCGGCGCGGCAGATTTGAAGCGTAAATGTAAAAATGCCTGTTTGGTCAGTTCTGAATTAAATAATTGACACTTTATGAGCTACAGATTCTGTATGCTGTTTGTGGGTTCTTCTCATTTTGAGGGCCAAAAACAATAGATCAGGAAACTCTTTAATTTTGTGGGCAAAAATAATTTATCAATCAAATTACTTAACCAATTAATCAATTAATCGAAGTCATTATTAAGTTAATAAAATATTTTCGGCGCACGCGCACATGCACACGCGCACACCCCCCCGACCAAACTATTTTCCTGCAGGAAACCCTGCTGTTGTTATTCTGTAATAATAATAATAAGTGGAAGCTCTGCACAAAATACCACAGATAAAACATCCTGAACTCCGCAAAACACTTCTTGCACATTTTATGGCTCCTTTTCAACATCTCTTAGACTAAATTTTCATACATTCCTTTGCCCTCCCTGCCCTTCTTTCTTGTCTTTTTCTTCTCTTACTTTCCATCCATGCATTACCAAGAATTACTTCTCTGGTCCATTTTACCTGTTTTGCTGTATTACATTTCAATTTGTCCTTTTTCTTTTCTATTTTTTCCTTCCTTATTGCTCAGTTCTTTTTCATTCTTTCTTCCCCCTTCCTTCTTAAATCCTTTTTATCCTCCCTTCATTTTTGTTGTCCTCCTGCTCTTCATGTAGTTCCTTTGCCTTTCGCCGCTTCATCTCAGCCAGTTTTTCAAGCACTTACTCTCAGCACAAAGCAATCATGCTGCATTCTCTCCAGAAAGTGCACTCTGTGGTTCATTGTCACATTTTTATATATATCCTTCTTTTTACTTTCCGTGCCTTAGTTCCTTCTCTTTTTGCACTTGTTGAAGACATACCGTAAAGTGGCCTTCTGGTAGTCAATCACTGTGGTAAAGTGTGTTGTGCTGGTGTAACATTTACAGTGTTTTTCAAGGCTGCCCCATAAATTTTAGCACCATTAGTGGACTAAAACAACCAGAGAGGAAGTATTGAATGATTGCATATATATACTGTAGCAATTTTTCTTTCAGCTCCAGGAAAGAACTTTTAGATGTGTTTTGTGTTTAATTTAAGTTCACTACATCTACATATTTTGGATTTTTCTTTAACAGGGGCTTGTTTGACTCCAGGGTTGTGCACAGTTTGCTAAACAATGAAAATTTGATCTATTGAAAGTTGTCACCTTAAAAAGATTCTGTTTTAATTATCACAGTTATATCTTATCAATTCAATCCTACAGTCCAGGTCAAACATTGTATGAACACAGCTTTTAGCCACTAGTAGGCCTTTAATTCAGTCAGTGGCTACTTCCATGCTGCCATAATGCTCATCTACCTGAATAATAAAAAGCACAGTTAACAGGCAGCATCAATGCCATCTTGCAGTAATACAGTGGTAAAGCAGTAATTTAATTCATAAAATTATGAAAATGGAGACCAAGTTGCATGCAGGCAGTATCAGATTATTTTCCTGATGAGTTACAGTGTTCAGCATTAACCATTGGCTGTAAAAGAATTGGACAAAGCCATGCTATTTATAAAAGAGCCTTATGGATGCTTCTGAAGCCAACCTGTGGATGAAGCCATGCTGTACATGCCCTCTCACCCTAACTTTGGATCAACCTGCTGACAGACAGAGAGGCTGAGTTGAGTTAGGACGTAAGGACATTTGACCAGGAGCAGCACCGTTTGGGTTCATGGCCATGACAGTCACATCCCTAATTATCTAAAAAATAAAAAACAGGGGTGATATAGACAAAAAATCACCTCCTGTATAGGGAGAGCCTTTAGATATTTTAAATATTCAGACTGAAGCTGTTTGTTGAGCTAGGCTGTGGAAATGTTCATTTAGGCTGTAAAAAATGTCTGTTCCCGCACTCAATTATGTATCTCCCGGGCTTTCTGTAACCAACCCCAACTTGACACTTTAGGAACCATAGTTTTTAGCACTTCCACAAAAATTCATAACTCTTGTGCCCTGGAGGTTGACAATTTCTGTTAAACTGCAAAAGAAAACTAACAGCGTAAACAAATACAGACTTTCAAGTTGGCACGCTGCTCACAACATCTATGTGGGACTTACTCTTGTAGTTATGTAGATAACTTGAAATGTGGAGTTTGAAACCCCTCTCCCGTTTGCCCTTTGAAGCAGGGGAATGGGCATCAATAATGCGGTGTACATCTGTTTACTTGAATCTTGCAGGCACCTTGAGAAACTCGCCATCCTAAAATAGATGTAAACATAGCTGCACATATAAACATAGACGTAAACAGGAAGCCGTGAAGCCAGCCCTCAGAGCATCCAGATGCACCGTACATCATTAAGCATTTGTGCAGAGTCTATCAGTACATGAAAAGTCAAGTTACAATTGGAGCGCCCCCTGCTGGTTTAAACAGTTAAATGATTTAGGCACTCTCTTGTGCTGCTGTGCTGTACAGTTTCAATTTGACGAGCTATGTACCGTCCTAATAACAGCTTTTACCCCCAAGGACGAACGTATGTTCTTATATTGCTTATAAAGTGACAGCCCTACTTTATGTTCAAAGACTTGAAGCTTTACATTGTGGAAAATGAAGATGAAGTAGAAAATGAAGACGTTTGAGCCCTGGTTTGTGCCTCTGTCTCTGTGTTATTTCACCCACACTGCAGTACTGAAGCACCACAGAGCAGTGAAGCCTAAAGTTGAATAATGTCTTTGCACTGCAGAATAATTTGCATATCCTGCAACACGTGCACATCCCTATTTAACACATCGCACAGCCAACCTAGTTTGTTACTGAGCAGATTATAAACAAGTACAAAAGCATCATTTCGTCGTTGTGCAAGTAATTTGTATGGAAAAAAGGTACAAATAAAAAAAAAAAAACGAAGCAGGATGAACATTAATCATAATCCCTGGAAAGAAAGAAAGGATTATAAATTTACTTGGACAAATAGCTTTTCTTCCATCTTCCAAATTACAGTTAATACACAGTGTTGCAAATGAACAAATAATGAACACACTCAAACAATGAACCCATTGTTCGAGTGTGTTAATTCTCAACTCTAAGGTCAGATTTTCCAAAGAACAATTTATTTTCCATGTTTTCAGCATTTATCAACTCACCACACTGAAGCTTATGTATTCAGACAGGATGATCTTATCACCATACTCACCGTACATGGATTAGAGAGCAGGAGACAGATAATGTGCTAGTATTTGTGTGACACCAGTGCTGGGGGTAACTATTCTGTATGTATGAATGTATGGCACTGGAGCTGCATTTTGTGGAAGCAATCTAAGATTAGATTAGAATACCAAAGAAAGAAAAAAACAACCCTCCCGTGTTGGGATGTACATGTGCTGTCTAAACATACATTGGTTTATGGTAATGCCGCTGGCTTGCCTGTAACCCTGGCTGGTGCAGTGATGATGATGAGGTGCAAATCTAAAAGCTATTACACCTCCCTGAGTTCTATTATCACTGCTGACTGATAATTGCATTGGGCTGTGGTGCTACGAGAGCGACAGCCCAGCCCCGGTGCCTTTCTTTATGGTGCGGTCCCCCGATATGATCTTCAGGCGCAGTGGTGCGAGCACTCCGGACTTTTTATGGTGTCCTTTTGTGTCACAGAGGGCCAGACGGAGCTGAGACTGTGAGATAGGATGGGGAAGAAAAGAGTGAAGAAGTTAATGTTAATTAAGAGAGAAGAATGAAGGACGGGAGAGCAAAATCAAATCTCCTTTATGAGAATATTTACTGCTCCCATGCTCCCCTTCTTTAAAAAAAGGAGAATGATGAGGCTGGTTTTACTCTTAAAAGAGTGATGGGTCATGCAAGGACGACTGAGTGGAGAAAGGTGAACCGAACTGACATCTTTCTCATACCATCACTAATTTAATGCAGTTATTACTGCTCTAAGTGGATTTTTCATCTCTGTATATGCACTCTGACATCTAATCATTGATATAACTTCTGATGTGCTTTGATAAAAATGGCACCCAAAGGAGAGGTGTGTTGGCTATGGTGAGGATTGAAGCTCAACAAAAATAATGAGGCACAAGTAGCCTAGTGGTGTGGATAATAAGATTGTGGCCATTGGTGAGACACTCAATGTGGCTGAGGAAGTCCTGGCTGAAGAGGGAGCAGAACACACTCCATTAAGTGAGCAACCGCCACTGAGAGGCCTTAGAGCAAGGCACTAAACTTAATTAATCCAGCAGAGCTTCAGGGTCTACATTTGCGTTTATGCACAAAATCCATAGAGATAAAAAAAAACAGCCTAGAGAAAAGTAGATGCAGGGACTGAGCGGTTTGTGAGCAACTGTTTTGCAAAATGAGGGTAGAAAGTCAGCTGTTTCTGTTTGTTTTTTTGGTGCCACAAAACCTCTTTTTGGATGAAAGAGTGAACAGATGAAGCTTTGTCCTTATCCTGTTGCACAGACTGCCTTGGTAGGCATAGTTTTGCCCTATGATGTTCAGTTTTTTTTGTGTGACTCTTGTTTTTTTCTTTATATGATCAACATGTCAGCTACAATGAGCAGTGAGAAGGCTGAGAATGAGGAAAAAACAGAGCATGAGGAGAGCAAGGGATGTACTGACAGCTGTAACAGACACCAGAATCCTTGGTTGTCTAATATCCAAGATTCACATCCAATGGCAACATCTTTTGTACTAGAGATAGAGAAAAACATTGATACACTACAGTATCAGGATATTTTGTGTGATGATATGATATCAGTTCATGGCTGCCATGTGTCAGTAATTTTTAATGCAATAATTTCCAACGTTTAATAAGACTTTTGGTCAGAAGAAATACAATCAATTATGTGTTAAGCCCACACGATGGGGCTGTAAAGCCAGTTCAGACAGGTGACATTCAGAGACACATGGGGGCACCTGAGAGTAAAACAGGCTCTCCTCACATGGCACCACCAAGGGACAGCAAAAGTTGGGAGTAGTACTGCTAATGCTAAGCTAACACTACTGATAAACTAGCCAACACTTGACAGGCTTAGCCTGTCAAAGATGCCTTCCAGTTCTGAGTGATCTGAGAAAATAGCTAAACCTGTCAACATGTTGAGGAAACATGGGCATTTGTTACATGCTGGCTGCCATCTCGTAAGTATTCAACAACAGCAGCACTAAAGCTCTTCAGAGCAGTGAAGCTGAAAACTTAAGAGAGGCTGAACACATCAGATGGCTGCAACTGGCTATGAGTGGAGTCAGTATCAGTCAGTGAGCTCCAGTCCTGTTTTGAAAAAGCTGAAGTGGCACGATGAATACTCTGAGATGTGTTTCTTATTTTATTTTAGATAATTAGTTTCTTTTCTTTTCTTGGATCTCAATAAAGACAATACAGGGTTAAAAATTGCAGTATATCGCACTGTTAAGTATTGCAATTCTAAGCATATGGTAAAATATTAAGTGCTACGACAAATATCCTATCATAGGTCCACTGGCGATTCCCACTGTATTATGCACAGTCTACAAAAGAGAGTAACCTTTTTAACAGAGCAGTCTGGACCTATTGAGATTCACGGCCTGTGCACCATGTTGTGCATAAAGAGACAACACAAAGTGAACATGTAAGACATCAAAAGTTTATTTGCATGAGCCTGTTCTCAGGCAGCTCACAAAGACAGCTCTGGAGCATCGTGTTTCACATTTAAATGGATCTGGTGAAGCAGTCAGGAGGTTGCTCATCTCCTCTCTCCCTGGAGCTTTTAAAAAAAGATGCATCTGCAATTATTTTGCCTCTCTCCTGCCTCATCATTACCTCAGAGACCGCCTTGCATCGCTCCCTCATTTCATCTCGCTTGTCCATCAAGAGCTGCGCTTTGATATTCATGCAGCTCCATGATTGAGATGCAAAAGAGATAGTTGGGAGGTCTTAGGTCATCTACTTCTTCTTCTCTGTTTCCTCTTCACCTTATGCACCTTTCATCCTTCTCTCCTCTCCTTCTCCCCTACCCTGCCCATGGTTCATCCTCTGCTGCTTCCTTGGGATTTTGTGAATGAGTTTGTGTTGACATCTTTGTTTAAACGTGATCCACATAGTGATCACAGATTCGATCCACAGAACACACGATGACATGTCTTATGGTCTGCTTGGACTTAGTGGTAAAGCCATCTTTCCTTCGCTCTCTCACACTCTTTGTACGCTGTAACTATAACACCCTACTGTGTGTAACATCCGTCCATACACCCCCCTGCACTGTCAGGTCCTATTAGGTAAGCCTCTCCAAATGTAAGGTTTTGAAATTGTTCTGCCTATTAGCTGGCAGCCTCCACTGATCGGCTGTAAAGTTGAGATAATTTGGCCTCCAGGAAGAGTTAGAACTACTTCTAATTCTTAAACTTGCGTTCGGCTTGAAGAAAGTTCTGACCCTCTGAGAAAAGAACACATTTGAGAATGAATTCAGGCGAAGCCACTTGATCCGGCTTTACCGTGGATTTGTGATTTCTCCCTGCACGCAGAACCAGACTGAACCTAACCCTCTTTGCCTCATGGTGTCTTTGGGGGGTCGTGGATGAGGCGAAGGTGTTGGGGGTGGGGGGGGGGGTGGTGGGGGGGGGGGGGAGACTACTGCTGTAATAAACCTTTTGTCCAGTTTGTCATACTGTATTTCCTTGCTTGGTCATCCTGAGAGGGAGTGAGTGGTGATATGTCTTGACTTGTGTTTCTTTTAGACTATTCTGATAACTGTCTTAGAGTGATGGTTTGCTGTAGTGCTTGAAAATATGTCTGGTTATGGAGATACATTTTTTTTTTTTAATGAGTTGAAAAAGAGTAAGTAAATATAAATTCATTTAAAACAAGTAAATGCTCAGTAAAAAGATTATCAGTGAAAACTGTCTACAGTAATGTTCTGGTTGACCACAGGATGAACTATTGTAAACAGTCGGACTGAATGAAGGATTATGGTTCCATTTATTTATTTCAAGGAGAATTTATTATATTAATTAACATTTATTGTATATTATGACAAAAAAAACTGGAAGTTCTCAATACCTGATATTGAGCAATTTCCTTTTTGATATCTAAAAAGGTCTCAGGATCCACAATGCCTTTAATTGTAGAAAAGCATTGGCACATTTAGAAAAGTAGGTGAAACTGGCAAGAAAACCCTCACTTCTCTCCATTTCCACACTGATCTCCAAATATTGCCAACTCATTTTTGCAATTTAGGTAATAACAGGACATATATCAAAAGTTTTTAAAGTTTTAAGAAACTCTGATCAACAAAATCATAGAGATTTATCATCTGGAAGACATAGTATTTGAGAGTAAGGACAATTTTGAAGCCTTTAGTATAACAGTATTGCTTAGTCTTGGCACAATTTAGATAAGATTTACTTTTTCTGCCTGCAGTTTCTGATTACAAACAAAATCAAAACTAGAAGTGCTCAGAGGGCACAGACCTCTGCCAAGGCATTTTCAACATTGCCATGTGAGTTATTGTCAAAAATGTGGAAAGTTAACAAATCCTCTAAAAATGTTTGGACCCACATCTGGATTTGGATTACCACCAAAAACATCCAACATTCCCAAAAAATGACATTAAAATATGTCAAGAACTTATGAGTTATTGTCAAAAATGTGGAAAACTGCCCTGTCTCGCAGTGTCAACAATTCCTTTGAAAACTCCTGAGTCTGTGTTCTGATTCAGATCACCACCAACATGTCATCACTTCATCTCCTGATTACATCACCAAAAACTGTTTATAACTTTTTCAGTTATCTTGCTAACAGATATCTGGATCCAATGGCTGGCAGTATGATTGGGTATGAAGTGGTATTTCTAACAGGTACTAAATTTTCTAGATTTGTGAATTCAGTCAGCCACTCCAGTATTGATTCCACTTCACAGTGGCTAACAGTTGCATAAAACTTTTGATTTAACCTCAGTTTAATCCTGCCATCCATTAGTCTTGCTTTAAGAACCTGCTTTATCACTGTAGCAAAATGTCAAATGTGACGCAGTAGGTAAACAAAGTCATGTGATGAGGATCATGACAGGGCTGTAGCATCAAAATGCAGAGAGTTAAATTGTGAGTTAACTTAAACTGTAAAAAAATATTTTTAGGTTTATGAGGCTGATTATGACTGAGAACCCACCAAAACCAGTAAGAGAAAGCGGATATATCTCCAGCAAGATTTATATACATCTCAAAAACACAAGCTGACTTTCCCGTCTTCTTAGCTGAGTTTTGCCCCTACATTATATTCTTATATAGTTTTCGTTTCTAAAGTGTTTTACAGCCAGTGTTGACCTGCCTTTTTTACACTTTATTCTTAAGTGATCATGCAAGTCTTCTGAGTTTTCTTCACTGCTCTGAAATGGTTCTACAAATGCCAGGAATTCTCTTTTATAGAGTCACATCAAAGTTTTCTAACTTCTGTGATGACTTTTCTTAATACTTTTTCAGAAAAAGTATTAAAACACATATTGTAAATATCAGGGTTGGAAACACTTTTTTTGTCTACCTACCACTATGGCAGGTGATTCAGAATCTACCTTTCTTTTTTCATTCAGACTCTTCGTGATGATTGGGAGCATTGTGTCAATATCGGATTCAATTATTAATAGAGATTTTATAGCTTCCCAGGGTTTGTATCTCCATTTTTTTTTAATTTGTAATAGCCATATCAGAAAATAAGGGTGATCTGAAATGGTTGAGTTGTGTTTTGTTGACGAGGCTTTAAACATCCTATCTCCTGATATGGCAAATATAAAATAAAAAATAAAATTGACAACATATGAACTGGGTGCTTTATCTGAAAAAAATCCCACTTTTGTTTCTACTTCTAAAATAGTATATTTTTCTCATTAAAATAACATGGCCTTAACTGAGCAACAATGAGCAGTAAATTACACTGTAGGAAGTTACAGTGTTAACAGTTGCTGCCTTGACTACAAGCTACAGCCACAGCCCATGTTTTTAATTATCTTAAACTGAAGACAACCAAGCCATCAGTTTAAACACCTTCAGCTATTCCAACACAGTGTTTCGTAAATGCTAATAGCATAAAAAGGGGATTCAGGTTATGCTGTCATGTCATAATTCATTCAGACATTATTCTTATTTAATCTGCGACTGTGGCTGGTGAGTTGAAAGAATTCACCTGACACTGAGCAAATACTTAATTATCTGGCCTGTAGCAGGTGCTCATTTCCAACAGTGGTGAACATCCATTCAACTAAAATAGATTTAGAAATGATTGTTGTTACATGTTGCCCAGTCCTTGTTTACTCTTAGGCTGCTGGGATTACATCTCACACACAAAGCCTTTTTCATTTATATATAGACACATACACTCAGACAGATACTGCTAGTAAATGGTGGTCCAATCATCACCTTTTGCACTCTCGGTCTCCAGAGACAAGTTGTGTAGACCTCTAAAAATGTGTAAGCCCCCCACAGCAAGAGCACTTGCACCACTGACCTTTTCAGACAAGCATGCCTGCGCTCAGACCCTACCACGTCCGTAAAGCCTAAGCCAATGTCCAGTGATTTATTTCATTTGGCTGCTCGAGTACATCCTCTCAGCTGAACCTCTCAGCCCAAGGCAAAGATAAAGCTGCAGCCTGAGCCCAAGGGGGATGCTGCGGATGTCCCCCCTCATCAGCTCTCAGACTCTGTCACATCCCCACCCTCTGCAGAAAAAAAAAATCAGCACAGACACAACAACTCATCACAGGGATCAGCACTAAGAGGTTACTTGTGCTATGTCTACGCAAAGCATCAAGTTTCTGAAGGACGGCCAGACACATGGACTTGGAGCCACTTAAAATGGAAAAGCAGGCAGTTAGAAAGTCTGCACAGTGGACAACACAGTGAGTCAAAGAATCTTTCCAAGCATTGTTTTTTTATTAGTCAGATTTGAGAAATTGATATCTTAATCTAGGATCGATAACCGTGACGTCAGATCTGCTAAAACCACAGCACCCCACAGAAGCTGAGGGCAGACAAAGTAGACGATTCATGCCTTGTTCTCTCAAAGTCTTTCAGGTTATAAATAAAGCTAAAAATCTGAGTCATCCCTGCCAGGCTCTCTGACTGGACCTGCAAATTCTTTGTACATGAATAAGGGCCAGTGTCCATGGCTGCTGCTTTTGTGCTCACAGTGCTTATTTTCAACACAAACCAGTGTAGCCCTTGGTGTCCTAAAACGGCCTCAGTGTCAGGTGTTTCTGTCACTCTCAGTTGAACAAAAAGTTCAGCTTTTGTAACAGTGCAGTGCCCAACCTGACACTTGGGCACCGACCAACCAAAACTAAGTAGGGTTGTGACTTCCAACATCAGCTACGTCAACAACGACAGCTGATCTGAGTAGTATTTGGAGGATGCTATAGGTCTATAGCAGCTGTAGATGCTATAACAGACCTCCTTTACATTATTATCATGTTTAGTAGGTGCCGTGTCCTTCAGTTATAATTAAACCTAATTAACTGACTCTCCAGATGAAAGCAGAAGCCCTCTTTCAAGACCTTGCAACAATAAGCTTCACTAACATGTCCTCTTAAACTGGTGCAAAAAGTAAAATTTGCACAGGCCTTCAAATTGTTCCACTCTAAGGATTATGTGCCAAGTGGTGGGTAAATGTTTGCCCCTAAATAATCATACATGAAAATGTGCAGAGTTTTAATCTCTGCAGCCTGTCTGCTCCTCAGCTTATCAGAGAGTCTTGATATCTCCGTCAGAGACACACAAACATACAGTACGTCGTCAGAGCGAACACATTTGTGGAAAACAGAACCCTTCATAACATTGGGAACAAAGGTGCTCCGGTCAAACCTTTGAGTCAAATCTCCTGAGCTCCTTCTGAGCATTTATTAACAATCAGTAACTGAGCTGTTGACTGTTGTAATGTTGTCCTGCAGTCTGCTGCGTCCTCACACACAGACTGTTAGACAACGCTGTGCAAACAGTGAGCGTGATGCATGTTATCTGCACAGATCCTATTTCATCTCATTAAAGTACAGAACAGCCTCTGCATCCACAGAGAAGTCATCACAACAAACTAAGACATCAATCGAACATGCTGGCATTTCCCGTGTGGATAAACTGGAGCGGATACATGTACACATCTGCCTGATTAGGGGTGGAAAACCTGTGGCTGGGGGACCATAATGCAGCTCTGCTTGTCACTCATTGTGGGCATTGGTTAATTTTAAATACTGACATATTGTTACATTAAAGTAAAGAAATGTTGAAAAAAAAATGTATTTGATGACTTGATCACTGTAAACTGTCTGGTCCTTTGTATGAAATTACAGATATGATGAGCTTATTTTTTTCTTTAAATCCTTTTAGAGGCCACACCAAATATATGTAAAACTATTTAGATTAAAGTTAGGTAAGTTATATGAGGTTAACCAGTATTTTTTTATAGAAATGAAAAGTAGTTTCAATGGCTTGAGTTTGATTTACTAAATTGAAAAATCCTACTTTCATTTAAATTTAAATACAGTTATAATGGCCACATATTTCAGATTTAAAATGCTGTTTTCCTCAAGTTAATTTCAGTGATTGTAATCGTTAACTTTGGAGTATTGTCAGTATGTATAAATTTTACCATTGGCAGTGTTGATGTAGTGAGGCCCTCTCACTCATCATAATTTCTCATTTTTGCACTGCATGAGTGGTCAGTTTATGTAACATGTTCGACATTTTTAAAGGCAAGTCCTAAGACAAATCCTTATTTTTTTTAAATTACAAAAAACATTAAAATAGCAATATAGAAGAAACTGGCACCCAAAATGTTTAATGACAAAGGCACGTCTTCTAAGCCTTAGTGGTCAGTGGTCCTGTTCGACATTCACAGTGAATTTTAAGGGTTAAATCCCTGCTGTCTTTCAGTTACAGTAAACAGGTGTGGCAGGGGGAGAAGTTAGGGGGTAAAGAGGGCTGGAAATGGACTTTGGAGGACGTAGACCTATAGCACTTTGCCTGCAGCAAGAGCATTTGGTATTCACCCTCTGAGGGTTGTGTCAGCAAACTCTCTGAGGTCAGCATGAGAGAGTGCATCCCTCCCACACTCTTCCTCTCTTTGATATTGGATAAATATCACAAAGTTTTCTGAAGGAGGACTTTGGAGCGTCATCTCATATAAGCCTGTCATCTGCAGCTCTTTGATATTCCTGATTGTCATGCATAATGTGTTTGATGATGCAGATTTCAACCCCTCCCTTTGGGCTCATACTCTCGCATTAATGGTTCTTTTGGCATTTTTAAAGAGCATTTTAAGTTAAAAAGTTGTAGCACTTTGAAATCACAAGGTAATTACTGATTCTTTGCAGGAAAAGTGCTCGCCCATCACATTAGTGTATTGCACAGTGAGCACATTTCTCTGTTCAGAGATAAAAAGAAGTAAGTGCGAGAAATGTGGTATGTGTGATAGATTAAAGTTTATCTTTAGACATAAATATTTAGAGCTTTGCATAAACAGTGATGAGTCTTGAGATATTTCTCTGTGACAGTTTATTTAAGGGCAATATAAGTTTGATCATTTAAAATGTCACCAGTAAGGAAATACTTGAAATGAGCAATACACCGCGGTCTTCACATCTGTGTGGAACAAATAAAGTAAGTTGCCGCTCATACTTTGCTGTCATTTTTACCTCTTTAAAAACATGGCAGTACAAGTAGATGTTGCAGGCACCCAATATTGAATGGTTCTCGTTTTTGATGAAAGATTGTAGACGATCTCCAATACTGTATATTAAAAAAAAAAAGTAGAAAATCATTGGCCACAGGTAGTTGTCAAAAGTATTCCCCTAAATACCACGTGTTTTCAACTGATAAAGTCCTATTTTTTTAATACTTTATTTGTGATTAGAGAAAATAGAAGTGATTAATAAGCCAGTACATTACACACATTCCCCTCAATTAAAACTGAAACCAAAATATTTATATATGAATATACATGTAGGAACCAGTAAAAAATAACTCAAAAACTGATGTCCATGCATCACTAGTAAATGAACCTGCACTGCCGTGCTCAGCCTCTCTTTACCTTTAAGCTTCGATGCTCTGAAGAGCCTCTGCTGCTGTGTTGGCAATATACTTTCAAGGCAGAGGCACCTACCTAGACTCAAACCAGCAAGTAACAAAATTCCTTCTTCTCAACGACATGATGAGACCTGGCGTCTTTGCACATAAAGTTAATAATGGCTTGTGCAGTTTTCTGAGTGAGTGCAGAATCTGGGGACACCTTTGACAAACTAAGCATGGTAGGTGTTTGTTAGTTAGTTTAGCATTGGGTGGCATCAAAAGAGGTGAGCCTTGTTTCCAGAGTATTTTATTATCATGTGTCACTCCTTATTAACCTTATGTGTCATGTCCATCCCTTTAAAAATCTGAAATAAGTCCAAACAAGGGAATTGAATGCCGATTGTTTATTCATTTTGTCTCTCTCCTGAGCTGCCATGTTTGTTTACTTACTTACATTTCCTGCACAATAGCTCAACAGCACCATCACGCAGACTTAAAAAGTAGTTGATTTTATTGCTATAGAACAAAAAGCTTTATTAAATGTTGGAATTTAATACATTTAGAAATATGGATAGTATCACAATACTATGGTGTATTAACCCCCCCCCCCCCCCCCCCATTGACTAGTGTCTACAGCTATCCTTTCATAATATTATAAAACATTTGATGAGTAAGAACAGTCAAGGAAGGGCTGCTATATGTTAGAAGCTGGTTGTTTTCCCAGCATCTTTTAATGTATTTATTGTATCAAAATATGAAGTACAGATTACAGTAAGAGCCACGCCTCAAAGCTGGAAGATGTCTGTTTGTTTTAGGGTTTTCATTTTTTTTTTTTTGCTCTTATTCCATAGTGGATTGATGAAGAGTGGCTTAGAGCTTCTTGCTGTTCAGGCCGGCCTAAAAGGCTGATTCTGGGTTTGGAGGGATTTCGTGTTCATATCTATTCAAAAGCAGTAAAACCGTGGGCTTAAACTTTCTGAGCATTGGGAGTCAAAACATATAAGCCAATGTCTAGACTGTTACATTTATTGCAGAGTGACGGTGAAGATGAGCAGAATGAGTGTAGTCTGATGGGTGAGTAATGGAGTCCAATTATGACATTATGCTGTATTTTTGGATGGCTTGAGTTTAATTGAACTGGACCGTATGTTTTTGAGAAATGTAGCACATAAGTTCTCTGAAATGTCTTTACCTATTTCCTCACTCATGATTGATTAATGATTTGTAATAACAAAAAGTAAAATAACTGGATGATCCTCAGTCATACTTTAAGCCAAAAACCATAGGAGTGTTTAAATTGCAACATTTTGGAAAAACATTAGATCCCAGCCTCTCTGGGAACTACATTTTTGTAGCAGATATAATCCGATTTGGGTTTGCCTCTCCAAACCAAATAGAAAACGACAAAAAGAACACCTTGTCATTGGTAACACAACTGTTTGTTCATCACCTCCATAAAAGATGGCAAGAAATCTTTCATTTCATCTCTTGTCCTCCGTTAGAAGAGTTCAGTGAGGGTGCTTGTTACCTTGAATGAATGCGTCACACAAAACAAAAACATGCATCTGTCCGTCTTGTGCAGATTTCTCTCTGAGTAAAACCTCTTCACAGGTTTTCAAAAGCTCATCATAAAAGTGTCTGCAGGATGGTTCGTTGTCATTCAAGACCATGTCACTCAGTATGTCTGTGGTTTTAATGAATAAGAGAGTGAGTGTGGGGATGTCTAATGTAAAGCTCTTTGCGTTACTTTTATTGCAACAGAAGTGTCATGCAAAGACTAATGGACTCACATAAGGGAGAGCTTTTTGCCTTTTAATGCCAAAGCACATACTGTAACTCAGTTTTTTTTTGTTACTTGGCAAAAAAGACCTATTCTTGTGTCCAGAACATGGTGCTCTGATATCAATAGTGTATTGATAGGAAAGGAGGAACCCATGCTAAACCTTGTCAAAATCCCCAAATGGATGTTTCTACTATTTTTATGATGGTAAAATAATGCTGTACTCATTCACACTCCAAGCAGGCCATTGACTGAACCATTCAAATCATCAAATGCTGCACATGGTATCAGGGTTAGGACCTGCACTCTCAAAGAATTTTAAATTGAAGTTGAGATTTTGGTGACGACACTAGAAGTCCAACAATCCAACTCAAAACCATAAACCATCTGGTAATTGGTCTGCTAAACAATAGCAAACATAGCATTCTACATATGACTGTGTTTGTGGCTTCTGTTCAGGAGCAGTAACTGGAGAGGTTAGGAGAGGCACTGAAAGCAAAATGAATCATGAGAAGAAGACTGATTTTTTTTTTTTTTTTTTTTTTTTTTGTTATTATGGAGACCTGACTAAACCTGACTCAGCTGTACAGACTTTGTTTTAGCAGAGGACTAAGTTATTGTAATTGGTGAGTAACAAAGCAATTTCACTCCAAATGAGAAGGAGTGGTTCATGCTGATTGTCATTCCCAGTGATGTTCATCTTCCTGGTCCTCGCTCTCTCTTCTCCACTCTGGTCAACTTTTCATGTTCAGAGCTGCTTAGTTGAGAAGGGAGTGTCACACTCTACACTTATACCGCTTTCACACTAAAATCCGCGGGTCAACGCTGCTTTTTTCAATGTTGGTTAACCCGCGAGTGACTCCTTTACCACTGCCAGCAGACCCAGGTCTAACCAGCAGCAGATGAGCTGCGTGGCTGTTTTTTTTCCTCTGGCACATCAAGCTGATATCATCACGTTGATGACGTCATCGGCGCGACGAAACACGACCACGTAAACGATGGAAAGGAGCATGGACGCTGTGGACACGGTTTTCTGTACTTTGTACTTTTGTCCCTCTTTAAAAATGTACAAACTCGGCGCTGATGATACAAAGGCGGATGGAATTTGTTGCTGAGATGGCAAAGAGTCACGCAAGTTACAGACAGAGGGGACAGGCGTGTTATGCCGTGAGCACGCAACACCAACGTCATCCATAACTTAGCGGCTTGACCCGGGTGTAATGTTCTCACCAAAGCCGGTCAAGAGACGAGCCGATAAAAACCCATGTCACTTGCAGGGTAAGTCGACCTGGGTCGAAATGCCGATTAGACACTTTCAAACTGCGGACAGAAGCCGATTGTTGGCGGATTTACACAGGTTTTTTGGCCAGTCTGAAAGGGGTATTAATGGTCCCACTGTACAGACTGCTGGCTGCTGCCGACTCAGTAACTTTTTTTGTTTTCACAGTGTTTTGAGTTTCTCTAAAGAGAGCAGGAGGGATAGAAATTGAAGACACCCAGTCACTGACAGCATCAGGTGAATAAAATCTGTCTATCTCTGTGACAAAGGAAGGGCGACGGACAGCCTTGTTACCTCCGCCTAGGAGGTTATATTTTTGTCGGCGTTTATCCGTCTGTCTGTTTGTCTGTTTGTTGTGTTCAAAATAACTTGAAAAGTTCTGAACAGATTTGGATGAAATTTTCAGGAATTTTTGGAAATGGGATATGGAAGAACTGATTAAATTTTGGGACTGATCCGGATCACCTTGGCGGAGGTCTGCGCTCTCTGAATGCTTTTCTAGTTTGTTTATAACAGAGGAAGAGTCGGTGACAGTACACTGTAAAAATAAAAAAGCTACAACTCAACTTTTCAAGGTCCTGTTTGCACCGGATATTTGAGTTTTGGATGCACCTCATGATTCTAAGTTGTGAGAAAAACTACTTGAAATAAAGACAGTCAGGGGCAGGAATCAAACCCCAGTTGGCCAAAGCATGCATGGGATGTGCCTGGCTGAAAAGACTAGAGAAACTCCAGTCTCTAAGCAAACCATATGCACAGAACTTGGCCTGAACATGCCTGACCTCGTGCTATTTTTTTTTTTTAAGTTTTCCAGCTTTAGTTAAGAAATGAGACAAACTTTACATAAATAGTTTAATAAAGTTAATTGGGATAAATACTTTGGTGAAGTTTATGATACAACAAACATTTATTTGTTTACTGAACAGTATGTTTAATGTCAGCAATCACAAGTTTTTAATGTTACAATGTAGTGTTCTCATAAGGACAAACTGAATAACTGTATTCAAGCAAAGGCCCTTCTGTGTGTTTGCAGCTGTAGCAAGCAGCTTAGCCCTTAAATTGGCCACAATTTTAGCCTAGCTAGCAACTTCAGCCTATGTGCAGACAAGTAAGTCTCCATTGTGCCATTTGACAATGATGAAGACTGATGCAAGGACATTAAAATCTATCAGTGACAATTTATGTCACTGGATTTTGGGAACTATATCGACTAGTTGTTTCATCTCTATTCAAACAGATAAAATACTGTTTGGCTTTAAGTTACAGGTTTAATTTTTGATGTTTTTTCACAGTAATCTACCATGAATAGTGAAATAAATATAAGAAGGTAGTCCCCTGCAAAGGCTTATGCTGAACTGTGGCCCTTAGTGTAGAAAGTTTGGAAAGCCCTGTTTTAAAAAATCACAGGAGGGGCCAGTAAGTCCACGCACACTGAAGAGATCATTTGCCACTATCTGTATAAGTAATCAAACAAAAATCCATGGAAATCCAGTACGTTGTATTAAAATTTCAAATATTATATTGTGATATTTGAGGAAAACTTTCATAACTCAGTATTGTAGTGCTAGGCACTTGACTAGGGTTTAATCTTAAATACAACTACTACCTTACACAATTTTAAAACTGAGCAATCAGTGTTAAAAAGTTACTGTGCCTGGTGACAAGTTCAACATTTTTTTTCTTTCTCCATTATTATTATAAGCATTATTTCGAGGTATTTCTACTTTTACATGTACAGTATATCAATATGTGCTGCCCGCTCTATAATGATAGAATGTCAGTGTCAAAAGCTTTAAAAGCATTTGATGCCTGTTGAAAAATGAAGGAGAAGTCATGTTTCATAAACATAATCTCAACATCCATTGAAATAATTGTGATTATGATTTTTGCCATAATTGAGCAACCCTATTTCAGTTTATTTAACATGTTATTACTTGATTCTCTAGCTGTTTTTTTGATACAAAAGTGATCTCACGTTTTGTAAATTTCCACTTGCTTGAGTTTCAACTTTTCTTAACAATTTTACAGTCAATAATGACTCACAATTTCATGTCCAGAGAGATTGCTTTTGGCTACTGTAAGTGAACTGACCTATCACTGTGAGCAAAAAGGGAACTAGCCTCCTCTGGTTGAGTGCAAGAGGCATTTCCCTCGCTGCTTTTAAGGCCTGAGGGCTGCAGAGAGGACACTCGAGAAATGCCAAGAAGTTGCTGCTGCTGCCTTCAGTGCTGCTGTCGTTAGCTCCGTCTCTTAACTCTTCTCCACCCTGCTGCTCCTCCACTGTCTCCATCACTCCCCTCCCTTCTTCGTCTTCTTCTTCTTTTTTCTACAACTGGACGTTACATCTTTTGTTTTATTCCTCTTTCTATTCTCTTCGCCCCTCACTGCACCCTTATTTTTAACTCCGAGGGCATTACATCAAATCTCATATGCTTTCACATCTTCATTTTATGCTTTGCTGGTGCAGAGAGTTGGACCCTACACAAGAGGGTATTGGGTGGGAATAAAGCAGGGGGGTATATTTCAAACTAAGTGACTGTGGAAAGACAAGACGTAATGAGAGGAAGGTTTGGATTTGTCCGTCTTTTCAAATAGTGACACATCTGAAAGAGTCGAGTATTTCTCCGGCCAATAAAAGAAACACTAAAAGAGCTTTTTACTCTAACAAAGGCTTAAAGATTTCAGTCTGCTGGTGGTATAAAGATTTGAGAGATAGCACTATTACACCTAACTTTATTCTTTGGCTCCAAATAAACTCTGGAAAATATCCTGTGTATGATACTGGTGCTGCATAGATAGACGCTTGTGGGCATTTCTCCAGATGGTGCGAGTGTGTGCATGTGTGTGTGTGTGCGAATCTGGCCTCCTCTGCCTTTGTACCTTGCCAAAAATACCTGAGAAAACGATAGTGAGATCACACAGTTGATGCCTACTGTACTTTATTTGGCATTCAGACTCAAAAACTGCTCGTGCACACCCACGCACACTCACACATATATATTCTTACCTGTACACAGTCTTCCAGCTTAGGGCATTTTTCAACGTGACAAGCATGGATCATATTGTTCAAACACAGACATTGTTGCCTCACTGCAAATAAACCTGTGTGTACACTCATGCTAATTTATTCTTTATTTAAAAGATATCAATACTTTGCAAATATTGACCAGTCTTCTTCCACAGATGGTAAATGTTGACAGCTGCTCCTCTGGTTTGCGTTTATAGTGAGAGGGGGAGACAAAATTTCATTAAGTTTGTGGAAAAATTCAGTACTTTGGCTGTTGTGTGTAAGCATATTAAAAAATGGAGCTATTTTTGTTCTCATGGAGCAAAAACTGAACTGATTTTTCTTAAGTGAAGTTAACTTTAAGGAAAAGAACTGCAAGATTTTTAAAGTTTTCCTTGCATCCCCCTCATAACCCTTTGCCTTCCTTTTGTAAAAAGCAGTATTTCACTCTTCTTGCTGCTCTGTTTGACCCCACCAAGCAACAACTACTGTTGATGAAATATGAAGCCAATGCAGAGTACAAAAAATGAGGGTCATGGAGTGTCAGCTATAGTCTGGCAATTAAATTGTAAAGTCTTAAATTAAAATGAAACTTATCCAACAGAAATAAAGATGTTTTTACAGCCTGGGATGAAATAGAAATTTGTTATTAATTGGTGCTTTCAAGTGACATCATACTTTCGGATCAATACAGGAAGAATCTAGAAGGGTAAAGATTTCTGAAGTGCAAAAGTACAAAGACCAAAACTATAGTTCCAAAATGTGGTTTGTGGCTGTATCACACAGTATTTGACAGGTTTGGTTTGCCTGACAAAGAAAACCAAATCCATTGAAAATTGGAACAATGTTGCAACTTCACCCAGAATTTTAGGGTTGAAACTGACTTACAGATTTTTTGGTAAAAACAAACCACAGAAAAGTGCAGGGTGGCTGCATGCTTTGGTAAACACATTTACAACAACTTACTTTTCCACTAGCAAGCTGCTTTATTTTGATTTTGCTTTGGAGCAATATATGTGTCCTTTGGCCAAAAGTGAACTGATCTGTATATGGTCACTTTCTTTTTGCCGAGAACACTAATATCACTACATCAAAAATGAAGACTGGTAAAATTTACAAAAGTTTAAGATGATCCTGTTGACCATGTATGGTTGTTTTGGCAAAGTGTGTCATTCTGGCTCAATTACCTCCTCACCAACAAACATAAAGTGGCTTGTGTCTTTATACAATAAACATTCAGTATAAGCCCAGAACTTAACCTGAAGTCAAGGTGCCCCAGCTGCATTGGCACCGATGACCTGTGGATTAAACTCGTGTATTTATGTTAGTCATCCTCTCATCTGCTGCTCCTGATGGTCTGTCATTCTCTTAAATAAACTGTAGCAGAGTCTCCAAAACTTTGTCTGCAGTCCATAACGTCCAACATATTATTTCAGTGTCTAAGTCTGGACTGAAATTCACACTGAGACCATCATAAAAGCTAATCAGCTAAGCTAAATGAGTGATTCATTGCTCCAAAAAAAGTGCACCTTGTGTTCAGTGATGCATTGAGGTCCAGTCGGAAACATCGTGATGCGTTCAGGTTGGCCCGGTAAAATGATTTTTTGGTGAAGCTAAGAACAGAATTTCTTCAAATGTGTTTTAAAGAGCTGGAGATATAGATTTTTGCTGAACATTGAATAAATAAAGTGGAGATGAAATTTGTGTTCTTGGCAGTATGAAATAATTACATCAGTCACATTATGATAATGAGTTAATATTTTTAAATGTGTTGCCTTTTATTTATTAAACTATTTTCACTGTTTTGCCTGTTCGATTGAAATAACAGTTTTATTCAGTCTTTCAATAATTTTGTTTCTTCACATGATGAAAACAAGTGATAAATGAGCCTTTTTATTGTGTAATTTAGACATAATTAGTGTAGGATACTTGTTGCATTGCTCCTTGAGGTCTTTTTGTTTTGCTTTGCTGAGCAAACCTTTTGACTAATTGTTTTAAAATAACATGAAAACATGATTGTATCGTTACTGGCCGGTCTCACAAACAGGTGAACAGTATCAACCAAGAAAAGCCTGATTGGGGCATCCCTTCTTAAAGACAAACTTTTAATTGTTTTTTTCTTTTTTTTTCCTAATCATTTGTAAAACTGTGAGTCTGGTCCGAACAAGTATCAATGTTGATTAGAGCAGGGAGGCTCTGTGTGATGACAGCTCCAGACTGTAGAGGCACAAATAAAAGCTTCCGGCATCCTCTGATTCCTAAACATCCTGAGGGGATTTTCCTTATTGCATTCTTATTTCATTCAATTTTACAACATGAGCTCACACTTTATACTCCTCTATAAACAGGTAATGAGGGTTTACATGGTCCTTCAGTTTCTATAGCCATGTTGGCTCTCCACCTATAGAAGTTTTTCCTGTGTCGTCCATGTAATCCAAAGTGTCCAAAGTAAACAGCTGTCATCATGCAGTGTTAATTTTGACAGCAATTTTAATTTAGTTTTAGTTTTAGTCTTTTGCCTGAAACATCTTTTAGTTTTAGTCATAATTTAGTCATCTAAATTGTTTAATTTTAGTCTAGTTTTAGTTGATGAAATTTCACAACATTTTAGTCGACGAAATCTACTGTAAATTTAGTCGACTTAAATTTGAAGTGTAACGTGTAAGGCATTTTTTATGTTTCCTTGAATTTCTGAAGTCATGTTTTACACTTGGATAAAAAGAAACATCTAATAACCCTTTAATGAATGATAGTAAAGTTTGAATGTATAAATTAACAAAAACAAATTCAGCTTCTGTGTGAAATGCAGTCACCTTTATTTAGGCTACCTGGCAGAGCATCTCAGTTACAATACCAGAACTGACAACAAACAGTGAACCTGCTCTACAATAATATATCAATTCATAAAAAGTGCACCTCTGATTGGATCGCTCCCCAACTTTTCCGCCACCATGAAGCTAAGACAATTGTGACTGGATGTCCCTCATCCAGCCTTTCCACACAACCAAAGTAGCTGTGATTGGATATATTCTAACTTGTCCCTACTTTCTACATGATAAAATTAGGTCTGATTGGATTAAGTCTCTGTCAGACATTTTCGTCTAGTTTTTATTTGTTGACTAAAATAAATGTCAGTTAATTTAGTTTTAGTTTTTGGCCATGTGCACTTGTTTTTATGAGTTACTGTCTAGTTTCCGTCAGGGGAAGAAAGGTTGTTGATGAAAACTATGACAAAAATAATATTCAACCAAAATTAACACTGTCACCATGGCTGCAAAAATCCCTGTTTATGTAGGTTGGTAGCAGTTGTATCCATTTGTAAAGCCTGCAGACTGTCGGCACTGCTGGCGGAAGGACACCTAGGCTGTGCCGTGTACTGAAGTAGTGCTAAAACAAAGCGGCTTAATATTGGAAAAGAAAGTTTCTATAGATGCATTCAATATGGCGGGCAATCACTCCACACTTTTTGTGGCTTGTTTATGCCTTAAACTTTTTAAATACTCAGAGTTGTCAGCTCCGTGTGCAGTAGTAAAGCTTTGACTTTTGTGCTGACTTTTTCTGCACAGAGGCAGAGCTGATCACTGGCTTTTGCCGTGTAGCTCACTTCAAAACCTTGAACCATCACTTTAGTTTCTATCTGTATTTTCTTACTCTTTCCCTAAGATTGTGAATATTAAGTATGAATTTCATCCAGGCAACAGCAGCTTTCTAGCATGTTTAAAATGCAGATTAGCCCTCATTTTTGGAGGTCTGATAGCAACAGTGTTCACAATTCAAACAAAAAAATATTATTTTTTTTAAAGAAATACTACTTGACCGCTGAGTGTCTAACTCACATTTCTTGGCAGTTAATCAAATAAGCTTTGAGAAATATGTGTGAAGCCAACCTCATCATGGTGCAGGAGGAAGGCCAGAGACCAACATACCCTTCTCTGGAGCAGCACTCAGCTAAATGAGTTTAAAAAAACAGTGAAACGATTTTTAAACCAACAAAACTTTTCTTTTTCCTCGAAATCCCCAAACTCAAAAGTGTTTTGTCCACACACTTTCAAGAAAGAGTTTCAAATCCTCACTTACTGGGCTCTATCAGCGATACATAACGCCGCGCTTCATAACACATCCATATTTCATGATGGGATATAACTCTCCCCTCTCTTGGAAAAGTGTTGTTAGTGTGCTATCACTGCTCTCCTCACCTCTCTGAATCTTTGAAGTGGTATCATGTCTGCTGGACAGTGTTGAAAGGCATTATGGGAAATGTTGGACATCTGCAACCATTGAAGTATATCAATACATACAGAAGTGTACAAGTGCAAGGAAGAGGAGCAGCTCATAAATATCTAAACCTGTGGGTGCCCTAGAGATTCAGTGCTGTGTTTGCAAGAAAGGTGAATGTGAGTATTTATACAAATCTATTATATGATCTTATATGCAGAGAATTAGTACACTTCATTTAACTTTAATTTAAAGACTGAAGGATTTGTTAAGCACCGAGTCCCCGTTGGTTTATCATGGTCTTGAAAATCAAGTTGTTTTTTTTTTCTATTAATATTTATATCTGAGCAAATTAATCTTAGAAATGTGTTTATGAATTAAACACTTTCATCAGCCACAAATCTGGCCAGTCGATTTCTTTGTTTTTTAAGTCTTTAGTTCATCAGAGGAATTTTTATAACAGCAAAGACATCCCCTCTAAGAGGCTTACAAACATGAAGAAAATCAGTTCCCCACAGTTGTATTCTAAGTGATACTTTTAATAATTAGAAAGAGACTGAAAGGAAGAAAACATGTATGATAAAAACTAACAAGATTAAAGTAGTATAATATAACTGCTCTGTTAATGCAGTCTTGGATATATGCCACTGGTAATGATGTTTATTTCTGTATAATTATGGTGAAGCTGGCAGTGACCTTTGAACTACTTTTAGGTGAGACTTCCTTTCCATTTGACCATAATGTCAACAGAGCTCACCATCATTTCTTGGTTCATAACATCACAAGGCAGAGACTAATCCTCTGTTGAGTCTCAGTTCAGTTCAACAGTTGACTAATTAGCTGTTAACAGTGGCTTTGCTCTGATTAACCTCAGGGCTATGAGTCCCTCAAAGGACACTGATTTACTTGTGTGCAGTTTACATGTTTGCGGGAATTAAAACGTCATGGTGTTGCTATTTTAATGTTATTGTGATATGAGCCTTCACAATAGATATATCATGACAGTCTGAAATTATCCTAAAATATTACAATAAACTTTATATTGTGGTCAAGCAAAATTTTGTGGTTTAATGGTTCTATTTTTATATCTTTTGGTACAGCCAGCTGAAGCTAAAGCTGGCTTTTGAGCCTCCTACCTTTAAATGTATGCTTTGCTAGTTAATAAGAAAAAAAACGTCTCTTATTTCTGTTAGATTCAGAAAAACACATGTTGCTGCAGCAAGGATGGGGGACACTAGTTACTTAGTTTGTTGCCATAGGGAAATTGGGGTGTGGCAGGAATCACAGACATTTGGCAATAAAATACAGTGTCAACACTGATACAGTGTTGAAAATAGACAAATAAAAACACATCAACATCACTGGAAACTCAAACAATGCACTCACACAAAGGGTGTTTGTCTTTGTGTATCATGCAGGTCTAGTTTCAGGTATTTGGTGAATCTGCGCACGGCTTAACCAGACATAGCATCAAGCAGATTTGTGGCCCAAGAGTAACAGAATCAATGCTAATGCTACCAATGCTAAGGCTGATGCCTTATCTTTATTACATAATACATTTTCCTGAAGCAATACGAAATCCTAGCTTTTTTGACAAACTGCCAATTCCACAAATGTTCACATACTGTATTTTGGAAAAATCAGCACATATTGCTGGTGAAGTATGCGGTTTTAAATGAAGCACTAGGTTTGAAATTGTTTTAAATGATAATGTACACATTAGGAAACTGAGCATCTTTGTTTTCAAACGTAATCTCAGGTATTTTAGGAAACATATAGTAAAGAAAATGTAATATTGATGAATGATTTGTTTAACAGTCTCCAGCACACACTTTTAAAATGATAAAGATAAAACTAAGCAGAGGGCTTTGGGTGTTGAAGCAGATGCCCTTAAAATGTTTTTATGATTAAGAAACTACAGAGGCTGACACGAAATCCCAGAGCTGAAGCCGTTGAATCTTGAGCTTGTGATTAACTACCTCTCTTGGTTTGTGTTTAACTTTGAGAGATTTCTCACCTTTTAAAGATCAGAGTGTCCAATCACACAAAAGAATATGAAACAAGTCGTCTCTCTTTCATGTCCCAACAGTTTGAAACCTTTCAAAGGCATCAAACTCCCTCTATCTATCCACCAGAGGAGGTATTCACCTATTATGTGTGCCTCTGTGTCGTAGACAGACGATGATCGCCTCAGGGCACGCGACCACAGTGTGCTCACAGATTGGACTTCATTAAAGCGCAGAAGATTGCACCAGGCAGGATCACCGAGCCCCTTTCTCTCTCGCCGTCTCCCCTCTTCCTTACTCTTCTTCACATGACGGTCTGATGTAGTGTCCTCACGGCAGATTAAATATAAAAGAAAAATAAATAAACAATGTGAGCGGGAGGAACTGGGAAAGTTAACTTATTTAAACTTGAAATAGTGATGCAAAAGAGGTGGAGGGGCTGTACGCTGGAACAAGAACATATCCAGCTGAACTACCAGCCAGATGGTCACTGAGTGTGTGTGTGTGTGGGGGTGTGTGTGTGTGGGTGTGTGTGTGTGTGTGTTCAGCCAGGTGCTGGTCATCATTAGCTCAGGGCTGTATGTCAGATCTTCCTGCAAGCACAAATTACTTGAACATTGCTGCTGCCAAAACCCAGCAACAAGCAAAGCAACCTCCACATTAAATCAGCCTTTCCTTTTATACTTCTCTGATAACTTAAGGGTGTCATTAATATGCAACTACAACAAACAACCGTGCTTTCTTAAGCATGTTTGTATGCTTGATTTAGTGTTGGAAAAATATTTTTATTCACTTTCAGTCTGGATGATGTAGTCAAGTTGGTAAATACAACTTTACGGGGAAATTAAATTATAAATCCTTGAGTGTACGCACAAAGAAGAGTTTCTGTATTTCCATTTGTGGAGTTAATCAGAATCAGAAACAGTAATACTTTATTAATCCCCAAGGGGAAATGTGGTTGTTTCAGTTGCTTGTATACACAGTATAGCAGTAGGAAATATCAAATAAAGACATTAAAATAGATAAGAGCATAATTGTAAAAAAAATAAATGGAATGAAAAATTGAAAAGAAAAATTATGTTGGCAGGTTGCGAACATGAGAGTCTTCAAGCAACTTCCTTATGAGGAAAAATAAGTAAGTTAAGTAGAAGTGAGATTGTAGATTATCCTGTATATGTTTATTAGTAAATAATCATGACTTTGGCTTAATGTTTATATTTTATCTAGTAAAATTTTGGTCAAACACATTTTAAAGAGCATAAATGGACAACTTATTATTTCTAAAATGGCATATCAAGGAGGACTTGTTTATGATTGGTGAAGGCATTCACATTCTGATGGGGAAAACTTATTTTTAATTAATGTGATCATGTCATCAAAAAATACAGATTAATAAAAACTAGACAAGAATAACTCTGAGAAAAGTAGTTACTGTACATGTATGTAATAATAAGGGGGCCTTAAAATTAACTTTTACTAATTCATGAATGCAACGTAAATCACAGAGTATTTATTTACTTTTGGGCAAATGCATTTTTTTTTCTTTATCATGTTTGACCACATTTGTATGAGGAATTTTTCATTCGCTTTTCTGCCATTTAAACGTTAAAGATAAAATCCTAAATCAGTCTATTAATCAAAAAGGCAATTCAAACTTAAACAATGAATAAATTAATACAAACTAAAGTCAACCTTTTGACAAAGTAGTAATAAATTGATATAGCTGCCAACATCGCACCACCAGTTTTACAGTATACATTTAAAAGGTAACATCAACCTACTGTGTAAGGTACTTAAAGAGGCTGTATTATGTTTTTGTCTGACTTCTTTATGTGCTGTGGTGTGTTTTAAGTGTCTCCTCTGCATGATAGAGGACCTGTTTATGCAAGAAAGCAAAGTCTGGACCATCACAGCTTCTTCTTCCCCTCCTGTGAGCAGCGCCCATCACTGGCTTAAACAGCTGAATCACCCACAGTCAGAATTAAGGTGACACACCAGTCGGGGTGGGGCCAAAAGGGATGGGAATTGATGGAAATTAATGAGACACAAAAGTAGGGATTTGAATTGATTAAACTAATGTGATACACCAGTCAAGGTTGGAATTGATAATAATGAAAGTGACACATTAGTAGGGATGTAATTAATAATGTTTTATTGATACCAATACCATGATTGATCCAATTCTCTATTTCCTTATCCATTCCTGTGGATGTTCTGTGCGAAAAAGCAGGTCTACACAGGCTGTAGCGGAGAGGAGAGTCAAATAGCTTAATGTTTGCTGCCAACTGGTGACCATAGGCTGCACTAAAATACAAATTAAAATGTTCAACAAATTATTAAATAATAATAATATTATTAATAAACTATCAAGATATTGCACAAAATAATCAATACAGCATTACCTCACAACATATCAGGATTTACTGGTGTATTGATATTTTTTACTCCCCTTTTAAGATCTGTACTTATAATGGAAAATGAATAAATAAAAGGCCAAATATTAGCAATTGTTGTAGTGTAACTCTGCAGGTCCACAGCCGCAGTTCGTCCATACCAGTGATCCAGAGCAGCCTAATGGACAAGAGCCTGAGTCAGAGTTTTGTGTAAATTGGTCTCGTCAGGTGTGGTGCTTGTCCACGTTCACTCCACACACGACCCCACTGCTTAGCCACATGTGAGAGGAACGAAAGCGATCGCACAGTGTGATGACACCAGCTGACCCTGTTTACGCAGGTTTTGCAACATATAGGACAACAGAAGAGACGAATATGTAAAGCTGTCATTACTTGAACAACATTTATATCTATTTAAACTAAAAAACAGTTAGAAATACTAAAGCTAATGAGCTAAACATCGGATTAAAGCCAGTTTTATCTACCTTTGTGATGCAACAACAGAGCATTTAATTGTTATCTAGGTTTGTTTTACTGACATTTTCTTTCTCTTGGGAAAATTGCATGTAATGGAAGCATAAAAGCAATAACAACCATGTAACTCCTTGTTGTTTGGCAGAGTTTGTCAAGTTTTCTTAAAATATGTAATGTTTTTAGTGTTTTTGTTTGGCTAGCGGGCTGCCGTAAAGGAGCTGGAAGGCAGCATGTGGTCCCCAGGCTGTTGGTTGCCAACCCCTGATCTTAGCCTCCTGCCAGGGTGCCAAATTGGCTGTTTAACTCACCTTAAGTGGTTAATTAGAGCAGAAAGAAAGGAAGTAGTTAAAATATCTGAACTGAGCATACATTTAGACATAATTGTTCAGAAACAAACATTTACTTGCCATGTGGGGTATAACCCTGACATTTTCCCTCCAAACATCAGATTTAGCAGAATTTTGCCCTCGGCTGGTATTCATTTGTGGACCCTGCATCTGCTATAAAACACCTTGAGAATGACCATAACTCCTGGACAAGAGCACTTAGGGTTTTGGACTTGTCTGTTTGCCAGTTGGTGGAGATTTGTGTGTATGCTTGTGGGTTATTTGTGAATGCATGTCCTCACTCTAGCAGGATTTCTGATATTTCCACGTAAATGAGTGCTTTGAGTGCTGGAGAGGGCATGAATAAACAACAGCTGGACAAACACGGGGGATCAAATATGCATCAGGTGGGTGGTTTCTAACGGTTCATTTTTAATGTTTATAACTTAAATGCAGACAGACATTAGAATACAAAAAGACAAGGAAGAGTGAAGGGAGAGAATAAATTACAATTTCTGCCTGTTTTTTTTTCTCTGCTTTATATTGTGTGCCTGTCAGTCAAGGTGAGTGGTGGACAAGACAGAGATAACAAAGAGCTGTTTTTGTGGGGAGTAAGTAAACTCGACAAAAACGGTCTACAAAGGATTGACGAATTTTCTTTTTTTTTTTTCCTGATGTGTCTGTCCATCAGTGAAATCTGCTCCCACCAGAGGCCCTGATCCTCCAAGGCTCTATTTGAAGAATAATTACCAGCCAAATGCAGGGTCACCCGTCAGATTGCTCATCTTCTTTAGAGAAATCCATCTCTGGTAATTATATTTCTCATTAATATCAAGAAAAAAGACTAAAGGGCAGCCGGGATGAAACAGAAATCCAGCTGACCTTTGATTGCGGTCTGATTTGGAGCGTTGATGAAGCTTCAAAGAAAAAGACGTTTCACACTTTGATCTCAGGATCCAGAGAAAAAATGGCTCATGCAACTGTGACAGACATGAGCATCCACTGTCTTGAATTAATTGATAACCATCGATGAGTGTTTTGTCTTGGAGGGGAGGTTGACTGCTCACATGATGCAGAATACATTTACAATGTTTGAGATAAGGAGAATGTAGCTGAGGGTCATTAGTTATCAAGTTGTCATAGATCAAGAAAAATTCATAAAACAAGAATTAAAAGTAAATAGTAATACATTTCAGCACTTGTTAATATTAAACCAGAGCAGTGTTAGTAGCTTATAATTACATTTTCCAGTTGCTTTGTGGTAGCATTGTTGTTTTCTGAGTCAAGTAGCTTTTCAGTAGCTTAATTATTTTATTGATTAAGCAACGCGATTGCATGTAAACAAAGTACATGTTCTCTCATCACAGAGGCAGAGCAGCAGCAGAGTTCTGTGTCACAGCCCAAAACACTTTTAAGGATGAGGAAATGATACGGGTGTGTAACTGTAGTGGACAGTGTGTTTCCACATGATGCTGGCTCAGCTGTCTAACCCTTTAGACCTCCAGTATCTGTCCTTCAGCTGAACTCATGAGCCGAGGGAGGGGACAGGAGAGTGGTACATGCACATACCATAATTTCTCGATTATAACGCTCACTTTTTTGCTTTTAAACAAGCTCTAATTTTCCAGGTGCATATTATACACAAGTACAAGCAAAACACTTAAATATTTCGTCTCGCCAACATCGCAACGGCAGCACATCTGATACAAAATGCCGAAATATTCTCTTTCTCTGTGAAAACGCATGCAAACACAGATCTGCCGTCTCTTGAGCAAGGGGACGCAAAGTAGCTGCACCGTGATTGGTTGAAGACATTGGCATGTTGATAGCTGCTCTCTGATTGGTCAGCACACTATGACTGAGCATGTTCAGGCTGAAACTGAGTAATTGCTCATGCGTGAAGCAGAAGGTGTTTCCACATCTGCTTGAGAGAGAGAGAATAGTGTATTTGTTGTGAAAATACTGATATTTCATGTTATATTTGAATACAGTGTTTTTCCAGGCAAAAATCGTAAAAATATGGGGTGCGTGTTATAATCAAGTGCTTGTTATAATCGAGATATTACGGTAGCTGATTCACGACATTGATTACATAACAAACACGTTTTAAGTTAACCATCACCAGTGCAGCTTGTAATGATCAGCTTATAATCGTTCAGCCACTAACTACTCCTTAAAGAGGAGAGAAGAGGCGCAAAGATCACGAGGAAACAGTGGAGAAGTTGATTTCAGATTAGGAGAGACAGGAACAAGTTGAACCAATAAGGAGAGATAAGAGGCCTCATGTTATTATCAGGCAACTTTATGAGCTTGCTTTGTGTTTATTTGACCGAGTACGGACTGTTTACCACAAAACATGATTTCAGCCATTAGAAAATTATTTCAGTGTCTTTATTAAGTGACAAGCAAATTGAACTTATATTATTTATTTAGGACAATAAGGCAGTTGTGTAATTACCCTCAT
The DNA here is from genome assembly GCA_037902135.1 of Cetoscarus ocellatus. Classification (NCBI taxonomy): domain Eukaryota; kingdom Metazoa; phylum Chordata; class Actinopteri; order Labriformes; family Labridae; genus Cetoscarus; species Cetoscarus ocellatus. The sequence goes on from JBAMNC010000550.1 coordinate 238,605, forward strand.
CATATGGCTGTATGGTTGATTTTCGTATGTGATTAATTTCTTTTTTTAAATGGATGAAAGTTATAAGATAAGTACACAAAGGGCCTGATCTGCTAAAGGTTTGCGTGTATAAAAACATGTGCAAACTTGATAGCGTGCGCAAAGCTGATCTACTAACAGGGTGCACCGAGGATTGCATCCGTCAAATGAGCAAAATAGCACATGCAATCCATTTAGCGTGTTTGCCTTCATGAATATGCAGAATACATGCAGATGATCAGAAAGCGCAAAATACTGAGAGGAGGAGATGCAAATGTAATCATTTAGCACCCGCAATGTGACCCGCAAACGTTTTTGCATCTAAATTTAGCACGTTTGAAAAGCAGGTGCAAAAAAGGCACAGCGTTACGCACAGAGGGCTGCGGTCATTGTGGCGAGAAACAGGAGTCCCACTTCTTGCTTCCGGTCTTGCTCGTAGCTCCCACTACAGTTCACACGGAGGTTTCTGAAATTTTCCATTCAAACCTGATAAGTCTCCACCGGTAGACATTTTTTCAGCATGTACTCTATACAAGTATCCTTGTGTATCCAAAACAAGCAGTGGTCTTGATCCCTGCACTCAATGGCCAGTTTCTGTCAATGGGTAGTAGGGCTGAACGATTTTAGGAATAATTTCTAATTGTGATTTTTCTGTCAGATATTGCTATTTCAATTTGATTCACAATTTTCTTCAAGTCAAGCTTCAGTGCAATATTCACTATTTTTACAGTATAGACAACAGTAAGGAAATTAATGATCAAAAACACACAACACATTATTCATCATCTAATATGAATGATAAATAATCTGTTTTCATTATTTAAGGGATACTCCAACTTCTACTCCTAAACAGAGGCTTTGTATTGTTGACCTGCTTACCAGCACTTCCATAAATGCAAATTGTAAAATTTGTATTGTAATTTTAAAACAGTAAGTGTAAAATAGTTGACACAACAGCTCCAGGGTCAGTCAGGGGTGCTGCAAAAAATTGCAGCTTTGGCGATCACATGATTGCGTTGTCTGAAATGCAATTTCAATCTGAAAATGATAAATCGCCCTAATGGGTAGTAGTTGTTCCTCTTTTTGAAGGATGCAGAGCCACCCTGTCACAGCTGATCAACGCGTTTAACTGTCAATGCACAGAAGCATCTATTTCAGTCAAGGGTCTACATTCATTTTTGTATTTGTGAGTGTTGTCAGCTCATTTGACAGACTCACTGATTTTTTAATCTGTATTTATGATACTTGTGGCTGCTTTTGTGGCTAAAAAAATGCATCTCCACAGCACAGCAGTACTTCTGCCATCCGCAGAACTGAGTGATGTCTTATGTCTGCAATCGGTCAAAAAGCCCCAAAAAGTTAAAAAGATGAATGAATAAAAACAAGATTGAACAACCACAGGGAGCCCCAGCATGCTTATGACATCAGTAACTGTTGTAACAATGAGATTAGGCCAACTACTTGTGAGTTTTTAACTAAATAGGCAGTGATATGTTTTTTTTGTTGTCAAATGGAAGTCAGTCATCTCAGAGTTTCTTTACTGTCCTGACATTCTCAGATTATTGTCTACTTGCAGGTGTTTTTCCTATTGAGTTTGTTACCAACACCAAAGCACATGTGCACACAGACTAATATAAGGTAGATGAGGGTTTCCGGTTGACGGTCCTTGTCAGAAAAAAGTACAGATATTCTGGCTTTATATTTTTTAAGGTTTTTTTTTAGAGGCCAACAGCAGAAGTGGCATAACTCATAAATAACATAAAATGGTTGCAACAGACAAAATTATCCCCAGAGTGGGGTTAAGATTTGCTTGTATACGTTGTATTTCTGACAATGATAAGAATCAAAACATTTTGACAGTTGGATCAAAGAGCCCTCAAGAGATGATGAACAGATGTTGCATTGTTCTCCATCTTGAACACCGTCCAGCACCACAGGGAGAGAAAAGGAGGCACTTGCAACAGCGATACACTCTTGTAATCTTTCCCCCGCTCTTGTTAGCATGCATAAGACATGCAAAGTGTGCTCTGGCCTGGAGAGAAATGTTAACCAGGACAAGAGATGTCAGAGGAGAGTGGAATAAAGAAAATCCAATATAGTGTGAGAAAAGATTTAAGAGGAAGCGCGGCTTTATGTTTTTTAGACAACCCAACCACTCAAAGTTATCAGTGTGTTTCTTTATTTCTCCTTGACAGTCTGACAGTATCGGCAGGCAGACTACCTCTCTTAACCTTGTGTGAAATAAATTGATGCTTGCAAAGTGAAGAAGGACGTCTTCCTTCTTCATGTGGTCGTAAACGCTATCCTGCATCATCAGAGGGTGATTCTGCCTCTCTGGTAGGTGCATCAGCATGAGGAAACAACGGTCCACTACCTTTTGCTGCAGGGAGTTTAATTTCAATTGTGTGTAGAGCCCGTAACCGTCCTGGGAGGTGTCTTTCCAACAACCCTATACATAATGGATTGCTTATTTGAGATCCTGAATGTCCCAGTTAAGTTTGTGTCAGTTAAAGTCATGAATAATTTCCACCTTGGTTTCCTTGGGCTTTCAGCGCCTTCCTTTCTTTTTCCTTCCACCCTGTTTGTGCGCCTCCTCCTCGGGCACTGTCTGGGCTGGAAAAAAAATCCTTTCTCCTTGTCTCCTCAACCCCACTGCAAACAAAATCTTCCTGTTTAGCTTTCTCTGAACCTCAATCCTTCTTTGTGTCATCATTAGCCTCCAGATGTTGCTTCACACAGGATGCTATTTCTCTGTGAAGGACTTTCTCCTTTGAAGCCTGCTGCCAGTGACCCCACGGCCAAATCAAGAATTAAGCTTCAACCTGATATGGCCCACAGAGGAGAGAAGGAAGGAGGAGAGAGGGTAAGGAGATAAACAATCTGAAGACATTGCCTCTGTCACAATATGCCCTTCAGATGTGACTCCATTGTTTATGAGTGTTGCTGGCGAGGACAGTCTCGACATCTCTGCCCACACTAACGTTAGCTGTTGTTCACTGTACAGAGTGGTATGAGCTCCTCAGCAGGGCCGGCCAATCACTCATACTGACAGGCTAATAAAGGGACTCTCTGTTAGTAAAGAGGTAATGGTAATCCACAGGTGGCCCATCTTTCATTTACTTCACCCTCTCCCCCTTCTCCCGCTCTTTCATTTCTCTAGTTTTTAAATGAAAACTTTCAGGTTGAAAACAACAGTCTACCAAAGACTCTTGCAGATTCCTTAAAAGTGTGAAAATGTTCCAGATTTGATATCTGGAATTTAAAAGGATCGTTTGTCATTTTTGAAGTCGGGTTGTATGAACCACATGGCATTAGTCTGAACATTAGCCACAGTAAGGGATATCAGGTTTGTTTGTACAGGCACGGAAGCCAAGGTAGTTGGCAGCATCTCTGCATAATATATGGCGTTTTAGGTGAAAAAAAGCCAGAAAAACAGTGTTGAGTGATTACACGCTATGCCTTACATATTGACAATAACTTACTTTCCACTACCAAGCTGCTTTGTTCTGCTTCACCTACAATGTGCAGAGGAAAAGCAGTAACAACACAGTGTTAATACAGTGCTGGCATCTATTGGTAATCAGTGTAAGCTGATCTGATGTTTTGATGGATTACTGATGGGTAAATTATTTGTTCAAGCCTCTGAATTGTCTCCCTCTACATCAGAGAGTTTAGTCTGACTTCACTGTCCGCCAGTTATCGAGCTGATTTAAATGTATTTACGACTATGTCAAGAGCGCAGATTAATGGTTCAACAACAAATTTATTTCAGGCCTTAATTCTTCGATCATTGCAGCGGTGACAGGGACAGACAGCCTGTGTGCAATGTCTGCCCAGTCAAGCTATACAGAAGGATGTGAGAGGATCTGATCATTCTTTTCAAGCATCCTTCAGTCTTTGTTATACAGAAAAAAGTCACGACAGGCATCATGTTTATTACCTCCGCCAAGGAGGCTATGTTTTTTGTTTGTCTGTTTGTTTGTTAGCAAGATTACCCAAAAACAACTGGATGGATTTTGCTGAGATTTCCAGGAGATGTTGGTAATGGCCCAACTTTAATATTATGAGATTTTGGTGGTGATCCAGAGAACCGCCATTTGCTAACATTCGTTTTTGCTCAATAACTGTTAAACTAATAATGATATCAACATAATTCTGAGTGCTAGGTGTAGATTTCCAGGGTCTAGGAATCATAATATGATGGTAACTGTATTATGGAACTATTTCTTGTAGATGTAACAGCATTATGTGAGCTACCTTGGTGGAGACTTGTGCTCTTCAAGTGCTTTCTAGTTTCTTTGTGGCCAGGTACCAAATGATCTATGGCTTAGTGCTTGTTCATGACCTCTGAGTTAGAGTATTTACAGCAAACCCTTTGATTATGAGTCACAGCCACAAGCCGTTTCTGAATGGAGTCTGTGCTGTCTGATTGGTAGGTTGAACAAATGCTACACTTCACAGAAACAAACACATTTGGGGCCAATTTCCAACTCTGTCTGTGGCCATGGCTTAAACAACAGTCGAGCTTGCCCTGTTTATTTTCATGTAAGAGAAACAGTGGACATACTCTCCTCTCAACCTGACACAAAACACACAATTTACCCACTTTAACAACTGATAATATTTAGTGTAGCACTACTTAAGCAATGTTACCCTAACACCAAACTACCTCTCGACTCACTGAAAACAACTCCTGCACAATGAACAAAGCAAGAGTCAGAACTGAAAATTATGTGAAAAGAGCTCATATGATCAAAAGGAAGAGTTGTTTAGCAGCTTCACTGAAAACTGACTCACCTACAAATGAATTTGCACCTTTTTTGTGAATAAAACATTTAAACTAGGGACTTACAAACATTTAATAGCCATTGTAAGACTAGATTAACTGTAAATATAATAAAGATTTGACCTCCTAGGACATTTTTTTTCCCATTTTGTCAAGTTCTTTTTTAAATATTGCATTGCTCGTGTTTTTATCCTGGCTCATCTGCTGCTAGTCCATTAAGGCAGGCTCTTTTTTTATGGCTAATGGAGTGAAGAGAAAGTTCTGTGGGAGAGAGGTGATTGTGAGACCAGTGGAAAACAAAGTGTGAGAAGCAGCGAGCAGTATAAACTAAATGTGCCACTGGCTCAGCAGGCCTGGTAATAGACAGCATTTGTCGGTTACACTTTGATGAGAAAAAATGGTCTCTACCTGCTCCAGTGTGTGTCTGTCTTTATGTTCCAGTGAGTGTGTGGGAGAAACAGACGGTGCACAGCCAGCTTCTCGCTTTTTGTTTCCTTCAAACTCTCGCTTTCATTCCTTTCTCTGCCTTCTCCTCTTTTCATCTCCCTGCTTCTCAATTTACTCCTCCTTTCCTGCTTACTTCTTCTCCCTCTTTCTCAATCGACTCTTTCTCCATCTCTCCCGGGTCTTAAGGGCATCCTGCAACCATCGCCGGACCGAGCAGCGATTCAGCCGCTCAGGTGGCTCCAGCCTGCGAGAAATTGGAGCCATGCATCACCCGCCCTTAGATTGACGATAGAAAAATTCCATTACAGTCCGTCTCATGTCTCCAGAGAGATGTCCCAAAGAGAGGAGAGAGGGAAAGCAAAATGGAGACAGTGAGGAATGTTTAAGGAGAGATAAAGAACAAGGGAGTATTTTGATAAAGATCGTCCAGCTAGGGGACAGACAGGATAAAAGGGTAATGGCTGTAAAGTATCACCATTACAATGTATCACTGTCATAACGGTGCAAGCGGAGCATCAGCGGGACTGTTTGAACCTGCTCATCTCTGCTCTCAGAGGACCTGCGATGCTGGGACTGTCAGCCACGTCCACAGATGGAGTTTATTCATTTTGAATAGAAATCTTTAGAGTAAACTCTGTTGTGCAGCTGTGGGCTCAAGCCCTATCAATTATAGGTGGCTGTCCTGAGGTGTCCTCTGGAAAATATGGTGTCCTTTTCAAACCTCTGGGATGTGTTGCAATCCCTAAACCCTGGAAAAGTGGACAAGAAAAATTGACTTTTTACCGTTAAAAACAAATTATCTACTCCCAGGGATCACTTTGTTAGGCCCTCCTGTACACCTGATGCTGGATGAATAAATCTAAATAACAAATAATGGACTATCAATTCAGTGATTATAGACATGAAGCCATGATCAAGCAATTACAACATCTAAATGTCAAAGTATTCAGACAACAATCAGTGTAGAAGGTTAGTCAATTAGGAGTGTTTTCTCAAGGTCCTTTCCTGTTGAAACAACAGTATGTAGAAATTTGGTTTGGTTTTTACCCCTAAAAGTCTCGTCATGCAATTCTAGAATCAATAAATACACATTAATTTGACCCTCCTGATAATTACAATGTACTTTTGGTGACAGAAAGTGATGATGGCCAAGTCATTTTTAGAAGCTTTGGAACCATTTCAGCTGATGGACTACGGTAGCATGACTGGATTTTTCATTCATTTTACTCTACTGGTGTCTATAGCCCTTATTCTTGTATTACTCACCAGTATTGTGAAGCCTCTGAGGACATTTATGCCATGTTTACCATTATCTGGTCTCTTGCTCAGTCACAAACCATGTCTCGTTGAGTTTATGAAAGTTTATAAAACCCCCTTACCAACATGGGAGATGACCAAGGGCAATGTTTTGTGAAATGAAAAAAAAAATGTATAAAGTATATGGGAACTTAGCAAGCGTCTGTAGCCAAATGTTACCAAGGTTGTGGTTTTTATTCCCTAACTTTCTTTGCTTTTTTGTGTGCCCATGGTGAATTTACAATATGTTGGACCACAAAATAATCTAACAGAATAATAATGAGGTCTTACCATGCTCTTTTTTTTTTCAAAATTTCCCTGGAATCTGTCTTCTTTGAATTTGACAATATTATTTTTTTAAATCTTTGATTAACTGGAGGAAAAAAACACCTTGAGTAATTCTAACAGTTAGTGCCGGACAAGGTTGTGTAAATATTTGCATTAAATATTTTCCATAGGTTGGTTCATTTCACTGACAGGTAAACAGAAATACAAATTCAGACATATCAAGCAGGATAGTGGTAGCAGGATTGTCAAAATCAAGTACAATTGAGACTGCTCTCCTCGATGTGGCTACTTGTGTTTAAATCAGGCCAACAGCTCTCTTCCCTCATGCCCTGACTCTTTCTGACTCTTTCAACTGTTCTGTCCATCAAATAAAGACATAAGAATAAGTCTTAAAAGAAAGAAAAGAGCACCTTTTTTAAAATGTCTTTTGATAAGTTGTAAAATCTATTATAGTTTGCTGTGCATAGCTAATGTTAACAGTTGTAGCATCGCCAGCTTTAGCCCTCTTGTTAACACCCACAGTCCTGTTGGAGTGTGTGGATCCCCATTGCTCTTGGCATTATACTGGTTTAATATAACACTAACATTAAACATAATTTTATCAGTTATTTGAATAAAATACTGGAGGACACACTGCCTGAATGATATTGTATTTGTTTACAGTGATTGCTTACATCCAGCTAGGAGAGTGGGAGGGGCAGACTCAATAACTGTTGCTTCAGCCTGTCCATGTCTTGGCATTACAAAAACATATTCATCAAATAGACTTGTAGTTTTTTATGCCATTTGGGAGAGCTGATGAAGCTTCATCAGCCAGTTGACCAAATTTATTCACTGAAAGATAAAAGAGACCCTTCTTCACTTCAGTCGTATGCGAATCTTTCTAACAGAACTCTAAAGTCAGATGTGGCCCAAGAAGAAAATAAAGTATATGCAGTTTTTTTTATTACAGCATGATTCCCAACTTTTATCATACTGCTGATCTTCCCATGCATTTATCAGGAAAAAAAATCAATACATTACATCACTAAATATTATTGCAACACCATGTAGCAAACATGGACACATACATACACTGTTTAAGGTTCTTTGGCTCAGTGTTTTGTTGTATAAAGGCCACAAAAAGTCAAGTTTATATCCAGGAGCAAAATAATGCCTCACCTCACACAGGAGCTGTGTTAACTGATCTCTAAAATCAACAGCATGCAGTAGTGGATAGCCCTTTTTACAACGGACCATGGTTGTAGCATTTAAATGTGTGTTTTCTGTTATCACAATGTCAGAGGTAGACCTCAGCTCTTCAGTGTTTGCTCACTCCTACGCACGGGAGCATATGGTCAGTAAATGCCCTTTAAGCGTTATAGAGTGGTTTATAATATTTCTGTATAGAGGAGCAATGCTGCTTCCTGTTGTAAATTGATTTTTTTCCTTTTTCTTTCTTAATTAAGATTATTGGTGATTTGCCAAAATGAAATTGATTCAGTTTAACAAGGAAGTTTAATCTCTCCATACACTAGAAGGACTAAAGACTGGAGACTCTGCGCCAACAGTGTTGTGCTTAATACTTGAGCAAAGCCACGATGTTTAGAGATGAAATGATCACAGGAATTGTTTGTATGTCTTTTTTTCATTCATTTTACCAGGAATTTTCCTACCAGGGTACAAAGATCTCTTTTGCAAGGGAGTGCTGGCCAAGACAGAAGTACAAGTTTCTCAAAAAGAACAAACATTCATTTAAAACACAAAGATTCATTGTACATCAAATCAGCATGTATGCACAAAGAAGTGCATACACTGGTCAAATGATCCTTAATTTTGTTTTTTATAGTTCTCTATGTAGGGCGGCACAGTGGCGCAGCAGGTAGTGCACGTGCCTCACAGCAAGAAGTTTCGCTGGTTTTATCCCTGGTTCGGGCAGGGCCTTTCCGTGTGAAGTTTGCATGTTCTTCCCATGCATGCGTGGGTTCTCTCTGGGCACTCCAGCTTCCTCCCACAGACCAAAAACATGCTCATTAGGTTGATTGGTGACTCTAAATTGCCCTTAGGTATGAGTGTGAGCGTGAATGGTTGTCTGTCTCTCTACGTGACCCTGCAATCGACTGATGACCGGTTCAGGGTGTACCCTGCCTCTCGCTCAATAGGCTCCAGCTGGGATAGGCTCTAGCCCCCCCGTGACCCCGAAAGGGATAAGCGGTATAGAAAATGAATGAATGAGTTCTTTATGTAATACAACACTCTAATTTATGGTGATGCTGCAAGTCCAAGACCAATATGATGGAGCAAAAGAACTTAATGCTATCTTTCCAAAGACAGAACAAGTTTGAGAAACAACATACATAATCAATTCTTGAGATTGAATGCCACGGCTACAGATAGTTCTTAGTGTCAGTAGAAAACAAGGATAAGAAAGCAGTTCATATAGTTTGGCCTTATAGAGGAAGAAGACTAGCCAGCTTTCTTATAAATGACATAATGATGTGTGCAGAAACCCAGACCAGAAGCAAATCAGTATAAAGCAGCATTCACACACTGATGTTTAGGCCAACTTATGCTGATGTATAGGGAAACGTCCAGCCTAAAGCCTCAAACTAAGATAATGTCAGTTGGGCAATGCTGATGTTCATCAGGTACATCGACAGATTTTATGCCAGCTTAAAAATTTGATGTTTAATCTGACTCGCTTATAAATGCCAGTAAGAGTTGACCTACACGTACCTTCGCTAGCCTCTATTACAGCTGCATTCATCTTTCATCCCCTAGGGATGGTGTCAGAATACTGAGACCAGCTGTAGTTACATGTGGTGAAATGGCATATACATCTGTCTTTATAAGGTGCTAATTGAGTGACGTCACCGTACTTTTTATTTATTTATTTAACTTTTGTTTAACCAGATAAGTTCCACTGAGATCAGGATTCCATTCATAAGGGGGATCTGACCAAGATAAGACAAGATAAGATATTCCTTTATTAGTCCCACAGGGGGAAATTCCAAAATATATAGCAGCTGCAGGAAACAAGAGAAATATAAGAAATAAGCATTGTACTGAAAATATAATTTATAGCTGACCAAGAGGTCAGCTATAAATAAAAAACAATAAATATGGAATAACAATTATATGGACAGTAACAATTATAAACACAGGCATTGTTCATAGGATTCTTGCTGCCTGGTGAGTAAAATGGAACAAAAAACTGTAGCTGAGACCAGTTTGGACATTTTCAGTTCTGTCTGTACAGTGCTCCAAGTGGTGGGGGCAGCATAACAAAAAGCTTGTTTCCCCAATTCACTTGGGACTCTGGACACATTTAGGTGATAGATTGCAGAAGAGCGTAAGGCATAGGTGCTCTTTGATCTCTGCAGATGAGAACATAGGTAGGACAGAACTGATCCAAGGAGAGACTTATAAATCAACATCATCCAATGGGTATACCTACGGAAGCTCAAGGAGGGCCATCCAGCTTTGGCATAGAGCTCACAGTGGTGAGTGAGGCGACCGCAACCAGTCACAAAGTGTAATCCACAGTGATAAACAGTGTCCAGTGCCCGAAGACATTTGGTTGAACTTTGTACACCCATCAACAGCAACAAGCAACGTTAGGCCAAGTTCCACAAAGTTCCCACTACCATGTGCTGCCCATGTGCCTACGCATTCATCTACAATGGCAAACGTTTAAAATCTAGTCAGGGGGTCATCGGGAAATGTCCCTCTCCACCAACACAATATTTCTCTCCACTCCACTCAGTCTTTCTGAAAATGTGAGACAGGCCTCTACACTGACAATGTTCAAATCTAGGCTCAAAACAGCTCTGTTTAACTGTGCATATGACTGAAAGGATCTTATCTGCACTCTTCTCTTTTAAAGTTCATTTTATAATGATTATTTTTGTTTTTATTTTGTATTGTGATTTTAATACATTTTTCTTGTTCTGTAAAGCACTTTGAATTACCTTGTGTATGAATTGTGCTCTACAAATAAACTTGCCTTGCCTTGCCTTGCCTTGCCTTGCCACTTTAAATATGCTGACCCATGTTGAACACAGCAAAATTGACCCCGGGAACTAAATTTGTCTTGTGTATTTAGTTTATCCTTGCGTCAGAGTGGACATTTGTGCAAAGTCTGAATGATATTCTTCAAAGCGTTTATTTTAGATGTAGCATTCACAAGCAAGTAATAAAAACAAGGCTAGATGACCTTGACCATTGACCTTTGGCTGCAAAAAAAAAAGAATAGAAATGTGGTTTATTCATGATGAACATTACAAAATGTAAAAGTAAAGCTTTCTTGAGGAATATTGTTCAAGGGCAAGGAGTTAACAAGAGACCTATTAACTCGATGACCTTTGACCTTTGCCTACAAAATGTTAAGTATGTTACCTACTTTTGCTTCTTGATAAACAGTGAGCATATTGGTGAAAAAATGAGTTAAGCAGCAAGTGTGTTGGGACAACTCGATTCCCCATGAAGATGCATGATGTTAAAGCAAACAGGAGAGCACAGACATGCAGGTGGGGATGATGTGAGGAGATAAATGGACTCCTGATTCTGATCTTTCACCTTCTCACATGTATTGTTGCCAAATGTTGTCTTAGGATGTCTGGAGAGAGAATATTACAGGTGTTCTGCTGCATCTTCTTCTTGCCAAAGCTGCAGCGAGGCGATAAGAATTTACTGACACCAGCATCAACAAGCTGACCCCCATCTCTCATTCACTGTCAAAGAAGAATCTGAGGTGCAAGACAGCAGAGACAGAGCAAGAGGGGAAGAGAGATGGAAGGAAAAGGAGAGAGAGGATGAGAATAGGTGGACAGGAGAGACAGCAGTGATGGAATGTGAAGGGAAAGATGGAAGAGGGAAGACACAGAGATGTCTCTGTGGGGAAAAACTTGACAAACAAGAGGAAGACAACATCAAGGGGAAGAGAGAGCCGGAAGGTTCAACAGAAGGTCGACATTTGTCAGTTCTTCAGGACTGTTTCTTGTCACTGCATGCTGAAAATGTGACCTAAATATCTGGATTCAGAGAAGATGGGATGAAATATTTGTAAATACCGGAATACATCCAAACTTTAAAAATAAACAGCCTCAGAAGTACAAGAAGTTTACTGTAATCTGAAAAGTTTTTATGAGATAAATTAGAATCTAAAATTGCTGACTGAGATAGAAATCTTATAATTGCATTGGTAAATAAATACCATCATGCTAGCAAAAGTATAACCTTTCTTTGTAATTCCTGAATGCCCAGATGTTTGTATTGAAATAGAAAAAAAACAGAATTTTATCAATCATGAATAATTCTTGGCACAGAAGAAATGTATTATATAGATTTTAAGACACATTCACCATCAATTTTCAACCCCCTTCTTGCCTCTAAAATTGCATTAATTTTTTTTAGCATGGATTCAACAAGGTGCTGAAAACATTCCTCAGAGATTTTGGTCCATATTAACATGATAGCATCACAGTTGCTGCGGATTTGATGGCTGCACATCCATGATGTAAATATCTCTTTTCACCATATCCTAAAGTTTATCTATTGGATTGAAATCTGGAGTGCCGTGAACTCATGGTCATTTTCAAGAAAGCAGTTTGAGATGATCTGAGCTTTTGACATGGCGTATTATCCTGGAAGTAGCATCAGATGATTAATGCACTGTGGTAATAAATGGACAGACATGGTCTGTCAGCAACCATCATTCAGGCTGTGGTGTTTAAACAACGCTTAAAGTCACTTCAAGTCTGCTTAACTATTCTGATGCCTGAACTTTAGCGGGTTGTCTTGGCCATGTCTACATGCATAAATCTATTGGTTGGCTGCATAGCTATTTGTGTTCACAAGCCAACAAAATAATGTAGCAGAGTGATTCATAACACAGACTGCTCAGAAGCACACACACATCCACTGATCAAACAGCAACATGGTCATACACGTTCAGTGCTGTGTGTGTTAACAACAAACGTTACCACACAGTAATGTGGTAAACGTGTTCTTTTTAGTTCAGTTTTCCTGTCTACAAATATATGCATAGTAATCAAATTTCTGGCTTTGCAGAGCTGTCTCTTTCTGTCAACAGTTTCATCACAGGCCCTGCAGTAGTTGTAGTCTCATTACAAATGTCCAAAAGCTGTTTTAAATGTGTGTTCAGACTGGTGTTGTTTGTTGTGTCCAAAAAAATCCAAAGAAGGGGGCTCAGGCTGTGAGAGGGTCACAGAAGGAGTTTGAAACTTTGCAGTCTTGTAGGCTAACTGGTTACTGTAGCATGTAAAGCTCTAACAGTGACCAAGTGATCAGAGTGGAAACTGGACAGGTTTAGGTTCTTGAAGTCATGTCACGTCCTCTCCAAAAGGCTTCTTCAGTTCTAAGAGTGGACTGAGGAAGAGCCAGAATTTAAAACATAAGCTAACCATGAAAATGCAAATGGTCTGAGAGTCGTGAGCAGAGTCATTGACTTAGTCCCTCTGAAGGTGCGACAGGTGGGCATTTCCTGGGTTGTTAAGAACCGGAACCAGTCCAGCTGCCGCTTTGATCAGCATTGCAGCCATGACCTCGATGACTGAGAACCCACCCTGACAGCTCTGTCAATGATAAACATGTCATTTCTAACATGTTTTTCACAATTAAAGTCCTAAGTTGTTAAAGCTAAACCAGGGAATGCCATGGTTCAGTAGCAGCCTGATTAGGAGTGAAAGGAAATGTTGATACAGCATACCTGCAAACCTTAATTCCAATGGACAATACGATGTTCTGCAAATACTTTTCAGCCTATATTTATATGAATACACTACAGAGACAGAGATATTTATTATTCCAACTGATAAACTTAGTTAACATTGAAATTGGAGCTAGATGGTAATAAGCATCCAGACATTTAACACTGTAATGCAATAAAAAAAGGAATTAAATAGACTATTTAGAGAAAAGCTGTACTATATATTTATGTGTGTGGTGTACTCTTTTATTGTCCGCATGAATAACAGCACAGATTCCATCACCTGATTTCTGCCTATGGGCACCTCTAGGATAAAGCAAATTAAGAGACGAATAAACCACACATTCAATAACAGCTCCAACACATAGAGGATTAAAAGAGCACCTCTTTATGATTTTATGCTCAAGCTTGAGTTAGGTAAGCCATCACAGGCTTATTTTGGGGGTTATGGTCCATAGCAGGGGTAGTACCTAAAAAAGCAGTTAAATGAATGACCCTCTATTCATTTTGTGTTATTGCAAAGAAACACTTTCTCTGCAAAAGGCAGAAAAGTAACATGATATTATGGTCATATTTCTCAGCCATACAAGGAAGATATTAAGAATATTCAATGTAGAGGGCATGTTAAAGGGCATGTCCCGACCAGTAACTTGACTGCACAGTGCCAACACCATTCCCGGAAGCTCATCTGATCAGGGCTAATTACCATACTAAATCCTTCCTTTACATGTTAAATGTTTCTAGGGGAATGCAAAACATATTTTAATGCAATCATATACTCTGCCAAAGGAGAAAAAAAAAAAGCATTTTGGAACGCAAAAACCCTCATTGGACGCTGCAGTTGCCAACGCCAGTACAAATTACCATAAAATAACTCCCCCTTTACTGAAAGAGGATTCATGTCTGCTTTGGAAGTATTAACACACATAAAAGTGTTAAAATGGACTACGTCTCCCTGATTTACTTTTTTTGGACTGATTATTTGTCTGACATCAAGTGAGGTACAGTATAAGGCTCATTTCCAGCTCAAAGCATGCAAAATTTGGCTGCAGTAGCAGCAGCAGCATATTTATTCATGATATTGATCTCTGGCTCATTTTGAAAGCAGTGAGCGGCAACATAACATTTATCATTTTTGATCAGAGGGGAAAAAACACCAAAACTACCTACAGTGTTATCTTTTTCATAGTGTGGCTTCCTCTGTTGCATCCTCCATGACTCTGTCTTTGTTATCAGTTTGTGTCTGTGAGGCAGGAAACATTTTCTTGCCCTGTTGTTTGAAAATAAAGTACCACAGGCTGTTTATCAGACCACCAACAGTCGGACAGGAGTAATCTGTGTTTGTAGCGTTGATAACAAAAAACACCAAATATGACTTTGGAGCTGTTGACAAGTTTAAAGGCAGCCACGCAGGGAGCCTGTTTCGCTGTAGTTTCACTGTCTTTCATGTGACTGCTGTTGTGTGTGCGTGTTGAAGAAAAAGAAGAATTTCACTCTCAAACTCTGGATGTGTGTGTGCTTTACGCTACTCTTTTCTCCAGGAGCTTTTAAGTCTGATGATGAGGCAACAAGAAAACATGTTGGAGCACTAATGGTCTTACGAGCAGCAGGGGCCAGCATGAGAGCAACAAGCGGACAGGCTGACAGTCAGACAGACGGACAGAAATTACAGTAATTTAGCCGAGGAGGCAGGAAGAGAGAGAGAGAGAAACCTGGAAGAAAGGCAGATGGTCTGGGAAAGAAGCGGCCAATGACTGAGGAGAAATAGGAAGGGCGGCTGACAGATATGGAGGAGAAGGACAAACAAATAGGCAGATGGAGACTAAGGATGACAAACACCCATTCACACACATGCTCACTTACACTCTGCCAATCTGACGTCCTGTTGAATCTTCTGCCTTGCATCCCAATCAGGCTCACCTTGCCAGCTACTGGTTAATCTTTTGACATGAGTCAATTCATATTTCAACATGAAGTTAAAATGCAAAATAGTTTTTATTTGTTTATCACAACTTAGTATAAGTCAGAGTTTGGTAGTATAATATTGAAATAATGAGTTTCATTACTGCGCTACATCCAGAGAAATATGTTATGTTAGATTACTTTTGTGTTGACTGAAATTAAAACCTGTTAACCACTGGCAAGGGCACAATAGAGTACAAAAAAGAAAGGATATTCTTAAAGGCCTATTGATGACAACGACCCTAAAAATATCCTGAATCATTTTGCCATGTGCTGCCTGTCGGTGACCCCCATGCTCCCCTCCACCACTTCCTCCTGTCTGTTTGGGACTGCTTCCTTACCCAGACAGGCTGTCCTGATATTATCCTGATCATGTCAGAGTTGCATGTGTGAAAAAGGCTTCAGACGTTGAGCTTTGGTATGCCTGTAAACCCCTCTATTTCAGCCCTGTGCAGAACAGGCTGTTTTAAGCTAAAGATGTACTTGCTGTTAACTACACAGAAGCAGACACATGATGGCTGCCATGTATCCCCTGTGTTGATGCAGCAAGTCAGTTGTGCACGTCATCCACAATTAACGCGACAAAGATGTGAGCAGTCTACACATGAGTGGTAGGACTGGTGTAGGAACAACTACAACAGAAAGTTTTTTAAGACAAACTGATTAATGAAAAACACATTCATCCAGATCGAAACCATGTGTGAGACTGACAAACGTGACTGTTTGTATAACTCTTGACAGATAAATTCTCTTTTACATGTTGAGTAATAGAGAAATGAGTTTAGTGTATTACTTCAACAAGTGACTGTAACTTGGTGACTCTGAGTCGACACCATGGTCAAATTGGTCTGCGGATGTGTTTGTGTTAGCTTAATTTCTTTGGCTGAATTTTCTTATTAATAAACTACTGATTCGTATTTTTAATTTGAACACTTCACAATGAAGCATTGAAGAGTACACCCTCTGTTTTTGCCAGCGCTTTATCTACAACATCTTACAGCACAGTCAGCCGAAAGTCATCAGTTAACGTAGTCACTCATTAGACCATAACACAGAGGTAGTTCTGACAGTGTACAGAGGAAACTATAGTAGAAATGGAGAGAAGACAGTGTTGGTGGTGAGGTCTGACCACTGGTCATCAGTTGCTAGCAAATATTTCATGATGATATTGATTATTGGTGTTTATTTTGTTACTTATTCTCTCAGAATTACCACCATGTTTGCAATTTACTTCTAACACAGAAGGTGACTGCATATATTGTCTTTTTGCGCCCTCTAGTTGTCTTCTCAAATAACAAATGTCCCATAAAGCAAGTATATACACAAAAAGACTCATGACACCAATGGATGCAAGGACAAACTGCAAGTACATCTCCAGCCTTAGTCATCTGTCAGACAGACTGAATGTTTTGATGGAACGTATTGTAAAGGAAATGTTAGCAGTGTCAGAGGCTCACTCACTCTGTGGGAAACATCTGTTATCATGCACTTTGTAAGATGTGTTTGCATGATGGGACCGTGGATAACAGGTCAGAAGCAAATAGTACAAGTTCATTTGGAAAACTGTCATGGTGATTGTTAACAATGGTGTTGTAGGTCTTCATTTTCACAACTGGTGCAACTCTAAAATGCCATTAGTCAGAAAAATTGTCAGAAAGGATGTAATCAAGGATAACACACACTCACACACATATGCACACACCACTCTAATGCAGTCAATCTGCTGTCCTGCTGAATTGTTTGCCATGCATCCCAATTAGGTTCACCTTCTCAGCAACAGGTTAATCATTAGTGATGAATTGATTCATACCTTAACATGTTGTTAAAATGCAGCAGCAGGATCATCAGAGCTATTTGGATTGTGTCAGCTGTTGAATACTAAAAAACACCTTTTCATTTATTTATTTAAATTTGAAGACTGCACATTAATGAATATAAACATGTAATTATACCAGATTAAATCCATAGGTTGATTTACATCCAGATTCCCCCAGCAGGTTAGTGGTTCACATGTAGGGCTGGGAAATGTGGACCAAAAAATAACAACTTAATGTTTTTTTTACCTGCATGGCGAAATATCATTTGTACTGAAATCATGAACAACAATCAAATCTCCTTTTCATTTTTAATTTTCAAATATTTACCACCAGACTTCAACTCACTGTCCAAATTGTACGAGCACTGCCCAGTCCAGTTAGTTTGCACTTGGACCAGTTTTGCACAGATTTCGACAGTTTGCAGAGAGTTAGCTGAGAGAAAAGCACACAAAGATATGAAAATAGATAGTCTGTGGAGAGGAAGTTGGATGGTAGAAATCAGGCAACAAAAGAAACAAAAGACTATTGAGGCTGACAATCAGATTGGCTGAGAGCAGACAGGACACTGCGGAGAGACTGCTTGGCACACATGTTGGGCCGAGGCGTTCCACCTGCTGAGGTCCTACGTGAAGGACGTCTCATCCATGAGTGTTTGCCTCACCGTGTGTCTGTTAGCATCTATGGCCTGATTCTTTTTTGGGCATGTCTCTTGTTGTGTTTGTGTTCTGATGTTTGTTCATCTGTGCTTTCTGTGTCTCACCATGTCTCTGAGTCGAGTGTGTGTGTTAGGATCTTTGTGTGTGTGTTTATCTGTGCAGCGTGAACTGAATGGGTGTGCACCAGATGTCAAACATACTATGTGTCAAAAAAAGGGAGGAAAAGAGAGAGGGAGAGAGAGAGACTGCACTAAGAGAAAATGAAAGGTGCTTATAGTAACATCTGCTGCCATCATCCTCCTGTAATAACCTGTCAAAGAAAAGAGGGAGATTCACTGAAAATAAGACTCTAAGGTTTCATCCATGCTTATGTTTGTTTATGATTTTTGATGGAAAGCTGTGATGAATGCAATCCAATAGATACATCAGGGTAGACTTACTGCAAAATAGAGTATGTGCAAGTACAGTGGTGGTAATGGGAATAACCTTTTGAAATCATATCCAGCAGATGATTGGAAGCTTGTTTCATCAATCACATTCATCATGGGTCAGTTAGATAACGCAGCAGGTGGGTGCTACTTCCACAGAGTAAAGGACAGAACATGAACCACTTTATAGAACAAACTCTCACCAAAACATTGGAGATAAAAGTTTGTTGTTGTGAAGGAGTTTGTTGTGCTGTTATTTGTTTTTCATTTGATGATGAAATGTGGTTCAGATCTGACAAAACTGCTACTGAGGTTGTTAGCTTCTGTGCTAATCTCTGTACAAGAAGTTACTTCCTGCTTTTGTGTCGCTTGTCTCACTCATATTGGGCCTTGTGCTTTGGGCTACCTGCAAACGTAGATTGGGACTTGGCGGGATGGATTTGCCGGGTTACAGATATTAAAATCAGGCTAATCCATCTACACAGCAAGGTTTCATTTCATTACAGACTAACTCAATGTGCTTTACACTGAGGGTGAAGACAAGTGCACAAGTAAGAAGTTGCCTCAGTTGTAATGTAAGACTTTTTCAAAGGACTGTTTGACCATACAGCATGATCACCCTTCTGTCAAACACATGATACAGCAGCATAATACAAAAATACTCTGACAAAAAGAAAACAAAACACACACAATGTGATAAAACATTGTTAAAAGCCGTGGCTGTACACTCCATCTAACAACACAAAAGACCAAATCAAAACAGTAATTATTCCAAAGCTTTTGTGAAAAGGTGGGTTTTGAGTTGCTTTTTAAATGTTGGCACAGCCGTGATGGACCTCAGATCAGCAGGTAGTTTGTTCCAGAGAGAAAGCCCACAGTAACTAAAGCCCCCCTCTCCAGCTCTGCTTTTGATTGTGGGCACATTGAGTCGACTTTCACCTGATGACCTGAGGGGTCTGGATGGATTATAAACAGTGAGCATGTCAGAGATGCACTCAGGAGCTGAACCATTCAGAGCTGTACGGCCCAGTAGGAGGATTTTGAATGTTATTCTGTATTGCATGGAAAGCCTGTGAATTGTTTTTAGAACGATGGTTATATGTTTTCATGTGTAGGTGATCATTCTGGCTGCAGCATTTTGGATTTGTTGAAGCCGACTTGCTGATTGTTTTTGAAGGCCGGTGTACAGAGCATTACTAGAATTTAGCCTTGTGGATATGAATGTATGGACAGGTTTTTGTGCAACGTTTTAAGATGTGTCTGAGCAGAGATTATATATATATATATATATATATATATATATATATATATATATATTGTGATAAAATGAAGTTTTGGTAAAGCTGGACATTTAATTTATTGTTTTCATAATGCAGTTATCAGATCATGAGCTATACTATTGTTTTGCAACATTGTGAAACCAGCGAAAAGATGCTTCCCCTTGTTTTCCTCCACTGTTAAAACCCTACGTTATCTCAGTTTAAGGCTTTGGTCGCTCAGAGCGCTACAGGTTGGAGGAGGGAAACACAGTAGAAGAAATTGCTCCCCCACAGTAAGACTATCGACAATCCACTGCTGGCTTATTGTGGAACACCAATCTTGTCCCCAGACTGTGTTAGCTGTGGAGTAATATGTCAGGATGCCAGCAGCTCTGCTTAACAAAACCTCCAAGGACAGTCTTTATTGACTTGCCAGGAAAACCAGCAAATTTGGACTGTGGAGGCTCCCCACGCCCACATGTGTGTTTGGAGTTACTCCGGCTGATTAGGCCTCAGGTTGGTGTTGGATGGATTTATCCCTGGAACTACCTGGGGTCATTTGAACCGATTGCAATAAAGGAAATGATGAAGAAATAAGTAGTTTTACCTTGACAGGAGCTCAGAGTGTAGTGAGGATGAAGACTCAACTAAGTGAGTTTTTTTTTATGGAAGTGAAAATGTGTGGGAGATACAACAGCAGGGGAACTATTTGATACCTCCTATCCCCTGTTTTTTTTCTTCTAGTGCAGTGATTATCACATGACAGGTTCCTCTTTTAAATCACTCTGGTGATTACTGTGACTCAGTTTAGTTGAAGCTGGTTTCCAGACAAGGTGTCTCACTTGTATGTTGTTAACTTTAACTTGCTTCTAATGCAGGACTGTCCAAAGGTTTTCTCCATACCAGTGTCCATCAGACTGAATCTGGAGAAGCCATGTGACATCAGGCGTTTGATTATGAAAGGGGCCTTTGGGATGGTGTTTGAGACAATATGTGGGTGCAGCCATACTGTAAATACTGTCTCAACCTAATTTGGATCAACCTGAGAGGCATAGTTGAGACGGGCTTAAGGCCTTCTGAGCAAGAGCCACAACTCTCAGGCTTTTTGCACCATCAATCATGTCCCTAACTATCCAAAACCTCAATCAAATAAAAGCAAAAAAATGTCAGCCCTTGTAAAGTAAGTCGTACTGAGAATATGAAATACTCAGACTGAGGCCCCACAAACAACCACGTAACTTCTGGGTTTTCTATAGCCAGACTCTTTTTTGGCACTGTGGCTTTATTTTTCAGCTTTGCACTTTCCTTCATTGTTGGAGCTGGTCTAACGTTAAGTCATTCAGTATAACATCTGTCAGGAACCCTAAGGGGGCCCCATACAGTCATTTCAAAATTTGTTCATTTTGAGCTACCGCTGCGGTTTAATATTGTCAGGGCCAGGGGTGTCTGAGGCGCAGGACCCCAAGCATTTGTCTGCCTTGCCTGTTGATAAACAGCACCACTGACTTGATGTGCTTTGACTGTAGGTTTTGTCTCTTTCCAGCTTTTATGTCATTGCACTACTTCTCAGTCTGAAAAGGAGGGTTATGGAGCTGAACAGTTCAAGAAATAAATGACAGTGCAATATTTTTTACTTCTGTGACATATATTACAACATTTTAGAGAGTTTTCCAGATAAATGCTGTGTTTTTTTATTTATGATTTCAATCGGCTCTTGAACTAATGTTGCTATAAACTCACTTGAACTTCCATTGCTTGCTGCTGCTGCTGTCTCATAACAACTGTGATGCAGACTCAGAAACACAGAGGACGGAGAGTGTAGTGGCTCATTTCTTTATAACCTTTAAAATTAAACTTGTGGCTTGCAATTGCATTACTCTTTAAAATTAACACCATTTTAAATACTTTATGTCTTACTTATTTCTGTTTTGGCAATGTTCAGTAAAAAACACATACAAACATGTTTGTAATTATTATTAAAACAATATAAACGAAAGGAAGAAATCATCTGAAAGTTTGTAATTGACACACACACCCGTTAAACTGTAACACCACTGCACCCCTTACAGTAGTTGTCTGTAGCTTGCACATGATGCCTGCAAGAATCACATGAACTGCATGAGCCATGGTAATGATGGTGATATCAGACAAAATTTAATTGTAGAAGTCACAGAAACAGGGAAATCTGAGGTTTTGGTTTCAATCAAACAACACACAAATGGCAGTATGATCTGCTTTGAGTCACATAAAATTGCCGAATGCATGATATGACTATGTGTGCCTATGACGTGTTCATATGCACATTGCCATTGTGATGTTAAAACAATACATTTTTAGCTTTAGAGGGGAAATTAGTGTCTTTTTTGTCTGTGTAACCACATAGTTTTTCATTTGAAGCCGATACGTCTGCATCATGCCATGCTGCGCCATGTCGCCCTAAGCCATCTTGAACCTTTATACCTTTATGCATATGTGTTGGTGTGTCTACATTGCTCTCCAACATTTTGTCAACATGCAAGGTGGTAATGTGATTTACATTTTGATCCTTTACAAGAAACCAACCCAGCTGACTCGAACTGTATCCTGCTAAATACTGAGCAGGAGATGATTACGCTGCTGTTTTTCATAAAGCAGGAAGTAAAGGAGATGTTAGGGCTCAAATTCAAAGTTGTAGGTTTTAGACCACAGGGACCAAAAGTCAAGATCTGAAGCTAAAGGGGCTGATCACACTGAGACGCATAGCTCAATGCACAGCCACTTCAAAAATACCTTCAGGGAAAAAACACAGGGAGCACATGTAGAGCAGATCTGCACCCACGTACGTGCAGCCACATAAAATTGGCAGCAATGGGTTTTAACAAACATGCTCTCAGCCTTACTTCGCTCACTTACACACAGAGTGCTTGAATCAGGTTTTCACTCAACGCTTCATGCAAAGGTTGGTTTTCTGTCCTCTGCAGTGTTAATCAGAATGATTCACAATATTCCCGAATACAGCTACAGTTGGCTAACCGATGGCATCAACACTCACATACACCTGTCTCCCTGCCTGCTTTCTTCTTGGATTGTATCTATTTTGACTGAAACTGAACTTTTTACGCGTGGTAAAAAAGCACAAGAGCATGTTGTGCAGCATCAGAGAAAAACCCTTGACATACGGAATGATACATATGAAAAAAATGGCATGGCTTTTCTTGCACTGCCTCCTTATGTGATCAGCCCTTAAGTATGAATGAGGCTTTAAGGATATGAGAGTGTCGGGGAATAGTGCGCTTAGTCAGTAATCGGGAGGTTGCAGGTTCAAGCCCAGCTCCAGGCGACACATGACAATGTGTCCTTGGGCAAGACACTTAACCCCAAGTTGCTCCCACTGCTGCGTCAGTGGTGTGTAAATGGGCATGAAAGGGCGTTAATGTTTTAGTTGATACTGATGGACAACTAACCAAGAACCATCAGTGAGTGAATGTGAGAGCGAATGGGTGTGAATGGGTAAGTGTGAGTCGAAGACTAGGAAAAGCGCTATATAGGCTTAAGTCCATTTACCATTTACCATAAATGAATCTGTAGCATGAGGAAGGTTAGTGTTTTTGTGTTTAAATGTATCTACTTTAGAATGAAACATTTCTATCTGTATTTTTGTCATACCGCTTCAAGTGGCTAAATCCAATTAAAATGATGCTGTCCAGGCAGCTTTTCAATGACCTATACAGGTCAGCTTAAGCATCTAGCACCACTGACATAGTGAATCAGCAGGTTAAGCAAACTGCCCAAAGTATTTTCCTTAAAAACAGTGTTTGAACAGCTATCAAGAGCTTCATCTTGTTTTCTCCCTGTCAGATTGTAACAGAAAGTGGGCTTGTAACAGCTGTTTCTTTGTCAGTTGATCCTTGTTTAACACTTGTTCAGTCTCTTGTAGTTCTGCGTTAGATCTCCCAGGTGCATAAGCAGTTGTTGTACCTAATAACAGGAAAAACCTCAGCCGCAGGGGAAGCTGTCAGTCAAATCCACAGCATGCTGCTTATTTGGAAGAAAACAAAAACACAGAACATTATGGAAGCAAACCAATGCAAAAATACAAAAATGCTAGAAGACTTGACAACAAACGAAGCAAAAATGTTCAAACTTGTCCAGAGTTGTGGATGCTGCGTCCATCATTGCCTGCTCTCTCAGAGATTAAATGTAGTCCCACTGTTTTGTCCTGCTACTCATGCTTGGAAACATCCATTTGAACAGCACAGAGTCCATCGGCTGCCTGCCTCCAGCCACAGTGCACTGGCTGTTTGTTACTGTAGCCCACCGCTGGATATTCTCTCCATCACTGCCATGTGTCTCAGCGCTTCTCAAAGCTGTTTGTCTGCTTCTTCCTTTACTCGTCCTCCATCTTCCCCCCCATATATCCTCCTTTTCCTTTGCTGCATCTGCCCACTCCGTCACTCAGTCTCTGTCTCTCACGTCTATGCAAACAAACCCTGGTGACAGAGCAAACAGCCGTCATTCGTCTATCTGCATTTTCTCATTCTCTAACACTTTTACATGCCGCCAACAACACGCTGCTCCGTTTTTCTCAGTCTCTTGTTGGTGAAAACATGTCGACCACTTGGGACTGTTTCTGAGAAGTGTTGGTGCAGCTGCAATTCATTTTTCAAAACACTGTCTTATTTTCACATCACCAAGAAACGAACAGCTTTGTGATGAACATTACAGCAAATATGCTTTTAAAGGAGGAGGCCTGCTGTAGTTTGTGGTATTTCTTATTGTTTTAACCAAATAATGAATCAGCCTTGCTAAGGAGTGTGTTCTCTGATGCTAACATCTAGTATTGTATTTTTCTTTCTATGTCGAATTGTCTCAATCTTGTCCAAAATGTATTACAGCCTTTGTAAGACCAACTTTCTCACTTAAAGATCAACACTAGTACCTTAAATCACCTCTAGCAAACTAAATACATTTAAATTCACAGCTGAAAATTGTCCCTTCAGCATGCACTGTTTAATCCCTCTTGATGTTTGCCTAAATATTTAGCATCCAGCAGCTTCAGGAAACTACTTCGGCTTGTATGTCTCTATGGCAGGGACAGCCATTGCCAGAAGCACTATGTTTTCAAGTAGTCCATTCATCCTGTTCTCGTCAACAAGACATTCCAGGAATACTTGTGGGGGGCTCTCTTCATATTTTCCAAAAATGTTCATGGGCTTCCTCTCCCAGAGTCTGCATGAATTATTCAGCAGCCAGAGGTCAAGGTAGCTGTAGTCTTTCTAGGAACATTCTCAACAATAACTTACTAATGCTGTCAAACAAATGATGCTCCTGATATTTTATGCAATGTCATATCAACAAATGCTGCAGTTTGGTTAATCATTACACAATGAACTGTTAGTGTCCTCCTGAGTAAAATGAAGCCACACTTTAGACCCCCTCTTTCTCCTGTCTGCCATGACTACTTTCCCAACTCCTTGTTGTCATTGGTTCTGACAGTCTGTCACCAAGCAGGACAATTTTGTTCTGCAGAAAACAGTATAAAAAAAGGGGCGTGGGAGTTTTAAGCATATAGACAAATTTTATTGACTCTTCAAATTAGCTGGACTCCTTCCAGCTGGGACAGACTCTTGATTCCCATCCTTAAAATTTAGGTAATCCCTAAATGGTACAGAAATGAAAAAAGTCGAACCAATTTTTTTCCATTGGTGAATGTAAGTGCATGATGTTTTTATGTTATCAAAGGTACATTATATAGTATGGCTTGTACATCAACACTGAAAAGCTGCACTTTTTTCACATCTCAATAATAAGGAATACTGTTGTTTTTTTAGTTTTTTGTTTTTGTTTTTGTTTTTCATTTAAATAATACAAATACAAGCCTTAAAAATATGTGTACAATGCTAGGGTCATACATTGTAAGAAAGTGAAAATTCTCAGTATTTCTGTCTTCAAACATTGACATAAATGATGAATTATTGCTGTGTCACTGCTTGAAGGAAACAGGTTCAGTCACAGATTTTACAGAATCAGTATGGCCCCAAATGCTGTGACAGCAGTTGTAAAATACGTTTTTTAATGTCACCTATGGTGCAGCTCACAAAATAATCAAAAGACAGCTGTAGAAGCCAAACTTCATGATGCAGCATGACCTCTAAGATCCCTAAAGACCTGAAGTTTTAGTGTCTTAAGCTGTTTTATCTTTTGAACATTGTGCTCACTGTTTTTACAAAGACAAACGAAATTTTCAGGAATTCTATGAAAGGCAGAATCAATATCCACTTTCAGCAATAAGCATTATATCGTGGCCTCTGTATTGAAATGTGTATCATATTGTGAGTTTACTGAAAATACCTGTCCCTATTGGAGAACCCTGCATGTACAACACTCTTGAACACATCAACACAATAATTATTCTGGGGGAATCTTTTTCTTTTATCCCTGCGGAAAAAATCTGTTATACATCCAGCCACACCGTATGTTCAAGTTTGACACAAATGATTACCAGTGCTTCCAAATTACAAATGTACCCCCGCCTCCCTGCTCAGTCTCCTCAAGGCTGTGGGAAACACTCATGAATGCAAACCTTAACTGCAAACAGCTGGCACAGTCATACAACTGTGAACCAGAAATGTTTTTATTTTACTCAAAAGAAAGGGATTGGTATGTCCCGATAGCTCTTGTGTTTGTTTTTTTACCCAACACCATGATGAAGTGCATGTTAATGCAGTGTTATTACATCCATATGTAGCTTCTACAGTTTTTGCTCCTTTTAAATGAGCAAAAGCTTAAAGATATCAACTCAATCCTCATGAAGTAAGAAAACCTGTGTGTCCTCTGATGTGTTGGCAGATCCTGTAACACTGAAGTACAACAGGCTTGTCAGACTGTCAGTTACTCTCTGCCCGGTCTGGTCGTGGTCCTGTCTGCTGCTCTGTTCTGCTCCTCTAAACCTACTGGGAGGTGTTGGCGAGTATGCCTGAGATATACCGCATCAGTCTCTCTGTGTGTGTTTGTGTGATAGAGTGTGTGTTAGTGTGCGCCTCTGTATGACTATGTCACAGACAGATGTGATTGATGCGCTACCTGGCTCGCCTGATTAATTACACTCCAGGTGGATGTCAGGAGGCCGACTCCGGCTGAATACATATATATGCAGACATGCCGTAAGTCACTCACAGGCCCCAGCACATATGATGTAGACAGAAAACATGCTTACTCTGCAACTGTAAACACATGCAGGGAAAACAAACATCAACAAACCCCGTCCTAATGCATGTTGCCAGGCGTGTACAGAATAATTAAATCCCCCTCAGGACAGGAAAAACAGACATGTTGAGATGTTTTTACCTCGGACTAGGGGTGAGTAGTTATCTGGTTTAATACCATTACTAGTGTGTCGTTTTACCAAGAAATTGTTTTTTTCAATACCTTCATTTCAGGCTAAATACATGGATTTAGCTGTCAGGTGTGCAGTTTCTCAGTCTGTAGGACATTGGTTGGGAACCTTTGGGTTGCATTTTCAAGTCTTGGTTGGACCAAATCTTGAATTGTGCCTGGTAGCTATAGAGTGATCCCAGTTTACTTTCTGCTAATTTTGACAGCACTTTTTAATTTCATTTTAGTTTTTTTCTTTTGCATAAAATAAAGGTTTTAGTCACAATTTAGTTAAATAAATTGTTTTATTTTTAGTCTAGATTTAGTTGATGAAATTTCACAACATTTTAGTTGACAAAATCTTCAGTAAATTTAGTTGACTAAGATATGAATTGTACAGTGAAGTCATGTTTTACACTTGGATCCTGCCACCATGAAGCTAAGGCAGTTTTGATTGGATGTCCCTCATAACTCACCCAACCTTTCCACACAACCAAAGTCGCTGTGATTCCTAGCTTGTCTCTACTTTCTACATGATGAAATTAGGTCTACTTGGATTTAGTCTCTGTCCAACATTTTAGTCTACTTTTTATTTGTTGAAGAAAATGTCAGTTAATTTAGTTTTAGTCAATGTACACTTGATTGGCCTTTATTATTAGGACAGAGAAACAGTGGACAGGTTTGTGAAAGGGGGGGCAAGAGAGAGTAGGGGAGGAGGACACTCTGCAAATTGGCCACAGGCTGGACTCGAACTCGGGCTGGCTGAAGCATGTATATGGATCGTGCCTGGTTGCGTACCACTCCGCCAAACCAGCACCCCAAACATATTAAATGTTTACTCCCAAGTTCAAATGGATATGTGAATATAGAGTAGAAGGTGACAGCCCTGTCAGGCAACATGTGACCCTGTTTGTGCATGTACATGTATTTCAACCTATTGAGTTTCCCCCAGGTAATGAATAAGGGATATCCTCCTCTTCCTCAGTCTTTTCAGAGCTCACATGAGGCAACACTAGTGCCACTCATTGCTTAACCCTCCAGCCATAGCGATGGATAAACAAAATCAGTGTAACAGAATGATTATCAGCAGTGAATAAATTAGGCAGAGATCCAGTCTTCTGCATGTTCTACTCTAGAATTAAAAGAGTTGTACCAGTGTAAGTTCACTGGTACAACTCTACACAAACATTGACCTAATGGCACTACATCTCTCTCATGTTATAGCTTGCATCGATGGTGAATCGTGGCACAGCACTAAGGTTAACATTGGTTCTCACTGATGGCATCAAAAATTGTTTATTAAGTGTATGTTTGCCCTGTTGAGCTGGATAGGGCATTAGGTATGTGCTGGAATGGCTGGTAACTTACTTGAAGTCCAACATTGTTTAAAAAGAGGGGGCTGTGGTCACAGGGGCAGCTGTAAACACTAACTCTGTTCTTCACAATTAAAGCATCGTGCTGTTATCTTGTTAGAATGCTCTCATCGTGACAGTCATACCAGGACAAAGGGTGTCTTCAATAACAGTTTCATACGTCTCAGCAAAGAGGAGATGAAGTTTTAAAGCACTCACTTAACCTATATTATACTAGTTAGTAACAACTGAACTTGCATAAAGACTTGAGTTAAAATGGGTATCAGAATCTTGTTTTTGGAGAGGAAGTGAAGACTAAGTGCATAAAAATGCACTCACATATAAGCACAATCCATCTTAAAACTATCTACAGACTTATTTACCATTTCAGATTCTTCTTTCTGTATGTCAATATCCGCTAGTTTGTTTTAAGAGAGCAAAAGTAACCAAAGTCACATTCCTTGTGTGTCTAGCATACTTGGCCAATAGAGCTGATTCTGATTCTGCTACTAAATGGAATTAAATGCAGCCCATTCTTCATCACCAACCACTTTACTGTCACCAACCAGTAAGTAGTCATTTGAGGTCCAAGGGGTGGGGGGTTAGTCCAGTTTCCTAACAATACATCAGTGACATGTAAGATATTCCAATAAACATTAGTCCCATCTGCCCTCTGCTATTGGTTTCATTATCACAAGAAATGATTAAGTGTAAGACATTTAAAATGCTTTGCACAATTCATCATCATTAATAAACAAATAACCAGTATTAATCCTAATGTATGCTATCACAGCAGTAAAAACTGTTATTAAAGCATTCAGGCCTGTTGCATTTGGTATCTCCTCTGCCTCATCTCTCCCTCTCATCTCCCACATCGGCAAAACAGCCATCCCAAGTGATAAATAGGCTTCAATTAAGGCTCTGCTTTGTAGACTGCAATGTGTCATCTGTGCCTAGGTCGCCTTAACATTTATTCAATAAGGACTCAGCAGCGAGCTAGAGAGAGAGAGAGGCAAGACAAATGGATACCAAAGATTCCAGGTCATGTTCGTCTGCTATCAGGGAAAGAGCTCCCCTGATGATTATTGCATTGGCGTCACTGCGGAGGTTTAACGCCGGTGTTGTATTCATCAAAACAGCCTCGAAGGCAGCTCAATGTGATTAGGTTATTTTCTCGGCTAAGTAATAATGACTATTATTCTTTATGACAAGAGATTCGCTGTGTGTCTGATTCAGTAAACAACCGCAGGCCTGTCGTCAATGTGTGACTTTTTTTCCCTGTCAAATGCTTATAAACGAGAAAAAGAATATTTGACTCCAGATTAGCTGCTTCTGTCGTCCTACACAGATAGATCTCAAAGAACAGACTTTAATTAGGTATTTTTCGAACTTTATCTGCAAAGATTGCTTTGTTTGTTTGTTCCCAGACTAAGATGGATGCTGTGTTTGTGATGGACACACAGCTGAGGAGATGAAGCGAGGGTTACCTGTCTGGGCTTTGGCTTTTAAAATGCTCATTATTGTGACTTGGTGCAAAGCAACGCAGGTCACCTTGGGGAGAATTGCTTTTCTGTAACATTTGATTAAGGACCCACTATGTCTTGTGCCATTTTGAATACCACAAGAGTCTGTATCCGCTGAGCCCAAACTGACATTTCAAGAGAAAAGGCGCTGTCATACGTTGATTGTGTGGTAAATCTTGAGAAAGGGGGAGAGAGGGAGGGAGAGATCGAGAAAGAAGTGGCAATTACTTTTTCTCAAGTTTTATGGGCGACTTCATGAGAGCCATATCTGCTATGAACACAATCTGCCCTCCTCACAGTGAAATGATCCCGTGTTATAATTGACGGAAGCACAGTTTACAACTGCTGACTTGTTAATCAAGTGTACTTTAATTTTGATGAGCTTCTAGCAGCTGATTTGGCTTTTTCATGTATGTGTGTGTTCTCAGGAATGTGAGTTTGTGAGTGAGCACCTCTCTCCTAGATTCATTAGACGAGGCCCTTGGTAGATTGTTTCCTGCCAAAGTAATGAATGATATGTCCTCTGTGGACAACTTAAGAGGAAGGAGAGGAAGAGGAGAAACGGGTTGTACCAAGGAAAGATGAGGGATAGATGAGTGAGGAAGTGAGGTCTAGAATACCAAGGAGGATGGAGGGGAAAGTGGGGATGAGAGGAGAGATTGAGGAGATTACAAAAAGCTTTCACCTCTCTTACCACATGAAATCTACTCACTACACACTAACAATTTTGCTTGTGTAGCATGTGTAAACTGAAAAGGCTAAATGTGTTCAAAACCAACTCTAAGCCCACATTCTGTTCTGAGAGACCCCTGCTCTGAACTCAGAGTTTAGGTTGAGCAAATATGTCAACCCAGCAGCTAATAGTCTCGAACTCTTACTTCAAATGAGTGGGTGGGGTGATAAAAGTTCACACTAAGCAAAATTTTGTTGCTCCCTTTTAACTTCTTACCAAATGTGCTTTTGACTCAACTGTGTTTGTGCAGCAGAAATCTCCTCATACATGTTGATATTTATTTTAACACAGAAACAGTCACATGATTTGATGTCTTCTGTAGGGGTGAAAATCAAGGACCAATTCCGGTTGAGCGCCGATAACAGATACCTCAAGGAATCTATATCATTAGTATTTTTGCTTAACAATTCCCCTATCAATTCCTTCCATTTTTTTGTGCATGCTTTGCGAATCAATAACAGCATGCTTGCACCAGAAGCAGTCCGCAGAAATAATAAGAAAGAAGTCAAAGATGTACTCATGGCCAGGGGTGGGGTTAGGGAGTGGCTACTTGGGCTCAAGCCCTGGATGTTTTTTGAAAATCTGAGTTTTACTTTTGAGGGGAGAAAAAAACCTCTCTGAAGTAACGTGCAGTACCGTAGTCCTACAGAGAGGCAGCAACTGCGTGAAGTAGCCTACATACTGCCTGTCTGAGCCTCCCTTGAAGAAGAAATGCTTCAGTAGCCTGCATACTGCGCCTGCCTGAGCTGCTCACATGGGAAGACTGATGTAAAAAATAGATATCAGGAAGTTTTTTCCAAAAAAAAAAGTACCTCGACAGAGTAATAACACTGTGATGAAACGTGTGATGATTCAGATTTGTGAGTCTTATTTGAAAAATGTTTGACGTAACCCTGCTGGTTTGCTTAATATTAGCTAACTATCTGTAAAGTTATGGTACAAAGAAAGTGAATGATAGCGAGATAATGTTACGTACGTGGTTACATGGGAAGAATCCAAACGAGCTTGGATAATAATCATGAAAATAAAGTGAATAACAGAGAGGCTGATGCTCTCTGGATGACTGAGTGACAAGTGAAAAAGAGTGAAGTAGTGTTATAGGTAGTAAACACAGCTAGTTAAACATGGAGTAAGTAAATCCGCCCCTGCTCATCTCATGGCAGACAAGAGACAGACGTATTCAAAACTGAGGGTTAACTGTTGACAAAAAGACACTTACTGCATGTCTAGTGAGTGACAACACCAGAAACTTGTAGAAGCATTCATCTGTGCAGTCAGTTATTGAATATTTGAAGTGACATGTGTTTGACATAGTTGCCACTGAAACCCCATGTAGGTCAACTCATGCCCGCGCAGAGAATCCATAGGAAGTGATAAGGGAATCGTCAAAGAATCAGATCAATAAGCAGATTTCAATCAATATTAATATCCTTTATTTAACCAGGTAAAAAACTCTTTGAGATTTAAAACCTCTTATCCAAGAGTGACCTGGCCAAGACAGCAGATTTGTTAATGGAATTGGTATCAATAAAAGTCTGTCAATCACCATTCCTTGTCTTCTGCATATGTATTAAGTAGACAGATTCTTTTCTTAAACCAAAAACCTGATTTGGACCTGTGCTAAAAATAAATCCTGCAATATGTCATCACATACTGCTTATCAATACGTGTATAGATATGAACTGTAAATACAGAATCGATACGGCCCAGATGCTGTGATATCAGTTGTCAAATACACTTTGGTTAATACCGCCAATGCTGCAGTTTAAAAGGTGGCAGTAGAAGCCAAACTGTTCCCCCAGTCCCTCCCCTCCCTACATAGGCCTACAAGTGTGACGCTCTACTGTTGTTTTGTTGGCAGTGTAAGTCCTTTGGCTTTGGCTTGAAAGTGCAGTACAGATTATAGCCTGAAGAATGTATGCAGAGTTGTTGACGACATGGCGCCGAGCAGCACTGGACTGACCAATCACTGCAGAGCAGACTGGTCATCTAACCAGAGCCGATTGGGCCAACCAGGGGGAGACGGCCTTTGAAAGGGAAGGAGCACTAACTCTTAGACGGAGAGAGAATACATGTGGATCAGGGGTACTCAGTATGTGGAAATTGAGGGTTTTTTGAACAGCAGTGATTGCTAACATATTCTAGAATTAAACTGGATTTAAGACAAAATGTGGGTTCTTGAAAGTGACATTGAAATAGCAGCCTGACAGGGCAATTTATTGCAATTGATTTTGCCATTTAAAAGACCTTTTTCTGTATCTATTTCTACTTTTTATCCACAATATTAAAGCTTTTCTCCCTGATTTCTGATAGAAAGGGCTTGGCTGAGGGTCAGCATTATACAACTTGCCTGTGCATCAGAATAATCAGTTAATGGAATGTGTATTAAGGTGTTGTCAATCTATCAACTTTGACTGCGCTGCTCTGATTATTTTGTTCTTAAGCTCTGTCTGAATTTATTCATAGCCCAGTGTTTCCTGAGGATTGGAGAGATGATCTTTATGTTCTGCAGCATTAAATACAATGAGCAGAGGGGGGAAGCTCTTCGAATGTGTACGTTTGAGTGAGTGCAGAAACACCCACTTGCAAGATTATGCAGCTTGACTTCCCCCAACCCATCTGTTCTCCACATGTTCCACTTGGATCTCAGCTTGGCTTGTTTTGGGTTTCATGTCCCCCTGCAGGCAGCCATTTAAAGACAAGCATCCATGTGTCTCCAGCTCACCTCTGCTGGATCCGCTCACGGTGGTTCAGCGCTCTAAGTGAATTGACCTTTGAGCCCCCTCCGTGTGGGCGTATTTCCCAGAATACTAGGTTTTTAGAAGCAGTGTTTGCTGGGCACCTCATTATGTTGGAAGAGAAGACTCAAGGGAGGAAGACAGGTTTTTGGGAGCAACATCCCTTCTGGCTGTGCTTCATAGAATTTTCTTGGCAGGAAAGATTGTGTTTTTTCTTCTGTTTGTTTTTCTACGCTCTCACTCTCGATTGCATTGTTCCATTACCATGAATGAAACTGTTGTGCTGAATACAAATGGAGCACCTTGTGCCTCAAAGGTCTGTTCCACCTAATCTTAACTGGTTTGTCAAGCAACCCCGAGGTTTGAGCACAGTACTAATTATCTGAAATTCAACAAACAATTAAGAAACATGCACAGCTGGTGTTGGAGTGAAGAAGAGGGCAAGGTAAGGACAATGCTTACAAAGACATTTTCACTCTCATGAACCTTCCAGTCCCATACAAGGGTATAATTTGATTGTCATCACTTGCCAAACTTATCCTGGTTATATTTATGAGAAATTCAAGTCACTTGTAAAATTACAGCATTATGGAAATCAAAAGTATTTTGTCATGATATCGCTATTAAACAGGCTTCTACTAACAAGATTCTCCAAAGCTGCGAATCTGTTTTTGTCCCTTCAGTGCAACTAAATAAAGTTTGCAGGAAATATATTTAAGACTGAAGCCTCAGCTTTTCACCAAAACATTAATGAAGTAGCTGGCAGGTCAATAGCTAGACAGGAAATGTATCCTTAATCAATGCAAGAGGTAGCGGGATCAATGTCTGCATTCTCAGTTGAACCTCAGTTTCACCTGAACAGTTTCTTCCCCTCTGCTGTCAGTATCATGAACAGAACTCCAGCCCTACCCCCACCCCATGAAACAGACTGTCATCCCGCCAAATTTGTATCCACTGCACACTGTTTTAATATTTATATCATATTTATACTATTAAAAGATTCACTGCTCATCTGCACAGCTCCTTCACTGCATATCTTGTATATTTTTTGTAGCTACGTAATACAATTTTACTTCATCTTATTTTTCCTGACTCTTTTTTATTCTAACTATATGTTGATTGCTTTTGCAGTGATTTACCAAGTCAAATTCTTTGTATGTTTAAATGTATTTGACAATAAATACAAATTCTGATTCTGATTGAATTGTGGCTTTGGCTGTGACTCATGGTCAAAGTAGCAAACATGTATTGTGTCAGACAAATACTTCACAACAGAAGTCCCTGTTAAGTTTACTTTGGGTTTTTTGAAGTGGGGTTACTAGAGGCCCATGGTACTAGTAAATATGAGTGCCAATAAAGGGACTTGGGAGCTTTGTCCTTGGAGGGAGCTGTCAGGGAGTGGACGCTATCCGGTACATAGCAGTACATGATGCCCCCAAAAGCCTCGTAGCAAAGCCACTTATAGGTAAAAACTACTCAAAAAAATGCAGTGGCTTGACAGTGTGCTACAGTAAGATTCTTTTGCTTATTTTCCTCGACATAGCCCCTGTATTTAGATATTCATTATGTTGAGATGTAGAGATTTTGTATCCTTCTGCCATCACCTGGTCAGGTAGTGAAAGACAACATCAAATACTAACTTGTAAAATGAGAGCTTTGACTTCAGTAACAATGATGTGCCGTAAGTTGTGGGTATGGCTATGCTCAAATACAAAACATGAAAAAAACTGCATAAGGCTGCAAAAGACTGCAAAACTATATTATAGTGTTTGTGCACAAAGACGATAAGTACAATATATTTTTTCCTAAAACTGGACCTTAGGTCCTGAGACAACTGGGGAAATTAGGACAATTCATTGTATTTACTGATGTGACACATTTGTCGTTATTCATCTATTGATCACAAACTTAATGTTTGAATATGAGCCATATCCAAGTTTACGTTTTTTTAAGTTTCTGCAGGTCTATTTAAAATGGACCCCAGGCCACAGTTTTGACACCTCTGACGTAATTATTATCTAACCTTTAAAAGCAAACATTTACAAAGTGATTTCACAAACAAGGTACAGGTTGGAATTCAGGAACATAGCACAAATAGCATGAATAGTTTGGCCTAAAACAATACAAAACAATTGAGATCAAGACTATCTCTTCAACATTAGAATCCATCATTGTCTCTTCCCTAATTTAAACTGTTTATGAGCTGAGCTGAGCCTTTGAGCTGACTGATTCCTCAGCTTTAATTCATCTCAGGTAACTCATCTTGTTCCAAGAATTTTAGAATTCATCGGCAGCACCGCAGAGCCTTGTAAGGCACTGAGAATGAAGGGTACCTGTTGCAAGTGTCTGCCTTATCCACCTGTTTTCACTGTGATTAGGGACAAACGACTGGCGAAATGGGATTGATCTGTTTTCAAAGCACCAAAGACTACACCTGTCTAAGATGCACGTTGACAGGCTGGTCAGGCTCTCTACTTTAAATCTGAAGAGAGTGCCGTGCAGTCTAACCATTCTGATGATTCTGTCTCATTGCTGTGGACCAGTGAGCTGAACAATGAGAGGCCGGGGAGAGCCATCCTGCTCTAATGATTCATCACCGCTTTAACAGTCGCTCCCCTGTCTGATATTGAGACGGTGGCAAGACACATATTTGGTGTCTTATGATGATGTGACTACAGAGAGACAAAGCAAAAATAAAAGATGCCCTGATAAGCGAAGAAAACCAGCATCGAATAGCCCCTCCAGGCTTCCGTTTTGATCAAGTTTGAATCACACAAATGCATCAATTTTTGCAGCAGTTAGTACGAGATGTTTGGTAGTAATTACTAATCATCCGCACAGCTTTTTATATTCACTTTCATGCAGGATAACTTCACTTTCCATTTCTTAAATTTCCCCAAACAGAAGCCAGACTGTATTTTCAGGCAGTTTCTCTCAGTAAATGCTCAAATCTGTGTCTTAAATTGTATGTGTGTGTAAGAGTGTGTTTGCCGCTCTATTGAGTCTGACGGCGGGCTGCTGTTACACGAATACTGCTCTTATTCTACCCAGCTGCGTTTGTGACCTTTTTAAACTTCCAAACATCCCCCCAGCAGTCTGTGATGACCTCCACTACATGATAGACCTCTACGCACACTTCCTGAGCTCTTGGTGGCTTCTGGGTAAATAAGGCCTGTGTGTGTAAATATCTATAGCAACAGAAATGCCTCCTATATGTCAGTGTATGAAGATTGTTTCAGGGCTTTGACATATAGACTTTCTTTTCTTCATGTATTCTAAACTTTGACTATAATGGAAATATAAGTTCAGGAAAATTGTGGCAGCCTTGAGTAACCTTTAGGCGTAAAGCAGTTGCATAAACAGTTGCAGCCTTGTGTCGAAAGGTAAACTTGTGCTGCAGATATCACTTTTAAATGTTGCACAGTTAGTTAAGTGTATAACCATGTTGAAGGATGGTGTTGATGTTTGCATAATGGATTGCTCAGATGATGCATTACACAGTTTCAAATACAATATTCTGGCCTAAGTCACTTACGATCATGTAAGCTTGAGCTTCAGGAGCCCAGTGGACCAGCTTGGTCAAAAAGTTACATGTATGAACTCTCTCATCTTAGCTGCTTATTATTTCTATTCTGAAAGTCAAACTAAGTGCACCAGGCCTTCTTGAGAACTTAAAACTGCAGTCAGGCTCATCCAGGACGAAGATCAGAACCCAGGTCTGTACACAGAAAACTGAGAAGAGCTAAAATTTTGATGTTGGCAAAATTCAGCAAGTGTAGAGTTAGTTTAACGCTGGATGGAGTCAAGTCTGTGAAAATTTACTCTCAGTTAAAAAAGGGTTGGTGTCAAAAACAAGTGTAAAAATGATGTTTTGGTAAATCAAATCCATAGATATCCCTGTAGGATCTTTAACTCTGAAACTTTCACTCTGAACTCTGAACCTGTAAGTGACACTAAGAGGGTCAATCAGTCCCCTGTAATTTGACAGTTTCTAACAGATGCCACAGCCCACATCATGAAAACTTTTTTTTTTGCAAATATGTGCTCTAACTAAGCATGGTATTTTTATTTCAGCTAATTTTCCCCATTAATTAACAGTAGATAAATACAGCGCCATTGACACTTTGCAGTGTTAATATACAGTTAACATAATAACTCAAAATGGCTGCACTTTGGAGCTTTGCAAGATATTTCAACCGATTTTTTTTTTTTTCAGTAGAACTTTATCAAGATTTTATGAACAATCAACTTCACTTATTTTCCAAAAGCTCAAATGTGTGGCTTCAATAGTCCAGGCCTCTATAATCATCTGGTCATGTGATGTAGGACATACACAATGCATGTTGAGGGTGTGGCCTCAATACTCCTGCAGCAAGCAGTGTGTGATGTGCATGGGATTGAGGAGCAGCATAGATATTCTCAAGTATACATGCATGTAATCTGTTTTTTTTACTCAAGATTATACCAAAAAAAGTATATCACTCCCAACCGTTTTGAACTCCCTGTAAGGCCTTCTCATTTATTCCCATGGAAAGTGTCTAACTTTGAAAATTACCAGAATTTTACAATCCTTATTGCTGGTAACACCAACCCATTCACACCCATTCCCCCTCACATTCACACACGGATAATTCTTAGTTTGTATGTAAGTCATCCATTAGTATTCGTTAACACATCCTCACTCTTTTCATACCCATGAATACACCAATGGCTCAGCAGTGGCAGCAACTTGGGATGAAGTGTCTTCCCAAAGGACACATCCAAATGACAGTCGTGAAATCTTAATCGTTTGGATTGATGGTAGAGCTAACATCCATTAACAATGTTAAGTGTTGGTAAACAGCTTCAGATGCACGATAGAAGAAATACAATGAGAATGGAAAAAATGTTTTAAAAATCAAGATATAAGTGGTGTAACCTTTGATTTTTAGAACTCTATTTCTTTTAATATTCAGAGTCATTGCTCACCCCTAGTTGATCCATAGCCAGGCTCTAATTTAGAAAATTTCCAAAAGTTAAGTTAGCATCAGACACAAAAAGCGTCAGTGTTGGGGTTTTCCTTATTATCATAGTTCATATATAGCTTAGACACCACTGTAAAATCTGAAATGTTTGTGACGATGAGTATTCATATCATTTAGACATGCAGCAACTGGAGCTGTTCAGTGCACGTTTTTTATATCACTTACAGAAATCTGTACGATTTGAATTTTTTGACTCCATCTTGTTGTATTGTAAAGTGGCTTGTGTACATGTATTAATCCAACCCACCCCTGCCAATGCATTTTTTCCAATCTAAATTAGTGTAATTGATTGAGTTCCCTCCCTTGGTTCCTACAATATGATTTCTGTCAAGAGTGTTTTTTAACCAGGAAAACATCCATCAGGAAGCAAAATCCAAGCCTGTATGTGTAAAAAGATATTGAGTGTAAAACAAGATTACACGCAAATGAAACCCCACCTTGAAGAAATGTAATCTGTTCAAGTTTATACTTTGGTTATTACTCTAATGTGCGAAACAGAAAATAGCAGGTTTCAGTTCTTTAGTGGAAATGGAAAAACCATGAATTGCCCCGATGTGATCGTAAACACTGTCTCATCAGCCTCAGCAGCTTGTATCATGGCTGCCATGGTAACAGTGCAACAGATATCAGCAGACTGATGTGCCTAAATGAACAGCATGTACAGGGACAAGTGAGGCTGGAACATCAACAAGATTCAAACTGCATATTGTTTAGATTGATGTTTATGGAGTAAAAGATCTTATAGGGCTTTGGTCTTATCTTATGTGGTCAGAATATGACAAAAGCAGAGCATTCTAGTGAAAGATAAAAATATAATTCGATAGATATGAACGAAATGCAACAGCTGTCTTTAACTGATTACAGTGTGTCACAACAGGCTGGGGGAATTTGGTTGGCTGGTTTTATTTGATTCTTATTTCTATTGTTATTGAATACAGACTGTTAGAAGTATAAATTAATCTATGAAGTTCATATCAGGTATGTCATGTTACCAGAATATAAAATTTTATATGGTTACTTAAAAAAAATCAAACATCATAAATACCTGCTTTCGTGGGCAGTTTTGGTCATTTGAACGTGCTGCTGGGGTCATGATCCTCCAGAGACTTTTAAATATTAAAATATACTTTTAATCAAATCCAATTTACTATTTGCCCCTTTATTTACATTCAAAATACATGTTTTCACTGGAAGACTTAATCCTCATGTTTTATGATCACTGAAGCATTCTGAAGCAGAGGACCCGCTGCAGTTGCTCATTTTTGTGTGATG
The DNA here is from genome assembly GCA_037902135.1 of Cetoscarus ocellatus. Lineage (NCBI taxonomy): Eukaryota > Metazoa > Chordata > Actinopteri > Labriformes > Labridae > Cetoscarus > Cetoscarus ocellatus. Next base: position 278,266 of record JBAMNC010000550.1, read on the forward strand.
AAAAAATCACCCATGCCTGTTTTAACATCATTACAACAAAAACAGAGGTCATTGGCACCCTGTGTAAAACCATTTCTTGTTTTTATAGCTCAAGCGCGGGCAAGACCTTACATAATTTATGCCCTGCAATATTTGGGTAATAATATTACAAATATTTGTGTAGTTTAGACATTGTGTGGGAGTTTTGAGCCATGAAAATAAATTCATTTTGCCCCTAACAATCTGTCTGAATATATTATTGTAATTTATATTTAAAAGTGTTAACATGTGTTTAATGATGACAATCTGTTAAAATTAACATCATATTGGCCCAAACTTCCCATACTCTTCAATTGTCCCAATAGAATCAATCCTACCTTCTCTATTATTTACTTACATTGTTTGTCGTATCATTAAGATGTTGGCTTTTGTGAGTATTAGTTAGATACATGAATTATACCTACTTGACATATTACCATGATATGTTTCATAGCTATGCCTGCTGCTAAGCAACAAATAGTAGTTTCTTGTGATTAAACAGGATGACTGTGATGCTGTATTTTCACATTCATTGTCCTTTGGATTTAAAACCAAAACAGGCTGTCTCAAAACTCCAACGAGATGGTTATGATTAACAAAGGAACATTTTTGTCTTTCTCTGATGCTGTTTTTTGCCAAAAAAAAAAAAAAGAGAAAAGAAAAAGTATTAATGCACACTTTCAGATTTTTGCCGATATGCTGATTTTTTCAAATTAATTATCACCAATGCCAATATTGATGCTAATGTTAATATATAAAAGCACACTGCTAAAACTGACCTTTTCCTTTCATGGCGACAATATATATGGGACACACATCAGGGCTCTGGAGGGCTGCAGCCCATCCCAACTGTTGACATATTGAATATTGGCAGATTTCAATAATGTGCATACCTACTAAATTAACATTTTGCAGGATTTACAGTTATTACCCCCTGAATATCCCTAACATTATCTTGACAACAGTTAGACCCACAAGACACATGGAGGTAGTAAGTTAGCTTGCTGTTGTTATCATTACGTCAAAGTTTGTACTGTGCTCTCACAGACTTTAATTTGACTTTTACTCAGCAGTCAAGTCTTGATTGTTGAAACAATAATTGAGTAAATCTCAAAACTCATACTTCTCTGTGCTTTTGTCAGTAAAAGTCAAAGGAAATGAAACTGTTATGCCGGCTGTCTCTTTGGGAGCATGAGGAACATGTCAGCTTGAGTTTTTCTCTGGCACAGAAGCCATCTCAAGCCGTCTAGGGGACAAAACTGTTAACAAAATCAAACAATGCATTCAGTGGAATATCTGAAATAACTCAAGACACTTAAACAAGTTCAGATGAAACAAGTCTCCCCAGCCCCCGTATCTTTTTATGTAAAAACTTTCATCTCTTTAAGAGACACCGGTAAAAGGAGGTACTTTGCATTCATCAAACGGCCCAAGGTCGCATCCTGATCTTTCATGTTCACTTTTATCGCTGTGATATATCTATTTTCATCAGAATCTTTTTAAACATGCTGGGATGGATGTGGATAAAAGTCGCTTTAAAAGCAAACAAGCATTTTCTCACTGCAGAGTTTTTCTTCAAAGAGAGGAGACGCTCTCTTTACTGTAACAAGCACTTTGAAAGCTCATGTTGGCAAAAATCTGGACTCAGCAAAGCTGTCAGCTGCTCTCATACAGGCTGATCACTCCGCTCCATTCTGAGGCTTCTGAAAAATGGAAAAAAGCTTCAAAAACAGTTTTATGTTTCAACAAAGTATCGATGAGAGCTGGCCGTTACATTGAGATGATATTTTTCAGACACTCCAAGATTAAGGACGTGCCAGCCAAGTGCAATCATGGCTGTACCTATCACTGAAGACACCTAGGTCAGAATTTTGATTTTTGATGTACTTACTGAGTAATAATCAAAGGAATTATTTTTAAGGAATAAAAACGTAATTGCAGACCATTTCCATTTCCATGGTACCCACTCAGATCATCACCTGTGGGTCCTTGGAGTGGGATGGCATTTGAATAAAATGTGTTTACTCTTTCAGTAGGCAGCAGAATAAAGTCCTTTAGACATTTCAGTCTGGATAGCTTCTTAGGGGTCAAATCTCTTCTTGCCTTGATATTTGGCAACAGTCACTGAAGTGGCTGAAAGGGCTCCCAGCAGCGTTGTAACTTTAAGGAGAGCAAGTCGAGATGACAGGTAAGGTAGACTGCTGTTGGCAGGTGCCATTCTTTCACGTAATTGTGTGAACTTTACCTAACATTGATCCCAGAAACTATGTTTGGTCAAATGTACTGTGCAATTGGGCAGACAATGTCAGGGTGCTAGAAATCATCTGTGCATCTGATGGAGGAGTGCACAGTGCGTGTAGGGGACGTGGCCTCAATATTCCTCCAGTAAGAAGTGTGACTTGTGCATGTGATTGAAGAGCATGGATATTTTCTAGTATACATGCATGAAATCTGGTTGTTTAAATCGGGATTATGCTAAAATGTATTCTTCCAAACTAGATTTAAAATCCCTGTTAAGGGCCAGCCTTCCATTTAGTAAATTGCAGGTTTATACTTGTTTATTCCCATAAGTCCTGACGGCAGGTAGACATCATCACTGTCCTCCTGCTGGTGGCTCCTGCAGCCAAACTGATGCCAAATGTACTGCTCTGCTTTCCTTTGGACTACATCAGGAAGGCGGAGAGGGGGATCCAGACGACTGGACATCCCTGGATCATCATATACCCTGCCCAGGCATGCACCCTGGAGATAATGACCAATCCTTGGTGCATACTCCATTGTCTTACAAGACAGAAGGAAGCCAAAGGATTACCATAAGTTCTCAGTCATTCCCATGGAATGATTCCAACTAGTAAGATTTTATTGATACCATAGCCATTATCAATGCTGCTTATGGATCCAATTCTTCAATGATTCCTGTATCGACTCCTGCTGATTTTCTGTCTGGAGAAAAGTTGGCTTGCAGAGGATTTCAGTGTCAACAATGTCAAACACATGACACTCCTAATATTCAATGCTGTACTGCATTGATAAATTCTTCTGCGAGATCCCAGTGTTAACACTCACTGAAAGTCATACAGTCAGTGTCTTGCTGACAAAAACTAAGACGATTTACTTCACTTCTGCCTCTCGTCTGCCATGAGTTTTGACTTCTTTGTTATCATGTCTGCTGACCACCTCTGATAAGATCACAATGCTCTTGATTTGTGGAAAGAATTAATAAGGGAATTGTTAAGCAAAATGACTGATATTGATTCTTTAAGGGAGCCGTTATCAGTTCTCAATCAGAATCGTTTTTTGATTCTGTCCCTAATTTGAAAACCTTTTGTTTCTTCTTTACCACCAAAATATGTAGATAGACATTGTTTTGTATATTGCCTTTCAGTTATGAGTTATGATTTTGATTCATAATCCTCTGCCCCAGTTTGTATGCAAGAGTGATGCTGTACTTTTTTCATGTTTCACCTCAATACACCTGAAAAACCCTCTACTGATACTCCCCATGCGGCTGAACATCACTTAGAGCCATGAAGCTGCTTTAATGCCTGTATGTATTAGCCTCTCCATTAATGTTCTACCCCTCTTTACCCCATCCACCTCCACTCTGTACACTTATTTTAATTGAAAGACCATCATGATTAATGTCAAATGGCTGTGATGGGGGGACATTTGGCTCACCTCACGTATGAACACCCTCAGATGGATGAGTGGCAGCTGTGTGGATCAGCTGGTTATTTATAGAGGACGTTGGAAAGTGTCCTCAAAAACTGTGTTTGCCGTGAGAAAGTCTATGCTGGCAGCTTCTCCAGGAGAAGGACCTGGAACATGTTTGGAGTAGCAATGACCGTGTGAGTGATAGGGGAGGGGAGGATAGTGCTGCTGGATAGGTCCCACTTCAGACTGCCTCCTTAACGCAATTTATTCCAACGTTTGATTCAGTCCAGGCAGATCCAGGCCGGGCCATTTAGCGGGAGCTCTCAGTCTCCACATAAATCTCGATTCCCCTGGAATTTATGTGTTGTTTTCCCAATGTTTAGGGACCACTTGCTTGCTAGACTTGTTTTCGTTCTCTTTCTCCGTCTGTCTCTCTCTGTCAGTCTCTCTCTCTTTTTTTTGGGAAATAGAGCTGCCAGGAAAGGAGGCAAAGCATGCACAGTTTTATCTTACAAACACAGCACACTCTTATCACGCGCTGGAAGTTGGTCACACATCAGCTCGGCTCTGCTTCCTCTGATTTCATCTGTAATGAAATGCAGCCAGTAAATACAGCCATCCACAAGAGGATGCTGTGTTGGTAAACCATTTACAAAAAGGCCATTAAGCATATCAATTTAAAAGACAGTGAACCAGTAATGCCTCTTAGACAGACAGTCATTAGATGTATTGGCTGTTGAATTATACTGTCTGATTTACTGAGACACCAAGCACTCTGTCTGTAACTCCATCAGTCCCATCTGAATGAATAAAAACTTAAGAATGACTCCCATTGGTTTCATCGAGCCTTTTCTGCTTGTCAAGCCAACAGGTAACTTTAGATAACGTCAGTTTTTTTAATCATGGCAATGTATCTACAGGCAGCTGTTTTTTTTTTTTTTTGTTTTCATGTTTCAGAATGCTTCAACACGTTGTACGTCACTCATAAGCTTTGGTATCAGCAACATAAAGGGGCTTTCTGCTCATTTTGTACCAACAAAGAGATTAATGATTACCAAAGTTTAAAGAACCCAAAGTTTGGCTTAAATCAGGTCCATATATTCACTTCTAATGACTGCATCTTGAATTTTCACAATCACTGATGTTCAAAGAACACTCTAGTTCTCATATACTGATTACTCCAGCCTAGCTGTATTTCAAATCTGTCTGAGACTCTCTGTTGACGTCCCTGCCCCTTAAAGCCTCCCTTCTTAACGTGGGCCTAATCTGCTCCGATAGGTTAACCAATCAACTCTGAAGTGCTCAGCACTGCTTGGCAGCATATTGTCAATGCCTCATCATTCTTCTACAGTTTTTGATCTGCTCTGGGCTTACTACCCTGAGCCAGTGGGCCGAAACTGCCAGAAAAACTGTAGGTGAACATCACGCTGGTTGGTCTGTTGGGGGCCAAGAGAATAACTTGCGATATAGAGAAGAGGAGAGGAAGAGGTCCTGATTCTGCAGACTTTTGTCTTGTCTTCTGTGTGCACACTAGCAGGGGAACACTAAGCTCTACTTTTGCTGCCAACTTTTAATTACTGAAAGCGCTGTATAATATTTGTTTGTGTTTTCGTTCTCTCATGATTTTTTTTAAAATGTATGAATTCTTTTAAACCGATCCTGCTGAAAACACCCAATTTCCTGAGGTAGCTGTAACAAAATAAAAGCACTGCAGCAAACATGCAAGGTACAGTGTTTGGGAAATTTGTTGTAAAGAAAATATGTTCATCATTGAGTGAACCACAGAAATCAGGATTTAATTTAAGCTGTTTTCTGTCCCAAATCTCTCTGTTACATTACTTGAAAATATGTTCCATCGTGACTGGTAGGTCACCCAGCATCTGCATTTGGCCAGTGAGAAATGCAAAACCCCAAACCAGGTCTATAATTATAAACAGCCATGTGGCAAGTCAGATTTGTGTCAAGCTCATAGTAGACATGGCAGTAACAGAAGGAAGCACTAATCCGTGCCATCTTATCAGATCACATGACCAAGAGTAGACGAGGTCCATAACCTGTCTCTGCAGATGTTGAATCAATTTATAGCTGCAGAGCAGTGATCACCAACTGGAGGCAGCTTTCCATCTTACTCCATGAGTAATACCACATAGAAAAGGATTCGGGCCACTGTTTTGGGAAGGAATTGAACTTTTTATTACTGTGAAATCAGTCACAACTCTGAAATCAGTATTCTGACTGATTTCAGAGTGGAGTCAGAAATCTGAAAGAAAGATCAGATTGCTCAGAGAAAGTCACAGTTCTAAGGTTAAATGCAGAACTCAGAATTCTGACTTAAATCTCAGAATTTTGAGTTTAAGTCAGAATTATGAGGGAAGAATATTGAGATTAAAATCAGAATTCAGAAAAACAACCTGAATTTATTCTCAGAATTCTTTTTAGGTATTAACAATTATTTTTATTTATTTCAACGTATCAATCCATCTATCTATCCAATAGCCTGTCTATCTATCTATCTATCTATTTATCTATCTTTCTATCTATCTATCTATTTATCTATCTTTCTATCTATCTATCTATCTATCTATTTATCTATCTTTCTATCTATCTATCTATCTTTCTGTCCGTCCGTCCGTCCGTCCGTCCGTCCGTCTGTCTTTCTATCTGTCTGTCTGTCTGTCTGTCTATTCATTCATTCATTCAATCATTTTAGTGGTCTTGAACTGTGTTAATATTGATCTTTGTTTCAATGATTAATGAAACCCTCAAAACAACTGTGACTAAGTTTATAATGGCAAATCCCATTCATTTACGGCTTTATGGGAATTGTAGTTTATTTGCAAACTGACATCTAGTTTTTCAAGTTATGTCACCACATTTCCCGGCTTCCCTCGCAATGCCAGGGGAGGAGTTCTCCACGCTGCTCCGTCTGCTGTCTCTACTCTGTCTCACAGAGGCATGGCACTTCGAACAGCCAATCAGCAGTGAAAGCTGTGCATGCAGCTCTGCTCACAGACATAGCGGAGAGGAGGAAGAAATTGCCAGCGGAGAAAGCCTGGCGCTGTTCCTAGAGCCTTGATTTCTAAGATAAATTAAGGCAGCAGACTCTCCCGAAATTGTAATGTTTATTACAATTTCGGGAGAGTCACAGCTACTAGTAACGTTACTGTGAGGGACACACAACACCAACATCTGTACAAGCAGCAGCAAATTGGTTCAGTCAACAAGTTATAAGACCCACTACTAACTAGGTCACTCTATTGGATGATATTTATGTCAACAATAATCACACTTCTTGAGATTGATAGTTTTCATTCCACAATGTGTGTATTGAATATATATAGGACTATAATGTTGGGTGCAAATCACAATTTATAGGTGGAACTGAGCTGCTCGGCGGAGGTCTGTGCTCTCGCAGTGCTTTTGTAGTTATTACTGTTTTCTTAAATCTGGTCCCTAAAGCAAAGAAAATCCTGGCCCTTGTTCAAATGTAGTTGATGATCCCTTTTGTAAAGCGTACTTTCTGTCTTTATGTGTTCTTGAATATTGAGATGCCAGTGAACCATTGTGTCATTTTTCTGTCATTTTTGTATCATATTTAACATGCAACATGTAAATACAGTGATTTTTATTTCATCATAGCCCAGCCCTCAGTGCCTCTGAGTGAAACCAAAGAGGGGGACTTAGCAGAAGAAGAAATCAGCAGAGAATTGCACATAATGTCTCTGATGATCACAACCAGGGCAGTAGATATACGGTCCAGATGGTGAAAGAAGATGATTGCAGTGCTTCTTTTGTATCTACCATCCCCCAAACATCAAACATGTGCAGAGTCTTCCACCCTTACACATGCTGTCATGTATGTGCACACACTAAAGCCATGTTTTGAACGCCATCTCTCAAGCACACACTCCTCAAACAAGCCTTTATTAGCCGTTCTCTCATCATTGTTTACCCTGTGCAGAGGCAGAGATGCTCCGCTGCTTCCACATCAATCTGCCACAGTAGTAGCATCACTGTGTCTACCTCTCCTCCTCCCGCTCTCCTCCCTCTTTCACGCACACACAGAAACACACTCTCAATACACTGCCGCTTCGTGTTGCATCATGCTGAGCTCCTTCTTTAATACCAGCTGGAAATCACATACAGAACATCAATTTAACACGTTTCTGAAGCAACACTTTGCATTCGTTTCATTACTCACAGCAGAGGTGGCCTTACACACAAACACACACTAACACACACTCACCCAAGCAAAATGCCCTTGTCCTTCCAGCCTGTCTGTCTGTGGCAGATGGTGCTGGACCCACAGCTTCTGGCAGCGTCCTGATCTCACTGAGAGGAGAACCAGATAAACACACAGGTGAACCTTGATGGAGAAAGAAGCACTTTACATGAGAAGAAATTTAAATTAATGCCAAAGTGGACCACAAAAATTCAAGACTTGTGATTAAAACATGTATTATGTTTTATCTGGCCCTTGGTCCACATTTAAGAATAAATCATACATACACAAATCAGTTGATTTAACAAGCTAGAAAACAGCATGAGTGTGATAGAGGGGCTGGTCTACATTTTTTAACCAATCAGGGATTGTACATTTAAAGGAAGATCAATGTTTAAAAGTAATTGTTAATTATTCAAAGCACTAAGAGAGCGCAGACCTCCTCTAAGCAGCTCAGTTCTGGCAGTGGCTTTTGCACAACCCCTGTAAAAGATACAATTCTGGATCACCAGATCCCATATTATCCTGTAAAATTGGAAGCAAATCCAATAACAATAGGCAGAGATATGATTTTTAAAATTCTGTGACTTATCGGGGTTTTTTTACATCTTGGGATTTTTTTTCTTGCGTCCAGACAAATGTACATATCACCACCAAAATCTGGTCATTTCTAAGTTGGGCCATTACCAACATCTCCTGAAAATTTCAACAAAATCTGTTCAGTAGTTTTTGTGTAATCTTGCTAACAAACAATCAAACAGTGAAAGAAACAACCATACGCAGGCAAACACATAACCTAAAATCACAAATGGGGTCAGCCTTTACCGTACATGTGATTTAGCTTAACACATAATGGAAAAAACAAGTGAGACGGGTAACAGATTTAGCATGCCACTGTGATAATATAAATCTTGGACAGAGATTACCAAACATTTCACTACAGCACCCAAAATAGCTGTACCAGGGATCGGGATCCCATCACATCATTAAAAGCAGCAGATATCAACATTATTGCTAATTTCAAAGAATTTCTTACTTATTATGCTTATTTAAGGAGGCACGGTGGTGGCAGTGTGTGTGCCTCACAATAAGAAGGTTGTTGGTTCGGTGCCCCCATCCTTTCTGTGTGGAGTTTGCATGTTCTCCCTGTGCATGTGTGGATTATCTCCAGGCAGTCCATCCTCCTCCCACTGACCACAAACATGCTCATTAGGTTAATCAGTGACTCTGACTTGGCCAAAGTTGCGGGTGTGAGCATGAATGGTTGTCTGTGTTTCTATGTTGGCCCTGTGATTGGCTGGTGACTGGTCTAGGGTGTACCCCACCTTTTGCCCAATGTCTGCTGGGATTGGCTCCAGCCCCAAGCTACCCCAAAAAGGATAAGCTGTATAGGTAATGGATGGATGAATGGATTAACTTCATCTTTAAATGTGTTTTTAGAACTGAAAGTCACCTTTTTGTTTGAACTTTGTGTTATATTCATATTAGGATTCATGCATTAAGAGTAATTTTCAAACTAAAATTTCTTAATCCTGTATGCATCTCCAAAGTACCCTGACGAAAACCAGTGTCCCCTTTTCAGCCATGCTTCCTGACATAATTCTGTAGGTGTGAGGAAAGCTTCCCTCCAGGCTTTCCCTCCCTCAGCTTTAAAGTCCTGTGTATGTACTCACTTCTCTTCTTTGTGCACACCCACATCAGCGACACTTCTGTTGCACGCTCAACACAAACAAATATGCACATGTTGGCGACACAACAAGCAAATAAAGTGACAGTTCTTTATATTGTCCAACATTTATGAATATATAATGAAGTGAAATGTGAAAATGTAGGTGCAAAGCTTTTTTCTAAAGTTCTCAAGTCTTTTGAAGAGCACCACCTACACACTTTATCTTTGTCATGCCTTACATCATATATCAGATAGATCCTTGTTGAGGAGTGATATAGATGCAACTTTTGTTTAGCTTTTGTTAAAACTTTGTGATGACTCAGAGGTTGTTTTGTGCATCAAACGTGGCAGCAGATCTAAAATCTGTTATTTTTAGCAGAACACAGACTGCCCATAGTCTTGGATTATTCCTCACTCACACAGCTGGTGTGTTGTTGTTTGCAGGAAGCACAGGCACAGCAGTAAATCCATAGTGAATACACTATATTGCTGGATCTTTGGGGCTGATAACAGTAACGTTAACTGTAATGAACATGTCTGCAGCCACAAGCCAACACTCCCTCACTCATATCGTAGATCTTGTGGCGGTCCAGCTGCTCACCCAGCTGTAGCACAGGTGACCCGATATAAATGTGCTTGTAGTGAATGTCAATGCTCTATCAGACAGCCATCCCTCCAGAGGAGAAACAGAGAATTTGACTGTAGTTTCTCATGGCTGGTTAGCTCAGACTGCCAGCTCTCAGTTGCTCTCCATGCTACAGTGAACAGTGGTCAGTCTTTCTCCTTGTGTCCCCCTGAACCTCCATGTCACACGCTGTGGACACAAGGCCACACTGACAAAGTCGTTACTCCTCTACTTCTCTGGGGCTTTTTATACAGTATGGCTGCATGACGCAAAGCAAAGCAAGTTTTTGGCCTGTATTGATTGGTCTTATGTTAGAGATAAAAAAAAAAAAAAAACAGACTGTACACATGATCATGGTACAGTCTGATTAAACTGATCACAGATCAAATTGATCACAGATTAAACTGATCACAGATTAAACTGATCACCAGGACTGTTCTCAACTTCATCTGCTTATTGTTATCATTCATACAATCCTAGAAAGACTTTTTAAGTTGGTATGAAACCAGAGAAAATGTGCAAATTTGATTCCTCTTTCATTTAGTTTGCAATAAGCCAATGGAAAATTTAGATCCGTCACCATGCATAAACATTAGTAGGGTCTTTGAATTGTGTTAGTTCAAGTATTACAGGAATGGAAAAATTGAAGACTGGTGCCTACATACAACCCTCCCCTTACCGATTGTGGCCTTTGAGATCATTTCAGTTATTAACAAACCTCCATCATGGTAGCTCACGTATTGCTGTTACATCTATAAGCATTAGTTCCATGATAAAGTTAGCATCATAATATGATTCCTTGGCCCTAAAAACCCACACCTAGCACTCAGAATCATGTTGATATCATTATTAGTTAGACAGTTATTGAGTAAAAACAATCTGGATCACCTCCAAACTCGAGTCATTTTTAAGTTGGGTCATTACCAACATCTCCTTAAAATTTCGGCAAATCTGTCCAGTAGTTTTTGTGTAATCTTGCTAACAAAGAAAAAAACAACCATACGCCGGCAAACACATAACCTCCTTGACGGAGGTAATAAATTGTAAACATTAGAGAAGAAATCGACAAAATCGTATATAGATCATTAAAAACCGAGAGCTTAAACCTACACCAATTCCAACTGTTGGTGAGTTATTGTCCAAACTGCCCCATCTCACACTGTTAACAAATCCATCAAAATAGTCTATGGATCTGCATCCGAATTCAGATCATCAGCATAATGTTTTCTCTTCTTTCATGTGCCATGACAAACATTCTCTGAAAATGTCTTCCAAATGTGTTAATCTGTTATTGAGTTATCCTGGTCAGTCAATACCGTGCTGAGATACGCTTAAGAACACAGTGATTTTGTCTGGGTGTGGCTGTGCTGTGCTCTCTTATTGAATCTGCTTTAAACAGTCTGAAATTTAATCACTCAATGATGAGGCCATAAACTCAGAGGAGGGCTCAAAAGAGAATACAGCTGCACACAAAACAGAAAAGTAAGTGAGTGTGCCTCATATTTTGCTTTATTGTATCAAGAATAATTTCTTCACTTTGTTATTCTCGAGGCCTTTCTATTTGGTTGTGTTCTTGTAAACAAAATTAATTATTCTCTTCTTGTTGAAAAAAACAGTTTATTTCAGTGGAGGTTAATTTGATTGACTTTTGAGCTACATTATCTTTTCACACTTTTAAATGAATTATGCATTGTGTATCATTATTATCCTGAAAAATAACAGTTAGGATGATAATTGCATAACTCTAAAAATAACAGAGAACATTTTTATTAACCTTCAGTCATCAGTTGTAACTTATTTGGTCAAATTTTACATTTAACCTGTTCAGCCCCACCTGCTTTTTTTAAGCCTTCTGCTCGAAACCCACAGGGTCTATTTGAATAAGTTTGGTGTCATAATAACAGTAACGCTTGAGGGATTTGTCCAGATGTGTAATTATCATGTGTTACAGGGACAGAGTAAATGAAGATAGAAGTCAGAATAATTTGAAAATTTCATCCTTGCCTAAAACAAAAACATTTTTTATTGTGAATGTGTCTTAGAAATGATGCTGGAGTGGCTGTAAAATAAAAAAAATGAATAATAAAATATTTTTACATCATCTCTGCAAAGGATTATTGTTATGAAGTGATGCAGAGAAAATTAAAGATGTTTTTTAGCAATATGGTCAGGCGAGGATTTTGAAAAACAGTGCATATTGAGCCAAAGGTCAAAAATATATGTATTTTTTCAAATAAAAGCCAACATGACAATAGTCTTAAAGGCACAGTTCACTGATTTGTGCTGTCGTATCAAGGAGCTTTTCTCCTGAGCCCCAGCAGACCCAAATTTGGGTCCTTTGGGGCTAAAGAGGTTAAACACAGCCACAGTCCCTGAGATGTTTGGTTATATCTATTGATATTGTGCAGCTAAGTGGAGCCGCTTACATTTGAATTAAGAGTATTGATGGGATTTGTCACGTTTCAAAGCCTGCCAAGGTTGACCTTTTAAGTGTAGTCAATGGGGAGAGATTGATCTTTATTTGTTTGTTAAAGGCCAGCCAGAGAGCAGCAATAATAGCTCCTGTGTTTATTCAGTAATGATTTACCAACACATCTGTAAAAGTCAAGCCTACATGTTTAGATTCATTCAGGTTTATGCAACTCAGAGATGCATTTATGTGGTATTTTAAAGCAAAAACAATGAATTCACTGAGTCAGACTAAAACATGAGAAGGGTGTGAAAGTACTTTTAGGTATAGTAAAAGCAAACTGCTTTTTAGAAGACCAGATCAGAAATTTGGACAAGGAAGGTGTTAAGTAACACTCTCTTCTCCCCGAGCAATTAGAGCAAAGTTACCCTTGATCAAGCCAATTAGCTCTAAATTTACTGAGTAGAAATATTCACAAACTACCAACAGGAGAGAGCAGGGCATAGCTGACCCACTGAGAAGGTGGAAATTAAAGGAAGGAACCAGAAGCTAAACCAAAGGAATGGAAAAAATACTTAAACCAGAACTGACAGGCAGTAATATGCCTCTGTGATGTTTTCATCTACAGGACTGTGAAAGTACAGAAGGGTAAAGAAGAAGAGCTCGTTTTTGTTTGTTTGTTTGTTGTTGTTTTTCAAGAGGTTATATTTGACCTCAATTTAGGTTTATATATTCTATTTTGAAGACTGCTGGAGTATTTTCACAACCACTAATGCTCAAAAGACCTGCTGTTTTTCACACACTGGGTACCCCTGAGCCAATTCTACTCTTCATCTGTCTGCTTTTATATTCTACAGTGTTTGTATGAGCTCTGCAGGAACTGCTGACCATCAACATCCTGACTGTCCATCCTGAGTCCCCCCAACAAGGAGAAAACATATTCTACTTTATTATTTATACGTGATGTACACCAACCTTGGTGACTGTGTTTCCAGTCACAATTTTGTGATAATGAAATCCTTCAAAAGAGAGCTGATTCTGACTTCAAATAAGAAGTCTGCTGATATCTCAGCTTTGAATAGAGGTCTATATTAGATCCACAAGCTCTGTCTCAAGTCTGTTTTTGTCTCTGTTAGTTTTGTCTCAGGTTTTCTTTCAAAAATTGCCAAAATCAGATTCACATCAGACGCTCTGTAGGAGCTCCTGTCAAGGAAGAAGTCGTTATAGGCAGCTTCTGGTGTTGTTCACAGGAGGAGAAGAAGTCCTGGTACCACAGACTTCATTGTCTCATGCATAGATATGGAGATATACCCATCACACAGAGGGGACATGGAAATCAACCAAAGTACATTTAAAAGATAAAGAGGAATAATAAAGCCTCGTTAAAGTCCTGTGATGGGGATTAAATGTAGCTGGTTGCTTTGCTATTCATTTTGTTTTACAGATTGGGCCAGTTTTTGAAAAATATAGATATACTATTAACAAACAAGAAAGTTAGGCAGCGTTGTTTATATCAATATAGTTGATGTGCTTAAATGAGGCTGGATGGTAAGATTAAAAATAGTGTCTTTTTGTGTCAAACGAGCAGCTTAATGATGTGTTTTTGCGGAAAATGCCAAAAAGAGCTGCATCAGAAAAGTCCTTGATTTTACAGTCAATCTTGTATTTTTTTTAATTTAACCAAGAAAAGTATTAAGATATATCAAATATGAAGATTCAGCTAAAAATATCAAGATATTTACAGAGCTAGTTAACTAAAGAGCTAGTTAAGTGTTCTGGAGTCAAAATGAAGCAAACTGGATACGGTGATTTCTCCATTATAACACGCACTCGATTATAACATGCACCCCATAATATTTTCACAATTTTTGTCTGAAAAACACTGCGCTTGAATAGAACTTGCACTCACATTTTGCCCAAACCTTAATCCCTCAGATAACTCAAAAATTACCTTAATTCAAAGTTTTAATCAATTAAATTTCAGTATTTTCACAACAAATACACGATTTTGTCTCTCAAACAGATGCGGAAACACCTTTTGCTTTACGCATGCACAATTACTCAATTTCTGCCCAAGCATGCTCAGGCGTAGTTTACCGACCAATCACAACGCAGCTATTTTGGTCCTCTTGCTCACAAGACGGCAGCACTCTATTTTTGCATGTGAGTGGTTACACTTGAGAATTAAACAATGATTACACTAAGTTAAGCTATAGACCCATAATATTTGATCAGAACAGTTTGACAGTCAGTTTATAGAAGAATAACGCAAGTTTGGCGGGAATGTTTCGCAGAGAAAGAGAAAATTTCGGCTTTTTGTATCAGATGTGTTGCAATTGATGAGACCAAATATTTTAATTATTTTGCTTGTATCCGTGTATGAAAAGCACCCGAAAAATGAGAGCTTATTTTAAAGCAAAAAAGTGCGTGTTAAAATCGAGAAATTACAGGAAAACTTATTTGTAGGACTGTATTAACCCTTGCCTTCCAGTATCTGTTCTGTTCACCATGAAGTCTGGGTGTAAGTTTGTCCCATATTTGACACAAATCCATCAAAGTACCCTTAAAATAAAGGGCTGAAAAATTTGAAGCCGCACTGACCTTGACTTTGTTATTTTTAAAAGAGTTTGTTCAAAGTTTAAAGAAACCCCCTCAGAGTGTTTTTGAGATGGTACATTCACAAGCAAATGACCATGACCTTTGACCTTTTTCTTTTAAAAAAATTCATCAGTTAATCCATAAGTCATTGTGTATAATTGTGCAAAGTGTGAAGAAAATCCCATTAAGGTCTCTAAAGTTATAGTGTTTACAAGCAAGGGATGAAGATGAGGCCAAATGACCTTGACCTTTGACATTTGTCATGAAAAGTTGTTTAAAAATCTCCAAGCATTCTCGATATCTTGAGTCCACAGAAATGGCCCTCATAAATATAAGGACAGATAACCCAGAAACTGAATGCCGCAGTCCAATTTCTCTGTCCATCACTGAGAAATGGAGAGTGTTGAATAGGAGCCCCAGATGTAGAGCTTTCTTTGAAATGGTTGCTTTAGAAATATTCCCCCATTAGTCTCCTCTGACACTTCGCACAGCCAAGGAGCAAAAACAAAAATTAATCAGAGTGGTAATTTAATGAACTCCTTGCTTGCTCGCACATTGTACAAATCTGTCATCTTGTCTCCACTGTAACAATTAAGGGACAAATATATTCACAGTTACAGAATCACTGTCCATTTCAGCTGTTCTCATTATACAAACAAGCTCTGTGCATTCTGCTATTTAACACATTAAAAGGCTAAGACAGGAGAACAGAGGTTCTGCTGAGCTGAGTAATTCATTCTGTGGATTTGGGGATTCTGCAAAGAAGCAATTAGTAGAAAAAGCAGCAGTATTTCTTTCCTTTTTTCAGTGTACAATACTCAGACTGCATTTGAAAAATAACATCATTAAGTGTGCTGTTGAGGGCCAACCTCTTTAAGTGTGTCAGACTGCAGGAAATCAGCTGAATTCACAAGAACAGGACTGTAACTCGGTCTGTGTTACACTTTTGCTTCTCAAGATTACATTCAGCTGCCCAGATTTCTCCAGTTTAATTGTACTGGTTGATCTGCTAATGAAGAAGGTTTTAGGAAATACTTATACATTTAATTAGGAAAAATGATTATGAATCTGTATCAGTATTGATACCCTTTTAGAAACAGGGCTGAACCATATCGTTTTCCACTGTGATTACGACATGCGCATGCTCAGTTACACATTGCAGGATGTGTGATGTCAGTCACATGACCTTAAGCAACTCGTGCTGGCACCCCTGGGCTGTTTAATAGAAACCTTGACCACCACTCCTTCACCAATTGGACATTGAAGATGGGCTGATTCACATATCATTGCGTTATATTTCTGATGACAGATATGGACTGGGCAAATCCAGCTGCTCTGTGAGGTTAATTAGCTTTAATAGTTGGTACAGATCACTGTGTATGTATACAGAGCTTGTCTCTTATTCACACTCAGACTGTAGCCTCAGATGCACTGACATGATGAATTAGGTAGAACGTCACTAGGATTGGACTTTCAGCACTTTATGTGTTTTCCTGAAATAACAAATGTTGCTTTTTTATTAGAATATGTCACAAAGTACCCTTGGAGATAAAGTGCAAACCCCATTAAAAAATACACTTTGTAGTTTAGATACTGGGAGACTTGCCTACATGAATGCTGAAAGTGACACAATTTTCACTAAATAATTAAATATCTCTGTTTTCCATCATTGTAACTCGAAAGTGGTTGTTGTTGCACTTGTGTTATAAGGAAATATATATGTATATATATTTTTTCCTTTCTTACAAATTGATATTTTTTCAAGCCTGCGTTTAACATTGTTAGAAATGTCTGATGACATTACACATGTATTTTAACACATTAAAATGCAATACATTTATTTGTAATGTTCACACTATCAAGAAATATGTCCCACCTTTTATCTCTTTCTACTTTTCTGCCTCCTGCTCTCTGTGTTATGTATGCATGTTAACGATATGACTTTTCGGTTTCCGACAATCCACACTAATAACCATGATATTTAACCTGCCTCCCTGCAGCATGGACCATTGGATCATTCGACTGTTTTCCTCTCTGGAGGCCAGACTGGTGGCATGTCCTTGCGTATGAATCTTGGAACTCGTCCATGATGGCCTTTTTTTGTGCCTCTGGCGGAGGGCCTGCCGAGAAGGATGCAGTCACACTGACTAATTTTACTCACCTTAGCTGTTTTGTCATTTTACCGACCCAACCTTGAACACAGCAAAGTTGCTTAGTAGCTTAGTAAACTTTTATCCTGTCAATTCACAACATGAATTTTCAACTAGACTACAATTTAGATGAAACAGGACTAACCACACAGCTGATTTGAGGGGGAAGGCTGACTTATAACAGCAGATGCCAGGTTAGCAGGCTACTTAGTATTTTTTCAACAATGCCTAGAGGAAGGTATCACGTTTTGGAGAAGTGATGTAACCTACTGTATGTTTGAGCAACAAATAAAAGTCGTCACTCTAACTGAGATATATTGTTAGGTCACAGGGCTCATCAGACTCAATGACAGTATCAATTGGCTTCAGTTTTGGTAAACTTGGGGTTTTCAAACATGCAATACTTGTAATTCAGAGTTAACCATCATCTTTCCCTCTGATCAATTAGGCTGTCAGGTTGCGCCCCAGAACTCTATCATTCGAAACTCAATCAGCAACAGAGAAAAAATCTGTGCGTGTCAAAGAATGTTCTGATCTATTCCCCTTCCCTCTTGATGCTGTGTGTTGCATTCAGGTGAAGCAAGCAACACTTTGAAATCTGATTTGAGCAGCCACAGCAGTCAAGCTAAGACCTGTCTGTTGGAATCCAGATGTACTTGTGCTTTCATTTCAAGGCACCTCTGCACGCTGCTCTGAAGTGATTCGACACAGATTTGGGCAGGTAGTGTGAATGACACTCAGATGGTGCATTCATGCTCTGATACAAAATAAGAAAAGTTAAGACTTAACCTCTGAGGAAAGTAATGGCAAAATACTAAAGCCAAAGATTCATTTGGAATATTTTGTGGGGGAAATTTTAGGCCTCAGGTGCCAGACATTTTACATTGAGTGTTTGTTTTCATATCTCGTGTACCATTTTCAGATTCACAAAACATCCACCATTTCTTACAAAGAGGTGCTAATTTCAGGATTTGCTTTGGTCACCAAGAAGCTGTAAACTATTTTTTTTTACACTGAAAGGTTCTATAAAATGTGCTTACATTTGTAATATTATACTGACTGATTACATCATTCTAAATGCACTGCACTATCAAGCACTACAGACCCCCTACCCCCACTCCCCACACACCTCAACGCCCTAAAACTGGCCTGTGAGGTGATACTCAACTTTTGCTTGTGCTTGGGATTACAGAAAGATTCTTCTGTAAGGATTCTTGGGCTCAGTTTTCAGTGTTGTAGCTGTAACTGAATTTGTGATTTGTTTCAACCCCGAGCTCTGTTAGACCATGACTGAAACATGGCATTTCCTGGTTTGGGTGTTTAAAATAAAAGCTCTTAACTGTAATTTAAAAGGGGGAGGATTTTTATTGTATATTTTATTTTTATTAGTCACCTTTTTTTGTCAGCGTCACAGCTTTACCACCTACAGTTAATGGTGAATGAACAGAACTGTAGTGTTTTCAGTCAGTTCATTGAATATGATATGAGTCTCAGCCCACTTCTTTAAATGATTTTTGACATAAATTAAGCAAGTCATGGGATTAAGCCTCTTGCAGCAATCATTTAAGCTTTTGCAATGGAAACTAAAATTGCTGCAGCACTGGATAAAGTCAAACTCATTAATTTCTTCCACCAAGAAAGTTATGTTTTTGCCATGCATAGTCAATATTTAATTAGTGTATATTTTGTTTTATGCTCTTATTTTTACTTGTGTCTTATCTGTTTAACTGACATTTAATTTATTATCTCTGTCTGATTATTTTTGTCTCCACTCCCCTTTTATTGTGTCAGTGTTTTGTCTCTCCTAAATGTTTCATTTCTATTTGTTTTGACTAATATAATGTCAGAAAAAAACTTTTGATTTCTTGTTATTGCTTTTATCTCTTCTGACAGCTTTTATTACCTCCTGTCTCAAACTCTTTATTTCATTTCCTTTTATTCTGTTGTATCTTTTCTCATTTTATTCTTTTATATTTGGGCCTTGCAGTCTCATTTTTGTTGCTGGGTTCTTGTAGTGCCTAGTTTTCACAGGTTATGATTGTGACTGGGTTATTTCCTTGTTTTGGTATGTGTGTTTGTGTGTTGATTTTTTTGCTGTGGTTCTTGTGCTTTTTCTAATATTTCTCTGTTGCATGTCAAGGCACTTAATAAACCTTTGTTTTCAAAAATGCTTTACGAAAAAACCTACTATACCTAAAGAAATTATGGACATTTGTGTTGTATTGTAGTTAAGCTCATCTGGCCACTCGTTTTCAGGCATTCAGGCATAAGGTGCGTCTGATAACGTGCTGTGTGAAAGTTGCAGATTTGAGCCCAGTTTTGGCTGTTACATGGTGATGTGTCCTTGGGCAAGACTTTTAACCCTAAGTTGCTCCCACTGCTGTGTCAATGGCATGTTAATGGGTATAAAAGGGCGTGAATGCATTAGGTAATGCTGATGATTAACTAACATAAATTCTGGACCATCAGTGAGTGTGAGAGTGAATGGGTGTGAATGAGTAGATGTGACTTGTGGTGTAAAGCTGCTTCGAGTAGTCAAGGAGACAAGAAAAGTGCTAAATAAGCTTAAGTCCATTTACCTGTTACCATTTACCATTCAGCCATTTGACAGTGTTACATTTGTTATTATTGATTCTGTCACTGAAATAGACAATCAAGTTTATTTATAGTGCAAGGACCACAGTTTGTACAAGTAATACTGATCGGAAATTGTTTTTCATTCGTATTATATTGTGATTTCTTGTTAATACAAAAATGTCTAAAAGACAGACTACTTCAAAAAAGGGATATATTGCCCCTCTCATAGTATGAAGATATGATGATATATTGTATTGTCACCTCTGTATCCCAATACCTATTGCATTATCACATTCATGCCAATACACACCCTTATTGGTCAGTGTGTGTGAGTGTGTGTCAGAGGGAAAACTTGCTTAATACAAGACTCCAACAGAGCTGGAGGTGTTCAGATCACTCATTGTCGCCACTGACAGCCATCACCATGGCTGATAGTTCATGACTTCAAGCTACTGGTGTGACATCGGTTTAGCCCCCTGTGTGCATAATTACACAATGCTGTTGTAGTTTTTTAAATTGTTAATGATGGTGTTTTAATTGTCAAATACTGATGACAAGTTATGTTTTGATCATATTGATTTTGTGGTTAGATTTCACTATGAAACATCAGGGCTGTAAATATCACGTAATGCTGAGCATATTCATGTGTTAACAGAGAGGTCACAACATCAGTGTCACTCACTGTCACACTATGTCGCAGTCAGCGTGTCTATATCAGCACTCAGTGGAGTGTGTGCCAATCAGTCAGAGCCCTGCCATTAAGGTCACAGTCTGACGTGTTGTTCTCTAGCTCCTCCACTCAGGCCATCTCGACTTTGCCCATTTATCACTGATACTGCACTCATACTGCTGGACATGGATACTCGGCGGTGCATCACTCTGGTGTTAGACTCTGCTCTGACAGAGGCTGAGTGGACACTTAAAGGAATGACCTGGTGCTGTCTTTGCATGCTCCTCCACTGCAGCTTAAAAATTGTTGGTGGCAGCTGTTGCCCATTCAGCAGGCTGTTAGACCAGCTGTGTTAAAACACTTTTTCCTCAGTAATAACATATGCTATGATAGACTTCAACCTTCACATGAAGATGACTCTTCTTTGCTCAGATTTGTGTAACCTTATGCTGCTGTCACGAGAGGAGGGAACTGCAGCTGCCGGCCTCGTGGAAGTGTTGGCTTAAGTAGAAAGTTTTTTACCAAGATAAATGTTTTTAGTACAATTGTTGATAGTTTTAGGAGATTTCAATAGGTAATGGAGGAAAGGGTTGCAAAATTCTGGGAATTTTTAAAATCTGAAACTATCCATGGGAATTAATAGTAATTTATAGGAATAAATGGGAATAAACAAGATTAAACCAGGAATGTACAAAAGTTTAAGGTTGGCCCTCAACAAGAATTTTAAATATTGTCAGGGAAAATATATTATTGCACAATTTTGATCAAAACAACCAGATTTCCTGAGAGTATACTTGGGAATGTCTATGGTATTTCTCAATCTTACGCACATGTCACACTGCGTACTGTGTGCCCCCTACATGCACTGTGCATTCCTCCATCACCTGCACAGATGATCCTTGAACCCTGAACCATTGAGGCCACACATTTGAGCCTGTGGAAATAAAGCGAAGTTGAAATTGATTGTTCAATATAAAGATAAAACTTGGTAAAGTTCTACTTATAAATAAATCTGTTGAAATGTAATATTTTACAAAACAAAATGTTTATTTATTATTATATTTATTTAAATGTTTATTTTTATGTTTGGATATGACTGTTTGTTTAAATTACCCCCAATTTCCAGTTACATTTCCATAGTTCCCACAATTCTCATGTAAAGTTTCTAATTTGGTATATTTCCAAAATTCCCCAGCTTAATATGCCATGGAAAGTTTCTGGAAAGTTTTTGGTAATTTACTGAAATTTTCTGCCCCTTTGAAACCCAAATAGAGGGTCAGTCTTGAGGTGCTTCACACTTATCACCTTTGGTGCACACCAAGCAAACTCAAGCTCACTGGTGCGAAAGCTGACAGTAGAGCCCAGTTGTGCACTAAAGACTGAGACTGCCCAAAAAAGTGAGTCTCTGTCCGCTCTTGAGTGCTGTTTGTTTGCAGTGAAAATGAGAGCTGACCTTGGTCTGAACTAACTGTTGCAAATATTTAATTTTTTAGAAGAAGTCCATCATCAGACTGCTGTCTGTCTCTATTTATCAGAAATATTACAATGGTAATGAATATCTGCAGTTTCCATGCATATCTTTTACCTGAACATCACTGCATTTGTTAAAGAACTTTTTTATTTTACTTGTAAATTGAGCTCTCTGGTTCAATCCCCGGGTTGGGGAGGGCCTTTCTGTGTGAAGTTTGCATGTTCTTCCTGTGCATGCGTGGGTACTCTGGATTCCTCCCACAGACCAAAAAAAATACCTGCTCATTAGGTTAGCCAGTGACTCCAAATTGCCCTTAGGTATGAGTGTGAGAGTGAATGGTTGTCTGTCTCTCTATGTTGCCCTGCGATCGGCTGGTGACAGGTTCAGGGTGTACCCCACCTCTCGCCAAATGACAGCTGGGATAGGCTTCAGCCCCATGCAACCCCAAAAGGAATAGCCGGTATAGAAAATGAATGAATGAATGAATGTAAAATGAGCAACTTTTACATGCATTTAGGTTCAGTGACCCCAGCACCACGGACAGCTCCGTGTTTAAAGTCACTGTATCGTTCTATTTGATCACCAGATTTCATCACACCTGCTCTGTGAGGTGGTGGATGTTATTAATTCATGAGAGACTTTGGCATGGATAATTTGCAGTTGTTAATAGTTTCTCTGAGTGTCTTTGTGTATTCTGTTCTGCCTTTGCAATTACTTATCTTTGGTGCTGAAGCATGACTCACTGCTTCAGCAAAACAAAGTGTTGTTTGCAGGATGCCTCTCATGTCTGTCTTTTATTTCTGCTGTTAAATGCCGTTTCCTGCTGTTGTAAAAAGTGCCGTTATATACGATCGATCATAGGAGATTGTGCGTGAATATGAATAAAAACTGAATAGATTTGTGCTTTTGTTTGAAGAAGATAAACATTAAATAAAGCATGAAATAAAAATAATTCATTGAATATAGCTTCTATTTAGTAAACTGCACTACTCATACTCTCAGTTGGGGTCATGATAACTAAAAGAAAAAGTGCAGTTAATTTATTTTTTAATTTATTTTTATATATATAGTATGTATTTGGAAAGGATAACTAAGACTAGAACAGTTGCAATAAATTTGCAAACTCACCTGTTTTTTTAATGACATTGATGAAATAAACCTTTGAAATGACTTTTGTAATAACTCTTTAAAAAACTTACAACAATAAAATCAAGCAAAATCCTGACCATTAATTTTAGCATGTCCCCGATGCTTGGGCTGCTTTAAGGTTTTATTTTTACTTGTATCATTTAAATTCAAAGTTGCTTATATATACATGAGGATAAAAACTTTTTATATCTCACAAGATAAAATGTCAAAATGTTGCAGCTGCAATAACCACGAATAGAGACTAAAAGAGTGCATAGTGAACAAACATGAAATAAAAGACCAGTTTCAAAAACAAGGCTGCAGTTATTACAGATGTTTTTGGGCATTTAAAGAATACAGACGCCATCGTAGGATAACAAGTTGAATATGCCATTGCACATCGTACGTTCTGTATTTAATGTCAAATATACTTTTAAAAATAGTTTGGAAATATTATTACAATTGATTATTTCTTCCATTTAATAATATCAACTGGCACTGTATTAAATATAATTGGAAAGCCTGATAAGTCGCCTTTACAGTGATTCATAACTTGTAAAGATCATGCATTCATGAAATGAGCAACACAGCTAAACATGTAGGAAGCACCCCATAGGAATGTGCCAAAATTCCTTCTTCCTCCTGAAAGAAAGTCAGTTTCTCATCAGGGCTGAACAATATATATTTATTGTATCGATATCGAGATATCTGGCATGAATATCAAGATATGAATTTTTGTCCATATCGTTCAGCCCTATTTCTCAGTGAAGCAAGGGTGAGGAACTGGTCTTCTTGGGGTGTTGTCTTCCTGGGACATCCACTTCACAGTCTGTCTTTGACTTCACCAGTCTCATGGAACTTGGTCCTGAGTTTGGAAATGATATCAGGGCTGAAATCAAATAATGCTGTCACTTTGTGTGCCAGAACACCAGCTTTCATTTTTTTTGGCACATTTTTTTCTGGCCACTTGCAGCCCATTTGAGCATCTTCCCGTACTCTCTACCCCATGTTCCAAGTTTATCCACTGCCTCTCCATGACCAAGAAAGGCCAAAACACACCAAAAATAGTGTTTTTTTTTTTTTTTTTTATATAAAAGAAAAGTCTGACTTCAGCAGGAAGTACAAACCTGCTGTATATCCTTCACACACTGTGGGTGGAGCAGCTGATCACTGAAGGGGTTATCCAGTGCTATTGCTTCACCATGGAGGGGCGAGAAACGTTGTTCATGAGATATGACAGCCTTTCCATCATCCTCCTGTCCCCCACCACCTTTACAGAATCTAGGGGACAGCCCAGGTCAGACTTGACTGTCTTCTCAAGTTTTTTCAGTCTGCTCCTGTCTGAAGCTGTGATGCTGCAGCTTCAGCAGACTACACAGCACATGATGGCTGAGGTCCCTACAGAGTCATGAAGGCTCCCCAGGGGTGCTCCCTGCTCTTCATATTCTGTGTCTGCAACTGCCCAGGCACAAAGTCCCATTATTCGTCTTTGCACTCACACAGTACATCTATAACTGCATCATATTGGTATCCCAGGGTGTGAATTCACACTGCATTACAGGTTAGCAGAGTGCTGAGAGGGAGCACAAGAGACACTCTCTGTAAACAAACAGTGGGAGCTCCGCATGCACTGACAGCACTGTTCTGCCTGGCCTGTCCTGAGATTACACATTACCAGCTGGTTTCACACATTACACCTTTTTTTTTAATAACTTTATTGCAGTGATCATACAGTTATGATACAACGCAATTATGTCCAAAAAAAAGCACTGCATTTTTTTTCTCTTATTTCATTTTTCCAAAGAAATAATAATAAAATACTTACAAATAAAGTGTTCTGTATACCTTTACATACCCATACACATCAGCAAAGCACAAACATGTATTGTGCACATATGTATACACACATACACACACACACATACATACACGTGTGTATATATCTATACCTAAACATACGCCCACAGACACACATACCCATCACTAAGTATACAATAATGCATGTGAATGAGTTCATAAACATATACCAAAAAAAAAACACACAAGAAAAGAGGGCCGGTGTGTGTGTGTGTGCACGTGGGGGGGAGGAGGCTCTATTTCTACTGATCTCCTAAGTTTATAAAACTGTACAGTCTGCCAAGTCTTTCTTTTGGGTAAATCTTGCTTAGTTTTTGTATATTACCTCTTATCTCATATGTTAATTTTTTAGCTTCTAAAGTTTGCTCTAATGTTGTTAGCCATAGATTAAGTTTGGGTGTGTTTATTTGCTTCCACATCCTTGTCACCTGCTTCAGAGCTGTCACTCTAAAAATATTAAAAAGGGGTATATCAGCTGTATTAATTTTTTGGTTACATTAATTCCCAGAAATGTTTCTACCTTTGTTTAGTTCAAAAACACTAATACAAGTTTTCCCGAACTCGCTCCAGAATGTTAATAATGCCGGACAGTTAAAGAAAATTTGAGTATAGCTTGCCTCCTGTTCACCACATCCTCTCCAGCAACTGGAGTCTGCTCTAGAAGTGCATTTGCCATATTGGCGAGGAGAAAAGAAATACCTCATGCTTACTTTCCATGCAAACTCTCTCCAGTATTTAGATTGAGATGTCACATTACACATTTGCTTCTACATTTGATGGCATAATGGGGGTCAAACCTCTTTGCCCCACCATTCATGTTTCATACATGATGCACAAATCTAACAGATTCATTAAAACCTTGAGTATAAGACACTTTAAATACCAATATTTATTCAAAAATCTGGATTCAGCCTACTTCTTGGTGTAACTGATTGCACCACTATAAAATGCTGAGACATTTAAGCTCGTGATATGCATTTGCTGACATCACACAGTAAACACAGGCTAACACTATTCAGACCCATCACCAATTCACTGCATTTGGTTTGCAGCTATTACACTGATCAAATGTGCAAGGGAACAGTGATATTGTCAAACTGGCAGGATCTGGTGCAGCTTTTCACCAGTGTCTTTCCTTCATGTGGTCATACTTTTCATAAAAGCTGATATACCATGAAGTAAAAAACATCTGTGGCACTGAATAATTTTAGTTTTCTTCAGTTTAGGTTAACTAGCAGTGGTGGCCAGTGTGACTCTTGCAGGCTGTGTGTTGGCAGTTCATGACAATGGTCAAGCTAAGAGCTATTAGTACAGCAATATAGCTAGCATAAGCACAACTGTCCAACCCCCTGGCCACCCAGCTGACCTGGTCCTGTGCACCCAGTATGGGGTGAGCTGGATCAGGTTTGGGAAAGGGTGCCAGGTGTCTGTAGAAGCACTGCTCCAATGTCAAGCCGCTGACCTTTCCCATTCCCACCCTTCTGAGCACGTCAGCATGGACACATGGTCCTGCCAGTGATACTTGAAATGCATCAAAGGGGAGTGGTCACAAAAGAGTCCAGCCAGTGTCTCTAGCTACCAGTCAGTGTCCAGGCCTCACAAGAGAATAGCAAGACCAGGGACCGAAAGACCCCGACTTCGTCTTCCTGCTAAGATACTGCGAAAGCCATACTGCTTTGTCCAGTGATCTCATTGCAGTAAGGCCAAGTCACTTACTGATGGTTCTGGACCCTATGTTGGTTATCCATCAGTATTAGCTAACACATTCATGCCTTTCATACCCTTTACACGCCAGTGTAAGCAAGCTGACATGCGACAGCCAGAGCTGGGCTCAAACCCTTGACTTTCCAGTTGATTGTAGAGCATACTACCTGAACTATCTGCTGACGGGTAGGGTTGCCTGCAATGTTAGAGCACTTTGAAGAGTCAGAAGTATTATAAAAGTTTATTTACCAATTACATAACTATGCAAAACTGGTGCAAACATCAAACTCTGACACTGATATCTTTATGTCATGGTTCGGTTATGGTGTCACTATAGACGGTGCAGTGTTAGTGTGGAACCAAGTAGAAGCTACAGAGCAGTTTCTATTGATTTTTTACTCTCATTCAGCTGGTGCCTAAATCCAATAACCGATTCTTTTCTTCAAGGTAGTCTTGACCTGAAGATCTTGATCTCTGCTTATCTGAATAAACTTAAAGCTGGTAAAGTAAATATTTGAATTTCCTGGCTCTTTTAACAGCTTTCATGGGTAATACATGAGTGAACTGTGATGATAAAACTCCCTGATTGCTACAACAGCCCCCCTTTCACAACAGGAATCCTCTCTAAAAAGCAGCAGGATCTCCCACCCTTAAATGATAGAATGCAGTGTGTTTCATTATACTGTTCCTTAGAAAATCTGTTTGATACTCGGAGTGGTGTAATCCCTCTCCCTCCCTCTCTCCATCTCCAGTACATAGACAGCAGCTGAGCAGCGATCTACTTTAGAAACTGTCCTCAGCAATTACAGGCTTTAGCGAGTGTGCTGCAGGTAGCAGTGTAGTAGGTATGACTGACACCGAAGAACATTGCAGCTTTGAACTAAAACAATATCTGTCACACCTTGGAGATGCAGCAGTGCTACAGATACCATATGACTTACCACAGTTACAGTCACAGGCTGTCAGCTCTGCTTAAAGTAGAAGAAAAAGCCAACAGAAGGCCTTTCCCTACTGGCTGTGCCACTGATGAAGGAAGACAAGAGCCTTTGTTCTCTGTAATTTTTTGCAGCATACTGAAGATCCTTGATATTATGCACCAGGAGCTGTGGTCATAGTTTCTCACAAGGCTAGAGAGTTTCTTTGCAGGTCAGGGAAAGTCGTGTAGTCAGTAGAAATTAAAAGTTTTGGTCTGGTTTGGGTTGGTTGCCGACAGCTTTTTCACAGAGCTCCCAACCATCAAAACACTGAGATTAAAAAGCTTTTCTCTACTCACTGTGTCTCTTGCTTCAATGTTAGCCTATAAGACTGATGTTTCACCAAAAAACTTGTTTTATGTTTACCTTTAAAAGTGAACCTCTACATTTATGTGGTAGCAAAATACAAGCTAACAAAAGCCTAAAATGTTAGGAGACAGGCTGTGACATAACACTTTCTGTTTCCTAAATGGTGTGGCTGTCCTTTCTGACAGCAAGAGAGGATTGGAGCAGCAACAGACTGGAGTCATGTCAGTTTTTATTCACAGATCCAGCTTGAAAATGTGGGATCTCTTGGCACTGATCTGGATTTTGTTATCTGAAGTGGTTTAAGTCTTTTTTCTGTTTATCATAGCAGAAGTATTGTCTACTATTACTCATCCAGTATAAGCTGTCTGCAGGAAACAAAGATGTGTTTGAGAGTAAAAGTGGTGTAATGCATTCTGCTTTGCAATGCGCTTTTCTAGAACTGCGATCTGCTATGTTTCTTATCAGAGGTGGATTAATAATATATCGCTATGGAGAGGAAATGGGCTTGATTCGGTGCCCGAGCCCCGAAGTACAGGCTGTAGTTTAGCATGCTGCTAACAACTTCTTTGGCTACGTTTACATGCAGTCATTAAACCTTACAGAACCGGAATATTAGAAATAACCCGGTTGCGTGCAGCCATGAGAACACCAAAAAACCTTTTGAAAATGTATGCTCATATTCTGCTTTTTAAAAACCCGAATGTCACCCCTGGGTTACTCCTTTTCTAACCCAAATATATGGTCATGTATACGCCGATCGGGATATCGTCATTGAAAGGAACATTAATTTGTGTTCTGCACATGTTCTTTTCGCAAGGAATCTTGGTCTTTTGAGTACAGGAAGTGCTTGTTGTAACATGGCACAGCTCTGGCTCGATTTCCTATTTCTTCATATTCTCGTCTTCCATTAATGAAGAAACTGACAAAGTATAGTGTCAAGTACTGGTGGTGGGTCAGTACCAGCACCAAAGCGCAAACGAAGATGACTGTTAGCTGCTCCGGGCTGTTCATTATCCGCCGTGCTGCTGCTGTTGTTCTCGTTGCTATTGGATACAGGAAGAAGAAGCGGAAATGAGGCATACTGCATCGTGACGGTGTCCGTGCGTGATGACGTTCTACATGCGCTGCTGTTTTGTTCGGGATACTAGAGGAATAACCCTGTTTGCTCATGCATGTAAACTGGGTTATTCCGAATGTTTCAGAAACCGGAATATTGATCTTAACCCGAAGATTGACTGCATATAAACATAGCCAATGGCACACATTTTCCTTCACTGGAACTTTAAATTATGACTTTGCACAAGTATCCTCACTTCAGTTTCAAAGAAATAAGCTTGAAAGATTTAAATATTGCCATACTACTGTTTTACTTTTTAATTAAAAGCACAAACCTCTGACAAGGCATTTCCAACATTGTCCAGTGAGTTATTGTCAAAATGTGGAAACTGCCCTATCTCACACTGTCAACAAATCCTGG
Source organism: Cetoscarus ocellatus (assembly GCA_037902135.1). Taxonomy (NCBI): domain Eukaryota; kingdom Metazoa; phylum Chordata; class Actinopteri; order Labriformes; family Labridae; genus Cetoscarus; species Cetoscarus ocellatus. The sequence goes on from JBAMNC010000550.1 coordinate 307,779, forward strand.
ATTCACATTCAGATATGGGTGGCCACCAAAATCTACTCAGTTCTTCTCAGGACTGTATTCCCTGAAATGTCATGAAAATTGATTGAGAACTTGTTCAGTTATTGGTGAAAATGTAGAAAACTGCCCTTATTGTACTGTTAATAAATTCTTTTAAAAAAGTTCCTGGATTTGGATCATTTCCGAAATGTAATCACTTCTTCCTTCCTTCCTTCCTTAGCAGCAGTGTTGCTCAGTCTGTAAGGGCTCAGGCAGGGAACTGGAGGGTGTCCGATTCAAGTCCCAATTGAAACATACATGGAAGTTGGTTTGATAGCTGGGAATATGCAAGCTGGCTCCTAAGGTGTTTACGAATGTTACTAGTGCAGCTGAAAGGGGTTGGTGTTCTTTGCCTCCGGAAACTCAGGCGTAGAGTTTGCACCCTTGAGCCCCTAAACTTAATTGCATGTAGACACCTACAAATGAAGTAGAGTTAATGTTGCTGGTGTTGCAAATGAGTTGTCAAGAATGATGAATGGTGAAGTGTTGACCCGGCATGTGCTCCCAGCCCTGACCTGACCTGACTAACTCCTGTCTTGCATCGGAATCTTAAGTTTCTGACTTTGATTCTCATCTGTGTTCACTCAAGCCTTCTTAACAAGAACCCTAAAGATCACATGACATGGCTTTCCAGCAAAGACTTGTGTGATTGGCTGTCAATGCTTTAATGTGTTGGTGTAAGCTTTCTTGACTTTGGGAAGGTCACTTATGGATCTGTTCACGTAAAGTTCTGAGCTGATAAGACGCGTCTTAATTTGTCAGATAAAACCTTCACACTGCTGTATGAAAAACAGGTTTGTCATTCCCCACAGAGCAGGGTGTGATTTATAGTGTCACTCGCCCTGATGAATGAGACATTCTGCTTTTTAAGATAATTGGAAATTGAAGAGAGACACAGGTGTTTATTCCATGCATGGATAAGATTTAGAGCAAAACTTAATTTCAAATTAATAGCCAGTGACTAATGCTGTTTGATTTGTTGCACCAGCTTACCTTAAGATTAATTTAATTGCTTGAGAAAGGCATTGCTGTGGCTTTGAAACTCTCTAGGTATTTTGCCAATATACAGACAATGTATATAGCTGTTGGCTCACAGTGGCCGCATTAATTTTGCTTTAATGGTTTAAGGATTTATTGAAAAGTGGATGTACTTTGCATGAGTTGAAGTGTGCTGTAAAGGTTAGCATCAGACAAGTAATGATTAGACCCAAGGTGAAGAGGGAGACAGGGAGATAAATCATTGATGGCAAGAATGAAAAGATGCTTTGTCCTCTGATCCAGAAGCACTCATTTATGCACTTGACCCAAATAATACCAGAAATGATCAGTTAAATGTATAAATATTTGATCCCTTTGGAACTTTTCTGATGCCCTCTTTAAATGACAAAAGAGTGCGCTGGATTCTGACAATTTAATGCTTCAGTACTCCTGACAATAGACAAGGAAAACAGGGACTAATGTGTTTTTCCAGGTGTATAATAGCTATAAGTGAAGTATTTGACGATGCCAAGAATATAAAGTAAGTTACAGTGTTGGAGAGTAAGATTTAGGTTGAACCTTGAATAAATAACACATTTGTAAATAAATAAAGTAAATAAAGTTGAGGGGGTGAAATTCATTTTGTTCACACTATAAAATAATTTCATCAGTGAACTTATGTAACTACGTTAATATTTTTAAACCCTTTATTTATAAGTCTATTTTCACCATTTGGTCTGTTGAACAGAAGGGATTGTTTTTGTTAATCTGTGAATAATTTTGTCAATTCACATAAATTAAAACAAGTAATGAAGGGGTCAGTATACTGTATAATTCAGTTGCCCTTACTAAATGACATTATATTTTATTGATCCATGAGATCTCTTTGTTGAGCAATCACTCAACTAGTTGTTAAAACAAACAACAAAACATGATCCACGATCGGTAAAAAAGCCTAATCAGGGTATCCCTACAAGAAAGATCATGAGACCCAGATACCTATGGCCCTTCACCTCCAGAATCTAATAAGTCTATTTTTTAATAAGATTTGATGTTACTCTGAGTTTGAAGAAAATCCCAAGGAGTGTTGATGAGATTTAAAATGAAGGGATGATCATTGGGCTTATGACCTTGGACCTGGGACCTTCAAAATATTAATGAATCAATCCATCAGTTTTTATTTGTGTATTGCCAAATCATAACAAATGTTATCTCAAGACACTTGTAGGTCAATTCCACACTCTTTCTTTTTGTTTATCTTTTTTTTTTTATTATTTAATTTGATTTCATCTTTATCAATTTTTTTTTTCAACTAAAAGATAAGACATAGTAGCAGCTACATGCTAGGCTAGGTTAAGCTAAGCTGGGAGCAAAAGAAAAGGAACAAACTGAACTACACAGTCGCTAAGAAGCAACATACTTTAACTTAATCTTAGTATGTTTTAACGCTTATCAAACAAAACTGGTACGTTTAAGTGTAAAATGTGATTAGCATTAGTGGTACGAGGCAACACACAACAAACAGTGTGACACTGGCAAACAGGAAGTGACAGAATACGCTCCTACGGTACCATGGGAGGACATGTTAACAAGCTGGGGGTGATCAGGAGAATGACTCAGCTTTGAATTATCAGGTTTTCCTCATACCATTTGAGAGACATCATGGTTATGTGCTAGGGATGATCATGATGACCGATTATCTATGACCAATGACCTTCAGAGCCTAAATGTCAATCCTTGTGGTTGAATGTGGATATTTTTAAACGTTTGAAGAAATCCTTAGAGGAGATTTTGCACTCCCATGCAAAGACAGAACACAAGACTCCATGGTCTTGACCTACAGCCCATGACCTCCTCTAAAATCTCTCTAGTTTGTCCTTAAGTCGGATTTGATGTTCGTCCAAAGTTTAAAGAAAATCCAACGGATTTGGATGCATAAGAAAGGCAAGAATAGACAAATGGAAGACTTGATACCTTTAGTCTTGGCTGTTGTCAGCACAGAGGCACAATGACAAAAGATCAGCAGGGTGTTTTCAGCTTTTAAATAACCTTAGTGTCATAACAGCCCTTAACAACCTCCCTCTCTCATGGTGTACTTATCTCCCACTTTGTTTTCAGCAACTTCACTTTCACTTGCCCTAGTTGACCGTGTGAGTCTGACTAAATGGTCAGTGGTTGCAGCCCCCTGACCCCTTAATTCCACCCATCATCTCGTTTGCCGCCTCCATCCTAAGGGTGGGTATCACATAAGACAAAAACATAACTGCATGTTGTAATTACTGAGACATTTTACTCTAATGGGCTGTCTAGACAGTGATGATGCACTGGTTGCACTTTAGTTTCTGTTCATAACAACTCTGAGTGCTGAGTGTTCATTTCAGCTGGAATTGAATACGGAATTTGGAAAAACTCTACACGTTGATTCTGATGCCTCTGCGTGTTCATGAAATGTATGTTGACAGGAGAGTGGTGAACTTTCACATTTTTAAAGTAAGCAACCCAAATTAGCTTCATGCACCTATAGATAAAGAACAGAAAAAGTTTTAGGAATGGCTATATTAAACAAATTTGTGGTTGTTTACTGCCATTAAATTACTTATAGATTTGGAGAGCTACTGTATATCTTGAGTCACAATGTTAAATCAGTAACACATATTTGTCAAAATCTTATATCAAGACTTTTTATTACTGTAAAATCTGATTAGTAAGCCACACTTTCTCTTTTTTTACTTCTAAAAGTGGTCTCTCTCCTGTACTCTGGTGCTACAATAGCCATGTTTCCACTGAGTGGTCTGGTTTGGTTCAGTACAGTTCAGGTTTGGAACGGTGAACCGTGATATTTTTGTGTTCCCACTGCCAGCTGTACCTCCGCTTGAGGGTAGGAAAGTGAAGGTTGTGCCAGCTACGTAAATGCGTGACATCACAGTGGTGCAACACAGTGCTGTATAACTGCAATTGTAAACAACACGCATTAATGGAGGACCTGCAGCACTCCAGCACACCATGGTTCATTCTTTACAGCGACAGCAGTGAACAAATCACTTTAATACATGCCTTATTTGAACATGGTGCATTACATGTTTTCATTTTCACTGCTGTTACATGAGCACTGTGACCAGTCAACAGTCTGCAGTGCTTTCAGCTCCACCTTTTAGGGTTGGTTTGGTACACTCGGCACCCCTTCAGAGGGGTGCACAAAAAGTGAGATGGCATGGATTGGTTATTTGTATTCGTTTTCTCCTTATTTGACACTGGAAACACCAGTACATGCATGCTGTACAGAGTCGAACTGAACTGGACTGCATGGTGGAAATGCAGCTTAATATACTATAAAACGCCATCATGACCACTTTTGGAGCCATCACCTTCACCTGCTGCACATGACATGACATAAAGAAATTTGCCCACATTTGCTGTCTACTTCAAGCAGCGGACAAATGTCCTGTAGAACTACGTCCAGGCTGGTAGCCCTACTTTGTGACAGCTTTTCTCTCATTAGGTCTTCATTGAAGGCATCTTGGTATTAGGGCTGGAACTTTTCACTTAAATAAAACTAAAAAAATGTTTGAATATATGCACCAATATTTGAAGATGTTCAAAGCATTTGACTTGGATTTTAGAGCCTGTATTTATAAGAATAAAATAAAAGGAAAAACTTAGCATAACCAACCTTTATATGGGGTGGTGGCCATTTTATCTGTTTAATCATTTAACTGTTTCCAAGCTGCCACTTCACAAGCTGTTCGCATTCAGAAAGCTCTAAACTTCAAAATATAATTAATTTTCAAAAAAATAATTAATAAAATCCTCTCTAATTAATTCAATATTTACCAAAATAAATGATGTTGTTTATGAATATAAATATTATAAACAAATGCATATTGTATTCAGATTAACATTCATTTTCCTTATTTTCAAAGGATGAAATTAAGCGTCTGTTTAGCGCCCATTCACTGCAGTGAAAGGGCGCTAAACAGACGTGCTGATAGCCTCCACTGTCAGCCTTTTAATTTATTTTTGTTGTTTTAATTAATTCACAAATTAGATTCTGGAAGAACAGGTCTGTTGATTCATTAAACTGATCAAACGTTGTGGATTTTTATCAATTAAGCTCAGACAGCTGGTATCACAGTGGCCCATGGCAACCAAGGATAAGGATGTGATCTGCCAAATTTACCAGGTTGTTAGAGCCAGTCTTTAGTTGATGTGACTACTGTTTAACAGACTTTGAACATGTGGGGATATCAATTCTGCTTTCATCCTTGTCTATCTAATGGCATCACTATAAAACCTCTTTTGCCTGACATGAAATTACCTCATGCTTCATTGTTGACATGTACTTTTTGCTCATTGAAGCAGCTGCATGGCTCTTTGTCTCAGTGATGTGCTTACACTGCATTATGTCTGGATATTATTGAGCATTTTCATGGCCAATTGTCTGGATGTTTGAAAGACATATGAGATAATATCACAGTACACTGACATGTCATCTTGGAGACTGTCAGTGGAAATTCCAATTAGCTCGGTCTGTCAGCCTGACATGGCCTCTAAAGTGTGTGTTGTGTAACATCCCTCTCCAACTGAGAGGGTTTCTATTTCTATTGTGTTGTGATGAAGCACAAGTTCTATACCATAATTACAGGCTCTGACTGTTTACCCCTGTAGTCCTGTTTATTCAACTGCAACACATTTTCCGGTCAAAACCTAAAATTACAGGTTTCAGGTGCATTTCATATTTGTCCCGTTGTCCCTGTGGCGTCCAGGGTTGTATTTTGATGCTCACTTTTGTGTTTGAAGTGCTATTCAAGTGAACATGTTTGCTACAATATAATTGGCCACTTAACCTCCATTCAGCCACCTGCTGCTAGCTTTCAGGTTTCCCAATAAACAGTTGAATGTAGTGCATGTTTATGAGCAATTCTGACGGTGTGGAAACAAAACAAATTATGCTCATCTGCTCTGTTAAGTGCTTGTGCTCAAATGAAAAGTATGCAAATCCACTGTCATGCTCTGCTCCTATTTAATCACAAGTTGCAAGTTGTGTAGACTGAACAGAGAACTCCACAAGACCTTGAAAGTGCTCTTGAAAACTGGGCTTTCAGTGACTGAGAACACTTATCAAATCATTTAGAAATGCAAATTAAAGACTTCATTTCAATTCTTTGTTGATGTTTTTCTGTCTAACACACTGTTGGGAACATGAGCTCTGCCTGAGAATTCTGCTCTGATCTAAAGATTTATCGTACATCAACTTGAATTTTCATAAAGAATACAATAATGGGGGGCTATTAGTCAAGACAGTTGAGTGTATGTCCATGTATCATGTAACACTTGGACACCAGATAACTTCATCTTTTTTACACAGCAACAACTTTAGAAGTTTGGTAGATAGATTGTCAGTGATGAAGAAATGTTGAGAGCAGCTTTTTGAAAGTGAAATTTTAAGTGATGAAAAGGATGAATTCCTCTGCTTTAATGAGCTGCGCCAAATTCTGTGAATCTGATCAAGTTTTTGAAGCAGTTGTTGAGTTCAGTGATGATCTGCTGACAAGAATGAGAGTAATGTTGTTGTTATTCCTCTGGTATGTTCACAGAAAGTGACTCCTTGGTATCCAAAACATTTTAATTTTTTTATTTTTATCAGTTGAGATCAACTTTACCTGGTTGGCTTCTTGCAGTTATTATTACCCCTACTGCTGTTTATACTACAACAATAAAATGAGTTAAAGGTCCACTGTCCTGATTTATTTGCTTCAATGTTGTTAGAAGGGGCTTGGGTAGCAAAAGAACATGACACCTTTTACTAAATCTCAGTTCACGGAGAAATGTGCTATATTTTAAAATGCTCTTTAAAACTTGGATTACTTTCTCTGGATTTTATGATGTCATAGCTATACAGCCTCTACCTACATGTGTGTTTTTCTGCTCATCACAGAGGGATGCCATAACTGTTTTGAAAGTCTGCTCCAGGGCCTGTAACCCCTCCTCTCCCCTCCCATCAGGCATTGTTTGGTCGGCCAATCACTGCAGAGCTCATTGTCATGGCCTACTGTGCCTCCCTGCCCCCTCAGATATAAACGCTCCAAAAGGGGAGGGAAAAAGAGCTGAATCTGATCCTCTACAGAGACGACACTCTCTAGTTTTTTTTTTATTCAACTTGAATCAAATCCTTCCTTAAAATACACCAACAACACGATGTAGACGATCAAACACAACAGGACATAGAACCTTTCGCTTGTCACCCTGTTTGTTGTTGTTGCTGGGTCAAAAGTGTCCTTCTGCAAATGGACTACTCTAGAGCTGCATTCACATCGAACGTGACTTTGCGACCATAATCACGTCGCCCACTGAAGTTGCATCGCGTGTCCATAAATACCTCAGTTTGGTCACTGTTGCCGTCACTCAGTGACGTCAGGTCTGCTCGAGTTTCACCGCGATCATATCATGTATCATACAATAGGATGTATAAGCTGACATTATTCCAACTGTATCCTTTTCACTCATCTACCAACCACAAAACACTGCAGCTGATGGCCCTGCTGCGGCATTGTCTGTGAGTTCTCTGCGGTCTGTCTAGGCAGAACAAATGTACTCACTAACTATTGTTTCCCACACATTTACTCTGTAAACCGGAATAAAAAAAGGTCTGTCACGAGTATTTTCACACACCCACACAATGCTGATTGGCTGTTGCCGCACAGCCACACACAACATCGCCTGAAAAGACCAACTTTTTCAACTTTGGCGACGGAGCGACGAGCGACCAGGTCGCCTTGATTGCCGCCATCACATCGAGGAAAAGTTAACCCCACCCGATCGCAGCTGTACATTGACTTTACATGGAGAGTGGTTGCAGAGGTCGCAATGTTTGGTGTGTAGGCGGCCTAAGGAAGTGATGTGAGACCACCTCTATCAGGGGACCTTGGTGCAGTTATTAGTATTAAAACAGGGTTTGATTGCTGGGTTCATGTGTATTCATGTGAACCAAGCAATCAAACAGGGAACACCTACTTGTTTCAGAACAACCTTCCTAACTGAGGTGTGAAGGCTACCTATGCAGAAACATAAAAAAAATAAAAACAGTTAATTGACAAAAACATCCCTCAGCCTCATTATTAAACCTAATCTGGTTGTTTGAACTGAAACTCCTGATAAGTGCAAATGTAGGCACAATAACTGGGGAGCATCTAAATTTTCTAAAGTCATTTTGTACATGCAGTCCTGCTTATTCCGCAATATAAAGCTGCACAGTACTGTATTTCACAGAATACGCACTTTGAAGCCATATTCTACCTCTAAGTCAAAACATCCGTCCATTCATTATCTATACTGCTTATCCCTTTTAGTGTGGCGGGGGACTGGAGCCTATCCTTGCTGAAGTGAGAGGCAGGGTACACCCTGCACTGGTCACCAGCTGATGGCAGGGCCACACAGAGAGGAGACAGACAACTATTCGTGCTCACATTCACTTCTACATGCAATTTATAGTCACCTATTCACCTAATGAGCATGTTTTTGGTCAGTGGGAAGAAACCAGAGTGCCTGGAGAAAACCCATGCAGGCACAGGAGAAGATGTAAACCTTCCACACAAAGACTGGATGGAAAACAGGATGATTAATCTTCTTGCTGAGAGGCTCCCGCACTAACCTGCTGCACCACTATGCCTCGCTAAGTCAGAACAGTGAAGGAAAATAATATATCAGAGAGTCAAGATTAGACATACATTTCATCCCATCATTTGTTTCCTAAATTAAGAAACTGCCAAGGTTTGCTCAACATCATCTGTTAACTTTTGTAATACTTTTTGAAACACTAAATATAAAATTTTTAAAATGTGATTAACTGTAATATCTCAGTAATTAAAATGGAACTTATCATGCAGCCTTCATAACTAAATATGTTTTATTATTTTATCTTGATCATAATGGTGCTGGTAAACAGCTCAATAGCATGTAATGAATTTAAAATAGGGCTACAAATTGTCAGGTTCATGCTTGACTATCATACAAAATGTAAATGTCCCCAACCATCTTTGCAGGACAAGACAATGCAACCCAATCTGCTGATTTACTCTTGCTCTGCAGTTTCCTTTTCCCTCTTTTATTTTATTGACAAGTCTAAAGTGTTATGGAGCAGACTCTGGCCTCAGATGCAAACAGAACTCTTCCTGCACTCACACTCCATCTCACAATTATTGGGAACCATGAAACAAACCCATGCAGAGTGACTGCTTTATAGATTTGACTTTCAGGGCTCTATATTTGCACACAAAGCTTTCACACAGGGGGTTGGACATGTTTTGTCCTTCAGCAATAAATCCTCAATGCCTTTTGCCCAGAAGTCAAACAACACCCACAAATTAACTTATCAGAGGAAACACACAGAGTGATGGCCTCATCTTTCATAACAATACATTTATTAAACTGTCTTTAAGTGAAAAATAACCCAGTTAATTCCACGGGGACAGTGGCATTTATTTTTGTTGCAGCAGTGATGATTTTTCACATACTGACTTGATCTGTCTTCTCTGTAACCCCTAAATGTAATAGAGCTTAAAGTAAGAGTTAAACTCATAGATGAAGGCTACACCTGCTTGAGAAATCTGTGAGACACATGAGGGGATCCTTAAGTGAAAGAATCACTGGCAAGATTGAAGGATGAGCCTGGCTACTGATTTTACCCATCAATTACAAGACAGTTTAGGTTCAGTCTGGTCGATGAGTCTAGAGGAAAGGAAACTCACTGAATACAGGCAAAAGAATCCTTTTTTAAAAAATAACTTAAAGCTGTCCAAAACCATGTGCTCATCTCAAACCATCTCATTTTAATCCTATTTAATCATTATCATTTAAAACATTCCTTTTGCATTCTTAAATTGATGGCCTGACAGGTCCAATGTGCATTGAACCAGTCCAGTTGTCACTTGGATTAGCGTTGGATAACCATGACCTGGATGACTGAGACTAGGGCTGAAAGACTTATCGTTTTCAGATCGAAATCGCAATTTCAGACAATGCAATCATGATCGCCAAAGCTGCAATTTTTTGCAGTGCTCCTGACTGATCCTGGATCTGTTGTGTCAACTATTTAAAAAAAATTGGCAGGCAATTTGCATTTACAGAAGTGCTGGTAAGCAGGTCAACAATACAAAGCCTTTGTTTCAGTATCCCTTAAATAATGAAAACAGATTATTTTTCATCAATATTAGATGATGTATGATGTGCTATGTGCATTTGATCATTGATTCCCTTACAGTTGGCTATACTGTAAACATGGTGAATATTGCACTTAAGCTTAATTTGAAGAAAAATGTGAATCGGATTGAAATAGCAATAACTGCCAGAAAAATCGCAATTAGATCTTTTCCTAAAATCTTTCAGCCCTAAATGAGACTTACACAGGTTATTCTTAATGTGTTTATATAAGCAGTGCTAGTACCACATGCTTTCTTTTCAAGGTTTTCCTCTACATGTCTGTGTATAATGTGGTTATACAATGCTCTAGTGATGTGATACTCAACTGGTAGCAAAAAAACTCCAAAGAAGCATACAAACAAAATTACCTGGATTTGCCCTCCAAACAGCTATCATTCAGGCTTCTAGAAACAAACCTAATTTTCTCTTTTCTTAAAATACATTTGAACAAACCATGATGTCCTTCCATTCATTCGTCTGAGTGTCTTTTTTCTGAGCTGTCATTGAGTACATAATAATGTAACTATTGAAGGATGTCTGAGGCTAATTAAGGCTAGCTATGTTTGTTGTGACTGCCATTTGCCAAAGTCAGCAAGGACTTTGATATGGGGACTTAGGATATAGTTTTGATGTGCTTTTCATGGATGTAGTGAGCAGGTGAGGAGGATTTCCTTCAGCAGAAGCGGGTATGTTATGGGTCTGTTGTAGGGTTGTCACTTTATACTTAATATTCAAATAGCCATTCAACCTCGGGGGTAAATTTGAATTAGTTAGAACTGTAAATATACATTTAAGTTGATAGTGCAGCAACACAGTATAAAAGGCACCTGGAGCAGTAAACTGATCAAACAAAGGGCAGCTTGCTTATATCCAGAGAAGAGAAGGCAGCTGCCCTTGGATTGATGGGCTGTTTTTGAGCTTTTACAAACTGAGAGACTCGGCAAAAGTAACAGGAGTGCCACTCAGGAGATGCCACCTATATGAGAGAGACTCCTCACTCTGTCGACAGCAACACACTGCTTTACTGGAGAGACACAGGGTGTGCTAGACACCTGCACCTCTCCAAGTTGGCGAAGTTCGCCAGGGACCTTAGTGCTCCGAATGGATGTTCTTGTCAGCAGGTATTGTTGTAAATATCTAAGTATGTCTTTAAATATTTGCATGCAAGTTCAAAAACTAATTGAATTTGATTTTGGGTAAAAGTTGCAGCCCTATTCTGTTGTGGAGTTACCAGAGTTCTTTATCCAGGGTCAGGGCAGGTATGAGATGGAATGCATGATTTGATGCTCTATGTTGGTGAGCTTGGACTTTAGTTTCCTCCTGCAAAACCTGATAAATGTTTGTGCACCAGCAATTTAATAAAAAGATGCAATGTCACAGGACATCGATAAGCTCAAACATGATTTTTCAGGTCTGTCAAATTCTGAATTATCTTAACCTCATCTTAGTAGAATGTGGGTCCCTCATAATGCATATGAGGGATCGAGCTTTCGCCATCGCCACTCCCACCCTCTGGAACTCAATCCCCCTCCATATCAGAAACTCGGACTCTCTGTTATCATTCAAACAATCACTCAAAACTTACCTGTTCACAAATGCATATGACCCCTAACCACCCATAATTTTTTATCCTTTGTAAAGTGTCTTTGAGTCTTTCTGAAAAGCGCTATAAAAATTTGATGCATTATTATTATTATTATTATATGTGGGGGACTATTGCTGCCTATCCTCTTAAAGTAAAGCAGCAGTGTGATATCCTGGCCCAACTTTAATGCATGTTTGCTTCTCATGGCAGGAGTTTACTCAACCCTGTGCGCTGGCTTACAGGCAAAAAAGCGACTCAAAACCAAAAAAATGCGAGTCATACATGACTAATGAAACTGCAAGTATTGAACCGTGGAGTCCTACCAAACAGTTCAATATTTTATTGGGAATGCATCCCAACAAAGAGCAGATATTTTCACCTGGTGTTTTGAGTATAGAACAACTGATACATAGCTCAAGGTAGTGCTTCATACTACCAGACTGATTATGTCATACAGAACTGTTTATCTGTTTGCAAAGTATCTTGTGCGTATAACCCAGGTTTTCAGTTTGACAGTGTCTCTTTAGGTGTTCTACAAGTTCACAGTGGGGTGCCTTCAGGTTCAGTATTGGGACCACTATTATTGATATAAATTATTCACATTTATACTAGTTGCTGTGAACAAATTGTCCCAAATTCCTTTTTCATTTTTATGTTTCCAACACTGTGCACCTACACCTACACCGTGCCTTTGCTTAACTTAAAGACCAGCTTTGCCAGCTGCAAATGCAAATAAAACAAAACTTGTGTATTTAACATCTTCAAGAGCAGCAAGAAACACATTGTCTGAGAAAACTGTTACAAAAGAGAGTCAAGTAATTAAGTAGGTATCTTTTTTTAAGTAGTTAGGATTCATGCTTGATGAAAACATGTCTTTTAGAAAACACATTCAATATGTTGCTAAAAAGCTGAAGGTTTTATTGTCTTTTGACTACAAAAATAAGTCCTGACTCTCCCTTTATGTCAGAAAGAAGATTGCAGAAGCAACCATTTTACCTGCTCTTGTTAACAGAGATGTGTTGGACATGAATGCCTCTGCTCAGTCTTCTCTGTCATGTTGGGCAGTGTGTATCGTTGTGCACTGAGATTCACCACAAAGTATTTTCCTTTCTCATCATTGTACTTTATATTCTGAGGTCAACTTGATTTCTTTAAGTCATTGGCTGTCACATTGGTATATTTTCATTTATAAAGCCATTCTGGGAAAGATTCCAGACTACCTTTCCTCTCTTTTAATCTTGAAGTATGGAGAGCACAACCTTCATTCATCAATCATTATCCAATTTGTTGTTCCCAAAGTCTGAACTGAGTTTGGAAAGGAAGTTTCTAGGTTTTGGATTAATCTCCAGACTGATTTTTTAAACTGCAGTGCTTAGTTTGCCTTGAACCTTTTTAAATCCTCGGCGAAAAGTCTTGAATTCAGATCTTCTGTATGCAACTGTTTTAACTGATAACTTTAATCCATTCTTATATGCTCTGTATGAGTCTGAGTGTCTGTTGTTGTAAATGTATGTTGCTGCCATTCTTGGTCAGGTCTCCCTTGAAGAAAAGATCTCTGATCTTAATGGGACTAACCTAAAAGATTAAATTAAAACATGAGCAAAGCTAGTCTAAATTAGTCTATTGATTGACACAGCAATGGCTAATTCCCTCCCAACTGAATGTAAAAAGTGGATGCTTAGCACAATAAAAAGTCAGCAAGAAGAATGACCCACATTTGTTCAAACCATTTCTGAAATTAAAACAAAGCATGTAATTTTGTTTTACTGGGTTCTTATGCAGATGATATCCAAGAGTTGTGCATAACTGGTGTCATTACATGTAGTAATTTGTAGTGAGCATTAGTATCAGTGTAAAGGATAAAAACAGATATCTGAATGACTTATCTAACAACATTATGACATGTAGACAGGTTGACCAGCTGAATCTGAGCTTTGCTGCAGACAGGACAGCTGTTCCTGACATCTGTGAAAGAGTCCACAATCAGTGTTGATTGGCTGGATGGATGCTTCCTCTGCACTTATGCATCACTAACATGTCTCCCCCGGAAAGAACATTACGTGAAAGCGTCAGCAGCCATGGTTTCATTCTCACTAGCAGCACACATCATGTTGCTGTTTTTAAAAACCTCCACAAAAACCTGAAATGTGAAGAGAAATTGAAAAGAGCTGTCAGTCTCTGTCTTTCTTTATCTCACATTTTCACATTCTATTCTTGGTAACTTTTATTGCCCTTTTTTTCTTGTAACATTTTATCAGTGTGTTTCATTATAGTACAGAGTGATAATCAGAGAGCGCCGACTGTTTCCCGTCTTCCACTGTAATTACGTCTCTCATGCTCATCTCATTATCTAAGTGAGTTGTCATTATTGAGAAATTTCCTCACGCCGCCTGGTGTGAGATAAAAGCAATATTTGTTCCGATTCTCATTAGGACAGTTGAGCTGCGACGCACAATAATAAATGACAGAAGAGAAAACAGACAATTAGAGTGATGGTCTGCTGGGGAAGCGATGACATTCACTTATTTCATCTTCTATATTTAGGCACTGCGCTTTGTTACACAGACGTCACCAGAAAACTAAGGAGACCCCCGGGATGTGGATGTGTGTGGCATGTTCTTCAGATGCTTTTGCCCATATGTAACCGAGAACGAAGCCTCATTTAAACAATTGTGACTTAAAGGGTGTTGCAATCAATAGTGAGGCAGAGGACCAAAGGGCAAGTAGTCATCTTCTCGCTCTAATCACCGTCGTAACCTTCAGAAGTTCTGTAGGTCTGACAGGCTGCTAACTCCATCCTGTATGCTTGTCTTGGTGCTTTGAAGACTCAGACACCCTCAGAGATGTTTGAATCAGTAACAAGAGGGTGTAAATTATGCCTCAGAAACCTCTGTGCCACAAAAACAGAATTGTTATTTTGATAAATACCAGCAAAAGTCAGATGACTCCCAAACCTGTGTTGATACCACAGCAACAAAAGAAGATTCTCTTGGAACCCACATTTGTTAAATTTAAGTGGCTTTCACACCTAGATTATTTGGGAGAGTTATTGGTGTTACCTGTTTGCCATGGTTTGTTTGACTCTACATGAATACAGCAATCAATCCCTGTTTTGGTGCAAAAAATTGCACTGAGATTTTTTGAAAGAAGTAGTCGGCTTGCTTCCATTTAAGCCATGGAGTGGTGACACAATCAACCCAGCAACAGAGTGACTAGTTCATAATAATAATAATAATAATGATAATAATAATAATAACTTTATTTGTATCGCACTTTTTAAAACAGAGTTTTACAAAGTGCTTCGACAAACAATCAAGAACATGCAGACGACAAAGCACAAGAGCTTCAGCATAAGGAAATAAAAACAAAAAGCTCAGTTTAAATCAAGGCACTCTTACAGGAAGACACAAAAGGCATAAAAGACACTAGTGAGAAAAGCTAAGAGAAGAGCAACTGGGGCTTATGGTGTCAAGTGACTCCAAGCCTCTGAATCGAAGGCCCTTTTCATATGTCGTAAGAACCCAGACAATACAAGAACCATGCGACATAAAATGAGACCATGGGGACCAAAATCAAAGCTAAAAACATAAAATCAGTAAGAAAAAGAAAAGGCGATAAAAGGGATTGAATGCAGAAAACAGGACAGCAAATATAAAAAGCAGATATTAACAATGATAATAAAATAATAATAATAACAATAGCAACAATAAAATAGAAAAACAGACATGAGCAAGAGATAAAACAGTAAAAATGCATAAAAGGTTATCTATGAAAGGATTAAAAATGTAACAATGGTGAATCATAAATTAGATAAAATCTGAATTAAAAGGAAGTAATAGCATCAACTCATCACACTGCTGTAGTAGTATAAACAGCAGCAGCAGTAGTGGGAATAGTAATTGCATTACAGCTACCGGGCAACACTGATCTGAACTGATTACAAACAACTGCACTGGTATATTTTGGATACCATGAAGTCACTTTCTGGGCTCAGGAACAACATATTAGCATAGCAACAGCTCAACATAGCTCATGGTCTCTGCAGGTGATCATCACAGGGCTCGACAACATCAGCTACCGTATTTTCCAGACTATAGGTCGCTCCGGAGTATAAGTCGCATCAGTCAAAAAATGCGTCATGAAGAGAAAAAAACATATATAAATAACACCGGACTATGGAGAGGTGGCTGCCTTGTATGAAGCAGTAACACCAAGAAGGCCCACTGCATCCTTTCCGTCGGCATTGCTGTTAACCAATACATCCACCGGGGGGGCTCGAACAAATGCGTCTCGCACAGACCTCCACTTCTCCTTTGCTACTTGCCAACTGATATTTAATTGCTCTCCAGTCTCCTCCCAGCTGTTTTTTTTTTTTTTTTTTTTTTTGCATTTGTTTCTACTGGTGTCCAGGCGAAGGAACATCATACAGATGTTTGTAATTTCTAACTAACTCGCAGAGTTTCCCTTCAAAATGTTCCGCCATTATTATTTCTTCTTCGTGTCTCACTAGAGCTACGTAATGGGTAGTAACAGCAACACTGCCCCCACGGTTTCCAGTGGTACTGCTCCGTTTGGCCCGTATCCGTAAGCTTTATGGAAACGTGCAGAAATACGGACGAAATGAACACAGAGCACGGACAGGAGGCTCCTTCCGTATCCAGATCCGTCTTTAACGTTGAGCATAAATGGGCCTGTTACAAGTCTCTCCTGGCAGCACATTGTTCAAGCACCTATCTGTGGACTCGTTCCTCCAGCTCTGGCCATCTTGCTTTCAGCCTGCCATTAGCTTTCTTCATTTTCTTCATTGGAGTAAGAGTAACCTCTGCTTTTCACCAGTCCCTCACGAGTTTCTCACTCACTCCAAACTTTATTTCTGCTCGATTTCCGCGGTATATTTTACTACCTGCAGTTTGTTAGAATAGGGGGGCATTTTGTTTATATCTAGCCTAGCCTAGAGTGCCCTCTCGCTGCTGTAGACGGTAATGTTTACTCCTTGGTTTGTGTCTGTCAGTATGTTAAATTATGTATATTTTGATATATAAGTCGCACCTGACTATAAGTCACAGGACCAGCCAAACTATGAAAAAAAGGTGTGACTTACAGTCCGGAAAATACGGTACTTAAAAAACTTCAGTTCCCAGAGCGCAGTCCAGCTCGTTCAAGCAGGAGGATTTATCATTTTTTTAACCTCCATTTTTAAGAAGTGGCTTACAGCTTTTCTGCATCACTGACAGTTTCTCTTCGTCAACTTCTACAGCTGTTAAGGTGTAATAAGTTACCATGTTATCTGGTGTCCTCTGTGGTCTGCTGTAGACACCAGCAAGCGTTGAAAAGCCCTTTTTCTTTATCTGCTGAGTTTGGTCACATTTATATTGTAAGGTGTTTTCAGCATTAGCAATTAAGTCCATCTATATTATTTGTCATGTTTGACCTCAATTCTTAATAAAATAAAATAAAATAAATAAATAAATAAATAAAATGACTCGTTTTGTGGCTAGCATAGCAAGCTAACTTCCTTCCTATAATTGAGGGCATGTCGTAGTCATATGAAGGCTTATATATAGTGAGCAGGCTTTGGCGTAATGACACCTTTTGTGTGATTTGGTTTGTTTTAAAATTCTGCACTGTCAACATGAAACGATCCAAAAGAAATATGGAAAGTGCCAAACAATTCATGTTATTGACAGTTGTTCTACCAAAATGCATAGTGTATGTATTGTATTAAATGTAAAAATTAATATACCATATATTTAAATAAAAAGGTATATATTTTATATTAACTTTTAACCAGTAGAGAGCGCTGTTTACTTTTGATGCTCTTTTTTAACTTAGGTAGTTGAGGAGGAGTGGAGCACAAACTTGACAAATGAATTTAAAGATTTTGAGGTTCAGTATTCATCTTGTTTCAAAACAGAAATGTACAAATGAGGTAATTAAAAAACAAAGATGACAAAGCACCATGCAAGAGAGTAATAAAAGACACAATTGACACACAGCAGGTCAAACCTCCATGCAGCATTCAAGATACCGAAACTTATTAAGAACATCAGCTGGATGATGATGTGAAACCTTACCCACCAAAATGGTTGTTAAGAGCCACAGAGATTGATGTGGGATTGCATGAGAGTGTATTAGGACTTGGTTTACTTATTACCTCCACACAGGAGGTTATATTTCTCCTGATGTATGTGTGTTTGTTGGTCTGTCTGTCCATTCGTCTCGCTGTGTGTAAGAAAACTCAAAAAGTTTTCATTGGATTTATTTAAGGGTAATCACAATACAGAAACAGATTCAAGATTGTTTTTTTAAGGATTTGTTTATTTAAAGCTCAAGTTAAACTTCTCACTTTTACCTCCCCAAAGAGGTTATGTTTTGCCAATATTATTTTTTTTTTTGATTTGTGAACAGGATAACTCAAAAACGAAATGGATTTGGATGGACTTTTCAGGGAATGGTGGTCATGTTACAAGGAAAGAGTAATTACATTTTGCTGGTGATACAAATCAGGATGCAGATCCAGGAATTCTTTTTGAGGATTTGTTGTCATTGTGAGATTGTGCAGTTTGCTTCATTTTTTGCTAATGACTCAAAAAGTTCTCAGAACATTGTTAGGAAAGGTTTGTCATAGCAAAAGAGGGCAGTGATCAGATTTTGTTGGTGATCTGGATCTGGATGTGAGATCCAGAATTTTTTTGAGGGACTGTTAGCATTGTGAGACAGGACAGTTTTCCACATTTTGGATGCTAATTAATGCCTTGGTAGAGGTTTGTGCTCTTCAGGTACTTGTAATTTTGACAGTAAATTAAGTCAGTCTTGATCTACAACTTCAAAAGTATAAAGAATTACTCACAGTTTATTCATAAACAACATATAAGGGTAATGGATATACCACATTTAATCACCAGTGAACCAATCCAAAGGTCTGTATGCATACACAAATTTTCTCCAGTCTTGTATCTTTATCAATTTGAAATTACAGATAAAATTCTTCAGTTCACCTAATATTATGATACATATTGTGCTGTAAGTTTATCCTTACATCTTTACTTCAAGCACAACATGGAAAGTCTTTCCTATTAATTATCTTTCTGTTAAAACATCAGAGTTATCAGTTATTAATCCCTGAGGGAAGATGAGAAAAGGCAGGAGCTGCAGAATTTTCTGCTGTGTTCAGGTGGTAGAGTCCATCAGCAAATGTCCTCCTTATTTTCTTTTTTGAATCTTGACAGAGAGACACACTGTCACCCACTGTTCTCACTATGATTCAAATCTTTAAGAAAGCATCAACTAAAAAGCTTCTTCTAAGAACTTTCCTTCATCTTTTCCTTTCCTGTCCAGATCTAAATCCAGCCGTGTTTCCTCCTATCTTAGTGTCCCCACTCCACATTTTTCATTTGTCTTTTTCTTCTTCCGTTTTTTTCTCCTTTCCCTTCACTATCCCTCTCCATCAGTGAAAGCACAAGTGCCATTGGGTTTCTCTCGCTTCATATTGTCGTCCTACTTGGAAAAAGCTGCCCTGTTTTTAATGAGCTCTGCGTCTGTGGCTCTCAGCCTGAGGCTGTCCACTACTGACCTGTTGGCATTTACTTTTCTCGCGTCTCTCCTCCTCTGCACTCACATTCTCTCTCTCACTGTAAAGCTCTTTTGTCTCTTAGATTAAAAATTAAGTGATGGAAGAAATGCTTCGGTTTTCAGTCCTTTAAAGCTGCTCCTACTGGACATTTTAACTGAGACCTTTTACTTTGCAGTCATTTCTTTTTCTGCAGAGCCAAACAGAATCTAACAGGAGTACATTTTTACAAAAAGCATTTTTTACCTGCAGGAAAACCTTTTACCTCAGTGATCGACTGATATTCTTTGATACAGCTTCAGTGTTTCAAATGTTAAATCAATGTTTTCATTTCCTTAAGGCTGACCCACACTAAAACATTTCCAAAACATTTACCGATGGTAAGAATATGAGAGACTCAGTACATTATGTTTTGTTTCTTTTTTGTGAATACAGTATTAATATGACCAAAAGAGCTCTCCTCACACTAACAACAGTCCATTCACAAAACCAGTCTTTCCTAGAAGAGCTGGGAATCTCAAAGAGCCCAAATTTTGCCTTAAATCAGTATCATTTATTCGTTTTTGTTGACTGCAAGGATATGCTCACAATCAACAATGTTTAAAACACCTTCTAATTTTTTATATAGAAAGTTCTCCTGATGGTGCCGTATTCTTTTTCTTTCTGACACAGAGCTCCTGCCTCTGTCAGGCTCAGTCAGGTCAACTCTGTGGTCATCGGTGAGTTCAGTGCTGCTCTTTTCCATGTTTTCAACAACTCCGCATTGATTCTAACATCTATCAATGCAAAAGGCTTGCTTTCATAAGCCAGTGGGCTTAACAATGCTTAACAATGGTAGATCATCAAGCTGGTAGGTCTTTTTGGTTGCTAGGATAACAAGCCATTTTAGAAAGCTGCTGACACCATAAACATGGGAAGAAAAATAAGTTCTGATGCTGAAAAGGTTTTGTTTTGTGTGTAGAAGTGTTCTGTCACAGAGGGGACATGTTAAACACACTAATTATATATAACTTAAAAAGCATAGTATGGGTGTTTTTAATAATTTATTGTAAAACATGGCTTTTGAATCAACAGAAACATCAGACAATAGACAGAGGAATAGAGTTTTTTATTTCTTTTGCTAAAAATAGACAAAATAAAGGAAAATATCCTTTTTTCTGATGCTGTGATGATGTGAACATAGGCTCTGCGTGAGCAGTAGTACAAAAAATCACCTGGTGCAGTTGTTGGGATTCTATCGTCAGTCAGCTCGCTATCACTTCATTTTAGTTTTCATGATGTTAGAATTTCAATTTTGAAAGAAGACTACAATGCTGATACCTGGTGAGAGCAAGAAATGATGACCCCTGGGCTTCAAAACTGATTGATTAATTTTTTTACCTCAAATTTGTACATTCGAAACGTCTCTCAACACTTGGCAACACTGGACGTGTTCAGAGGAATGACAGGCAAAATGCACAAGACTTTCCCTAAAATAACTCACACTCATGATGAAATAGTTCCCCTAAAGTATAACCAGTGATTCAAAAGACTTGTGTAAAGTGATTCTGCTTGCTGTGTGTTTTTTCTGATATGTGTATTTTAGGCATCACTTTTTAAGCAGTTTCATGGGCCTTATAGTCAAGAGTCCACAGATTGGGAGAGAAACTTCTAGAGGCTAGTTGACATCACTATCTTTCTACTCTGCTCTCTGCAGAGAAAAATATATTATTAAACAAAGAGATGTTAAAGACACCCCACATAAATGAACTGCTAACTGAAGAATTATTCTGCCCTACAAAGACAAAGTGCAGAATCTGCATTTTTTCAATTTTTTTTTTTTTTGCACTAATCAAAAGTGCAATATCTGCTCTTCAGTCTCTTAAAGTTTCATAGGGCTCCTGCTTAGTTTCTCTGAGATATTGCCATTTGTTACTTTGCAGTAACTGCAAAAATGCACTGTAAAACCAAGGCAAACTGCAGTAACTGCACTTACTGCAGTTTGCCCCAAATACACACCCCTATTGTATCATCTAAAGGATCTTGCGTCACAACAGTATCAAAGAGTTTCATATGGAGTTTCTCTTCATGTCACAGCCCGTATGAGCATTCTCAGCTTCCCTTGCCCCACCAACCCAGCAAAACAAGAAAACTGTGAATATTCAACATGCTGAATATCGATGATTTTAATCAATCTGTTGCATTTGTTTTAAAGCACTTGCAGCAGAGCTCTACAGAGTTTCACTGTGCTAGCAAGGCTGTAAGCTTAAGGCGAATGTGAGACCATTGAGTTTTTAAAAAAACACTACACACACAGAGGTCCACTCTGTGCACAAGCTTCAAGCTGAGGTCTTCTCACGTGTACAGTCCACACTTCCCTCCTTGTTGTTTTGTTAAAAACTTTTTAGAAGTCCAAAAAATACTATCCTTCAGTATTAAACTCGAATCACTTTGCTTTTGTCTTTTTTCCTGCTATGTTCTCACTTCTTCTTTCTCTCTCCCTCTCCCCTGCACGCTGCCACCCCTCTGTGGACTGTCTGCACACCTGCTGGCTAAAACCCTGAACAACAAAGGTATGTGATCAGCTTCTCTTACTTGATTTTTTTTTATTCAGACTGTTGCATTTACATTCACCTTAAATACTCTACATAGCACATGAACACAAAAAGGAATTATGAAAATCAGAATGAAAGATATTAATTTCAGATTAAACAAGGTGCTGATAATAACAAATTGAACTGTATGTACATTTAACTGTAACCCTTCTATCCTTTGAATGGTATACACCTGTAATTTGAATATAACCATATTACTTATTATCTCTCCTCTGGATAATATCAGGTAACACTGCAGGTATCTCAATGGCCCTGACATGAAAATCCTGCACTTTCATGTATGTTTGTGAAGAGGTGTTGGTGTGTTTATATGTTCTTTTGATCAGTGTTTCTGAAATAGTGTGGCTGGGCACAAGTCTAGGAGTTCCTTGGGACTTTCTATAACCATATGTTATTATCACAATAACATCTCATCAGCGAGTTTTCACTTTAGTCTATTTTTGCATAAGGTTCATTTTCCACATACAGCTGGCATTTCTGTAACTTAATTATTGGTTGATAGGATTTATTGCTATATAGTCCCTCCCATTTATTGGATCTGATGATTTTGGAAACTGGGGTCTGACAGTTTTTAATGTTTTGCTGCATAAATGCAATTAAAAGTTTGAATTAAGCCGTCAATGATTTCATAAATGAATATCATGCAAGTATTACAGCTGCTTGACAGGTTTTATTCAGTACTTATTATTTGGCATTTGTTGATAACAAGAATATAATTTACAGACTGATAAAATATTCTAACACATGTTTAAGAGGTAATTTGTCAAAGACAGGAATAATGTGTTGTGACTTGATACTTTAGTATGATTATCAGTGTGTCTTGGGAAAAATAGCTTTCTTACAACCATTTAGAGTGTAACTTCTATGGAAGAATAGGAGAATAATTTATCAAAATGAAGATAGATGAACTAATTTGGTATCTCAGCAGTTTTAAATGAAAATCCTGCAGCCTCCTGCATGTGAGTGAAGAAGTGTTAATGTGTTATGTCCTTAAGAGTCTAATTGGTGTGGAAAAATAAAAAACAGAAACTCAATTTTAAAGGAAGCTTTTTTGCAATCAGTGGCACTCCCTCTCTAGACTTACTCACATTGTTGATTGCAACTTTGATTCCCACTGATGATACAGATACCAACGAAATTATTTTAATCCTAGATTTTATTTAGTATTAAGTACAAACCACTGATGTTTGTTTTCAGGTAGAATTGGAAATATTAAAGAGGGGGTTGACTTGATCAAGGCCTCTTTTATGATTGATATATTCGTATTGGAGTGTACGTGCGGCCTGGGTAATGTCACATTAAGATACAACAATTTTTGGAGGTCTCTCTATGGTAGATTTTCACCTCGGCATACACAAACAAAACTTGGTGGAGCTACTGCTCCCAGTAGTTTGAAAATAGGATATAGACTTACATTTCATATATGTTCTCATATGCATCTTATAAGTCTTCCTCTGTTTATCTCTGGCATAGTTCTGTAAAGTATATTATACTCTCCCTTGTCTCTCCTCTCTTGATTAAGCAGCCACAGACAGCAGTATAGATCCTATTTAAGTGGCATGAATGAACACAGGAACTCTTTTTTGTGGTTCTCCACATTGTCAACATGTCATCCTGTTGAAGTCATCACTAATTTTAGTTAAACCATGCTGTAAATGGGACTTTTTGAAGATCCTGCTCAATGATGTTAAAGAGAATATAGGTCTGCTGCAAGGGAAAAGCAGCAGGGAGCAAGCTTAAAGGATAGGGCTGTGTTATTCTTGATATTCAAATATGCATCCAAACATAGGGGTTAAAGTTCCTACTTGAACTGAAATTGGAATAGAAAATATACAGTTCTGAAGCATATTAGGGTGCCTGGCGCAGTGAACCAAGTGTTCCAACAGACGGCACTCCCAGCACAACCCAAGAATGCTTTCTCGATCTCAACAACAAGAGGTACGCCTCTAGAAAACGGAGGACAGACAAAGCCACTCAAAATAACCCCAAAACACCTCAGGAGCACCGTGTGGAGGCACTTTGGGCTTCTCTGTGTGTTGGTTGTGTGCAAAGCAGCTGGCTCACTCCTCATCCACAACAAATCCATGGGCATATTTGTCAGCCTTCCACCCACAGCAGTCCAGTGGCACCTTGTGAAGTGGACGACCCAGTGTGACCGCATCCTCCTTGGCAGAGCCCCTTGCCAGAGAAGCAGAAAAAGACCAAAATCAATCAAACTGCAAGATTTATATGCAGTGACATATGACCCTCCAGTGTGGCCCCAAGAGGTAAATAGTAAAATGATCTAATGAAAATGCAGAATATCTGTGTTGCAGCCAGGGCGGCAGGGAGGGAGGTGCTTCAATTGTCTTCTGTTATTATCATGTATGCTCAAACAATGATCAAGTTTGATTTTTGGGAAAAAAAAAAGACAGCCCTATGAAGGGAGGAAGGCTGTTTTAAGGTCTCGGTGTCTGGACCGCGCAAGCTGAGATTCTGATTCATCAGAAAATGGGGGACTTTGCCTGGCCCATAATCATCCAGATTGTCTGTTAGTGGTGTACCCCTCTTTACCAAATAAAAACTCTGACTAGTCTTCACTCTGTTTTTGAGGCATTTTCCCCACAAATGAGTAGTGCAAGGGGGCTGAAGAGTTCGGACCAGCTGGCCTAACAAGCAGACATTTGATCTTTAGACTCTACTCCATCAAACTGAGAGGCAGTGGGCAGTTGATGAGTACAATGACCTTTAGCAACATCTCCGACACAGCGGCCTTCAATCACGACTGACTGGGAAACGGGGCTCAGTCACCGGCCAGACTGGAGGAGGCTCACTGCTGCATGACTGGATGCTGCAACTGCTCATTTCATTGATCTCCTCTGCAGCGCTCGGCAAATTACAGAGACAAGCTGTATTTGTAATCCAGACAGACACCACACACACCCACAGCTCAAACCATCAACCATCTTCTGTCTTCTTTGGTTTGCACTCTTGCTCTATTTTCTCTCTTTCTTTATCTTGTTTGCTTCCCTGTGTATTTACCTCTCTATCACAAACACTCGCACAAACACACGTATTTACCCTTTAGGTGTGCCACAACGTACAGATTGACCTTTCCATTTGGCTAAGCCTTTCTGCAGCCTCAAACTATTGTCTTCACTGGGCATTTTGGTCTTTGTTTATGCTCATTATTTTGACAAGAAGCTATTAGGGCTGGGCAACATGGACAAAAATCATACAGAAAATGGACTTGTGGCTTATAGTCTTTCTGACTGCTCAAAGCAGCTTTACATCACATATCTATACCATTCACACCCATTTACTCTCACATTCACTCACTGATGGTTTTAATCTCTATGTAAGTTTTCCATCAGTATCAGTTAACACATACGCAGCAGCAGGAGCAACTTGGGGTTAAGTGTCTTTCCCAAAGCCACATCAACATGTAACAGCCAGAGCTGGGCTCAAACCTGCAACCTTCTGATCACTGGCAGAGCGCAATGACAGACTGAGCCACGACACCCAATATCTTCATACTTTTCCTGTGATGAAATAACAATTGCTTATCACAGTTATAAACTTTGAATGAGCCTCCTCTCAACAAGTCTTGTTGAAGCTCAGAGCAGCTGTTTGTTGCCATAAGCACAGCAAGTCACTGAAAAGATTCGCCCTGACAGGTGTTTTTATGTAATATTTAAGCTTAAGAGTTGTTTTTTTTTTTGCAAAATTCATGACAAAAGATCTAAACTGAAAAATATTGACAATAATTTAGAGAGAAAAAAAAAGTTTTTTTAAAAAAACTTTTCTTAATAACAAATAATCAAAAAGAATTGAGAGAACGTGAGAAAATGAATTTGACATGGTCAACTTCTTTGATTTAGGGGACAATTAAAACTATTAAGTCAAAACATTTTAAACAAAAGCGTTAGATTCTTAGTACAATGTAGGGGAGATTTTTGGGTCTGACTTTTTGGAGGGATTTGCTTTTACAAAAAGTTATGATATGAAAACAAACTTCAGTCCTGGTAAATGTTTATTTCTCTCAAAACACCTGCTTCAAGAAACTTTCACTACATGGGAGACTTTAAATAATAGCATCAGTAGTAATGTGCAGTAACATGAGTTTTACCATGTTACAGATATTGTGTGATATGTTTTTCCCAAACATAAAACTCATTGGAATAAGAATTTTTTTTTTTTTACTATGTTGAGAAACACAAAATAGCATTTTAAACACAACCCTATTTTAGTGAACCGCAACAACCGTATTCTGGGACATAGGAAAAAAAATACAAATTTCAAGGAGCACAAAAATATGTAGAGAAATGCAAAAAACATTTAAATCACAAAGCCATTTTTTAAATGCCAGCTATTTTTTAAATAAAGAGTATCCTGAAAAGTTTATTATTTTATCAAAAGCAAAAATCTTTCATGAGCCAAAACTAAAGTGAAAAAAAAAATGGTGAAATGCAAAAACACTGACTCAGAATAAAATAAAATCCTTCTGGGAAAACATTTTTTTGTTTGCAAAACACGTCCAAAACCTTGTCAAATAAGACAAAGAAAAAAAAGAAGAGAAATAAAATAAAAAGTAACTAGTTGGTGTTTGTTATTTAGGCAAACCATCTTGTTGTCTACATCTGTTATATATTTGAGATGTGCACAGTGACGCAAAATCCACCTCAGAGAATGAGAGTGTCTTTATATTTGACATCATGATAGCATTGTGGACATTTTAGATTAGATTGAGTTAGATAGAACTTTATTAATCCCTTGGAAAGACTCCCTCGGGTAAATTAAGATTCCAGCATCACAGCAAGCACACAGGGTTAAAAAAAGCACACAAGTATCAGAAAAGTAAAAACAATTTGCAAATCAAAATATAAATAAATTTGCAGCATTTGCAATCTCGTAGACGTATGAAGCACTAAACAAGCTTAAGTCCTCTCAGAGCACTATGATGCAGTCGGGCAGTGGGAGCTGCTGTAACGTGATAGAAATGAGCCAGTGAATAAAAGAGGGAGGGGCAGAGATGGAGGCTGATTCTGTGGGTGGTGTGTACGTGTAGCACTGAGATACAGGAGGACTGTCAAACAGACTCCGACACAGGCTGACACCGTGCTCCAGAGTACGATGCTCCATCACTGTCAGAATATGAGGCCTGTAAAGAACATGGAGTTTTTAACACAACAAGCTGCTCTGAATTTCTCTGCTGTAGATGATCAAAAAACTGTCACACAGATCAAACCAAAGGCAGTAACAAAGGTGAGGTTATAACTGAAAAACATTAACAGTGCTGTACCGCTGTGTGAAATACACACCTGCTGTGAAGCTTTAGTAAGAAGGACAAAAAAAAGTTAGATTTTGTAAAATGAGTGGGCCAAAGGACGTATACAAGTCAACAAAAACTTTCTTTGATGATATTTATGATCATATAAAGATATTTTAAATTATCTAAAATCATAGGATGGATCTTTGCTCAGTTTTTAAAATGTCGGCAGTTATGTTTTTGAGGCTGCTCAGAAACTGTATGTAGAGTGGGTGTGCATTAGACAATCAAATGTAAAAAATATATTTACCATTAAAATATATACATATATATCCCCATGACTCAAAGGCCAATAGCTACCATGCCCCCACAGTCCTGAGAAATCATCTTAACTGTAAAACAAGCTGTCAGAACAAGACTTTTTTTTTAACAGAGATGGTTTTTCTCTCACAAATTTTAAAGGATGCTTGATGATACATTGATATTAGATTTTCTGTAAAATTGAAAAAAAAAAAAAAACATCATCTTTCCAGAGGCTTTTAGATCTTTTTTCATACATTTTGCAAAAACATTAAAACTGAAATATTAATGCAGAGCAACAGTCAAGGTTAATCTTTTGAGTTACTCTTACTCTAACAGCTGCTCTGAGCTTCGTCAAGACTCATCAGCACTCTCTCTCCTCACCTTTAAGTTAACAAACACTGAGCGTGCAGTAACAACAGTGTAAACTCTGAACATCATTTGGTGGGACAGGCTTGGTAAGGTAATGAAAGAAAACAGAGTAAGCAAACATAGCCATAAGTGCTTACAGAATCGTACTGTTTACTATCTAAAACTATTTTTACAATGACTATCCTTTATCACTCAATTACCCTGAAACTACTGACAACAGTTTAGCAAAGCAAACAAAAGAGTAAGATGTGTCTATATCACCATGTCAAAAATAACATTTTGTCCCTCTAATCAGGGGTGCTATCAGAAATTGAAAGCCCCCCCAAAAAATGTGTCACATTTGGCCCATCCCAAACCAAATCTGCAGTTTCTCTAACCAAGCGTCTTTCAAGTAAATAGATATGACAGGAAAAAAGAACGGCTCAAACATTACAGCCAAGTTTTTCTATTGAAAGACAAAAATAAGCAAACAGTGGAGAAACAGTGCCTGGCTGGAAATGTTACAACAAATGATACATTATGCTATATACTTAAAGAAGGTGTCTGACATTCGGAGCATTTAATCTAACCTCTGATCATGTCAAAGATGATTTGGATAAACGCAACATGCATAAATGAAATGAAGAAATGCCTTTTAATAAGTGTTCTATAGGGCCTCTTTAAATATAACTTTATGGGACTGTATTAACGGAAAAGACGTAGGAATACCACCTTTTTTCTAGAAAAACAAGATTTGTTTAATTTTTCAAAATGTCTCTGATATTTTAATATTTATCTTTACCTGACACAGCATGTAGAAAGTGTTTGATAATGGGCAGAACCTTTCCAAAAACATATCCTGCAGGTGATTGGACACTCGTTCTATCAATCACATTCATCAGAAAGGCCAATCAGAAAATGTAGTAGGTTGGCGCTAAAACAAAGTCTTGGCAAAGCATGTTGAAAGTGGAACAAAAATATCCTTTCTATAGAGAAATCTATTGTTTTTCATTTAATAAAGAAATGTGGTCCAGATCTGACGAAACTACTGAAGCTGTTAGCATCCATGCTAATCTCTGTACAAGCAGTCACTTCTTGCTGTCTTCTCGCTCGTCTCATGTCTTCCTGCTCTAAAGGACGCTGATTAGACCGTGCCGCTCTGGGCCGAGCAGTCTTTGTAGATAAGTGCTTGGCAAGATGGATCTGCCTGATTACGAACATTGAATCAGGTGGATCCTGCTGCTGCACAAGGTTAGGAGCCCCTATCAGTAACAGGCCCTCAGAATCTTCCTAACTAGTCCCCTTTACTGCTTCCCTCCCTTCTATAACTCAGTTTTTCCATTCAGACAGGTGTAAATAGTTGCTGCGCTGGCACTGATTTGTTTGTCTTGCTGATGGAGTTCACAATAGAGGTGCAGGGGTCAGCTACATTGTGTCCTTGCTTGTATTGAAAGCCTTAACATAGAGAAGTTGTCTCTCCATCTGTAAGCCATGTATGAGTGTGAATCACGATGCAGCACATCCCTCTGCTATCTTCCCTCTCTATTTTGTAATGTATTATTAAGACTCTGAAGATGTTTCTATGGACTTAGTGACCAAGACCTCTCCTCTTGTCCATCCTAGCCCCCCGTGTAATATTTCTTCTTTTAAACACACCATTTCCTCCCCATTGTACTCTTTAATTGAGTTGTGAAGTTGCTGTTGCGAGAGCCACCAGTCAAGGTAATGAATTTCCTCTCACCGTGTTTAGAGAGATAATTCTGTGCTGTGGTTTGCATAACCTACAAGCCTGACAGAACTCTAAGCCACTTTCACGCATAGAAAGCTGCAGCCCAAGACGGAGGTTTGGGGCTTTAGAGAAGCTTATACGAGCAAAAGGGATTGAGCTGTGCTCTGTCTCATGGGGAATACTCCTGAGGTTGTAGTTGTGTCTGCACGTAAACACAAAGTAAGTTTATCTTTTTCCCAGTTTAAAGTGACTCTTTACTCCAATTAAAACAAACAAGAAAGACTGCTAAACATAAGGATGCACATGCAGTAAGCCTGTTTTCTGGTCTGTTTAGTGGAGGGAAAGCTGTTGATAGTTGACAAATTCTTTAAAAAATTCATGTGAATTTCTGTGACCTCGTTCCAGTGACTCTTTCTCTGATTTCTCTCGCTCCCTCTCCTTCTCACTCTGATGCTATCTCCCCAGGAGGTTTTGTTACCAAGGGCATATGCTGGATCAGCATTTACTTTTTTCCTCCAAATATGAAATACTCTGACATGCCAACTCAGTCTGCAGTGGCTCTGTGATAGGGCTGAGCAATGTATCAGGATTATTGTTCAGAGAGATCAATATAGTTTACTTTGCTTCAAAATAGCTTGTAGTTGGTGCTTGTTTGGCACAGTGCATGGCAACCAGGCAGATACCATATAAGATGGCTCATGCCTTATGCTGGCGGCCTGGGTTTGAGACCCATTTGTTGCATGACTTCCCCTACTCCTGCTGCCTGAGTCTATCCACTGTCTGTCTACTGTCTTTAAAGGCCAAAAATGCCCCAAAAATATCTTTAAAAATCAAGATAAGAATAGCATTTAAAGTTTCGTCTGTCCCCATCTGGCCACTGATAAGTGCAGTGTTGAATAAACTGATTAAAATAATAATTTCATTTCTATCAAACAGTTAAAAATATGAATAGTAGGAATCATGGTAAGTAATCTGCCTTTTGACCAAAAGATGATGGATCTGAAATGTTTCAGCTGAGTGGTGAAATGTCATTTATTTTATTTCAGTATGTTCTTAATGGAATATTAATGTAGTAAATAAAAATGAAATGATGTTGATGACTATTTGAGGCAACAAAATAGTCTTTAACATTCAATAACTGGGACTTTCTGAGGATGTAAAGTTTTTTCTATAAACTTAAAGACTATGCTCTCTAAGAGTACAGTGAACTTGAGTTTGAGATGGAGCATTACCCTGCTGGAAGTGGTCATCAGATGATGGGTACACTCTGCTCATAAAGGGATGGGCTTGGTCAGCAACAATACCCAGGGAGGCCATGCCCGCTTGGCTCAAAAATGCTAAGAAAATCTCCCCACACCATTACACCAACAACCACCAGCCTGAGCCATCGGTACAAAGCAGGATGGATACAGGCAGCAAATTCTGGCCCTCCCATCTGAATGTCGCAGCAGAAGCTGAGTCTCATCAGACCAGGCAACATGTTTCCAATCCTCTTTTGTCCAGTTTTGGTTAGCTGTGGAAACTGTAGCCTATGTTACCTACTCTTAGTGCGCAGGAGACTCACCTATTGTGGTCTTCTGCTGCCTTTAGCCAATCTGCTTTAAGATTCAACATGTTGTGCTTTTAAAAGTGGTCTTCTGCATACCTTCATTGTAGCGAGTGGTTATTTGAGTCATTGCTGCCTTTCTATATTCTTGAAAACACTCTAGCCAGTCTTCTCTGATTTCTGGCATTGACAAGGCATTTTTTTTTTTTTCATGTGTGTCTATTGTGTTTTGGTATATTTCAAGTATTCCAAAAAGAACGATAAAAGACAAGTAAGATACAGTACAGAACATTCACAGCAAGACATCATCTTCTAGAAGTACAACATTTTTCAATTTCTAAAGCAGGGCTACACGTTGAGTGCCTCGACAAGACCCAAAATAACAACTCAGAAACTGCCACCCGTATAATCTTTGACAATCAAAAAGGTGAGACATTGTTGCCCTGAGAACTGCCATGCACTGGATAGTATATCTTTTTTTTTTTTTTTTTAAACCATTCTCTGTAAACATTGTAGATGGTTGCGTGTGAAAATCCCAGTACACCCTAAAATACTCAGATTATCTGGCAACGATACTTAACCCTTTAAAGCCTTAAAACACAAATTATAGCTCGAAAATTCTAATTTTTTAGAGCTAAAATGTTCGTTCCAGTTTCTACTGAATTCCAAAAATATCAAAATTTCCATAAAATTTAACATATATATTTTTTGTATCTCGTTTGATACATTAGGTGTTTTTGGCAACTGATAATCCACTTGAGGACATTTTATCTGATGGTATTTAGATGTTTTTTTAGTATTTTTTTTTTATCATATTGATTAGATAGTGGTATCATAAAAGTATGTATCAAATATGATACAACAGGCTTTAAGGGGTTAAGTTTCATATTAGGAGTAATATGGTTTAGATGAGAGCTTGTGGGGTCAGAAAGACACTAAAAATGCTATATAAGCTCATGTCCATTTACTGAAACAACAGACTGACTGTAGGATAGAAGAGAACAGAATTCAGCATATAACAGCATCAGGATGATTGGTCAAACAAGGCTGTGTCAGAATCTGGCTAAAGTGCTGAAGTGAGGTCCTAATTTGCTGATCATCAGTGCAGGAAAATGAGGAAAAATGAATGAGTGACAACTGAAATAAATGACTCAATATACTGTATACGCATTAGCCTCCATGCTTGAACTTACATAAAGCTTCATTTCTTCACAGGAAGAAAGAAGCACTGGTATGTGTGCAGTATATCATGTGTCAGCCTTCAGCTATAAAGATTGTGAGATATGATTATTGGTCTGTATCCCTAAGCCCTAAACTGAGCATTCAGCAGGTGTAAGGGCATGGAGCACGAAGCACTTCAGAAAGAGTGTTGTCATACACCGGTCAAGCAGGGGGGCTTTGCTCTTTGCTGTTTAATTGGCTTTCACTCAGCAATAAATCATCCCACTCAAACTCCAGAAGTGTTTCCCTCTGACATCTGTCACTGGTACAGTGGGTGGGCTTACGAGGGCTGGCATACCACTGAAAACTTTTCATGATGATTTAAGATGAAGAATATGCTCAAGAAAATGGTTAAGCCCAATTAGTCGACTGCACACTTGAATGTCACTTCCTCCCTGCTGAAAAAGTGGCTTTTTGCCTCGGTGCATGCATGATGAAGTATGTTAGCAGTCTCCCCCCCTGAGCAGGCATAAAAGAATTCATAAATGCGTAATGCTCATCAGATAGGTTACACTGTGCTCAGCAGCCCAAGAAAGGCTTCTTCCCTCAGAGATCGGGCCCCTCCCCACCTCTCCTCTGCTCTCTTTGTGTGCCAGATGTAATAAAACAGAGGCAGAGCCGTTTGTGATATCACACTTCAAAGACGGAGTAAAAGAAAGTAGCACACAGGCTCATTTCCTTTGCCTTCCAAAGCAATCTGGAGAATCTGTCTGTCAGAATCCAAACAACCGGCATTACAGCCACGCAGAGGTGGAAACCAGTCAGTGTGCTGCTCCACAGCTTCATTTGAAAGTTTATTTACTTTGTTAGCGGTATAACAGGGTCAATGCACCAAAGAGCCAGAACTCAACTGGAAACCCTAGATATTAATTAATGATTTGCAACTTGAATGATGTCAAAGAGGAGGGGGGTAGCTCATTACTGAATCAGCAAATCAAATAAGTCACAGCCAAGCGTTACTCGAAGTCACACATCTAATGATACCAAATAAGACTTAATGAATCACACGCCTGTGTCATGTTAGAATTGTTAGATTAGCATGACATAACCACAGAGACCTGAGAGCAATCTGGCGGTAGATAGCATTCAGTGTTTATCTTTATGTGCGATTTATATGTGATATTATGATCTATAAAGAAGGTGTGATGTTCAGAGCACAGCATGTCTTCAGCCTGTCACTGAATAAACCTCATTAAACCTCACCAAGGCAAGAGTGATGGATATGACTCAAGACTTTTTGCTGTCAAAAATTGTGTGGCTGCTTTTTTTATTAACTACCGTAGACCCTCAAATTCAGATCAGGGGTCTCATTTATAAAACAGTGCAAAGAATCCCTACCAGAAGAACACATGCCCCAAGAACCAGAACTATCATACAACCTTAATGATTCAGATTTATAAAACCATGCCCGTGCAAATCTTCATGCAATGTTCTCTTTTTAAATCATGATCCACCTGGAAATGTGCACACATGGATCAGATTTTTGATCCTACCTCTACTCGCCCAAATTTAACCATAAACAGTTAATGCAAATCACCTTATGAATGAAAATGTAAAACAATGAGCCGGCAAATCAGAGGATTTCAGAGGAAATCGGAAGAAGGACAATGAAAACTGAAATGCTTGACACGGAAATCAAGATTTTTTTTGTGAATGAAAAGGTGCTTGAAGTCCTCAAATTAACATATTGCTGCAGAAGAGGGGAAATTTAAAAAGAGTAATTGAAAAGTGACACCACACTGTGGCTGCATTCATGCACTCTTCCTGTAGTGCCAAAACATCCACTGTCCATCATTTAACGTGAGCTTCACTGCAGTTTTTACGTGTTAACGGGGCAACACTGATTTATTTGCACAATGTCAGCTGGTAAATATAGTGTTGACATATTTTGACAATATATTTAGCCTCCATAATGTTTAATTACGTAAAAGTGTCGGTATCAAAGAAACAAAAGCAATATCTATATAATGATCAGAGCAAATGTTAAGTTCTGCACATCTCTATAAGCAGTATGGCCTCGAGAAAAAACAACCAAACAAAGAAGAAGAAAACTCAAGAAACATTAAAAAAACATAGTTAAACTAACAAATAAAACAGAAGTGGTAACATAAAAAGTGGAGGGGAAGTGAGGTAAAGCATCAGAAATGGTTATTAGATATTGCAGATGAATACTTTAGAAATGTTTACAGTCCTGCAAAGTGCAGCATCATCAACACTCTGGCGTGTATTATAGTCCATTCAACTCCAGAAAAGACAAGGCATGCATTTTTAACCAATATCTGCAAGAGCTTTTGCTAAAATGCCTTATAGTCTAGTTACACTATAACTGAAAAAATGGAGTAAGATGTCAGAAGATACCTTTATCTTACTCTTCGACCTGTATGTTAGATACTCCATAGGTATAACATTGACGATGACCTTGTGCCATTAACCTGCTGAAAGTGGTTTGCAGTCCATCTGTTTCAGCACTATAGTTTTTCTTGCACAAAAAGTAAGGACACATAAAAAAATTTAGACTTTTAATTTGTCTGTTTGGCAGTTGAAAGAGAAAGCTTGAAGAATCCTTGCTCTGAGAATTTTGTTTCAGTCCAAAGCAAATATAGGGATAAAACTTTAGAGCAGCAAATTGTTTGATGATCTAGGCCTAACTAGTATCTTTATACCTATGATCTTATCTTGTTTTATGTAAAAGAGGATTGTAATTAGAGATGCATGATGTTGGATTTTTCAGCGATATCCAATATGCTGATATACTCAAACTCATAATTGCTGATACCAAAACAGATATTTTGTGTCAAGAGCTCAAAGTCTTAACTTAACTAAGATTGACTTGTTCTTTTCGCAGTTACAGTCCATTTGTTTTAGAAACAGACGTGAGAAGCAAGAAAAACAAAGTTTCATTATTTTTTTTTATAACTGATATTTTGATTCATAAAAGTGGACATTCACTGATGATGAGGTGATAATAAATCTTGGAGTAAATTTCTACATTCTGCCAGTACTACAACTAATATATGGTATATTGATGACCAACTTATAGTCCCAAAATATTGGCTGTAAATATCTGGTGACACCGATAATCAAGTTTTTGGGCAATTGCCAGACATTGGTCTGATAATATCATGCATCCCAAATCAAATTTATAACTGAACTCATTGAGAGTTTAAAAATTCACTTAAAAAGAGAGATGATTGAAAAAAGTTATTTTAGATTTAGTTTTGTCTTTTCTTCATATAAAAACTATTTTTCATCATTTATGTAAATTCAACAACCTTCAAAGCAATCTTCTTTGATAAGAAATAATAAAACTGTCTTTTATCATCTGCTTCTCTCTTCCTCCCTCACACACATTCAGTTATTGAAGCAGTGATCTTTAGCCCCTCCTGCCATGATTTTATTGATGAACAGAAAACTTTTCTGTCAATTACTGGGTTCTATGTCCATTAATTTACATGTCCACAGATCAGTTTTTGTCAGTGAAGATGTGAACTTTGTCTCATATTGATGATTTAGATACACACTGGAGTTGAACTGCCCTTTGAGCAGGACAAATCAGTGTATGGAGTCCATTCTCAGTTAAAAGCTGTCTTTTCTTGGTCTTGCACACAGTGGCTGCTTTTCCCCGTTACTCCTCTTGTTTTCACCACTGTGTTTGTCTCTCTGCTCGCTCCTCTGTGTGTTTCCAGCATTGCATGTGCCTACAGTCAAGAAAAGAAAAGCTGAACCCTTTAAAATGGATGATTGTTGTAAAATGGCCATTAAAGGCACGCCAGCCACTATTTGCTTTAGTGGACCACAACCCTGGTTTAATACAGGGTAGGGTCGCAGTTGCAGTAGTTGCTTGAGGAAACACTTTAAATTAAACTACAACAAGGCTAGCAGTGATACAGATCCAGTGTCAGAGTTAAATTGGATTTATTGCCAAGCATGTTTCCACACACAAGGAATTTGACTTGAACTGGGTACTCATTGTGATTTCAGGGCAACTCTGTCCTGCTTTGGGGTCAGGACGAATGTCATCCCAACTGGGTGTTATGTAGGCATGCCCGTGTGATATGTGCTGCACTTCTATTAGAAAATATGTGAACGAACAGGAGAACATATGCAGAGCTTCAGCTGACAGGGAACATTCTTTCATGATTAAACAGCTCATTGTGTTTGCTGATGATGCCTGGTGTGTATGTGTCACTGCTACAGTATTTTCTTGTTTGAGCCGTGCAAAAGAAATCACTGATATGAAAAGATGAAACTTTATTGGCATTTGTCAACATTACATCCTGATTTCACTCACAGCATGAGCACATTTCCAAACATCAGATTGTACTGTGTAAGCACATAAATCTTAAACATTGGTTGTGGCTCATAAACAAATCTGTCATACAGTGTGAGCTGTCATTCCACCATGACGGATGTATTGGCTTGGAATCACACAGTGTGTGCTGGGCTTTATAATACTGGTGCAGAAGCAATGAACATAAAAGCAGAAGACGTACAGGGTGACAGTTTAGTCAATGAATAGTTAAGGGTAGTGGTTCACTATCTTGATGTACATAAACAAGATGAGCAAGAGAAAGTGAAGTTGGAAAAAAAATCAAATTCTGGGAATATTGATGAATATAGGCCACTGGAGATTAACGTATTTTGTCCCACCTGTGATATAAGTAGATATAAAAGAAACCTAAAACTTGATTAGCTGGCCACATCAGATGCTTTTAAGAGGATGTTAAACGACGAGGAAGAAGAATCATCTGACATATGATGTTATGTACAATAACGTCATTATGGTTTGCAAGCTGTCAATCAGAAAATGCTCCAGCTTTGCAACTCTTAAAGGTCATCTGAAGGTGTGGCTCAGGACAAACCAGATCTGTGACCAAGTCTAGATGTATACATCTACGTATGTAACTCTAATGCAATATTACATACATTATTACATCTGTGTATGCTAACCATTAGAAATAATTTACATAAACATGTCTGTTTATGCAAAACCTGTGCAATATAACTGGTGTGGTGAAATGTGCCATTATAAATGAGCATTTCTACTATGATGTGCAATATGTCAGAACTTAAGCACTTTGGCACTCTGCATTTTGCACATTAAACAGCTTACACACTTTAACTCTGAGGGTCTTTTTGTTATGGTTCGTCTTTAGCATACAGTACCTCCTGTACTGT
Organism: Cetoscarus ocellatus; assembly: GCA_037902135.1. Classification (NCBI taxonomy): domain Eukaryota; kingdom Metazoa; phylum Chordata; class Actinopteri; order Labriformes; family Labridae; genus Cetoscarus; species Cetoscarus ocellatus. Next base: position 345,310 of record JBAMNC010000550.1, read on the forward strand.
TGTATGAGTGTCTTGTAAAGTAATGAGGAGTGATGTTTTGTGTATTTTTTATCTTGCTGCTTCCTGTCACTGTTGTTATATGTACTACACTTGTTTTAAACATTTGTGCAAATGTATTACATCAACCTTCCAGGGACTACAGATGGAGACTAATGTGCCTAATGATATATAAGTAAGTAAGACATATTTTTGGCTTTAATTTGTTGTTTGGAGTCTTTTAATGTTTTATAAGTATACACCCCATACTGGGTTTGCATGAGTGTTCAGCATGTGAAGAATGCTACGTGGATGGACTATGTGGAATTTTGGGTTGAGAGGAAATTAGAAAACTTTGTTTTGTTGAGAGAGGCACCAGGCAGTTTTCCTCCACCAAGGAGGTCGGGTTTTGCTGGTGTTTGGCTTTGAGCAAGATAACTTGAAAAGTTCTGAACTGGTTTGGATGTCACTAGGGAAAAGTGATCGTGTGGTGATCTGAATCTGGATGTTTCTCAAGATTTGTAAAGATTGTGCGATTGGACAGTTTTTAGTATTTCAATCATAACTCAACCAAGAATGCTGTAAATTCCTTGGCAGAGGTTTGTGCTCTCTAAAGACTTCTAGTTTGAAGCTAATATAGTCATATATGACACCCTTTTGTTTATCCATGTCTGAGTATGGACAGGGCAGAGGGGCCAAATGATTTGACCTGTGTGGGTTAGTCACACCAAAAACATAAGTGGTGTACAATGTAACTCTGGCATGTTTTGAACATGTTAACTTTGACAGCACTGTGTGTGTTTATACATGATGCCTTTGGATTTTTGTAATACTTCTTTATAGAGCTAAGCAAGTAATGAAGTTCTATTTTTAATTACAGTTACTGTATCCCACTAATATGAAAACTGAATAATGGAGATTGAAAGATTACTGTGCTGGGGGTGCTGGTTTGGCAGAGTGGTAAGCGACTAGGCATGTCCCACGTGTGCCAAGTGTCTTCTCCTGCTCTCTCTCACCCCCTTTTATAGACCTGTCCACTGTCTCTCTTTACTATTAATTAAATGAAAAATGCCCAAGAGATTTTTTATAGAACTTTTTCACAACATGCAGATTTGTGACAAATTCTGACCACTGTCCTAACTCGAGTATCAGTGCTGTACATCTGTGGACTTGTTAAATAGCGCTCACTTACAGTCGCTGCTTATCCTGCTTACGCTGTCAACTTCATGTATTAAGTTTGGAGCTTGGTGGATCGTGCTGTTGAGATTTATGCATCCGTTTGCATTTGTACATAAATTTGCAACCTAGTGCTGTTTCACAAAATATTGATGAGCATCAGTACCCGTGGTTAGCGACGTGAGACCAAGCGGTGGGTTTGCTGTGAGGTACGAAGACGCAGAAAAGTCTAAATGGAGACATATTGGTGCAGGTAAAGCTCTGCTCTGTGACTCCACAGCTAATGAGGAGGTTTAGCCACAGGGGTTTTTCTATTAAGAACAAGAGCAGCAAGAGGTGGAAAGGAAAAATATATCCAATCACAAGAGGGGAAAAAAAACAGCTTGGATAGCCGGTTCTCCATCAGTTTAGACAGCTTTGTCCCTTGGGCTGTGGTTCAAAACAGGGGTAGGAGTGTAGAGGAAAGAAAAGAAGGTGCAGCACAGTGGAAAACAGCTGGTGGTTAGGAAGAGACACGAGGGAAGGAGTCAAAATGAGTGTGGAGCAAAATGGATAAAAGTCCACATGAGAACAAAAATGTGAGAATAAGAGATTTCCTCCTGAAGAAATGTTTAAAAGATTTCCTTGAGGAAAGGCTGCACTCAGGCTGAGGATGAAGAAATATACTTACAGCTCAATCCTGATCTGCTGTCAAGTCTAATAAATCAAGGCCACATAAAATGATGGTGTTAGTGTTGTGAAAAACGCTCATATTTTCCCACTCTCGTGTCTGGAATGTTTTATTTCACTTTGCCCTCTACCCAGTGGCAAGAAAATGAGTTTTTGTTTATAGATGCGGAATCAGTTGACTCTTCTGAGACCAAAACTGAATCAGTGGGATAATTTTTGTAAAATGTTGCTGTTAGGCTGAGTGGAATCTGGCACAGGTTGATGTAGATATGATGAATCTCATATTGGTGCCTGATATTCTTGTCTTGTTTTATTAATAATGGCCCCTGGCAGAGGTAAGAGGTTTAACGGAGAAAATGTGTTGGATTATGCCAAGGCAGAATTGAATTAGGTGAGTGAGAGAGACATAAACAAGTATTAAAATCTCTCCTGAGACTAAAATCAAGGTCAAGATTGTGCACAGTCATTCTCATTGATTTTGAATTTGCACTGAAGGACTCTGACAAACATTAAGACTTTAGTTTCTCCCTTTTGAGACAAAATATCAATTTATAGCTTCTCTCATCTTCCCACTCCTCTCCCTTCATGATCTGCTTTGTTGATCTGCTTCCAAGTAGTTCATCTAAACTGAATCCTTCTAAGATGTTCTACACACACTGTAGTTTGGATACACTCACCAGCCACTTTATTGGGTACCCTGCTAGTTCAAGGTTGAACCTCCTTTTTACCCTCAGATTAACTCTTTGTTGCATAGATTCAGAAAGGTGCTGGAAAACAGTCCTCTCAGATGCAGGTTGATACTGACATGATGGCATCACACAGCCACTGGTCCATGACGCAAATCTCCCGTTCCATCACATCTTAAAGGTGCTTTATAGGACTGAGATCTGGTGACTGAGGAGGCCACTGGAGTGCTGTGAACTCACTGTCATGTTCAAGAATCCAGTTTGAGATGATTTGAGCTTTGTGACATGGTGTGTTGTCCTGCTGGAAGTGGCTATAAGAAAGGTTCATTGTGGTGCTGAAGGCAGAGACATGGTCATCATCAAGACTCAGATTGGCTATAGTGTTTTAGCCGTGCTCAGTTGGAACTAAAGGGCCCAAATATAGCCTCCATACCATCGAACCTACACCTCCAGCCTAAACTGTTGATACAGGGAAGGATGAATCCATGCTTCTATGTTAACAACAAATTCTTCTCTTGTCCAATTTTGGTGAAACCGTGTGAACTGTAGCGCCGGTAACCTGTTCATAGCTGATCATCATGGTCATCTGGAGCATATCTACATGCTTTAATACATTGAGTTGCTGCCATACAATTGGCTGATTAGATATTTGTGTTAACAAGCAATTAAATGGGTTTACCTTGTGGCTGGTAAGTGTTTATTTAGACTCAGGATGTGTTTTCTAAGTTGACTTAAAGGGCTATGCCAACATTTTTTGTTTTTGTGTCTTGCCTCACTCCCAAGTCCATGTCAAACAGATAGATACTGTTCTTTCGTCTGTGCGAGCAGTTACAAGAAAGAGACAGGCAGAGCTTGCCTACTGCTAATTAGCTTAGCTCAAACACTGTGAGTCAGCCTGCCTCTGCCTACAGTCTCAGATAAACTCTTCAGCAACTCTAAACGGTCCTGTCTGCTTGTTGTGACTTGTTTTTTAGTATGTTCTGTTATGTTACCTATTTTTAGACCAAGATTAGCACTTTGTGTAATTTTTGAAAGAAATGCATACCAAACTAACTGTTCCAGTGCCTCAGCTTCTCTTTGTGCATGCCCAGAATATTCCTCCTCCGTATATTCTGGTTCAAATAGGTAAGAATGTGGATCTGTATCAATCCTGAAGAAATTATCCTTGTTCTATCTTGCAAAGTCAGCCATAATTTCAGCAACAATCTTCTTCTACTCATAAACAGAGACTTTGTTTTGTTGACCTACTTATAAGCACATATGTTACAAGTGGTGGTTTGCACATGCACCCTGCAGTTTAGTTTTGTATGTATTTCTTTCAAAACTTACATGAAGTGCAAATCTTGGTCTAAAAATAGATAACGTAACATAACGCAGTAAAATAAACAAGTCCCAACAAGCACACAGGACCGTTAAGAGTTGCTAAAGAGTTTATCTGATGACTGTAGGCAGAGGCAGGGTAACGCTACCCATTGACTCCCAGTGTTTGAGCTAAGCTAATTAGCAGTGGGAGAGCTTTGACCGTCTCTTCCTTGTTACTGCACGCACAGTCAAGAGAATGGTGTCTGTCTACTTGTCATCGACTTGGGAGTGAGGCAAGACACAAGAACAAAAACAATGTTGCCGTATCCATTTAAAAGTAACAAGTTATTAAAAATTTAATGAACTGATCCTCTGCCAGTCAAATGTTGAGCTCACCGTGTAAGAAAGTTACCTGCCCCTAGACCAGGCAACAGTTTGGTTTGGACAGTATTTCCAACATGGCAGCCTTCATCGACAGGTTTCAGAATGCTGGATCAGAAACTGGTGTATGATGTCTCTAAGACTATTTCAAAAACTCCACTTAACTCATAAAAGAACAGTGTTGAATCAGTTTACATAAGTACTAATAAGAGTAAATTGTAGATTTGAATGAAAATAATGTGATAGTGTTTATGAGCATCTCCTTCAGTGCAGGAAATGTTGATGGGTGCCACAGTTCTGTCATGTTCTCAGTGTATTTTGTCTAACTTTGTTAAAATCCCAAAGGCTTTTACTTCAAATAGAAAGTGCTGTAATAGCTGGAAGTTTGTCTTTGAATATGTAGAATAAACTGTAGAAACAAGAGTCAACTTTGTCAAACAGTTGGATGAAACAAATGCTGGATGACAGATTTTTGAGTCACAGAAATAGAACAGAGCCTGCCACCAGAGTTTTAGACTATCACGACCTACTGGAAACACCTAACAAAGATAATAAAGCTCCCCTCATGATTTTATAAAAAGCCTTCTTCTGTTTGGAGATGTCGACTAAATATTTGATTTGATTTATGTAGTATTATGTTGCCCCAGCATATAATAGGCTTTTGATGAAGCGAGTGATGTTATAAAGCTTGTTCAGCATTATTAAAATCACACATGCCATACCATACTCACATTACAGTACTTAGGTGCGCGTCCTGTACGTGCTCATATACGTGAAACTTACTAAGGCTTTGCAACAAGGTGTTAGAAATGATTCTAAGCTGCCAACTGTTTTGTTCCCTCCTGACGCAGACTGTGCCTGTGGAGCTCTTGGCAGTTTTTTGGACCATGACAGTTTCTCCCCTAAAGGGTCTCTCTCCTCTAAGATGCTTGAAATTGCAGTGTCACTTCACTGAGCTACATATCTGCTGCTTGTAGTGACACACATGTCATGAGTTGAGTCTCTGTTTGGTTGGTGCTCTGTGCCCTGCAGTGTCAGGAGTTATGAGGCTGCTTGTACTGTGTCACTGCTCTCCTGCAGGCCTGCCTGGGGTTCATGTCTCCTCTGCTTGAAAGTCTCTAAAAATGGTTGAGTTTTTTGCACTTTTGCTGTTTGGAGATGAACACCATGGATGATGCTCCTCTTATGAGATCCTGAAATAAGTTTAGTCGTTGTCAGTCAGATCTATACATTATGTACATTTTTGTATGCACAGATTATTCCTTTTTTTTAGATTAATTTTATTTATTTACATATATTCATTTGTTGTTTGCCTTCATTGGAAAGAGAAAATGCATAGTTAGAAAGGGGGCAAGAGATTGGGGAAAGGGATGTAACAAAGAGCTTATGCCTAGCAGGGCTTTGTACTTGGGGTGCAATGTCTCCTCATTTGAGTGAGGCAATGTTCATTTTGACAGCTATTTTTAATTTACTTTTAGTCTTTTGCCTAAAATATCTTTTAGTTTTAGTCATAATGTAGTCATCTAAATTGTTTTTATTTTAGTCCAGTTTTAGTTGATGAAATTTCACATCATTTAGTCGACAAAATCTACTGTATATTTAGTTGACTAAAATATGAATTGTAAAGTGTAAGGCATTTTTTACGTTTCCTTGAATTTCTGAAGTCATGTTTTGCACTTGGATCCTGCCACCATGAAGCTAAGGCAGTTGTGATTGGATGTCCCTCTTAACTCATCCAACCTTTTCACACAACCAAAGTAGCTGTGATTCCTAACTTGTCGCTACTTTCTACAAGACGAAATTAGTTCTGATTGGATTTAGTCTCTGTCAGTAATCTTAGTCTAGTTTTTATTTGTTGACAAAAATGTCACTTAATTTAGTATTAGTTTTCGTCAATGTACACTTGTTTTTTTTCAGTTATAGTCTAGTTTTCGTCAGGGGAAAAAAAGGTTGTTGACGAAAACTATGACGAAAATAATTAGTCAACAAAATTAACACTGGAGTGAGGAGAGTGGAGGTACACTCAACCACTCAGGCAGCACTCAACCCAGCTAGACTGGGCTGTTGCTGTTCTTCCCCTACTCCTGTTTTATGATAAGAAGGGTTTATTAGATTTCAAACTCAAATAAGAGCCACAAAATTTTTTTTTTTTTTTCTCACAGATTGCTTTGACTTTGTAGTGTTGCTTTCATGGATGGACTTTTGTGTTGGCTGGATCAGAGAATACCATAAACTACTGCAATTAACCATTTTTTAAATATTTGAATCATTCATAACAACAATTTCTTGTAAAAAGACAGTTTAAATTAGTGATGCATAAAACAAAAGATCTTATTCAATCAGAAGATCAAGGATAGATTGTTCTGTACTTATCAGATATCAGATTAACTGTCTTGTCTAATTAATCCACAATGACAGAACTAATATAGCACTGGATCATTGTGCAGTTGCCATCCATTAAGCATCAAAGAGGATGCACATCACTGCTTTACATGAAAGATCCATAAAAAATTGTTTTGAAATGTCATCCAGCACCAGAGATCATTTATATTTAAATGAAAGTTGCCCTCATATAGGACAGCTTAACCCGTAAATCATGGGCATGATAAGGTTGATGATAGCTGTAGTAACACATTACTAATGCATGAGGCTGAAAATGCTGCCGCTCTGATGAAAGCACATTTTTCCTTCGACTCAAAGAAACCTCTCACACTAAGAAACCAGCTTTTCTTTCTGAACTAAACCAAATTTAGCCTACATGGAGCTGTCCAAGTGTGTCTTGAAAGAACACAGCCATGCTCCACTAGAAATAGAAAGGCGACATTTAAGTAATAGCTTCAGTGTCTCACACAAAAACACTCAGCCCTGTCCATGTTTACATGAGCATGGATCCCTTTTGTGTTTTTCAGACCATGTTGGGAGCCCAGGCCTACATTGTTGCGCCCGCCTTTTTGATTCTTTGGTTTCTTCACCTTCCTTGATTATTTTTTTCTCTTCCACAAGCACAGTCAGTCTGAGGGACACCAGAAGTGCTCATGCTCTCTCAATTTGGGTTCCTCTGGTGCTCTGGTTCATTTTGCTGCTCATGTGTGTACGTAAAGGTTTTTTGATTAAAATTGTGCTCTTGTGAATTACAGTAGTTGCTCTTGTGCTTTAGCTCTTGTGCTTTGTCTTCTGCATGTTCCTGTCTGTTCCTCAAAGCACTTTGTAAACCTGTTTTTAAAAGTGCTATACAAATAAAGTTATTATTATTAACTCAGCAATGTCACCTCCACTACAACCCACTACACAGACCACCAGTCTATCCTGTACTCTAGACAGAGTGATCAAAACATTCCTGCTCAAACTGACAGTGTGTTGTATTTCGCCTAGTTGATTAAATTTGTCTCCCCTTGAAAGTGCCATTGTGCCAGAGCTCTAGTGAATATGTGACTTTTCCCTGATCAGAATCTTGTAGTTCTGCTTCCTTATTTTGTTCATGGTAACTCTCTATACACTGTGGCTTTTCAACAAAGCCCTGAAGAAACTCTGCTGTCATCATGAGTTTATTTTAGCAGGTACACAGGAGACGGCCCAGAGGGTCAACGGTTTTACTTTGTAAACTGACAGTCTGTTAACAAAAATGTCATCTAAGAAGTTAATTCTTTTCATAATAAGGTGCCAACATTAACCAGTATTTAAATTTGAAGGCAGAACCATCAGATCATTGCATTATAAATCAAGTTTTTAAGAAAGCAACAAATTACTAAGAATCTGTAATTACTGACAGCTTTTTTGTCACTTGTATCATTATTCTAACAGCATGCAAGGCATAGGGACACTAATAGCACACATATATCCTCCCCTAAGAATTAATCACAACAACATTCGTATTAAGTTAAAATGCTAAAAGAAAGACTTTACTGAATTAACTAAATATTGAATTTAAGCTAAAAGAAACTGCTTTTTCAGGGCAATAAAAGGATTATTTTTTTACTCAAGGTATTTAACTTTAAGGTATTTACATTTACACAAAAATATTACGTGACATACAGTATATATATATATATATATATATATATATATATATATATATGTATGTATATATATATATATGAATATATATAAATACACACAGTGCCCAGTATAAATGAGTACACCCCCCATTAAAAGTGATGTATAACTCAATATCTAAATGAACAATAGAACAATTTCCAAAGTTTTGACAAAGCTGAGTTTAACATAAAGAATTTTTTTACCATATGATGAAAATAAGGGTAATATGATAACTAAAATTTAGCTTTGTTCCCTTTGTCTTGGCCTATTTTTGTAAAAAAAAAAAAAAAAAAAAAAAAATTGATCGGTTGGTCAGAAGGAACTGCTTTCATGCCCAGTTGTGTCCTGAAGCAGTATGAATGTATGCCAGCAGGTGATGAGGGGGGGTCGCAGTCATGCTTCAGCTTTGTTAGGAAGTGAGCCTAGGGTGAGTGTGCTCAGAAGACAAAGGTCACACATTTATTTTACTCTTTACTGTAACTGGTCACAGATGTTCTCAAACATGAGCAAGGTCCAACTAGGGATGGGCATGCAAATTCACTCAGGCTATAATTGCTGTAGTGTACGGCAATGTTCTCTTGCTTCACACTGTCCCTATACAAGTAAACATTCAATGAATAAATGTCTTGCCTCAAAATCCACTCAGATATTGGATTATAGCATCAAGAAACTCCTGTTTCTTATGTGGCTGCGGCCTGAACAAACTCCTGGCTCAGGGAGTGCCTCCTATCTGGGGTTGGTGCGTGTCCCTTAATGAAGACAAGAGGGGGAAAATAAATGTAGAGTTCATGTAAATTATTTTCCTAGAAAGCAAACCTGCACCCTCTCAAAATCCTGAGCATATTAGCCCAGCTAGTTCACCATAATGGTAAAAACTCAAGGCTGACAACTCCATCTCATGCCTATTTTTTCTGTGTTTTTTCAAATAAATATGACCTCTCAGTGATATCACAACTCCATTAGCTCTTTGTCCACCTCACAATAGCTGCAAACAGGGCTTAAAAGAAGCCATTAGACTCCTTAGATGGGTTATTGGACGATTAAGCGGCTCTCAGCTTGTTACCGCTCTAAACAATCGTTATCATATAGGATTCCTAAAAATCCGCTATTGGTCCGCCTCCAGCAGAGTTAAATGCTGACAGAGCAGCAGAGGTGTTGTGTTAAAGCAGTGGCCCCTCATGTATGTGTCCTTGTTTTCTCATGTGGATCAAGACAAAGTCACACTGGTCATTAACTCCATTGATCTTTTTTGAAGCTAGGTAATCATGATTGATTTGCTGCTCATCAGCTGATTGGCCCCACTGGCATCTGTGCTGGGGGGGACAGTCCAGCTGCTTGTTCTTTTGATAATGACACACAAGGTTAGTCACAGGCTTCCTAAATGCTCTGAGCGCTCTCCAATCACCTGCAATGACACCATAATACAGCGATAAAAAAGATGAGTATAGAGTTTTATTATAGCATGACTACTGAAAAATTAAGTCTGGCTTTAATAAATCATGCAGCAGGCAGAGCATCAAAAGAAATCCTCAGCAGTTACGTGTCAGTAACTGTAATTTGTAGGTTTGTGAGTGGTGATATAACACCAGCAGACGCCCTGCAGTGCAGTATTGTTTGAGCCTGCTGCTTTCCCCTTATTTCCTCACTTCCTCCACTCCTCTGTCCCTTCCTTCATCCCTCATGAACCCCCTTCAACCTCCACCCACCCCCGCTCTCCTCACAGCCCTGCCTGATTCATTTTCCCAGTAACAGCCTCGGTGCCCTGTGATTTATATGTTTATGGTCATTACTGACGTTGAGTAATACATTTCCGTTTTTCCCTTCTTCTCCGTCTTCCCCCATCTCTCTTTTGGCAGGGCCCTGGGGTCCTGCGAGGAATATCAATTACTTTCTGCCTGTTTAATCACAGTCTTTCTCCCCTTTTCAGGGCAAAGCAAGAAAGAAGTTTGTTGTTTTATTCTATCTCTGTCAAAACAGCTATTATCCAGGAAAGAGCAAAGCTTTCCAAACCCTTTTCATGTCAGACAACAGCTGCAATTTTCTCTCATTAGTTCTAACTGGATGTGCTGTAGCTTTCAAGTATTTCTAACAGGCTTATGTTGTACAATCTTTACAATATTTACTAACACCACTGAAATGCAGGCCAAACCTATGATAACATATTTGCAGTTTCCATGTGCCCTGGAAAACTGTTGAGCAATTTTATAGTCAAGGCAAACACTTAAAAATGACAGCAGCAGCTCATGTTTTGCTGTCCTGAAAAATATTTGAAACAATCCTTTAATTTTATTACAATAATTGAAGATATAATATATAAAATATAAAAATATGTATCACTTCTTCTCTCTTGCTTTTGGTTTTATAAGATGATAAAAAGTTAAACCTTGTACACACGGGCATGTATTTTTTGTGCGCATTTCCCCTTCTGTCCACCAAGAAATTGAAATTTCATCCCTGAAGATGCATGTTTTGGGACACACCTGCCAGGATGAGATTTTTCAGAACCTCTGTTTTGGGTGTTTCCTTGTGAACAGCAAAAACTGCAATTCAGAGTTGAAGTATCACACTGTGCACAGTTTTCTCCCATGTTGTCACACTGTTTGACATTATCACATCTGTTTACACAAGAGTTTTGCTGTAAAAAGAGTTGCAGAACTCCAGGAATTTTCAACTGTTTGCTAAATTGAAGGTTGGTCCTTAACATGGATTTTAAATAATATTAGGGAAATATTTTAGCATAATCTTTTCCAAAACAGCTAGATTTCATGCAAGTATACTTGAGAATATCTCTGCTGCTCCTTAGTCACATGTGCATGTCACACTGCTTACTGCAGGAGTATTGAGGTCACACCCCCTTCGTGCACTGTGCATTCCTCCATCACCTACATAGGTGATTGTAGAACCATGGACTACTGAAGCCACACATCTGAGCCTGTGGAAATAATTGATCATTCAAAAAAATATAATAAGACTACTTACAAATGAAACTGTGCAAATGTAATGTTTTTAAATTTTATTATTTTGCATGGACATCTGTCTGTGACAATACTAAATGTTTTATGTTTGGATATGATACATTTAAAAAAAAACAGTACCCCCACTTTCCAGTTAATTCCCATAATTCCCTTGAAAATGTCCATATTTGGGATATTTCCAAATTTCCCAACTTAACTTACCATGGAAAGTTTCTGGAATTTAAAAAAATGTCCTCCCCTTTGCAACCCTACCTGCGAGTAACAATGCTTCCGTGTTGCTGGCTACAGGATTTCTTACTTGACTTTTTACATTCTTACATATTAGGGTTGAAAAATGTATCGTTATAACATCACAACTGTAATGTGTGCATGTGCATTAGTCACATCACAGGTCATGCCATGTGAGAAATGTGACTCAAGGAACATTGCCCTGCCATTTTTGTGTTTAAAAGAAACCATGTCAACCATTTTTTGTTTCCTCTGCTATCTACTTTGAGGCAACCTGGCTATTGCTTTACCACCTCAGGGAATTGACCGTGGTGCGTGCAGAGTTTGTATTACCCGCAGGTCGATTGTATAAGCTACAAACAGCCCTGCTCACAGATACAGCAGTGGCTCTGTTCATAGAGTGACTGTGTTAAATGGACACTTTTAGCTGCTTCTTTCCTTTTTTCTGCCCTATTTTAAGCACAATTTTGAATTATTGATCATGCGTGTTTAGTGAACATCTAAACAAGGAAATATTCAAAGAAACCCTTTCCATCTTCAAAAACTGTGTTAACTGGGAAAACCACAGAGGCTCAGCAGTGCAAAGCAGTGACCTTTGGGTGTGTCACTACACTCTCTCTCCTGTGTGTTAAAGATCCAGTTGAAACTGTAACACATAAGAGGGAACAATCAACGGTTTTCTAGCAGATAAACAATCACAGTTTATATCTCAGGAGGATAGATATTGCAGTGTCCTTTTATTCTTAGGTCTGTGATGCTGCTTCAAACATGACTACACCATCTTGGACAATGCCCAAGTGTGACCAGACTGACTGGCAACCTCATGGCTGCTGCCGATGTCATAGTTGCTGTATTCAAAACTGATATTGAAACCAAAAAGGACTCATAAATGATTTTTGATTATCTGATCTGGCTCATCAGTTATGTCTCCAATTGAAATCTGTATGAAGACCTTTTGCAAAAACAAAAAATGCCTGCTAACACCGGTTAACGTGGTCACTAGGGCTGTAATCAACCAAAGAATTTGTTGGTCGACTGACTCACTGAAATTGTCGACCAAAAATCGACTACTCGGGGGGGGGGCTCTGCGCAGCTTGGCGGAGCGCGGCTCGGCGGAGCGCGTCTTGGCGGGGGGGCGGGGGACTGTGACGGGATACCCTCCTGCGCGGGGACGGCACGGTGCAGTTTGCCGGAGCGCGTCTTGGCGGTGTGGGGGGAGTCCGACTCTGACGGGAAACCCTCCTGCGGGGGGACGGCGTGGCTCTGCGCGGCAAGGCAGAGCGCGTCTTAGCTCTGCGCAGCTTGGCGGAGCGCGGCTCGGCGGAGCGTCTTGGCAGGGGGGCGGGGGACTCTGACGTGAAACCCTCCTGCGCGGGGACGGCTCGGTTTGGCTCGGCGGTGCGCGGCTCGGCGGTGCGCGGCTCGGCAGAGCGCGTCTTGGCGGGGGGGGTAGAGGAGGATGCTCAAAATAAAAATAAATACTCAGCAGACCACTGGACGTTGAATAGGCTAACATAGACGCTCTTCGATCCTCCTGTCTCCAGCCAGGTCTCCAGATGGTGGGGGAATCCAAAGTGGTGAAACCCAGGAGGTGTTCTGAGACAGGCAAGTTACCTGTGAAACCGCGGTGGTCTGAAAACACCCCCATTAGCACTTGGTACGTTCCTCCTGATGACTGTAAATCGCTGTGGGAAAAAATAAATTGAGCGAAAAAAAAACCTCGATTGGTCGACCAATCAGAGTTCTGGTCGCCCCAGCACTTATCGACCAATGAGTCGACCAGTCGACTCACACGTTACAGCCCTAGTGGTCACAAGTTAAACCATAACAGGTGCAAAAAAAAAAACGTTTATATAGAAATTGCAAAAAAAATGAAGTTGGTTACAGACATTGCAGAGTGTTACTGACAACACTGACCAGTGCATTTGAGGGTTTTTATATGAATGAAGATGTATTTATAGTAAAGAAGGTTGTGTCAATGTTGTCACTACCTGGTGTTTGCATGTACGGTGCTTGGGCCTGTTGTCAGGGGTGGTGCAATAGCAGCTAAGGTCTTTTATATCCTGAAAACCTTTTAGACTTAATTTACATTTAAAAATATGGTTGATCAAATGTATTAGACAGTTGCATTTTTTAAACATATGTGGTCTATAATTTTTTGGTAATGCTGTCGATAAAAAATGTCTGTGTACCCTATAATGACGTTGGCTCGTTGGCTTTGAAGGTCACACGTTATTGTCCCTGTTAAAAAGTTTGCTCCCAAATATCCCCAGAAAAATCTATTGACATACTGGCCATTTGACATGCCTGTTAAGACCCCCATGTCATGCTTAGAACAGACTTTTTTTGTCCGTAGCTTTAAGAGCTATGTCCAACCATGCCTCTCTGGGGATTTGGATGTGGCTTTGGGTTTCCATGACGTGCTCTAATGTTTACTGTGGCTGCACAGACATGCCTAGACGTAACCTTTTCACTAGAACCGGCCCACTTTAGAGAAGGGATAACATAACCACCTGGCTCAGGGGATGGCAGTTGGAATGATAACATCTCAAGGGGAAAAAGGTTTTAACCCACATTTTCTGAAAGGTGCAACAAACAGGAGACAGAATGAGGGATTACTAATGTTTGACGATTTAACAGATTATTGGATGAAACCATTAAACCATTAAGAGGTGTATTTTGCATAATGTGAACCTCTAAAGTAATTTTAATTACATTTTGTATGGATTTTTTGTGTGACGTTAATTGGACAACATTCATTGCCTTCACTGTGTTCCATGAGCTTTCATAAACTGCGAATGAATGAGACTCAAAATACAAGTTCAAGGAAGTCTAGCTTCAGATGAAAAATCTATTTAATGGTCAATGTGCGAGCGTAATGGATTCAAAAAGACAAATAAATACATCTGCTCAAGAGAATCAAAGCCATACCCAAATGAAATCTAAAATCTGTGTCGACTTTGGTGCAAATATCCTGTTAATACCTTTTTGTTTGGGTGTTAAAATGTTTTGAAGTCTCAGATTTGATGTTTAGAGCTGTGCAGCTACTCTAAATGTGTTGCTTATCAGAAGGACCTTGAGTTTGGGCTGGAGTTTTTTTGTGTCATTTCAAAACTGGGGAGTCATGCTGATTTAGTTTTCTTTGCAGTTAAAGTTAGCAACAGTAGGAGGCATATTAAGAGAACACAGAGGGAAAATTGAGATGTAGATGCCCAAACATTAAACATACTTATAGTGATAGGAAAAATGCTTCACTCATGCTAGTTTTACCCTAAAAGTGGAGTATTTACAAGGCTTTCAGTCACACCATCGACTGCTATATATCAACTAGCATACATATCCGACTATCTCCCCTTAGGGGGAGCGATAGCCAGTTGCTTTATTGTTTATCATATTTGCAAGTGCCATAGACTTCAAGCAACCATGTGAGGCTAAAGACTAGATTAAAGACAAAGGAGGTATTACTGACAAGACGTGACAAGAAAGAGTGCTGGGATGAAGACTAAAGAGTATGACAAACTGGCAACAAGACAGGGAAAGACATGAGGTTTAGATACATGAGGTGATTGAGGATGATTAGACACAACTGGGAAGGAACAATCAAGGATCAGGTGTGACAGACAGGAAGCAAAACCTACGTAAACAAGGAAAGACCGGTGAATTTTCAAAATAAAACAGGAAGTACAAGACAAGACACAAAACATGAACACAAAATGGGTAACTTAACTAAAACAGAAAGCAGGATCATGACAAACTATCCCTCTGTTCAAAAGCATACAAGAGGAAATGGCGAGCCATCAGAATTCGTGGACCATGTGAAAAGAAACCAGTGTTATTCCACTGCTACAGTCCAAACCAACCAACCAACTAACAACTCCATTATGAAAAAACAAAACATTTTAAATTATAAAACACCACTTTATTGCTAATGGCTGAGCAGTCATACCAGAGCTCCAGGTACAGAGGCTATTGTCCTCAACACAGCTGTCGTTGACCCTGGTCTGGCCTGTCATTCCTCTCCTGCTTCTCATTCCTCACCCTGTCTTAGTTTTGACCTTTCCATTCTTTCTTTATCTAACAAAGGCAAAAAAACAAAACAAATATATAGCTTGAATGACAAAACAGAATCATTATTGCAATTTAAATCAGCAAAAAAAATGAATTAAGTAATGCATTGTGATCACGTCTCTGGCCTTGGGGACATTTTTTAAGTATCAAGTAGGATTTTAAAAACCTTTTAGCTATACAAGACTGCCTGATTGATGCTTTTTGGGTAATAAAAATAGAAGAACAAAGAAACAGGTGCTTGTACCATTTTGGGATGAAATAATAAGTGATGAAAAAAATGACTGATATTTTAAACATTTTAGGGCCCATGGAATTGTCCTTACATTTTGGCCATTGATGTAGCCATGGACTGCACATCTTTTGAGTCAGACCTTCTCAGATTATGGTGATGTTTTGGCTTGAGGCATCCATATCATACCAGTTAAATTGTTTCTAATAAGATGGAGATTACTAGTCTTTAAAAAATAGTGGTATCTCTGCTTTATAATATTACTCCTCTTGTTACTTTGCTCAGTCTGAATCCCGGCTCATGTTTCTTTTTTTGGGGGATGACTGATTGTGTCTATTTCAGGATGCGACCCATATCTGATACCATCCAAACTGACAGCTAAGTCAAGTAAGAATAAGCAGAGCATCTGTAACAAAAGCATCACAATCTGTTTTCCTACATTTTATGCTTCTTGCATTTGCTTCAAAAACATTTCACGTACAATTTCCGTTCAATTCTGGATCCAATTCAAGGCGTTGCAACTGGAATCAAGAGTCAGCTTTTGTGTTTGTCTCACATTGCTTTGTCTCATTGTTTTCATTCTGACTCAGCCCACTCCCAGGGGGGCAAAACCAGTAAAAGATTCAAGAGTCACACGAAAATAAAAGGAACGCATTGTGTCTGTCTGCAGATCCAGTGGAGCATCTCAGGGTTAAGTTCCTGGCTCAGGAGCAGGGTCAAGAGCAGTGCTTGAGTGGTTTTTTTATGTGTGAGCTTAGATGATGTCTTATTGCTTTTGGCTGCACAGATTCTCCCGGCTGGTGGAGGGATTCAGTGATGAACAGGAGGCTAATGCAGAGCCCCAGTTCACACAGGGGCAGTTGGTGTTAGACAGGCTAGACAAGCAGCAGCAACAGATGGACTCACACACACTCAGACACACACGTAGTATCAGCTGGGGATGAGAATCCTGGGCCAGGGCTTAATTGGTTCTGGTCTATGACTGGTCAGTACAGAAAAATAATGATGATTTGCTCAGAAAAAAAAAGTGCTTCCATGAGTAATTGTGCAATGATATTCATTCAAATGGAGCAGATCGTAGCTGCTGCATCCCCAGCCACCCTCTGATGATGTTGAGCTGCTGGCACACGCTACCATGAAGCTGCATATGTGCATGTTTACATTCTGCTTCATGGCTGGTAGAGCACAACATTGAAAAACCTGTCATCATCATCAAATTCAAAGAAGCAGTGAGAAGACTGTTTGTTCTGATTGTAGCTCCCCCTGTGGATGGGACAGCACCTCCATCTTTTTGCTGTGCTGAACATTACCTTTTCTTTCTTCTGCAGAATTCCCAGAAGAAAGATGGTCTGCTTTTTTTAAACAGTCAAAAATACCGCTCTGTTTGAAAGGCTGCCAGGACAAACATAAAGAAAGCTCCGGCAGAATCTGTGCTGTAAGACAGGCTCAGAATTTCATCTAGTGATATGACAGTGAAGAAGACAGTTAAAGAAAATATTAGGGCATTTTGTATCAATTATAGTCTTGTTTGCTTTTATGTGGCATTAAAAGGCAGCTCTAAATACAACAGGCCTAGAGCTATAGCAGTATGTTAAAGGTTACATTTATGGAAAATGCATTAATACACTTTGTATTTTTATACTAAATCATAATTCCATGATTTATTTATTTAAGGTTTGTTTGAATAGGGACAGTATGAAGCAAGAAAATGTTTTGCAATGTCCACAATGCCTGCCCCTGGTTGGGCTTTTCAAGGCTTCAAAAAACAGCTATAAATACTGTCTAAAACAGTGATACAATTACAGAAAGAACAATACAAAGTTTATACATATGAGCAAATACACAAAGAACTAAAATACATACTTACATAAATACATATTTGAATGCAAGTCATAGACATATAATTTGACCTTGCATTCCTAACCTCCCACACCCACATGAGAGAAATCTCTCCTCTCTTTCTTCAGAAAATGTGAGTTTAAACAGTCTGTTTGACAATTCTCCCCTGGAGATGTCATGTGGGGAGATGCTGCCTTCCCCCAAATGGAGACACTCCCTGGATTAAATGCATTTCAACCCTCAACCTGCCAGCAGCCAAGAGTTTTTTCTTCCTCTTTGTTGCCTCCAGTGTAGGGAGCATGTCTTGGTATGTTTATGCAGCCACAGTAAGCATTAGAGCACAGTGCTGGAAAGCTGACGTAGCATCTAGTGTGTAGCATGGTCAAACGCAGCCTGTCCTAAGCAGGGCTGAAACAGAAGGCTTTAGAGGCATATCAAAATCGAATATTTGAGTGATTTTTCTTTTACAAGAAGTCAACAGCAAAACATCAGGTTTGAGTTGCACTAGTATATTAGCACCAGTCGGATTTTTGGAGGTGTCCCATCAGGCAGAAAGGTTTATAATGCCTATCTGCTTGACAGTTTAAATTGTGTTCAGCAAAGTCTGCAATGCGGTGGTTCTGGGCAGCTTGATTTTTATGGTACCACCGGTTTTAACCATGTGGGGATGGCATACGGTTAGGGTTAGGGATGGGAATGAAAACGAATTCCGGTTGAAAATTGACTACAACTCACTGCAGGAATCCGTATCATTGCTCTTTTTTCTTTCTCATAATTTTCGACAAAAAATGCTTACTACACAACTCAGTAAGTGGAGAAAACAGCAACTTGCAGAAGCATTTGTTAATGCAGCACAGCATTGAATATCATGAGTGTTATGTGTTTGAGGCCATTGTCACTGAAAACCTTTGTTGGCCAAATTTTTCCACACAGAAAATCAACAGGAATCGATAAAGAAATCATTAGGGATTCATTCCCATCTCTACATACAGTATTTGCAAGCTACCAGTGTGGTAGTTGAACCCTCAGCCTAGCTGACTGTTGATGATAGTTGTGGGTACAAACCTGTATCCTTTGAATTGTGCTGCATACATTGCAGAATCAGAATCAGAATCAGAATCAGATTTATTGCCAAGTAGGTTTTTACACTTACAAGGAATTTGCTCTGGTGCTGTTGGTGCAAAGTACAAACAGACAATAAGTAAAAAGATAATAATAAAAATAAAAATAAGGTGCAAGCATTGTAATAAGAGTAATCAGAAATAGAAATATAGAATAAAATAAAATAAAATAAAATAATAAAATAAAGTAGGCTAAATATATACAGAGTTATTTACAGTTGTTACCAATGGAGTTCATATCAGGTGGTTGGGGGGAGTCGGGGTGTGTCATGGGCAGTGTTCAGCAGTGATGTAGCGGAGGGAAAGAAACTGTTCTTGTGGCGTGAGGTTTTGGTCCTAATGGACCGCAGCCTCCTGCCTGAGGGGAGGGGCTCTAAAAGTTTGTGTAAAATTGTTGTTTCAATTAGAGAGCCTTTTCAGTCAAATTAAGTCAGACTACAAAAGTCTATATTAACTTCACAGTATACTGTGGTTTTCTTACCTAATAGGGAAGAAAAGCTGTTAAAAAATTGTCAGCTTGCTTTGCATCACTCAATCCCATGCTGATGCAAAGGATGGAGGTTGCACAGCGATACAGAGGGTACTGCCTGCCTCACACCAGAAGGGGTTTCTAGTTTGAATCCCAGTCAGTTTTTTCTGTGTGGAGTTAGCATGTTCTCCTTTACATATGTGGGTTTTCTCCAGGGACTTAAGCTATAACAATCTCATCAGGTAAATTGGTGACTCTTAGTCGTCTGTAGCTGAAAGTGTAGCGCGCCTGGTTGTTTTTCTCTAAATTGGATAGCAGCCTGTTTAGTACGTACCCTCCCTCTCTCTTACATGTTTTTTTCAACTGCAGCAGATTTGCATGTTGCATATGTATTTTCATAAAGAATCGTCATCATGCACAAACTTGCTGTCTGTTATTATGGACATTTTTCATACTGTCTTGCACTTCACGGTCACGGCAATGAATTATTTTAACCAAGGTTTTAAATTCATAATAAAGAAGGTATCAATCTCTAACAGTGCACTTTGAACTTAACAGACCAAGCAGCTTATATAAAGTTAACCTGCTTTACATGTTTTATGCTTTACAGTGTCTTTTCTAACTGAATATCAGAACAAAATATTTCCATACTTCCAGAGAAGTACAAGTGTGTTTCTTGCTAGAATTTAATGCACAGTGCACCAAAGAGTGTCTCCATTGGTTGATTTTCCACGACGCTGTCAGCCAAAAAGTCATAAGAAGTCAGCAGTGCAGGGTGAAAAAAGGGTAAAATTTTCTATTTGATTTTATGCTAAATGATTCTCCAAACTAAGAGCATCAATACGTTTTGATATGGATAAGCAGTATTAGTTTTTATTCCCACCCCTCAAATTAGCATACTGACTCACAATTATTTCCGTTGAAAGAGAAGAGGTTTGAGAAAAGGGGACTCTTCAACGAGGGCATAGTCAACCCCTCATTACTGACTCCTTGTCAACTAACATCAAAGCTTCTCATAGTCAAACACATGAAAGTTCCTGGCTAACAGCAGCTTTATTCTGGCTGATGAAAAACATGCTTTGGTTTCATTCGAGGGACTTTTCATACCTCATCCTGCTACAGCTAACTTCACTCCATAAAATCTCTGAGAACAGAACTCTAATGATCCTGGACTTCATGTACGGTTCGGCTTTTTCCTTTTTAATCCAATGCATTCAACCAGGTAGCTGCCTGCAGCATTTATCAAAGAGGGTGGAGGCACCATCGCTCTAAGGCAGGATTTCAATCTCTCAGATGGAAAAGGGCAATCAGTTCAACTCTTTTTACAAGTATCAGTTTGTAAACACTAAAGAGGAATTTTAAACTGTGACTTGAAGCTGTAAAATTCAAAGCTACATAAACCCTGAATCAGTTGAATAAAGCGTAAGCATATGGCCATTTTAAACCCTTGGATCCATTACTCAAAGAGGGAAAAACATACTGTATAAGGAGCTTACTCTAGAGGCAGGAGAAAAAAATGAAGATGCTAGTCGTGTTGTCCTTATCAGTCAGATAACAGAAGATGTGTGTCTTCTCTAAGCTGTGTTTTCACCAAGGAATTTCTTTTCCACTGATGCAAATATCATCTGGCGTGTAAATTGGCCATGGTGGTATAAGACCAAACTACTTGAAGCTGCTGCTGCACCTCCTCGGGACATGGTTTAATGACTGCCTCTTGTTGATGTTGATGCCATGTGGGTTTATTCAGAAAGTACTGCTGTTTTCTAATACACAGAGTCTGATTGTGTTCCTCTCCCTGCCATGTAAATCCCCACATAATATCATTTTTCTATCCATGTATGTGCCGCAGGGGAATGCAAGTTAGTCAGTCCACAACTGTGAAATGAAAACTTTTGGATAAATTCGAATTGCAGCTGCAGACTTTGAGAGGAAATGCAGCAAAAAAAGAAAGTCTCTCTCCAAATTTATCTGAATATTTACAAGCTTCCAGCCAGGAAAGTCAGAGAATTATGCTTTACAGAGAGAAACAAAACAGTGAGGAGATGCAGAGCCGTGTACCTCGGTATGATGAAATAGAAATGACCTTCCATCTCTCGGTGCTGGATACCTAAGCAGGCTGAATTAACTTTCCCCATCATTCTCACCCCTCTGATGTGAGCCGCGTACATGCCAAAGCGCAGCCCGGCACTCTCATGTTTATTAATTTCCTCCGGCGAGAGATGCGCTAAATCATTGACCCTCTTTTAGTGCCTCGTGCTCCAAGCAAGCATGGGAACGAGGAGGGCGTATTGATTTTGCCACCTTCTCATCAGCAGCCAGGCCCTTATTTGGGAGGAGGAAATGGTAAATCTCATATACTGAGCCCCCTGTCAAGGCCTGTCGAGATCCTAATCTTCACCAGTTGATGGCTCTCTAATCTGCAACTCATTTGAGGCTGAAGAGGTAAATGTAATGAATTAAAGTTCACATTAATTCTCCAGACATTCTCTGAGACCTCATGCAGGGTAAGTTATTTTATCAGAGTTTGCATAAAACACAGAAACAGTTTGGTTGGAGCGCTGCTGCTGGAAAGAGACGCTGAATCCTTCATCTGAAGGTCAAAGCTTTAGTGTCTGGGCTTTTTGCTAGGTTTATGGAGAAGGTGCAGTGGTTTAGATGAAGGATGTATGCAGTATTCCTCACCTTTCAGCACCAGACCTACTATTTGGTTGACTTAATTATTCTTAATTTGTCCATGAGTAACCATAGACATAGACAAAATTGTTTGTACCCTTCTGTTATAGAAAGAAAAACAGACAATGGTTGCTTAAATATCTTGAGAATGACAAAAGTAATCATAAATAAATATGTATTGAAAATTAAGTAATGAAAATCAGACATTACTTTTAAATTGTGGATCAACAGATTTAAAAAAACAAAAAACTAACAAAACTGTCACAAACGAAAACGATGATACCCTTAACTTAATATTTTGTTGCAAAACCTTTTGAGGCAATCATTGCAATCAGGCGATTTCTGTAACTCTAAATGAGACTTCTGCACCTGTCAACAGGTATTTTGGCCCACTCCTCATGAGCAAACTGCTCTAGTTGTCTCAGGTTTGAAGGGTGTCTTCTCCAGACTACATGTTTTCAGCTCCTACAGATGTTTGGTAGGATTTAGATCAGGGCTCACATAAGGCCACTTCAGAATAGTCCAGTGTTTTGATCTTAGCCATTCTTGGGTGTATTTAGCTGTGTGTTTGGGTCATTATCCTGTCAGAGCACTCAGTGCCATTATTGTTAATGTTCATGTTACAGGTTCCTTTATGAGCACAGAGAACTGACAAAATATCCAAATCATGCTGTAGTTAGAAAAAGGCCTAGCTGTTCCAGCCTTTTTCTTTTATTTTTCTTTTTATAATATCATTCATATTTTACTTCTGACAATAGCTTTTACAAAATAACTATATCAAGAGTTGTTTACTAGATTTGATTTATGAACTCATTTCCTCCACGACTCCAAAATCCAGTGGAAATAAATCCCACTGATTTTTTTTAAAATTGCAACCCAGAGTGATGCCATCTTCTTTGTTGGGCTTTGAGAATATGTCAGCTCTGCAGCGTTGTGCGTGGGGGC
Source organism: Cetoscarus ocellatus (assembly GCA_037902135.1). Taxonomy (NCBI): domain Eukaryota; kingdom Metazoa; phylum Chordata; class Actinopteri; order Labriformes; family Labridae; genus Cetoscarus; species Cetoscarus ocellatus. The sequence continues at coordinate 368,082 of JBAMNC010000550.1, forward strand.
TCAATTTCGCTTTGGATGGTGACATGGCGGTGCACACAACAACATGACTCACCTCCCCTAATAAAGGATAGCCTGTGAAATGAGACCATCAAAATGACTCATTGTCAACGCAGATTTCTCCTTTCCCTCCCCTTGCCCTCTACTAGTTTCCTTCTCCTCATGTCGGCTCTTTGTCATTTCACTTTTAATACCTTGTGTGTACACAAAAACAACTTCAGATTTAGCAACCACAGCTTTTTTTGAACAGTGTTGCCCTGGGTCTGTGTTCAGCCCACTGGTCACATTTACAGGACCAGCAGTCACTGGGGTGCAGGCTCATTATGAAGTTATTGGAGGCTGAGGTTTTGCTGACTAATGAGTGACTTAAACCTCCCACCCACCTACTCTTTTGTTGGATGAAAATGGATTTGCTCTGGGTTGAGATTTTGGACTCAGCAGTGAGATTTAACCGTTAGAAAAGCTGTAATGCAAGCATGTAATGCAATGTAGTGGGCAGATTAGTGATCATTCATCTGTAGATGCCTGGATGGAGTATTTAAAACATGTTTGTTCATCTGCCCTCACAGTGAAAATCAATTAATCAAAAGCCATTGCACCTGCCTCTCCTACAAACCCTAATTCCAGTGAAGTAGGGACATTGTGTATAAGGTCAATAAAAACAGGATGCAGTGATTTGCTAATCCTTTTCAACCTTTGTTTAATTTAATACACTACAAAGACAAGATATTTAATATTCAAGCTAAAAAACTTAATTGTTTATTTTGCAAATATTTACTCATTTTGAATTTGATGCCTGGAACACGTTCTACAAAAGCTAGGACAGGGTCTTGTTTACCGTCTTTTCTTTTAATGGTATTAAATAATAGTTTGAGAACTGAGGGCACTATATGTTGAAGCTTTGTAGGTGGAAATCTTTCCCATTCTTGTTTGAAGAAAAACTTCAGCTGCTCATCAGTTCAGTTTCCCTGTTGGCATATTTTGCACTGAATGCACCACACTATTTCAGTGGGAGACAGGTCTGGACTGCACGCAGGTCAGTCCAATATCTGCACTCTTTTACTACAAAGTCTGTTGTTGAAACATGTGCAGAATGTGGCTTAGCATTGTCTTGGTGAAATAAGCAGGGATGTCCCTGAAAAAGACGTCACTTGGATGGCACCATACGTTGATTCTAAACCTGTATGGACATTTCAGCATTAATGCTGCCAAGTTACCCATGCCATGAGCACTAACACACCCCTAGACCATCACAGATGCTGGCTTTTGAAGAATCTGGATGATCCTTTTCTACTTTATCCTTGAGGACACAATGTCCATGATTTCCAAAAACAATTTGAAATGTGGACTCGTCATACCACAGCGGGCTTTTCCATCTGAATCAGTCCATCTCAGTGAAGGCGACGGCGTTTCTGAGTGTTGGCTTTCAATTTGCATGGTAGAGTTTTAACTTGCACCTGTAGATGTCATGACAAACTGTGTTAACTGACAATGGTTTTCTGGAATGTTACAGAATGATATAGGTTTTAATGCAGTGCCATCCAACTGATTGAAGGTCACAGGCATTCAGTGTTGGTTTTACTTGCAGATTCTCTGAATCTTTGATGATAATATGGCTGTGGATGATGAAATCCTAAAACTCCTTGCAATTGTAAGTCAACAAGCATTCACAAAGTGGTGAACCTCGACCTATCGTTGCCTGTGGGAGACGGAGCCTTTCAGGGATGCTCCTTTTATACCCAATCATGACCCTCACCTGTTTACCTGTTCACCTGTGGAATGTTCCAAATAGGTGTTTTTTAAGCATTTCCTCAACTTTCTCAGTCTTTTGTTGCCCCTGTCCCAGCTTTTTTGGAAGATGTTGCAGGCATCAAATTCATAATTAATGAATATTTGCAAAAACAATGAAGTTTATCAGTTTGAACATCAAATATCTTGTCTTTGTAGTGTATTCCATTGAATATATATCCAAAAGTATTTGTAGCTTATTGTATTCTGTTTTTATTTACATTTTATACAACATCCCAACTTCATTGGAATTGTGGGTTGTTCTAGCCAGACTTTCCACATCACTAAAAGATTTACACTCTCATTTTAATACACAATATAATCAGGTTAGCAAATTAGCAAAATCAAATCTTGTTATAAAAAGTGATGAGGGCGGCAGGCTCCAGCAACTGTTTGCTCTCTTACTCCTGCAAATAAATTGAGGTACTTTCTATAATCTAGTTATAAACCCCCTCCTTGGAGCGCTTGTCATATTATCTGACATGACAAATAGATGAGAGCCCAGGCAGCTGGCTCCCACCCTCCCTCTCTCCCAGCCTTTTTGCTCCCTCTGTAGTCTTTTCTGACCCCTGCGTCTCTTCCTCCCCTCCTCTTTTTTTTCTCCACCACTCTCCTTTCCCCTCTGCTCTCCTGAGAATTCCTCAGTGGTATCACCTCTAAATACTAAAAGCCTGAGCAGTGCTGCTCCGTGTGCTCGGCTCTGACACTCACGTGGGATTGGTTGTGATGAGCTGGGCAAATCTCGCCTTAGTTAGCCGTTTATCATCCGTCCAGGATTGGCTGTGGGACACCAGGGAGTGTTTGTTTGCCACCTGATAGGGGTCCTGTATATTCTGAGGCAGTGATGGAGTAGTTGTCAACATCACAGCGTGTGTTAGTGTCAGATACTGAGAGTTTTTTCAGTGTGTGTAGCTGTGAACAAAGAACAGCGGTGTATCCTCCCTCCCAAGTTTGAGACCATATCATCGTCAGTTTTAAGTTGTGTATCTGCATTTCAATGCATTGTGTGATTCAAATTAGGCTGCACACACGACAGAAATATGCAGTGCGCAAAAACATGATGATCAGGATAATGGCTTACTTGTAATCTGGGTGCCAGTAGAAATTGTTAGCCCCATGAAAAAAACGTCATTGCGGACCCCCACCAGCACAGACCAAACTAAACTTTAAAAGTTGTTAAAAAGGTCAGCCAGGGCTTTTTGAAGTGGGGTTGCTTGAGGCCCATGGCACCAGTAAATATTATTGTAATAACTTGCGAGCATTATCCATGAGGGAATATCCGGCAGTGGCTGCTCGTTGATATATAGCAGTACATGGTGTCACTAAAAGCCTCACAATTAACCCACTTATAGGTTAAATCCATGTTATACAATATATGTTGGCTTGGTTAGATACAACAGTATGATTCTTTATAGCCTTTAACTTTTCCTCAACGAAGCCCCTGTGCTTAGAATTGTTTTTGATGCAATATATGGACTATGTATCCGTCTGCCAGGAACTCCTCTCATTAGATTTGGTCAGAGGGCAGCGCAGGTAGTGGAGTAGAAACTTTTATAAATATAACTCCCTGAATATTTGGAGGATAGGTCACTCCTGTGTTTTTCCTGGATGTAAAAACAGACAAAATAAATTGTCAATATATTTATATCACAGCTTTCCATCACCACAGCCCAGGTGTTATTGGTGCTGGCCTGGTCAATACCCCCTTTCCCCATCCACAGGGGGAATTAAACTGTAATGTGTGGACTGTCTGACCATTATTAGTATTTTTTTTATACTGCAATTTTGTTTTTCATTTTTTTTAATCTGTAACCATATAGAACTTCAGTGCTGTCAACAGGCTTTTTACTTGAGTGTCAGGAAGGGGATAGGGACTGTTCAGTGCTGGTTTGCAGGTTTGTTTTCCCTCTCCTTCATTTTTGTATTTCTAATTTTATTTTATTGTAAAATTCAGTAAAAATGCGTTTGAAATGCTGCATCCCAGGGTATTATCTTTCAGTACATTCAAAGCCCCATGTTTAACAAGAACAAATGTGCGTTTGCCTTAAATATGTTAAGAAAAGCTGTTTTGATAGCCTTAGGCTAACTGGTAACCTCATATACACTGCATGGCCAAAGAAATAAAGTTGCCACCAAACAAAAAAAGGTCACACACTCCCAAGTATAAACTAAAGCATTTTTTCTGGTTAGCCTGACTGATTAGTGGTTTTCTTAAGGCTACACAGCTGTTCAGTCTCAATCCCTTGAGTTCCTTTTGCATTGTCGTGTGGAAATGCTCTTACTTTCTCTATTAAACATACCCCTGAGTTCTACTGTTGTTTTTCTTAGATTTGATTTGGCCAAATGTTTAAGTGATTGCCGATCACGATCATTCAGGATTTTTTTCGACCACATTTCTTTCTTGAAGACGATGCTTCCCCACTATCCTTCCAGTTTTTAATAATGCGTTGGACAGTTCTTAACCCAACTTTAGTAGTTTCTGCAATCTCCTTAGAGGTTTTCTCTGCTTGATGCATGCCAATGATTTGACCCTTCTTAAACAGACTAACGTCTTTTCCATGAGCACAGGATGTGTCTTTTAACATGTTTGTTTAAGAAATGAGAAGCTACTCGTTGCATCAGCTGGGATTAAATAACTTGTTGTCAGCTGATAGATAATTGCCCATGCAGTAATTATTCAATAAGAGGCTTGCACCTATTTGCTTAGTTCAAATCCAGGTGGCGACTTTTTTTGGCCAGGCAGTGTATGTCTGACATCTGTCCTGATGCTGCTGTTTCAGGTGTTTAGAGGAATAATGTTGACATATTCAGTCCTTTTTTGGTGATGGCATGTTGCAACTGTGATGGCTGCATGGGGCTGACTTAAAGATTATGCTGAGAAAAACATTTGATTTTGATGTTTTCAGATCAGTTTTAATGTTTCGAAAACTTAACTGTGAACATTTTGCATAACTTGCCTTATGCTTATCACTGTTGCTTCCACTGAGGTCCAAAACTTTCAAATGCCTTCCAACAAGCTGTGTTTTGACAGTTTAATACAGCATCTCATATTATGGCTACTCTTCTAACCAGACACTGCATTATTATTTTTCCTTTAATTTAGTCTAGAGCCCTCCTCTCCCTCAAGTCACAGGGGTGCTGAGACTGCCATCTCATCATCGGAGTTGTTGATAAAAGCCTGTCATGGACAAAGAGACAGAAAAACAACTCAGAATGGCCCTGACCATTCTTTCACAGCGTACACTCACACGTCACCCAGCTGTGCTTTGACATGTCTGTATACAATCCCTCAGTGTTGACGGTGATGTGTCCTGGAGACAGAGTGTCCAGCCTTGTCTGCCCTCTGGCCTCAGGAGCAGCAGTGATATGTGTTCCAGCTCATAACTGATTAGACTGAACGCCGGTGTGAGTTTGTGGCTGCCAAGCTCTGACTCATGATGGTAGGATCAGTTTGACAGCAGAAATTATACTGCTGCTCTGTTTATCATGGGAGGTAGCTGTAGGGATGGTATTTTTAGTCAGATTCTGCTGATGGTGCATGTAACATAAACTATAAACAAGGTCAAAAGTCACTTTATTTCTAATAACAGGTCTTTTTTATTTTTTGAAAGTATTTCACAATATTGTATCTATGAAAAACAGTTATTAATAAGTGTTAACTATAAAAGTCATGGTCCCTGCAGCTTTTATCAACTTTACTGTCTGTCCCAGTGACAGAAAAATAACAGAATAACTGTCACAAATTTCTTTAAAATCAAGATATTGTACTATACATATGGATGCAGTTTTGTGCCACAAGATATTGTGATATATTGGTATATCAGTAATTTCTTACACCCCTAGTCATGGATATAATCACCCAAGGTCAATGCAGCACCTTTGAAACGCAAAACAATCTCATCTACACATCAACTTTTTTCAAGAAACTGTGGTATAATACCTAGAACTTTTATTAGTTCCTGCAAGTTAAAGATATGAATCAAGTCTTAAAATCTATGATGAAATCCATGTCTAGACAGACAGGACAATGCCGTTGTACTTCAATTTCAATAAATGCAAGCACACTAACTAATCAAGGTAACAATGCTTCATTTTGATGCATTCAATGTCACGTTAGTGTAAGAGTGATGATACACTTATATTAGCGTTGTAAAATGACTATTGGATGAAAGATAGTAAATATGTTTAGATGAATTTTCAATAACAGGGAACTTGGGTTCAACAACATGCTTGAATCAAAAAAGTATTTTGATTGTTTTGCAAAATGAAATAATTACATCAGTTGCATAAAGTGACTGAGCTAGTGTCCTAACGTTATGGCTTTTATTGATTGCAATATTGCCACTCTTTAACCTGTTGGATACATCGATATTTTTTTGCAAATTCGCACACATTAAGATGCATAATTAATGAATTATCACGTTTTTGTAATTCATTCATTCTTATAAGGTTTCTTGTTGCATTGATCTTGGGGAAGAGTGTGTACTGCTACGTAGAAGAAAGTAAGTAAAAGCATGGTGTTGAACAAATAAGGACACCTTTGTGCTCCTTTTATCAGGTTCTGCTGCCACCTGTAGGATCTTCCAGTGTACTACAAAGCTAAAGAGACTTACCAACTCTTAACAAAAAAGAAATACGATCCGGATCAGCCGCTAAGAGGACTTGATCAGGACATCATTGGAGTTCTGGTGTTCAAAAGTTAGACCTTACTTTTTTTTTAATTCAAGTTTCTATTAATTTTTAAAAATTTCTAAACAGTGCAGCATTTCATGGGCAAAGCTGAGCAAAGAACATGTACAATATATGCTACAGCCATTCCTTTAAAAAATCACAGACATGAGGAATGTTCAATCATTCGTGTATTCATCTTGATCTAGACCTAATTTTACATGTTGCCGGAAGTTATCTTTTGCCTGTCTTTCCTCTGTCATTCATTTTTTCCAACATGTTTTCATATGATAAGATATTAATCATTCCTTTGCTGACGGACATGTTGGATTCTTCCAGTTGTGCAGTATGAGTCTTGCAGCTGTAGCCTTTAAAATGCGAAATATATATTTTTTGTCAGGTACCATTGTCCTGTGCCCAAGGAGACAGAGCCATGGGTGCATGGGTAGGGTGACATTCAGCCATCCCCCCAGTATCCCCAAACCCTAATCCATAATGGATGCACCAAAAACGCAGCTCTAGATCATTTGTAAATACATGCTTAAATCATTCTTGCATTTCCAACATTGATTGTTATTTGCGGTATACCCATCTTCTGGAGTCTGGTTGGAGTCAGGGTCACCCGTGTATTATTTTAAATTGGATGAGTTTACCTCAAGCATCTCTGATATTCCTTCCAGCATTTGAAACAACATTTTCCCACTCATCTTCCTCAATATTAATTGAGGGGTCCCTCAGCCATATCAGTCTGAGACTGTTACAGCTGTCGTTTGAGAGGTTTTGAACATTTTGTAGAATACAGAAGCTTTGTGTGCTCCACTGGGTAATTTGAAATAATCAGTTAAACTGTCATGTTTTAAACCATAGCTCTTAAATATGCTGCCAACACAGTGTCTCATCTGCAAATATTTCCAAAAACTGTCTTTGTTCTTAAGTCTAGATCTTGATATGGGAATCTCGATGTCTGCTCAATTTGTAAAATACCTGTCTATGCTGCAAACCATAACTATGAACAGACAATAAATGATTCAAAATCCTCATAATAACAATAAAACACAAAAGATCCTGCTACACTGATCCACCAAGTAGATAAAGTGGAAGGACTAACTGTACAGAATAAAGAAAAATAGGAAAAAAGACACATCATAAGTCCATGTTGTGCCAGCTGGGATACCTGAGTTAGCCAAAGGTTTGGTGTCCTGCTCCTCCTTTCCACCCTGTAACACCTAAAGTATTAAATCCTTTCTTGAGTTAGCATACTGTTCATTCATGGCAACAATTTTCTGCAGCATAGTCCTGACCTTTATAAAAGGTTCGTAAACATGTCCGGGAAGACAGAAACTTTACTCTTGTTCCACATTACTATTCTTTTCTCCCTGGCTGCTTGTAGAACTTTCTCCATAGCAGATGAGCATAGGAAACGTTTTAACATCAGCCTTGGGGATCAGTTCTCATCCAGCCTGAGGGCTACGCCCGATGCCAAACCTGTCTGCCATGATACTTTGGACACATTTCGTCATGCCGCCCGCTTCTGCCCCTTCCTTCAAACCAACCAACCTGACATTATTCCAGTGAATCCTGTTCTCAGGATTCTCCACTCTGCTCCACAATAACTCCAAACGCCTCTGGTGTTACATGTCAGCATCTGTTAGCTGCTGTAACTTGTTTTCAACATCAGAGATACAGGTCTCACCTTCATTCAGCCTCTACTTCATAGTGCTGATGGAATTTTGTTGTTGTTTCTTTTATTGTTGCAATATCAGTGCAACCACGAGTAGGGTTGAGTTTATACGAATGACTTCTGTCCACAGGTTTTCATGGTGACTTTCTTCTGCTCAGGCTGTGTGACATTACCTTTTGGCTGCAGACTAATTTTTCCTAGCTGCTCGTGTAGACATAGCATTTTGAAGTGCCTTCAACAGGACAAAAAGTTTGTTTAATACACTGCCATTTTAATTGGTACACCACATGGCTCCAAAAACTAGACCTTGCTTTACCTTTGCCTTCCACTGCTTTGCTCCTTAACTAAAATAGAGTAAATATAAAATGAATGTGACATGTTGCATAGCTTTTTTACTTTGAAGATTATGCACATATACGACATATAGCATATTTCAGGATATGCTGTATGTCAAGGATTTTGCTCAGATGCTGTCTTTTTGCAGACAAACTTTAAATCTATGCACAAAGTTGGACCTAGAATTTTCCCTGATTGGAAGAATTATCAGTGGAAGATGCTTCGTGGGATTTAAAGTTTGAAGAACAAACATGCCAAGCTTGTTAACTTCTTTTTTTTTCTTGTCTTTTGGAGAGCTTCAGTCAGCTTTGCCTCTTTTAAATCTGAGAGAAACCAAAGGGTTTCATGCTGTGAGACAAGCAGCAAAGTCACAATCCACGCCGAGTTTCGAGCAACTCATGTCTAATTTTAGAGTGGTGCAAAATTAATGACAATTTTTTTCAACAACCATAATGAAAATCATACACTGAGAGCAGAGTTTCTTCCTGAATATGTAACAGCACAGTGACAGACTTTGAAAAATAGCAAAGAAAATATGATTTGATAGGGCCTGTCTGGTGAAAAGAGTAACTGAGCTAATGTCATGAATGTCACATAATTCCTCTGTCAAGTTTTGCACTGGTGTCAGGTAGAAATAATGACAAGATTCAAAAAATATGTCACTTTCTTTCTGAAGAAGAGAGAGGACTCAACTCTGTGTCTGCATGCCTATGAATGATATTCTCGTATGAAGCCAAGATGAGTGTTGAGAATCAAAATTCAGTTTTTGTTTATTTGTTCTTGCCTTGCCTGGACACAAAGAAAAATGTATTGGTGTTATTCAAGCTTTCAGCAATGTGAAAGATGGATTTAAAGAGACAAAAAACACTTTCATAGAAAACAATCCTACGAAAGGAAATAATGTAAGAAAACAAAACTGGTACAAAAAAATAAAATTTACAAAAAGGAACAATCACTGCAGGCAAAGAAAAAAAAACAAAAAAGACAAAAATCATGTCATAGGAGAAACAAAAAGCCAACAGAACTGTAACAATATCCCTCAGACAAAAATTAAACCTAAAAAAGACAATGACCATGCTGTAGATAAATAAAGACATGCACATACACCAATAAATAAATAAATGAATACAATTAAAAAAAAGTACATCAAAAAAGACCAAATCCAGCAACAAAAAAGAATCATCCTCCAACAGCACACAAACCCTGTTACAAAAGACAAATGACAGTAAATGAAATTACAATAAATGCAACAGTCCTTCAAGAAAATGGAATAAAATTGTTAAACATAGCCAAGAACCTCAGAGATAAACCAACAAACCAAAGACAAAGTTTTTTTAGGAAGTCATAAGCCTGAAAAAAGAAAACATCGGATTTTAAAGAATGACAGCCATATAATTATGACAAGCATCTGACAAACACGACAAAAAAATACCATAATAAATGACAAAGCCCTAAAAGACCAAACTCAGACTGAACTGACTAATATTTCAAAAACAGACAGAATTCCTACTGAAAAAATACAAAACAACTGCAAAGTGAAATAGCATGCAAGAGTCAAAACCCCTAAAGACAGACTAAAGTCCAACATAAAAGGTCAAGAACTAAACTAAGAAAGAATTTTCCCTGAAAAACAATACAAAAACTAATGGAAATACAAATACTTGTAAAATGAAGAAAAAAAACTCTGAAATTCTGGCAAACAGTAGACAAAAACCTGCATAAAAAAGCAAAATTACATTAAAAATGGAAACTAAAAACAAAACGGGACAAATCTAGCACGCAGGACAAAAACATTTCAGACGGATTAAAAGAAAGAAACAAAAATCATGTACTAGGACAAAAAAGACTACAAAACCCTGAGAGAAATCCCTACGGATAAAACTTAAACATAATAAAACCTGCTATAGAAAACTTTAGACACACACCCACAAATGAATAAATAAATAAAGAGGAAGACGGGCTTTGGCTGTCCCCAGCACAGAGGCATCTAAGACAAAACAAAAAAGACAAAACAATCCTAAACTCATCTGTATTGTCTTTGCAGAATTCCAATGAAATACCCTCGTGTATATCAGAGAAGATGGCTCTTCTTTTATTGGTTTTGGTTTGAAATGATGCAGAAGACGTCCTGAGAGCTGATTCAGTAATCACTGATATAAGTGGAGAGATGCCCAGGCTGCGTGACTTCCGGCCTGCCCGTGAATTAGTTTTATGAAAATGCCACCATGTCATATATTTAAGCCATTCAGCCTGATAACTGTGTCGCTCACGGCTCATGTGTTAAAAGGTAGCATGCTGCCCCAGTGGTACTCATCTTAAGGAATAAAGAGAGAAGTAGAGAGAGAGAAGGAGAGCTAGAGGACAGGAAGAGCTGGTGAGTCAGACTGAATCGAACAGAGATAGAGAACAGGTAAAAGCCGATTTGGAAAAGGTGAAGAGGAAGGCAGGAGACGGAGGGGACCTCACCGTGGGGGTAATGGCTCGGACTGAGTGATAATCACATTCAGAGAGGAGCCGCTGCTGCTGTGTAATGCCGCAGGAGAGCCAGCCAATCAAAGAGCGGCCTTCTTTGACCCCCGGACCTCGTCTCTGTTCACATCTGACGTGTCAATCAGAAACAGAGAGAACATGGAGCCTCTGATGTGTCTCCCATCTGAACCAGCTCCTGTTGCTATGGATTCCATTGATTTGAAAAAGCAGATATATATCTCCATTGATTCTCTTCTTCTGCTATGAATTCCATCTGGCATCCATCAACGACTTCAGTGCAGCACTAATTGCACTGACCTTAGCCAGATCGCTCTCAGCTCCTATCTTTGCTCCAGTCCAGTCTTTCTATTTTTCATCTCCCTGAGAGCACTTGGCAGTCAGACTGCTGCCAGCTGCGATCATCATTAGATAACCGTCTCTACATGGTGTAAATTTCATGCACGTCATAAATATCAGCACGTTGTACATGCAGCATGTTCCTGCTCCTTCTGGAGCTCGCTCTTCTGTGAGCAAATATTTGACTTCAGTCTGCATCACAATGAGCCGACCACTGAGGAGCTCCGAGTGTTTGGCCACATTGTTGGCGCCCTGCAGTGGGCGAAGCTGAACAGAAACCTGCAAAAGAGCGGAGCACTCCACCGTGGATGAGTTTTTCTCTGAAGGCCTTCAACAGTGTGACCAGGAATCTCAATCTGCTCAGGAGTGTTAAACAGGCTGGGACACAAACCAGCTGGTACAGGGAGAAGTTTCTGCTGCTCTGTCTATTTAACATTTTAGTTTCTGCTGACCTTGTTTCTACAGCGACCAGTCATTAACACTAATGAGTCATTTTTGTTGGTTCTTAAGACTTTTATGTTTGTGTGTTAGCTCTTTTTTTATTTGTAAAACTTTAAATATTTGAATTTGCAAGGATGGACAAATTCATTTTTTAAGTCCTGGTTGAACCTTGAAGGCTGGTGGTGGTGTAATGGTGGATTTTTTCCTAGCGTGTTTTGGTTCCCATAGACTATTGTTTTTTTTTTGTTTGTTTTTGTTGTTTTTTTTCCATTTTTTGTTGGAGACCAGCAATTCTCAAGCATCAATACAAGATATACAGTTATTCCCCAGCTGTTTTCCAGCCTTTTTTGTTTTATGGTACATTAGAACAAAGAACCACAAAAAGAACATCCCCAAGAATAAAGAGAGAGAGAAAAAAATAAAAAATAAATAAAGAATTAAAAAGAAATAAACAAGTAAAAGTAATAGCATAAGTAATTAATTAGTTGGTGAAGATAAATAGGTACAGAAGGAAATAAATACATAAAATAAAATATAAAAGGAAGGCGAAAGAGAAATAATAATAATAATAATAATAGCAAAAATAATAGATAAATAAATAAAGGATGCCCAGTGTGCTCACTAAAAAAAAGAAAACATAAAAAGTTCGTAAAATAAAAAATTGGATGCGTCAGATTGATTCAGTTGGGGTCCAGAGAGGTGAGGGTGTTTACATATGTGATGAGAGGCGGCCATCTTTTATAAAAAAAATGGCTGCTGAGCCTCTTAAGGAATATTTAACTTTTTCCAAAGACAGAAAAAAAACCATTAAATCACTAAACCAAGAAGTAGTAGGAGGATGTAATAGAATACGTCTGCGGGCTATTAGCGAGGCAAAAGCAGCAACATCAGAGTTTCTCTTAGTGAGGCTAACGCTGACTATTGTTGCAAACCATGTCATTCCCTTTATGACCGCAACGCATCTATATTCTGATGAATACTTCCAGCAGGTATGCCACAAAGCTCAGATCATCCAAAACTGGTTTTGGTAACTGGTATGCTAAAGGAAACTCCTATGGCATCCCAGAGGACCTCATCTACTCCTTCCCTGTTGAGATCAAGAACAAGAAACTGGTAACATGACAGTGTGTTTCCTGTGCTCCAGCGGCCTCCACAGTCACCAGATCTCAATCCAATAGGGCTCCTTTAGGATGAGGTGGACCAGGAGAGCTTCATTATAAATGCTAAGCCAACAAACTACAGCAACTGTTTTATGCTGTCATGTCAATATGGACCAGAAGAGGACAATTTCATGGTCATTGCTAAATGAATAATTAAGACAGTTCTCATCATGCCAAAGAGACATTTAAAAACTTATAAACTTATTGCCCTTATATAAACTTTGGAAGCCAGACTTTCTGAATGTCATTGTTTTAATTGATGACTTACTGAAAATTGTTTCCTCACTTCTTCTGCTCTGCTCTGAGTCTGAGTGTACTATTAACTGAAACTGTGTACTGCTGTCATTGTCCCTTGCAAAAGAGATCTGTTGATCTTAAGGGGGCAAACCTGGTTAAATAAAGGTTAAATAAATAAATAAATAAATAAATAAAACACACTGGAGGTAATGTCAGACTCTAAAAAGCACAATATGAGCTCCTGGTGGATAATAAAGGAGCATATCCCAGCGTTTTGAACTCATCTGTTTCTCACATATATGTTTAGAAGCCACACACAATGTTTTTGGATTAAAAGTTGATATTATAAACGCAGCTCATATACAATTTCACAGTAAACCATCAGCCCTGAAGCTGCAGCTCCTCTTGTTTCCAGAGAGAGGGGTTGCAAAAAAATTACTTTTATTTTTTGTTTTCTTTTACAAAATAAAAAAGTAGATGCTTTTTATTCTCTGATCCCTTGATGTTTTCTGTAAAACTGAAATTCAGTCAATCCTCACAGTATTAGATCTTAATCTGAAATGCATAATATTAACTTCTCTCAGGCAGTCAGATATGATTAATTATCACTTTGTAGCAAAACTTTATCAAATGACTCATGGTCATAATTTCAAAGTCTTTATACAAAAACACTGACAGTGTAAGCAGATTGTCTATGTGCTTCTTCAGAGGTTCACAGATGGACCATTAACTTGGGTAACCTCCTTCCCACACTCCCTACATTTAGAGGGTCGTTGTCCCACCATTACTGTAATTTTCTGAAAACTTTTGATTCAAATCCACTTCACTGTGATTTCATTTGCTGAGATAGAGCCAGACTCCTTTTAGCTGTCAAAAATGTATTTTGTGGTCCGTGAACATCTACTTCAGGGTCACAGTCTTTAACAGAGCTCTGAGATTCAGCCCTTCCTTTAACACTTTTCAACCTTTGACTCCCCTGTGAAACTATTTGCTCAAACCAGGCTTCCTTTAGAATAAACTTCTTCTAAGACACAATTTTCTGATTTTTAACCAAAAATGTCTGACTGCATCATGAAAACCTACCTGTTTTTAAAGCATAAGACATCCTTTAATATTTAAAGATTTAATGGTCTGGGTAACTTTGCTTAAGCTGCCACAATAAGACACAATAAGTTAAATGTAGGTCTGGGAGATACAACGATTTAATCAATTCATTCCTGTTTTGTTATGGTTGATTCAAAAATAAAAACTGAGATTTTTTCCCTTGACTTCCTCTATTGTATAAGGATACAAAAAAAATATCTTTTATTATAACGGTGGGGTCTGCTTTTTTTGTACAGACGCTTTTCTAGACTTGTATTTATTTTTGTGAGATAAAAAAAATGATAAGAGGGTTCTGTGAGAAAATTAAGTGAGCCTCCATATGGCCAAACTACACAGTGTGCTACTTTGTTAGTCAAATACAGCTAGCAAATGTGTTTCAAGAGGGAAACCTAGTTAAAGTTTGTGACATGCTTTTATTTCTGTCATATGCCTTTTTTTCTGGAAAGAAATAAAATAAGCAATTTTGTCTGTTTTTTAGGGCCAAGTGACCCAGCCCTAGTCAGCTGTTGCTGCAGAAACACTGGATGTTTAGTTAAAGGCTGCTGAGTAGGAGCCTCTACTGAAAGCTTCTGCTTTTTACTTGTGATGAACATAGACTTTTTTTTTTTTTTTTTCCAAATATTGGCTCCAAGAGTTCCCCCTGTAATATTGACCCATGCCCTCCATTTGACCTCTGACATTTGTTTTTCAGTTAGAGTGAAAAGCTGGAGAAACTGGACTTCCTGGCTCGTACTGCAAGCAACACCGTAGTATTTGGTGATTTTTTTTATGGCACAAACCAAGGAGGCCACTTTTAAACTTAGTGCATTATGTATTTTATTTGAGTTCTTGATCCCGATCCAGTGAGCAGTTGAGGTGGGCAGAGCCAACGGCATGTCTCTATATTATATGTCTGTTTTTATTATTGAGAGCACCCCGGTGGATTCTTTGCGATTGGCTGGTTAGAAAACATTGTAAGTTGAATTTCATGTTTTTTTTTTTTTTTAGAGAATGGTGTTCCCTCTAGAGCAAACTTACCACTGTACTAACAGAAAAATGATGGAGACAAATCCAGCACTTAAACCTTTCATATGTTCGGACAAACTTTTTCAGCATCTTGTAGATTAACTTTGTCTGTGATTTGACTTCCAGTCTTGATTGATAGAATCCTTCAGCATTAGAAACAATCTTGATTTTCAAGCCACTTTTCAGTTTGCTGATTCCAAATTGACATTCAAATTCCTGATGGTTATGCGAAGCTCAGATTGGTCCTCAGCTTTCTTTCTGATTGCATGCCCAAATCGTAGAGCAGACAGAAAAAGCAGCCTTTTCCCATTATGCCCCTGATGAAAGCTTACGAGGCAGCACACTCCACTGTGGCACCGCTGCAAAGAGTCGGTCTTTTTATCACCATTCCTGAATCTGCTGTAACACAAGGTCAGGTTGAAAGGAGCTGCTCCGGTGCCATGCTGTGTTTACCTCATATATCTTCTGAGCACACGGGGGCTTTGCTTTAAACCTGTCACTTAGTACTTTTACTGTGTTTACTTTGACTTTTACTTCACCGGTGATGGCTGTATCGCACTTGTGTAGTCTCATTTTTCACTTTTTTTATTGACAGAGTAAAAAAAAGTGGGAACATCTGCATTACTGGAAACATTAATGTTTGGCGTGTGTTTCAGAGCCAACACAAACAGTTTTAGTGTTACAGCTCGCTCTGGATGAATGATTAATCTGGATGAAGTGGAATAAACAAGTGTGCAAATAAACACCACTTGCATAAAATGGGGTTTGCTGTTGAAAATGTTATTTGATATTAGTCCATCCTGAACTTGTCACTTTTCCTGTTAAAGGATAAGTTTGGTTTTTTGACACCTGGACCTTATTTTTAGGATTAAATACGCTCGTAGACTCACCCAGACAATTTTGGCGGAGCTCGGAGCCATTTTCGAGCAATTTAGATCCATTCAGCGGCGTTTTTTTCTCATGATATAGTAGCAGACGGGGCCAGAAATCGAAGCCTCTAAATTAGACATTATCTGCTGCGAAACTCACTCCTCCTCTGTTGCCCCTGCCGTGCAATGTCCACAACAACACCACCAGTTAGCCCCCATTCGTGGACGTACAGTGGTTGCTTGTTCTCTGGCCAGCTGTTCGGCTCTTTCCCTCTGCATCCTCCTTTCAAATAGCTCCTCGCTGGTAT
The DNA here is from genome assembly GCA_037902135.1 of Cetoscarus ocellatus. Lineage (NCBI taxonomy): Eukaryota > Metazoa > Chordata > Actinopteri > Labriformes > Labridae > Cetoscarus > Cetoscarus ocellatus. The sequence goes on from JBAMNC010000550.1 coordinate 384,502, forward strand.
ATTCTGGCTCAAAACGATACGGGCATCCATTATACTCAAAGTCGTCGTCAGACACTTCTACATCGGATAAATATTCCGCCATGTTGCACAAAAATAGCCGTGTAGCCGTGTATCCTAGCAACAACAGCGGCTCTGCTCAGCTGCACTCTTGCGGTGCATGTCTGTGACATGACCAAAAGTTACCCATCCTTGTAAAGCCCCGGATGACCATAACAACAAAGTTGAGCTAACATGTTGATAACACTGGCCATTCATTTATAAAATGTAGCTGAAATGAGCGAGTTTCACAGCAGATAATGTCTAATTTAGGGGCTTCGATTTCTGGCCCCGTCTGCTACAATGGCATGAGAGAAAAACGTCGTTGGATGGATCTAAATTGCTCGAAAACGGCTCTGAGCTCCGCCAAAATTGTTTGGGTGAGTCTACGAACGTATTTAATCCTAAAAATAAGGTCCAGGTGTCAAAAAACCGAACTTATCCTTTAACACATATTGCATTGAGTGATCATGTTTTCTGCAGGTATGATGGAGCTTTTTAGTTTACACGAGGGTGAGGTAACCTGCATCATGATGCAGAGCAGTGGCTCTCAAATGTCATGAGAAAAGCCTAGAAATGTGCAACCATGTTCATTATTGCAACCAAACAACTACTGATTAATTAATTTTAGATTTCGTCTAAATATAAATTATGGATAATATCGACTATATATGTCATCAGTAATACAATTGTTTGTCATATTTTATATGGCACTTGGACATACCAGTAAATATGTGTTACATGCTGCTAAGATGCTATAACATGTATTAAACAGGCTATTTTGTTTAAATATGAACATGATATACTTTGAGATTTTTGCCCTGGTTGCAGGTATGCCTTGGACAAAATTATTTTGAAAATCACTGACACAGAGACCATGATATCATATGTCTGGTAGTACACATTAGTTTTAATCAAGACCATTCCTCACACAGAGTTCACTGTTCTGCCTAATATGCCAGCAAAAGCATTGTTTTTAGGATTCTACAAATTAAATTACTTAATATCAGTAGGGATTGGAATTTATAAGATTTTATTGATCCCTATGCCATTATCAATGCTGTCTATTGATCCAATTATTTGACAACTCCCTTAACGATTCTTATGGGTTTTCTGTGTAGGCAGAAGTTGGCCAAAATAGGTGTTCAGTGGCAACAATGTCAAACACATGTCACTGAAGGTGTTTATATCTGTGCTGCATAGCTTCTGCAAGTTGCTAAATCCATTCACTAAATGTTGTGCAGCAAGCATTTCTTTGTCAAAAACTTAGCCACAATTTTGACCAATATTGCACTCAATCTGCCACAAATACATTTTTTACTACTTCGTAAGAATTTCTTCTGACTGGCTCTGAAGAAAGGATCGCATTCACTTTTTAAAAGGCGTTAGGACAAAGTCAGAGGAAGTGATAAGGAAATTTATGTGCAAAAAGATTTTAAGCATCGATTCCTTTAGCTAGTTGTTATGGGTTCTCAGCTGGAATTGGTATTCGATTCCCATCCCTACATATCAGGTCTTCATAGATCAAAAAACTTCTGGAAATGTTTCATGCATACTGTACTTGTCCCTTAGCTACTAATAATGAGAAGCACTCTGCCAAAACAAAACATCACCAAGACATTCCCAACATTGTTGAGCAAGTTATCCTTTAAAATGTGGAAGACTGCCTTATAACGCAATGTTACAAATTCTTAATAATGGTGCTGAATCTGCATCTGAATCAGATCACCACAAAATCTAATCACTTATCCCTTGTGTCATGAACAATATTCCCTTGAAATTTTCATCATAATCTAATGAGAACTTTTTAAGTTATTAGCAAAAATATGGAAAACTGCCCTTTTCGCACTGATAAGAAATCATTAATAATATTTCTGGATCCACATCTGTATTTGGATCACCACCAAAATCATATAATTTTTTTTTCCTTGTGTTATGACCAACATGTCCTGAAGATTTCATCAAAATCCATTGAGTTATCTTGCTCACAAACAAACAAACAAACGAACCAACAACAAACCAAACACCAGCAAAACGTTGCCTCCTCAGCAGTGGTAATTACATAATAAAATGTTTTTTTCTAACTTTCGCCCCTCTGTTTTTCTCTTTCTTTTTGAGACAAAAACAGTAACCTGGTTTCACTTGACTTACAGTACTCTTGCATTTGCTTTCAGTCATACATTTGAGGCACTAAGGCTGAATGCTGTTGCATCATTTTTTATTTTTTAAGTGAAAGATTCATGAACAGAGCTGTTTCAAATCCAAAAACCTCACATTGTTGCACTTCTGAGTGTCTGGATATTACACTTTAGACAGACTTTAATATGGACAGTCTTCTAATAAATGTCTCTGTGTTCAGTTCAATCAGTCCTTCATCCTTTCTGCTTATTGATTTGAAGCTGTGAGGGGCTAAATCCTGTCCCAGCTGATATTGGGTTAGAGATGGGGTACACTCCAGACAGACTGTTAGCTGATCACAGGACCAACATGCAGAGGCAGACAACCATTTCCCCACTAAATCATACCTAGGGTCAATTTAGAGTCACCTTCGGACCCAGCAAGCATGTTTTTGGCTTGTGGGAGAACCTGGAGAGAACCCACACATGTATGTGGAGGACATGAAAACTCCATACAGGAAGGCTAAGACCAACCAGAGGGAGTAGATCCAGCAACCCTGCTGTTGTGAGGCACGAGCATTAACCTGCTGCACCACATGCAGCCCCCCTATGTTAAGATGTTAATAATACAACCACAAAAATGACTAATAGAAAAGGCTGGGCAAAGAAAAAATGAATGAAGGTCTCTGATTAACGGGAACACTCTTTAACATTTTCACAGCCATTTTTATAATGCATGCAGTTTGTACAATTCACATGCAGGAAACACGCAACTATGCATGCACCATAGTCTGTTCTAAGTATGCTTACTTATGGTGATATCTGAAGAAAAATTGCAGCTTGACATGCTTTAAGTCACATGACTGTCATTGCACATCCTGCCGTATTACTGTTACACATGTGCATGTTGCAGTTGTGATGTTATGACAATATTATGTTTACTCTAGTTTCTATGATAACCAAACAAATGAGAATATAACAGTGTAACTCCCACACTTTAAGCAGCAGCCTGAAGCCTTTGTCATGGAATATGCTTCAAAGTTTTTACAAATCAAAGGGTTTTTGTTCTTCTATGCCCTTTAAGGATTTTTAGGAAAACTTATGTATGAGAATCTCATTCAGTGCTGTTGGTGATAAGAAACATTGGCTCTGTGTGACACGGCTTGCTGCTGTTGTTCTTCGCAGGCTGCTGATAAGCTGATGTCTTATTTAGGGATGGGAATTGACAAAGATCCGGGGTTCCCAAGCTTTTGATAGATGGACACTTACTTTAAATCCCCCCTCCCCCCCAACTTTTTTAAATTCCCCTTTTGATTAATTTGAACTTTCTGTGTGAAATAAAAGGCTCACACAGGTTTTCAGGGTCAACAACGCCAAACACATGGTAATCCTGATATCAGACAAATTCTTCACCAAGTAGCTAGTGTTTCCAACTTTGCTTAAAATCACACAGACTCTGGTCGTTGTGCAGTTTACTTCATATTGTATAAAATTAAGCCACACTCTTGACTGCCATGATTACATCTTTAATTTCTTATCTTGTTGTTTTTGCTGACTGCCACTGATGGGTGCAATACCTCCTTAATTTGAAAGAAAACTTAGTGGAGATCACTCATAAGGATGTTGCTGAAGGTCCCATGTACTGCAAAATCAGTTGTTGTTGCTTTTAATGTTGTCAGAGGGGGCTTGGGGAAAAGAGGAACTTGACACTAGACTATCAGTTCATGGAGAAATATGAAACACATGCTCCTTAAAACTCTGTTTTTTACCTTCTGGTGTTTATTGTGTAATTTGCTGCACAGCCTCCACCTACTTCTGTGTTTTCTGCTTGTCACAGGCAGATGCCATGACAGTTTTGAAGTTCACTCTGCAGCTTGTGTGTGTTGTTCATCATATCACTGCAGTGTTTAACCTTGTTTTTCCATAGTTTACATAATGCATGACTCATGTCTCAACTTCAGATTTCCTGGTGTTTGCATAAGTCTAGATTCTCCCATGTCCCAGCAGAGAAGTTTCTTATCCATGGTTGTTCACGTCTTGATTTGGAAAGTGCACGGCATCATGTAGTTTTGCTTCTCCTGCTACGTTTTGGCTTTTTCATTAAGTGCACCATAAGGCGATTTGTCACAGCATTTGTGGCTATATAAATTCTATAAAGTCTTCATGACTGAACCTATCAGCATGGAGTGCATGACGATATATTACCAAATTAAGTTTTTGAATACAGGCCAAGTCGACACAAGGGTAAAGTTGTTTCAGTAATGGCACCAGAAATGCCCCCACCACAGCCTCCAGTATGCCAGTTAGTGCACCAATCTAATACCTTTATTTATTTTCCCTTTAAAACAGAATATTTCTCTGTAAATTAGTTTGTCTAAACTGATCCAATTTAAGCCCCCACAGTCTGCCACGGAGCTTTTGAAGGCCTTTTTTAATGAAAATTCCCTCACAATATGTTTTTGAAGTTTAATTACTAGTTCTGTGTTTTAAGAGAGAAGGAACCTTAGCAGTAGATAAAGCCTCAAAAGAAAAATGAATAAAGAAGAACAATACTTCTAAGGTAATATACTCAGTGGTCACTTCATAATGAAAACCTTGTGAATACCAAAGTATAAAATATCCCCCGCACCATTACAAAACCCCCACCAGCTTGAGCTGATACAAGGCAGGATGGATCCATGCTTTCATGATGTTGATGCCATGATGTTACAGCAGAAATCATCCAATCTTCTCTTGCCCATCTTTGTGAGCCGATGCAAATTGTAACCTAAGTTTTCTCATTCTTAGCTGACGATTGTGGCACTAAGTGTGGTCTTATACCGCTGTAGCCTATCTGCTTCAAAATTAAATGTGTTGTGCCGTCAGAAATGGTCTTCTGCTTTCCTTGGTTGTAATGACTGAGTTTGAGTTACTGCAAGCTTTCTATCATCTTGAACAATTCTGGCCATTCTCATCTGAACTCTGGCATCAACAAGGCATATTTTGCCTAGAGAGCTGCCACTCACTGGATATTTTCTCTTTTTCAGACCATTTTTGTAAACTCTAGAGATAATTCTGCATGAAAATCTCAGCCGTTTTTCTGAAAAACTTCCTTCAACAACAACCATTTTTAAAGTATCTAAAATCAACTCATCACCATTAAGTAGAGGAACTCAGACCCCAAAAAATGACCAACCCCTACCTGAGGCATGTTAAAGCACAAACATGCTTTTCTCATAATTATAACATGTCTAGTTTATGGAGTTGAGGGTTGTATAAAAGTGATTTACTACAACATTACTTTTTTGGGCTGTTTTTCTGATAGTATTAAAATCTGACAAATGAAATATTTAAGCATGGTCTTTTGTATAGCACTTTGTGTTTGTGGTTGTTTTTAAAATGCTTCACAAATAAAATTGGATTGGGTTGGAATTGGACAGTTTTCATCAATACCACTGTCATTTTTGGAAATGTTCAATGTAGAAGAGGTGGAAATAGAACAAAAATAGGCAAAAATTCTTAAGTTTCTTTTTAAGAATCCTGTTATTTTTAAAGAAAGGACACCAATCCTTGAATTATTGCCTTAAAAGTAGGAAATGTGACCAAGATGTGGTTAAATAAACCAGTATTATCTGTGAACATCCTGTCCAAATTTGGTGACCCTCTGACCCTAACCTTCAGAGGATGTCCCCTCAGGTGAAGCCTTAATATTTACTTTTTCTAGTTTTTAGTTTTTATCAAAAAATGAATTTAAAAAACAGCCCAAAAAAGTAATTTTGCAGTAAAATATGTTTATACAACCCTCTATTCCATAAACTGGACATGCTGTATTTGTGAAAAAATATATCTGTTCTTTGTTAAACCTCAGGTTGAGGTATCTCTAAAACTAAAGCCATTTTGGGGGGTTTGTTCTTCTTCCAATGCTGATGCTTAGTTTCAATCAATCAATCAATCAATCAATCAATCTTTATTTGTATAGCGCCAATTCATAACAAGTGTTATCTCAAGACACTTTACAATAGAGCACAAAGCTCTTCATATTATGGATACACATATATGCATAGATACATATATACATATAAAAATACACATATACATATATATACAAATATATACATCCAACACCCAACATGAATCCATATAGCCAATCATGAATCCCTCCATCATGGCGGCAAGAAAAAACCTTCTGTTAAGCAGCAGGAAATCTTGAATGTGGACCCCAGTCTCATGATGAACAGCAAATCCACACGATGCTGTGTTGGGTGTGTGGGCAAAGGGAGGGAGGTAAGTGGAGACAAGCGGACTAAAGTAAGAACTAAAGCTAGTGACAGATCAATGGACCAATCATAGACCTGTCGTCGTCAAATTTGTTTCTGCTGCAAACAAATTTATTAGAGGAGGGTCCTCATGTCTGTGTGGTTGTGGTGAAAATTTTATAGAAGTATAATCAATAAAAGTCTTACTGGAAGTAAGAATTTATGGTAGTGATGAACTCATGGGTGCCCAGACCACAAGTGCATCCCTACCATATTTGTCTCCGTTAAGTATAAATGTATTAATGGTAGACCTCTTGAGATGTGACACCTCATTCTCAGGAGGGATCTCATGTCCATGTGGAGCTAGAGATAGTTACTATAGATGTATCAACCATGGATAGAAAGATCATGTTAATATCAACATTAACAGCTATAGTTTGAACTATAGCAGGTTGTCTTGACGATTCCTGCAAGAACAAATACACTGAGCTGGTTCCATGTGGTTGGCTGATAAGCTGTTTGTAATAAAAAGCAGTTGAACAGGTGAACCTAATAAACTGGCCCTTAAACGCAATGGTACCCTTGTAGTTGTATTGCAGCAGAGACTGGCATATGTTCTTTGTTAACACTGAGGCTGCAGAGCTCAAATTCTGTAGTGTGTTTTCTCCTAACCTCTGGGGAGCAGTTATGTCATCAGTCTTTATTTCTCTGTAGGAGCCTGTTTTCCTAAAATCTTAAACTGTCATCTACTCCTCATGCCCTTCCTGCTTTCTTTTCCCTTTTTCATCATACAGTATCATAGCACAGTGGATGCTGTTGTTCATCAGCGTCATGTTGCTTGAGAAATGTGTTGTTTGGCTACAGAAACTCCCTTTAAAAAATAGGTCATTGTTCTCTGTATATTTCTTCCTCCCAGCGGGGGGAGCTTGTGGCTCCGACACTCAGAGTATCAGATATCGTTGGCCTCTGTTGAAAGGTGAGGACAGAATATTGTGTTGTGGAGAAAGTGTCGCCGCCGTTGGCCTCTGTCTCATTCTACCACAGCAGCATCTTGTGGGAAAGAAAGACCGAGCATGGTTCTTGTTTATTTGCTCCTGTTTTTTTTCTATGTGTTGGCTGAGTCCATTGAATCCTACAATAGCCTAAGAATATGAATGCCAGACTATTGATTGAGTGCTGGCTCAGAGCAGTAATATCTTTGTGTGTGTCAGCTTTTTTCTTTGTGGTATCTCTATTTTGTTATAGTGTCTTATTTTCTTTGCTCATTATAAATCATTGCAATCAAAGTGAAGTTTGCATAGATTGTTCAAAGGCATCATACATCTATATACTCTGTTTATACAAACCACATTTTCAAAACTTTGTGTAAAATGTGAATAAAAACAGAATCCATCCCTCCATCTATCCTTTATCTATACAGACTTATCCCTTTCAGGGGTTGCCGCAGGTTGGAGCCTATCCCAGCTGTCATTTTGTGAGAGCTTGAGCACACCCTTGACTGGTTGCCATCCAGTCACAGGACTGACACATAAAACTGACACTCACCCTAACCCTCAGTGGCAATTTAGAATAATCAGTTAACCTGACAGGCATGTTTTGGTCTGTGAGAGGAAACTGGAGTACCTGGAGAAAAACCCACACATGCACGGAAAGAAAACATGGAGACTCAGTCCTCTTGCTGTGAGGCAGCAGCCTTAAAAACCAAAGTATAGTGATTTGCAAATCCTTTCAACCTGTATTAAATTTAATACAGAAAAAGACAAGACATCTAATATTCAAACCACTAAGCTTTGTTGTGTTTAACGAATGTGCACACATTTTAACTTGATGCTGGCAGCACTTTCCAGAAACAGTTGGGACAGGAGGATGTTTTCCACTGTGTTTCATCACCTCCTCTTAGGGACTGAAGGTTCTCTCTGCTGCTGTATTGAAAGAGAAAAAGATGTGGGGTTTTATTTGTCATATTAACACCTCATAAAGTGTCAGTAACAGACAGGTCGAGACTGCAGAGCCTTGCTGTTGTAACTTTTGCAGAATTCGGATGGCATTTTCTTGCTAAGGAATGGTACCAAAGTCTGGCACCAGCGACAACATGCCCATTCTCCACCAAACTAAATCAAAACACAGATTTGGTGCTTCATTTCTGTACCATCCACTACATTTCAGAGCCAAAGACACTGCGTTTTCTCTGCCCTCTGTTCGCTGTAAACTATCAAACAATGTCTCATGGCTAAAGATACTTAGCCACTTATCACATTAACCTACAGTAAGAATAAAAATTATTGCCCAGTTTAAGCTGGGCTGGGTAAAGGCCGTGTGCCCTGATGTATTTCTTCTTCAGCATTTTGATCACCTCTCTAGTTGTTTTTCTTTTTCTTTGGACTTACACTGAGTAGCCGTGATCGAAGTAGACATTCTGACCCTGGAACTGGATGGTCCACTGCTGCTGTCTGTTGTAATATTGTTTGGTTTACTAAATCGTGGAGGGGCATTCACCCCCCTCTGCATTATTGCGGCTGAACTGTGGGCTCTTACTATGTTGATGTCGAGGTCGTCAGAAAGTTTTAATGAGGAGCGTAGAGAATCAATCAGAAATGTGTAGATATTGTTCTTTTCCGCAGATTCTCTGACTTGGAAAATTCTGATAGTTTTGCGTTCCTGAGTGTTGTCCATACAAACGATGTTAGCTGTTATGCTACCCTCCTTTCTAAGCAGCTATGCCAATGTCCTCTCCTGCTGTGTGCTCCTATCCTCGTACTCACCCTTTGCTCTGCTGAGGTGATTCTTTAATCCATCTTATCAATTCTCTGTTTTTTCTCACTCACCAATGATTTGAGTCCTTCAAGCGAGGCTTTAGTGTCTTTTAACGCGTTGGCATTCTCCTATCAGAAGCTCCTCAGTTTGGTTAGCATCTCCGATACTCTGCTGGCATACTCGTTAGCCTCCTGTGGTGGTGAATGCTGTAGCATTGCCGCTGGCGTTTGCTGACTCTGGTTGGACTCTGCAATCTCTTCGATCCCCGCTCTGTGTTTTTTGTTTGGTTTTTATTTGTATTTAACCTTAGCTGTGGTATTACAGGTGTCTTTTTGAACATCTAAACTTTCCCAGTCTGTTCTTGCCCCTTGTGCCAACTCTTTTTGAAACATGTGGAGGCATCAAGTTGATAATCTGTGTATTCTGTATATATATATTTAAACAAGGTTGATCAGTTTTTACATTAATTATCCTGTCTTTATATGTCATAACAGCTCACAAAACACTTCATTCTGTTTTTATTCACATATTACACAGTGTCCCAACTCTTTTGGCTTTTGGTTTTGTACATTTGTCTGTGTGTATTCATGTGTCTTCGCCAAGAGAGGAAGCAGCAGTAAATCAGTCCATTTCTCCTTGTTTTTGCAGTTTGTGACTGTTTGTGTGTATGGGAGTGTGTGTGCGTGGCTATATGCATGTTCTGAGTAATGGGCTTTGTGCATCCTCGCTCGCTGACGGCTAGAATGTATCCATGGCAACGCCAGGTCGATCCTAGCTGTGAGCTGGTGAGAGGGACTTGAAAGAAAGCGTTAAACCTCTCTTCTCATCTGCCCTGCACTCTTGTCTCACGTTGACCATGGCGAAACGCATGGCCCTGAGGTATGTATATATCTATATTCTTAAAGTGACAGAGAGGCCTTGGCATCACAACACTGCCACCCTTTGACCTGATGAAGAAATGCCCCACAAAAGCATTTTATTCACGTTACAGGCAGAGTTTAAGGTTCATCTGTGGGAACTTTTTTTTCCTAAAAAGCTAAAAGCAGCAGTAATGGGTTTGATTGTCCTCTATTTCCCTTTTTTTTAAGAGTTTGAAGTTGGAAGATGGAGGAAAGTAGTGGAATTGGAAAAGAGGAAAAACATGTATCAGGGATCTCAGGCTAAATTTGACTCTGTGGTTGGTTAATGTTCAAAATGTTAAGCCCCTCTGCCAACAGGAAAAGTGATTTAAGGTATATTTACAGAGAAATAAGTGCTGCATTTGGCATAATCCTTTAGGATAGTTCCCTCTTCAAAGGCTGTTATGATGAAAAGTGTTCCTTAGTCATACTGAGGATATGTTTTTTTAATTAAAAGCCCACAGCATTTTTGTGAGTCCACAACATAAATATGTTTCATATATATATATATATATTTTTTTTTTTATTTAAGCTTTTCATCTTTTTTCCTGTAGTTTACGGAACTTCGTCAAGTTTTGTTAAAGTATAATCAAGAGGGGCTCTGGGAAATAGACCAAAAAAATGTTTCTTAGTATTTTTTTAACCTTTAAAACTCCAGGCCATTTTTCGCTATTTTGAGGCCTGGATTTTTTTTTTTTGTCATGCAGTCTCTGTCTCAAGTGGTACAAAGGGCCCCACATTACATTGCTTGCTTTTTGATTATTCTGGAAACTCATAGGTAGCTATGTTGTATCTTAGTGACCTCTGGCTTCACATGATTGGACACTGCCTTAAAGAAAACAAGAGAAGAAGAACTTGGGAACATCTGATTGGTCAACAGACTGGCAGGAAGTATTGATTTCGTCGAAGGGTCAAAAGTGAGATCTAATAATATCATTGCTAAATTTTTATCAAGAAAATGGGGTAAAGAAAATATATGTCACCAGTTACATATTTGTCTCTGTGGACCCGCATGAAAAAAAAAATCTGAAAAAAACACACACTGCATTTTATAGCAGGATCAAAACTATTTGAATTTTTAGCAGCAGCTTGAAGGTTGCCAGTTCGAGCCCCTTGTTGATCAGGGCCTTTCTGTGTGAAGTTTACATGTTCTCCCTGTGCATGTTTGGTTCTCTCTTGGCACTCCAGCTTCCTCCCACAGACCAAAAACATGCTCATTAGCTTAACTGGTGATCCAAACTGCCCTTAGGTGTGACTGTGAGCATTAATGGTTGTCCAGTTCTCTATGTGGCCCTGCAATTGGCTGGCAACCAGTTCAGAGTGTACCCCCCCTCTCCCAATATCAGATGGGATAGGCTTCAGTCTCCCATGACCCCAAAAGAGATAAGCGGTACAGATGAACGATGGATGGCTGCTTTTGACCTGAACCTTCCTAGATTAACAGAAGAGTGAGCTTTCAAAAACTTTAGTCCCTGTTAAAATCTATTTTTCTTTGTGAATCACTTTGTGCCTGAAAGAAAGACAGCACTGTCTTATTTGCAAAAACATGTTCGCAACATTTGGAAAAGTGGGTGAATCTGCCAACGAGCAAGGGCCCATGCTTTTGTCAAATTTAAACAATGTGCAGAAGTTTGTCTCCGAACTCAATGGGTTGCCTAATATTTGGTGTATAAGACTTTTTGTAAGTTTTTTTGGGGGGTTACCAGACAGCTTTAAATATGATCTTCAGTAACATTTGTAGCCAAAAGAATACTATCTAAATTGCACAACAATGTTGGCAACATTTGGAACAATGGGTGATACTGGCATCAAGCAAGGGCCTCAGTCCTCGTTAGTTCCACATATTGTTTGTTCCATCATACTTGTGCAGCTTTGAAAGAGTGCATTCATTTGGTTGCATTTTCTTTTTATTTTTGTTCATTTATTTATATTTAGAGATTGATTTTTGGGCTTTTCAACTTTTATTGAGGGAATGGGACAGTGGGCATACTTGTGAAAATGGGGGTGTAGAGAATGGGTTAATAACCCACAAGTAAAAGGTCAAAGGCTGGACTTAAACAAGACCACTCACAAGGAGGACGTCAGCTACTATGCATTAATGATGCTTTGAAATTAGGGACAATTTACCCATTTGGTTGCAGTAGTATCAAGTATATGTTATAAATACATAGTGGATTATATGAATTTTCCATAAATTAAGTGCAATAATCAGATAATAATGACCCATTTAGATTATACAATTCAAATAGACTACCTTTTAGAAAATAACTGTCAGTGAATCCCACTGTCAGCAGTCTTTTTACTGAACAGTCGACCTGGTTTCTATTTTTAATCACCCAGTCATACATTATCAATAACAGTTATCCCTGTTGGGTCGCGGGGGCTGGGGCCTATCCCAGCTGACACTGGGTGAGAGAGCGGGGGAACCACTCGCCCACCGATCACAGGAGACAGACAACCATTCACACTCACACTCAAATCTAAGAGAAATTTAGAGTCACTAATTGTCCTAACAAGCATGTTTTTGGTATGTGAGAGGAAATCAAAGTGCCTGTGGGTACAGGGAGACCATCCATACTCCACACAGAAAGACCCTGGTCAGCAACCTTCTTGCTGTGACACGCACACTAACCTGCTATGACACCCTATTCTTAAAACTTACCAGCCTAAACCTCATCAGTATTAACGATACTGTCCTCACCTTACACCCTTTTGAAAATATATCAGTTCAGATCATTGTAGCTGTTTGATAAAGTTTCAAGGCCCACATTAAAGTGACTAGTCCTGTTATGTCAAAAATTATGTAAAGAAGCGGAATAATATGACAAAGAACAAAGTTTATACCAAACTATTTTTTGAGATACAAAACTAAAAGTGACAGAAGCACTTCTGCCATCACTTTGACCTCTGGACCCTCTCAAAATGTTTCTCTCAAATCTTCTGAAGCTTTGTCATGGCAGGCTCAGCCCCAAACAGACTGCAGGACTAGATGTGCTGCTGCTGCCCCCTAGTGGAAATCAATACATGGGGACCAGACTGAGGCAGAACTGAGATGATTTGAAGGCAATGAGTAATGACATTGGTAGGATAAGGATGAAAAGACGTAAAATGGGAGATAAATGAGGAAGGATTTAGTCATGTTTGGTTTGAATTTATTGCTTTTGGGGGGAAGCATAGATGGCAAAACAAACGGAGATTTATTACAACCCTGTGTGCATCAATAAATCCATCCCGACAGTGTAATTAAGATATTTCCACACAAAGTACATTAACCTAATCATCTGATGTTATTTAGAGGTTCACTGCACTTCTCTGTGGGCTGTTTAATTTCCTCCACAGTGCAACTCGGAGTCTTGTGCCAAATCTGAGCTGTTTGTGAATATTCATGTTTCCTCTCAGAAGGCCCCGGAGAAAGTGCAGCTGAGGGAGCTCCATGACCTTCTTGTTAGGTCACGCTGAATGCCGGAGCTATCTAGCAATCACTAATACATATTCAAGAAACCAGAGGCTATCAGGCGCTGCTGTTAAACAGGCTCCAAGATAGAAGCCGGATCAAGGCCGAGCCACAACTCTTTGTTTGCTCTGTTATCTTCAGCATTTTTTTTTCTCCTCTTGATGGGTAATCTTCACAGCTGCAGTTAGACACATATTGACCAAGTCTGCTGCCTTTCTCACCCCTTGCTCTCAAAAAACACGCCGGAGGCTTGTTACAGTTTAAAAGCCTGACACAGTGGATCGTTTGGGGGTAATGTGTTTTCTATTGGCATTAGGAGTTTAATGCAGCTTATTTCCCTTCGAGGTCGGTATCATTTGCTGCTGGTTTTTATTGTAAAGAGTGCTGTCATCCCCCAGAATGCGTCTAACGTTTCATTATCTGGCCACATCATGTTTCTGAAAATAATCTCAGCAGTCTAATGGAGGCCTGATCGATACAGATGGATCAGTCTCATACGTTTTCTTTTCATATTACAACCAACACCACCTCTGGGAATCTGCATTTATCTCCATATTCAATAATGAGAGGATCCATATAAGATGCGTGTGGGTTTTTTTTCCTCCTGTTCCACAACTTGTATATATTCAGTGTCAGTTAATTCACTTTCTGCAGAACTGCCCGCAGCTATGCTGAGGGTTTGCAATTTGAAAGAGATCTGTTTGTAAAATGAGCCATTAGATTGGAACAATGAGAAAATGGATGGCCTGATTTAATTCCTGGACTGTTTTCTCCCTCTGTGTCACTGCCTATTTCTCTATTAGGCTTCACACATAACCTAATACCTCCTTTGTTTTTATTTGATGCCATTTCCTTGACAAAGAAACACAATATGATACAAAATATTGAAACATAAATGCATTAGGGGTTTTCAGTGAAGGGCTGGGGAATATTTTCAGCTTTAAGACATAATGTTTCAAAGAGGTAAAGGGCAATGCAGTTTCAGTTTGGAGCTGTCAAGCACATTAAAAATAATTGTATTGTTTAATAATCAAGGAATGACCATGTAGGTTTATTAAATTTGTTGGATAAAATAAACCTCTTGAAAACATACAATCTCAGTTTGTCTTGTTATGTTAAAGATTGAATGACAGAGTGCATTTTGTCATCCTGTCAGACTTTTTTGTCTTTGCTGTTGCTGGACAGAATTGTTTTCTTCCAGCTCTGTGATTGGCAGGCCCTATGGAAAACAACAAAGGGCCTTGACAACTAGACAACAGATCATTGTATATTTTTTAGTTTAATATGCCCTTTAGTGTGTTTAACATGCCTCCTACACATGATGGAGTACTTCTGTGTGCAAGACAAAAAGTCTTTGACATTTTCCTTCTCCTCCTCTTTACAGCACCAGGAGCCACCTAAAATGACACGATACTCACTGGCACTTAGGTGCACCTGATCTACTGGGATGTTCTTGCACAAGTATCTCAAGTGAATGATCCAAAAAGATAAAAATCCAGTTAGTGGCAGTTTTCTCTGAGAAAACTGCCTTGTTGATGTCAGAGATGAGAGGAGAATGGCTGTGGTTTGACTTGATAGAAAGGCAACAGTAACTCAAATATCCGCTCATCACAATCAAAGTATGCAGAAGACCATCTCTGAAGGAACAACACATCAAATCTTGAGGTAGATGAGTAACAGCAGCGGAAAATCACACTAGGTCCACTCCTGTGAGTTAAGACCAGAAACTGAGGCTACAATTTGTACCAGCTCATCAGAACTGGACGAGAGGAATATGGAAATATGTTACCTGGTCCAATGAGTCTTGATTTCTGCAGCAACATTCAGAGTCAGAATTTGGCCTAAACAACAAATTATGGATCTGCCCAGACACGTATCAGCTGTTCAGGCTGTTGGAGGTGGTTTGATGATGTGGAGGATTTTTTTGAACCAACTGAGCATTGTTTTAACCAGAGCCTACCTGAGTATTGCAATTGACCATGTCCAAACCTTTGGGGCTACAGCGTACTCCTCTTTTGATGGATACTTCCAGTAGGACAATATGCCATGCCACAAAGCTTAAATCAATTCAAACTTTTTTTTGAGCATGAAAATAAGTTCACTGTAGCCTCCATAGTCACCAGATCTCAATCCAACAGTGCACATTTTAAATTTGGTGGGTCAGGAGGTTGGCATCATGGATGTCGAGATGATAAATCTTCTGCTACTATGTCAATGTAGACTAAAATATCTGAGGAATGTTTCTAGCACATTATTGACCCTGTGCCCTCAAGGATTAAGGCAGTTCTGAGGGCAAAAGGGGGTCCAACCAGGTATTAGCAAGGTGCATAAGTGGTCAGTGAGTGTACATAATGGATTGCCAATCAGCTAATCAGTATCAAACTACTTGACAGCACTAACAATAAACTTGAAAAAGTTTCTCCAACAGTAGGGGAAATTTTGAAAGAGCAACAAAAGCATCATGAAAGTTTGTGTACTCTGGGTACTCACTGAGATTGCTTTGGACTTTCAGTAAAAACAAATATCCTCAATATAACTAAAACACATTTCATCATAACACCCTTTGATGAAGAAATGATCCTGAAGGAATGAACTAATCCAGCACGTACTTTTCCGTAAATATTTCCATAATCCTGAGTAGAATCATGTTCACATTTATAATTCTGGTGTCTTGACTATAATTTCTTACTTCTTTACAGGAAAAAAAGATGTGCATTGTGCATTACAATCTAGTTTTAAGAAAAAACAAGCTATCGTTTTGCTCCATATCGCCCAGCCCTACTATGTTGTTTTATATTCCTCAACTACATCCATTAGAACAACACCTTGATGCTATTTGCTTTTGATTACACAACTGTGCTGCGATCCTTGTGTTTTCGGGGGTGGACTGAGGTCACTCTGAATGGTAAAATCAGCAGAAAATAAACAGCCTATTTATTGCAACTTTAGCGCATCACCTTCTGTTCTGCTTCATTCTCTCTCTCCCTCCCACTGCGCCAAAGCCCGGCTGTTTTTTCCTGTAAACGGTGAAACTCTGCCCGAGCATGGTGACCTGTAGCTGGGCCCTGCGGGAGTATACTGTGTCTCCTGTCCTCTTCATTGCCTCACCTCCTCTCCCCTCCTCCTCCTACTCCTTGTCTTCTTCTTCTGCTTTCTTTGGAAATCACTTGAAGGGATGGATCAGCCCCCCCAGGCACAAGGACAAACTCAGGCTGGGCAGTTTCACTCAGAGTAGATGTTATTAGAGGGGAGTTGAAGGTGTGGTGTGGTTTTGCTGAGGATGCTCTTTGCTCTGGATTATATTTTGAGATAGTTTGAGGCAGTTTGTATTTGATTGGGTCGGCATTTTGATTGACAGCTGTCTTTAAGGTGCATCTAGAAGAGCTAAGTTTTCGTCTTATCTCAGAAACAACCAGAACTCATTCCTGTAGATTCTAGACCCAAGGACGGGTCTTCTGGTTTTCTTCGCTCCATTTACTCTTCCACCTTGCAGCCATGCCAGTTCGGATCATGTGCACCATCTCCTTCTCCTCTGACGACGAACCCCCTAGAGGATATGGCAAAGACGGGTTTGAAGACCACTACAAGCGCGTGAAGAAGAGTTACGATGACAAGGGCTCTCAGGACTACTTGGATGGGTGTAGTCATGCCGAGGATTTTGATGACGAGGAAGAAGACGTCAATGAGGTGGATAGCCTGGCTGCCTTCTTTGGTGGCTGCTCCCTCCATGGCGCCAACCACGTGTTCGTAGAGGACAAAAAGTTTGGTATTCGTCAAGGTCTTTGGGCGGTGGTCTTCACCATGGCTCTGTCCGCGTTCTTGTTCCAGGTGGCTGACAGAGTCATTTACTATCTCCAGTACGACCGCATCACCATGCTGGATGAAAAAGTGGCCAACAATATGACATTCCCGGCCGTCACCATTTGTAACTACAACTTTGTTCGGAAGTCTCAGATGAGCTACAGCGACCTGATTTTCATGGGTCCCTTGCTGGGGTTTGAAGAAGGGATGGCTCCGGGGTTCCCCCTCGCGCCTGAGCCGGATCGCCCGCCGGGCTCTCGCTTCAGCCTGGATGAGTTCTACAATCGCACTCGACACCGCATGGAGGACATGCTGCTGGAGTGTAACTTCAGAGGCTTAGACTGTGGACCGGAGCACTTCAGAGAGGTAAGATACACCGAGAGACTGCTTTGAGAGGAACGTGCTTTGACTACTTTCCAACGTTTGATCTTTCTTGAAACCAGCAGGCATTGGATTAAAAACTCTAAGTGCAAACTGATAATTCATACATCCAGAAGTATTTCATTCAGCACTCACAGACTTGATAGTTTGACTGATTGAGTATAGCATTTAAGGGTCTCTAATGTAATTCAGACTGGCAGTTGCTGTTTTATTCGTTGTGGAATACTTGCCATTTCAATTCATTGTGATGAAAAATGAACATGGATGATTACCCTTCCAAAACTTTATTAAATAACCATAAAAGTAGAGCCTCAGAGGATTAAGACTTGTCAGATAAAGTGTTATTCAGAGGAAAGAGTCAAACCTTTAATGCAATAACATTCAGTTTCTAGCGTCCCATATTTTATGGTGCAGCAACATTAAAGTACAAAAACACTCTGCTGCATAACAGAAATGGTGCAGTATAATTTTACTTTGTTTAAAAGCAGATTGACAAACATGTCTGGTAACATTTTGCAACCAACATGACTTAATATCTGTTTTTCATGATGTAAATTATTTGATCCCTTCATGTGCTTAACTGCTTGGAGGGCTAATAACATTGTAGACCAGACGTACTTAATAACAAAGACCCCTCTCAAGCATTAGCCATTAGCAAGGACCCTCTCTGACATTTGCCCCTTTTCAGTGTAGAGTTTTTCGGCTTGCCACTGAATGATTGATTAATTTTGTTTTTTAGTGTGTATTACTCTTTTCCCTAACTGCTGACTGTGTTTTTTTTAATTGGCCTGCAGCATCTCCAAAAGGTGAAATATGCCACGCTTGAATACATTAAGATTGTGCTTGAATAATAAACAAAGACAAATGGATTACTTTCACAGACAGCATAAATCAGACTAATTTGCTAAGCCATCTGCAACATCCCAAGGTCCAATTTTAAGATGCATATAATAATAATCAAAGTAACTTCAGTTACAAGAAATAAAGACTGTAAGAAGAGATTAAACAAAAAATGGCAATGGCTACAAAAGTATAAGAAGTATGGAAAGACTTTGAACCTATAAAATGATAAACAAATATGAAATAAAATAGATCGGATAAGATGTCATAGAGCAATCAGAGCAAACATCTTACAGAGAGATGAAACACCAAAAAGGGAGGGAAGCTTAAAGACACTTAAAAAAAATACTTAATGGTAATTTAAAAAAAAATGGTTGTAATATTTTACTGGTAAAAGTTAGAAAGTGGTTATAGCAGATAAGACACTTAGTAGAGAGAAAAGCAAAATAATACAATTATATTAAATATAAATAAAATTAAAGTAAAGGATTTAACATGTAGCAATGGAGTATTATTTTGATTGGTTGATAAGTTTATTTCAAATATATAAAAAAGGCAAAATAAAAGTACAGACAGACAAAAAAGAAAATTATGAAAATCAACATCAGATCAACATAAGCCTTTCAAATGGAAACCTTTTTTTAACAGTAGATATCATTCAAAAGACAGTTATTTAGCAATAATAATATTATCTCTCAGTCTTTCAACAGCACAGGAGGGTCAACCCATAATGTAATGGCCTTTTTTAAAGAAAACCTTCAATTCAGAAACAAACTTATAACTTCTTATAGTAAGAAAATCTGAAACAAAAAATCACAGACACAGTAGATTGTATTCTTGTCGGAGGATTAAGATTTCAATTGTTAAACTGAATAAAAATCCCTTTATGGTCATTGAAGGATGCAGTTTCCTGTTTCTTATGTCCAAGAAGTACATCATGTGGCTATATCAAAATTAATAGTTTTCATTGATTAGAGAAGTTATAGATGAGAAGTTTGAAGTCTTCAGGAGTGTCTCTGTGTCAGATGGCAGGACAGAAGTCATTACAGTGGAGAGCTTTTTGCAGCCTCTGGGTAATTTGATGACTTTCAAACCCTGGTCACTGCTGTGAATAAGAAATGTTTTATATAAGTTTGCATCTTAAGTGCTACAACTTAAAGTCTAGAATCAGTGCAGACATAATAAAAACAGCTCCCATTACAGAGAGTGACATCGTTGGCACGGAGCTGTAGTTACATTAAACAGCACAGAAAGAATATTCGTCTCCCAGCAGGAAACTAAAGGGCAGCCAATGCTGGAAACACATGGGCTGATATATTTTTGTATTTTTGATAATATGTGTGCTGCTCAATGTTCCCTGGAGTGAGCACATCAGACATCACAGGAGCTGAATACTGAATTACCCAGAAGTGTAGACAATCTCCAGCTATTGGTTTATTGATTAGTCTGACCTTTGCACAGTTATGGAATCATATGAGCCGACTGCTAATGGACGTGCTAAAGTTACACCAGCTGTAATTACACGAGTGTGTAAATGCATGTTCATGACACATTATTCTAATTCAGACTGGAAAGTGCAGCAGATGCATGTGTTCATGTGTAATTTACTTTTTGTCATTCTTGCAACATAGCTGCAGCTGTAGCTGGAGAGGTTTTAACTGAGTGTAGTCTCTTGTGGTTTAGTGTTGTGTAGTCCACTAACGGATCCACTGGAGAGTAATTTGGGATATTTGTCATAATCACACTGCAGTTAAAGTCTACTTTAACCCTTCCAAAAAGAGAAAATACATTAAGCTTTGTGACCTCTTAAATTACACTGAGTGCTATTTTCCTTCCCTGAAATCAAATGAAACATTTTGTGTTTTGCAGTATAATTAAATGGTCCAGTTTCTCACTATTTTGGGCTGCACTGAGTAAATGAATTTTTTAGTAAATGCCTGAACCCATGTTTTACATTTTTGTGGTTCAGTATTCAAAATACATGAAGTATATTTAGCATTTTCAAAGTTTATTTCAAAGAGAATTCCTTCACTTCTATTGTTAAAGAAGGGAGATGTCTCATCGATCATAAGAGACACGTTTATTGTTACTGTGGAAACACTGTTTGTTAAATTAAGACTGATTTAATGAAAAAGACAGACGTCAGATCAGCTTTATAAAGATTCCCTTAAACAGTAACAAACTTTAACCTGGCACTCCAGGGGGACTGTTTCATACACCCATGTGATGGACTTTATATCATGTCCATAGTTGAGAAACATCCCACAGACTGTTTGGGGAAGGCACAACCTCTCAAGGAAGTTTGCAAGTTAATTTTACAAATGTTTTGTTTGACACATTCAGTATAAGAAAATCAGAGCCCTGCAGACACGTCTCTGTCAGAACAACTTTAATTGTAACCGTATCTGTTATTGTTTGTGGTATTGTGCTGTTTCTGTCTGGAACTTTGGTTTTATTTTTTCTTTTCTTTTTGGGACAACTGATGGGAATTTGCATTGTGGTAAATCTTACATATTTACATCAATCATGAATTAAGTTTATTCAACACTTTTACTCAAGTTAATTCTATGCAACTTCTCAACTGGAATCAAAGGACGTCTTTCAATTGCTTGGTACCAATAAGATTACATTTAAAATAGGTCTAACATTTGTCTTTTGTCAGAGTAAGAATAAGGAAGCAGCAACAGCCTTCATAAACAGCTCCTCTTCTGCAGTATTACATTCATGTTTTGCTTATTTGTGATAAACACAATTATTCTCTGCCAAAAGCTAGGCATTCTGTCACCAAAGCTCCCCAGTTTGTCTTGACTGTTGTCCATTTGGAGTTTGTTTTTATTCACAGAGTCACTCCCCATGTCTACCCACTGTTTTTCTCACCACTTATTGCCATTGTTCTGATTTAGAGCCCACTGATGCTGGTATTACTTTGCCTTTAAACACGTCAAGAATAGGGAATAGGAAAGTAATTTACAAATCCAGCCATACCACAGTTTAAATTCCATTAAGTAAAAGGGTATATAGTTTAAAAAAAACACTCCAAAAACAGTCAAAACTGAGAGTTATTATTTAACAAAGAATCATAGTATCTGCAGTAAGGTGAAGTTGGTTTGTAGAAAAGAGTGGCTAACAAAAACCTTTAGTTTCCTCACACCACATGCTGAATGTGGTCATGCATTGCTTTGGTGGTTTGTTAAGTTGTTTATGCATGTATGAATGACCTTGATTAAATATGATATCTCCATTGTATAACTTTAATGTTTTTTTACAAAATGCTATTTATGCTTCCTGTTTGCTCCCCTGCATCCCTTCAGCAGGCTTTGCTAGCACCCGAATTAAGAGACATATCAGCAGCAAGACCACTGACCAGAGCTAAAGTGACGGATTAGTTTTAATTGTTAAGCTGTCTAATTAGCTGCATACCTAATCAAGAAATCCTTTGGCTCCAGTGACTTGTGTATTTGGCTCCAGTGAGTTGTGAGACACATTTACAGATGGATCAAATGGATAATAATTTACGGCTTGATAAATTACGTAAAGGCATCATATAATGACAAAACTGATTGCCAGTACATCCACGAGGCTGTCAGCATTAATACAGATGTACTCAATGGGAAGTATTATATTGTTAACATTAAATGGGATGCAGAGGAAGATAAATTGCATGATAAAACTGTCTGAATTGACTTTTAAAAATATGAAACTGGCTTTTTTAAGGGGTCAATCAACACCAAAAGCAGCTCTGACATTATAAAGTCAGAACTACGAGTGGGAAAATGGGAACATAAACCACTTGTTGAGTCGTTTTAGCTGAATGCTGATCTATGAACTATATCTCTATATAGTTCTCTGAAAAATAATAACAAAAAATGTCACAGGAGAGTTATACTTTTTGATGTTGTTTTTGGAAAAATCAAATGAGTGCTTTGCCTGTTAGTCCACGATGCATTGACAGACAAAATTTGACTTTTATCATAAAATTGCAAACTGTTTTTCGCAGTTGAATTTTTCAATAAACATTTGTCTATGGAGAATGTATGTGCTTGAAAATCATCAAATCTCCATTATTTTAATGAACAGTGGTACAAAAGCTTAATGAGCTCTAATCATATTTTCATCCAAAAGAGAGAAAGAGCACAGTCTGAACAATTTTGGAAACATTTTGAAAATATATGGCACAGGTGGGTTAATGTGGTGACATTAAGACTGCAGGTAGGTGTCTGCCTGTGACTTTTAATAATTAAAGACAATAAAACCCTCAATGTTGGGTGATTAGGACTTAAGTTTTAGTTGCCCAGGTATCAAACAGATCAAAATCATTTGATTTTTACCATAAAAAGGGAGGGGGTGCTTCATCAGATAAACAAAATGATAATTCCCATGTTAGACCAAATATTTCAAACAGATAATTTTGCAGTGAATTAGCATAAAGCTGTTAGTGGTTTACAATGTCAGTAATACTCAAGTACATCATATGGCCTTGAAACTTCTTGTCTTTTCATACATGAGTTGGAATGATAGAAACTGTTTTGAATTGCCCTGTTCCTTGTTTAATAATGTATCTTCATACATTATATAATAACATTGTATTTTCCCCAGCACTGTTAGGACCCTTTACAAATGTAAATCGGTTTTCATTCATCTGAAGTACAGTTTAACGAAGTGGATCTGGCAATGTGAAATGTAGGACATGGATAACAAAAAAAAATCGAGGTGTTAGTGTGTGAAGAGGAGCTGTGAGTGTGTTTTATCACTCTGAGGTTGTTCCCTAAGTGGAGGGCAAACACTTCATGCCAAAGTCTCTTTATTTACTAAGTAAGATGTGTGCAGGCTGGAGGAAATTAATGATCCTGCAGTGAAATGGAATGACTGCCGCAGTGAAAAATAGGATATAGGAAAGAACAAAAATAGCACTTTTATTGTCTTCTTTACAGCATTATGTAGGTCTTTATAGCTCGAAGGGAAATCCTTCTTTGACAGTGAGGCCCTACGCTGAGTGTGCATGTTGATAAATGGTGAAAAAAGGATGCAGGATTGTCATACATCCACAAAAACAAAGAGGTAAACATTGCATTGACAGCCATTAAACATCCATATCTATATTTCCTTTTAGATTTCAGGTCTCTTGTAGCCACAGATTAAAAGAAGCCCAGGCTTGACAGGCAATTTTAGAAAAAGAAATCAGTGTGTTATGCAGCCACCGTCCTTGAGGTGAACAGTACCCTCTGTCAGACTCTGATCTGCTTTTTAAAAGACAAATCTATGTGACAGCGGTGCAGTCTGCTGTTTTATTAGCATTTGAGTGGGGTGTTGACCAGACATTATTCAATGACTGGCATAACTGCCACTCTGCACTTCAAAAGTCATTCTTGCCTTTAAAATGACTGTCTTTCAATTAGATGAGGCGGCCTGTTGATCACTTTATCACTGTGCACACCTTGGTGAAGCTGTGGCCCAGTCTTGCATCCAAATTAGAGACAAGTACGCCCCCATAAAACTAATTAACTACAAGTTGTTGATCATAAGTAATTACAGAGAAGTTAAAGGGTAAGAAGCCAAATATTGTTTTTACTCGATAAGACAGCACTTTTGTGATGCTTTTGGAATTCATAATGTCTCTGTGTGCTCACAATAGCCAGGGTCTGAGGCGATATGTTTAGGTTGTCTGTCTGTCCATTCTTCCATACATCCAACACATTCTTGTCAATGGGATATAAATGAAAAAATAACAAATACTGATATAAAACGTCTTTGTTGTAGTTGCTTGTTTTTGTAAATTAAAGGTAATCCAACGATTACCCGTAGAGTATCTCACCAATTGCTTTTATCTTG
This sequence comes from Cetoscarus ocellatus, assembly GCA_037902135.1. Taxonomy (NCBI): domain Eukaryota; kingdom Metazoa; phylum Chordata; class Actinopteri; order Labriformes; family Labridae; genus Cetoscarus; species Cetoscarus ocellatus. The sequence continues at coordinate 408,848 of JBAMNC010000550.1, forward strand.
CCCTCCAGCAAAGAGGGAAAACATATTGTGGCCCTGACAGTGACATTAGTTGCTCATCCCTGCCCCACCCTGACACAAGGATTAACTCAATACAATTTGGGGATACAAGGTCAAGATCATGGTGGCCTCAAGTTTTGATAAAAACAAGCACTCGCACTACTAAAGAAAGAAGAGATTTGCCATCACATTACAAACTAGAAAGCACTCGGAGAGCCCAAACCTCCGCCAAGGTAGTTCACATATTGCTGCTACATCTATAAGCAATAGTTCCATGATAAAGTTACCATCATAATATGAGTCCTTGAACCTGAAAACCCACACCTAGCACTCAGAATCATGTTGATATCATTATTAGTTAGACAGTTATTGAGCAAAAACGATCGTTTGCTAATGGCAGTTATCTGGATCACCACCAAAATTTAAGCATTTTTAAGTTGGTACTGTTACTGTACTTTCACTGTCTGGCAGGTGTATACAGTACCTCGTACCTGTACCTCGTGGAGGCTTAAAACCATGAGTGGGAAGTTCTGGTCTTATATAGAAAATCTTTGCTGAATATTAGAAAATACCTGCCAGAGTGATCATCACAAAATCATAATTGGATTGGTTTAAAAACCCGACCAAAATGGTGTGCCTGGCTACAAGTGTATTTATACCTGCAGAGAATCCAAAGACCTGACTAACACAAGTGACAAGTAATCATTTCTCTGTCAGCTCCATTAGGACTAATTACAGCCAATGTCAATTTAGCCTGATCATCTGCAATACAGCCTCCCACTAATATAACCATTGATTGTTCCTTCAGCTCATGCATTTATTATTAACCAAAGCTGTCTCATTGTTCCTTAGCACATAAATAATTCTTATGTACGCCTGCCAAATATTCAAGGACATGTTTGATAACCATGTAATAAAGGAGCCATCCCCTGCCAACTAAAACCTCTCAAGATGCCTCTTAAGAAAAAGAGGCACGTTTATGTTTCATATCTTTAGATATAAAAGTTGATATTGATTTTATCATATCGTTGGTGTTTGTCGCGTTTGTTTCCATTTGGCTTTATCTTTCAGTTTGTTTTAATTACTCCCCAGTGCCTTATTCTCCTGTCTTCTCATTTTATAGCAAAGCACTTTCAGCTGCTTTATCAGTATAAAATGTCCTTTTTAAATGCTTTAATGGTCTTTAATTGCTCTCTGGGTTATTCTAAAGCCTCTGTGAGGAACTTAGAGCCTACATTCACTTGGCACTTTCTGTCCTCACCATTACAATGTAGTTTCTTTCTCACTGAGATCTCATTCTGCTGTTGGTGGAGAAAATGTACTTGTTTCCTCAGCATGCTGTCAGTTGTCTTGTCTGACACATGTCTCCCAGCAGTGGCAGCTATTACAAAAACATAACCCTTGTCTCTGTTGTATTTGTTTGAATGTTGAGCTTCAGCAAGAACAGAGGTAGGCACAGTTCATACAGAAATTAGCTTTGTCAAGTGTCAATCTGTTGACAAAGATGTTAGATTGACGGCATTTTATCAGTTTATTTATCAGTAATCAATTGAGCTGACACTGATCTTGACTTTTGCTGGCGTACAAGAAAGATTTCTCAACATGGCAGTATGAAGCAGTTTTCCACATTTCCACTAATTAAGTATCCAACGGATTTTCATGGCTTTTTCAGGGAATGTTGGTCACAGCACAGGAAAGACGTTATTAGATTTTGGTAGTGATTTGAACCCGGATGCGGATCCAGGAATTTATTTAATCGTTACTCATCAGTTGGAGAGGGGACTTTTCTACATTTTTTCTACAATAACTCCCCTGACAATGTTGGAAATGCCTTGATGGAGATTTGTTCTCTAAGAGCACTTCTAGCTTTCTATGAAGTTTCATCCTTGAAGAATTTTTGACTTTAATTCAAGTTCAGTAAACAACCTTTTTTTATAGTGATAGAGTCAAAAAGTTTGAATCTTCAAGAGGCCATGCTGATGTGGAAAACTTGGAAATATGTGTTTGTACTTAAAATGTTTGATTAATACTTGAGTAATACTTTGGTAAATCATAATAGGCTTTATTTTAGCTGTGCTGTGTAAGTCTGTAATCTTGTGTAGGCTGGGCTGCATTTTTCAAAATAAGTGTCCAAGGCAGAGGCAGCGTGTTATTCAATAAGCTCTTTAAAGTGCAGAAGGCAGTGTGCTCTTTCTCAGGTTGTCTTGGGATTATGTAAGAACAGGATTTGGATCAGACTTTGCTCTCAGGTAAGCAATTTTATGGTGTTCGCTGTTGCCCCAGCCTCTGCGGTTCAAATCAGTGATGCACTGGGAGCCCCTAGTGGCAAGAAGTTCAACATTTTCACTGACTCACTTTTTCTCCCCTTCGTTGCCAACATTACCAGGAGCTCAAACTTATTCAAGAAACAAACAAACTTAAATAACAAACAAAACTAGCAAAAATTAAAGCGTTCAATGGCTTTCACAAAGCTTCACCTTCATATGAGAATATACAGAAAAAAGATGGATGAACAGTTTCATGTCCAGTGCTGAAAAAGGGACATCAGAACAAATTTATGTCTGTTTTATTTTCAGTCAAAAACTCCTCACATAAGCTCTAAAGTGATGTCACAATCATCAAAATTGGAGGATATCATTAAATGCTATTAAATGAATTATTAATCAATTCATGTATTATTATTATTTATTTTATGGACATGTTATAGTAGTATAACAGAATATAATATGTGTAAAACAGCCTATTATATTTGTAACAAAGATATTACTCATCAAAAGCAATTAAAATTAAAAGTTTTTATTAAAGTTGAAGGCAGGCATCCTGGGAAATTATTAACTTTCTTTGACAATAATAAGATCAGCTGTAGGGGAAATGATAGTATTTCTGTTGTTGGTCAAACAGATACTTTTAGCTCTGATGGTTTCTGCATTCCCCTGTGGCTTACAGCAAACTCTTGGTAATAACTGCGGTCTAACTTACTTTACAGCATACATTAAGTATTTCTGTTCCCTGCAGTAAATCAATAAAGTGTATTTATTTTGTGTAATGTGGTTGTTGGCAGCACAGTTGGTCCCAGAGCGGAAAGCACTGATGTCCTGCTTCTGTGTGTTTATTATATCAGCTAAAGAGCCTCTAATGGCCCCACAGACTTCATTGTTTAGAGTATTGAGGAACAGCAGGATGGAGGGTGTGGGGAGCTGATTGATCGCTTTCTGTCTCACTCATTCATTTCTTGTGGGTGTCTGTCCATGCCTGTTCTCCTTATCTGTGTCCACAAGCTGCCGGGAAATATGTTGAGGCCATTCTGTTGATGCTGCACACCCTTTCAACCTACTGACAGGCAGAGATGCAAAGTTGCGGTGGGACTTAAGACCTTCGGATCAATAGCAGATCTACACATTCTTTTAGCCTCATCAATCATTTCCCTAACCCTCAAAACTGGAAATCCTTAATAAAGCTATAACAGGCATGATACAAAAAAAAACATCCTCTGGACAGTGAAAGCCTTTAGATTTATGAAATATTTAGACTGAAGCTGTTCACTGAACCAAGATGTAATGATGTTCATTTTGGCTATAAAAATATCAGTGCCTGACATACAACCATATATCCTCTGGGTTTCCTGCAGCCAGCAGACACTCAAGGAACAGCAGTTTTTGGTACATCTGAATTGGCTTCATCTTTCAGACCCAGGGATTTCCACTACAACTATTAAATTCCTGCAGCCTTCCTCAGATGTGTCAGATGATGTTGCTGTGATGTGTCTTGACAGCTGATCTGGTCTCCGTGTGCAGTTTGACAGGATGACTGCGCCCCCTGCTGCTAGGCAGCTCCTCAGACAGCATCACCATGTGGGGCAACATGCATGCCCCTGGTTCACAGTCCTTTGTGCCTGTTTCCTAATTTAAGTGGCTTTCTGATCCAGCGATGGTATTTGTTGCTGATAATACACGTCACAGTAGCCTCATAGGAAGACTGAAGAAAAATAGCTGTTAAACTTTGCTAACAATTGAAAGTTTGATATTAGATTTTTCCATACAGCTGGAAGCTTTCATAAAAATGTTTGGCTTATACTAACCAGCCCAACTGTCCATCAGCCCCTCCTTGTGTGTGTGCATGTGACAGGTTGCTCCAGTCTGTGTTTATGTCCACACTTTGATAATCTCAGGCTATAGCTGCAGATCAATAGTGAATCTTTGCTACTGTCCTGCAGATAGACGGTTCAGGTTGCAGTGATTCTGTCCCAGAGCAGAATGTGAGCCCCCCTCAGAGCGATGATCCAAATCCCTGCTTCCTGCTCCATCCCCAGCCTTTTAGCCACAGCTTCCCTTTCTTCAGAGATCAGCAGAGTCGACAGAATCAGCCGGTGGCTCGTATTACGCCCTTCTCCGGTGTCCTCAAGTGCATCAGTCTGTAGGCACTAACAGTCAGACAGATGGACAGACAGAAAGAAAAAGAGACTGCAAGGGAGGGAAAGTGAAATGCCATCAGTAGCTTCGCCATCTGGCTCTGGGCTGTAAATACTTGTTATGGTTCAGCACTTATTCAAAGCAGCCATTGGGAGGAGATTGTATCAGGGAAAGTGTAATGTAATTATCTTCAAGCATATGCCATGATAAATTAGATGTTAGCAAATTACCCCTAAAAAAAAAGTGCAATACATCACAATATGCTCTCACCAACGAAGAACAAAGACTGAGTGAGTGAAGCTGTGCCGACTTGGCGCGCGAGCTGAACTCAATTTGTTCCTGTCAAACCGTGGAGCAACAGTTCCTCAACACCTTGTGCAATTAGGCTAATTAAACTGTCACTGCCTTAAATGAAAATTGATTTTGTTTCCCTTTGTTTGAAATGTATAGTCATGTTGTGATTTATAATGTTCTCCATCATGCAAGCTGAGTGCCTTCTGTGGAGCTTAATGTATGTTCAATGACGTTTGTTAGTTGGTTTGAAGTTCACATTTGTCAGGAAGTACAAATGAAGATATTGCAAAGCAGGCGCAGAACATTTTAATCGTTCATGTTTTTCAATGCAGCATTTTAAAAACTTGTAAACATTTTTAATGATTTATCATATGAGAGTATTAAAGCTCTCAAAAACATTAGTTATTCAGCCATATTTTTAACAAAACTCTGGCACAATAGAAGGATACCAAGCACTGCCCAAATTACACAGATACATTGGCAACCTATTTGTGCACAAGACAGCAGGTTCGCCTGCTTTTATGTTATAAAGAGCCATGCTTAACCTCCTGTGTGTAAACATTAAACTAGTCCAAACGATGGCTCGGGGGGCAACTGCAGCCCTTGGGCCACTTTTAATCGGCCCCACAGTAAACTCCAAAAGTTATAGTTAGACTTGGCACACATAGCATGAAGCTTTTGCTTGTTTGATGAACAAAAATAAATAGATTTGGGCAGCAAATGTCACAAATCACACTTTTTTCCTCACTATATGCAGTATGGCAAGCACAATGTGCTGATAAATCACCTTGAAGCACTAACAAATGCACAAAGTTTGGCAGCTTCGTGAAGTTTGCTCTTGTTTTGTTGTATGAATATGAAGGTGAGCCTCCAAGGTTTTCTTCTGCCCAGAGCGTATTTCTTATCCTGATCACAGGCCAATGTCTTGGTCTCTAGACCCAGCAAGGATCACTTGAAATCTAACTGGTCAAGCCCAAAGCTGAACTTTCATACACTTATGTGTAATGTATAATGAGGCCCAGTTATCCTTGTATTTTTCTGTATGTGGCCCTCGATGGGGCCGATGTTTGGACACCCCTGCAGAGGAGAAAAATCTGAATTTTTAGGGGCATGACTGGTATAAATGCAAGCCAGAGGGTTGTAGCTGCAGCTTGACTCCTTTAACTGATGTAAGACTGTTGGAAGGTTTATACGAGTCAGCGGTTTTTGTTATCATGACTTCTACAGATTGCTTCAAAGATCACTTCATTGGCCAAATGGGTCAAAACACTCAGACTCTGCCACATACTTTTACAGTACATGATTAAAGTATGAAAGAAAATTATATTTGGCACCTTAGACTTTTTTATAACCAGTCAAATATTGTTTTTTTTTCTAGAGATGTAACCATGCCTATAAATATTATTCATATTTTAAATACAAATATAGCCAGTACAAATGAATTTGATATAAAATGCAGTTATTTTAACTTTATTTTTGAGCCAGCAGAGGTCACTCTGGCATCTGTTGTTTGTTGTTGAAAGCTGAAGAAGAGAGGCATCCAGACACAACCAAGCACAAACAAGATTTTAAGGTTTGTTGGTGTGGATGGCCTGCCGCTGTGGACCTACAGAGCTTGAACTATTACACTTACAAATATTTGGCCTTTTCTTTAGCCCCATTATATTATCATTACAGTTCCTGATATCAACTTCAGTATAATTAATACATTAAAACAGGATGGTAACTCCTGACAAATATCCCACATAAGTGTCGCTGGAACTACAAACATGGATATCCTGCTGCTGTGGACTTGCTTGTCTCAAAGTTCTTCATCAATAGAAAATACATCATTTTACAAATTATATTACATTATATAGTATATTTTTTGTTCAGTTTCAGTTCAACTAGATGCTGCTATATTGATCAACATCACTCCTCTTTCCACAAGTGATGTCAGTCAGTTTAGCCCCTTCGCAGCTAGCAAGTTTTGGCCCCACTCTTGCACACCACATGGGTCTCTCCTTCACACATACTATGATCCATTCCAGATCCAGCTAGCATTGGTACCGGCAAAATATCCAAAGAACTTGTATTTTCAGGCTAATGACAAAAACATTCACACAGATATTGCATTTTGGCATGCCTACAAACCACTCTGTTTCTGCCCTGCGTGCAACAGGCAGTTTTAGTGTCTGTAGCTCTAATCATAAGTTGTGTCTAGACTTATCCCTCGCAGACAATTAACCTGACTTTCAGGCAACGTGATTCAATTTTCACAACGCTGCAAAGGCATGACTAAACATATTCCTTCCGTTGGAGCTGGCTGGCTCTGGTGATGGGGAAAAAAATTGGCTACTGGGAGGTGAAGTTGTATACACCTGGCTCAGGTTCTGGCAGAGCTGGCATTTCGCTCCATTACATAACCAGAGATAATTTTCCAACAGGCTGCTTAGGCAGGGACAAAGCTGGCAAGTTTCTTTATTGGCACTCATATTTACTGGTGCCAACCCTTTTACTGAAGATCAAACACTGCCTAATGTAAAGCTGCAGCTTTAATTCTTGTTTGTCTAAACTTTATCAGTAAAAAATGTCCCATAGTAATGGATTTTGAGTTTTAGGTTATGGAAATGAATGTAGTTTTGTTAAGGCATGGTCAGAAAATGGTCATTTTGAAGCCTGAGGGTTAAAAAAATAAGCTTTCAATGATACAGTCTCTTCCCTTTCTGAAAGGTAACAGCAGCATCTTTAAATATTAATGTTCTCACCAAAATCAGAAAACTCTTTGAATTCCTCTCATCCTCTCTATTTTTGGATATCATGTTCAAAGGTGCCCTCTCTCCCTGCAGATAATAGCAATTAAATTATCCGTGGCAAAGCCTGAAAGTGAGGTTTGATATCATTTATACATTCATTTACATTAAATTTCATTATATTGAATGCGTTTCAGGCAGGCTTTTTTCATCTAATCTCCATTAAACTCAGGGCGATGGTCCAATTAGTGAAATTGCCGCCTGTGATACTAATCTACTGTGTTTTCAAGGCTTTCCAGCAGCTCTTTGGCTCTGCCTGCCCGTTTAATTCTACTGATATCAAAGAGCGATCACAAGGGGGCAGTGTTTCACAATTTCTCAAATCCTCAACCAGCTTTCCTGAAGTTGTTGGCAGTGGGATGCTGCATGTTGTTCTATTTTTCTCTTTTTTGCCCAACACATACACTTAATCCCATCTGCAAAGCACCTTTTGGTTTTCACTACACAGAACAACACCGGACCCTCTGAGCTGCAGTGACCAGCATCCAGTCAAAGCTTCACGTAGAGGCAGAGCAGCTGCCAGTGGGGAGAACAGTGGCTGGGAGAGCTGTTTTCCTGAGAGATTAGGCTCTATTTGTCTGTTGTGGGGATTAAAGAATAAATATTGCTAATCAAACATGAGCTGAGGTTTGAGCGCTGTGGACGGCACAGGCAGTAATCCATCTGCCTCTCATTTTTGCTTGTTTTCTGCTCACTCTCTCTTAATATATTCAGATAATGGCCAAGCAATAGACCAAAAATCAACAGCTTTTTAGATGAATGGAAATACATGGTGGAAACCTCATTTTTCTGTAAGGATATAACATCTGATTGTAACAAAACCAGAACTACAAAAATTGATATGAGCCTATTAAAAATCACAATGATTGATACTTTATTTATCCAATACTGTGGCAACTAAAGCAGAACTCATAAAAATAAAAGTCTTACGCAAAATATTTGGCAGTTTTTGTGTTTTGATTACCAAAAACCCGCAGACAAACCCATTAACACCTTCAAAGATGTACAGGAACATGGGCAACATTTTGATTTACTGAAGTTGTCAGAACATTCTGTAATTCATACTACAGAGCAGCTTGCAAGTTTAATTTCTTAAATAAAATAAATAAATACAAACTTTGATAATGGCTGTTGATTTAGTTCAGAGTACAGATCTTGATGTACTAGATCTTTAGATATTTCTAGTAGATCTTTTAGACTAGATGGTTTTAAAGATGTAGCAGATTTTATTTTCTTGTGCATGAAAGTGCCCCATTACACAAACTGAAGGGGATATATACCAAAAAAAGCATTATATTTTCCGTAAAAAAAGGGTAAGAATTTCGAGGAAAAAGAGCCTTTTGTGAAGGCTAAAAACAGCTACATGTTGTTGTAATAGATTACTTAGGAGGCTTGTTCTCTGACCCTAGTTTACATCAATGTGAACTCTTTAGCAGGAAGGCACGACAATACTTAAATCAACAGATAATTGAGTAAGTATCAGCAGATATGAAACTTTTTGACAGATAGATAGACAGATAGATAGACAGATAGATAGACAGATAGATAGATAGATAGATAGATAGATAGATAGATAGATTCATCAAAAGAGTAATTTATTAAAAAATAAAATGTTTTTTGTTTTTTTTTTTGTTTTGTTTTTTACTTCATATGTGTTTCACTGTTACCATGAAATAAACAGGTCCATTTTGTGCTCTCGGCAAAAAATATTGGCATGGATTGGTGATAATGAGTTTGGAATATTGGCATATCAGATATCGACAAAAATCCAGTATCATGCATCCCTACTCTTTGTTTTGGGTCCCCAAGCCGTTATAAATTTCATCTATGAATCAATGTTGTCAAAATAAGTTACTTTTATACATGTATTAAGCCTGATATTACATTAGTAATTTATTTACTAAGGTTTTTTCTGTCACATAATTCATTAGTTTTATGATTAGCCTTCTATTTATTTCTTTGTGCAAATATTAATGTTACAGTATTACAAGAAGCAGTCAGCACTAATGCCGACAAATGAGTTCAGTAAGAAATTATAGTTGACAGGAGATTGAGGTGATCCAATGTGTGTCCAAATTTTACACAAAACAATGTCAGCAGCACAATGTGCAATGTTTGTGGCTGTGTGATTTCAAGCAAGGGTGGAAACACCAGCTACAAGACATCTGTTGATGCTGCACAACATTCAGTACCAAACCTGTGTAGGCCTATTTTTTTTTTCCACACAACTCATTAAAGAAACTTGTAAAGACTTTGGTTGATTAGCAGAATCGATAGTGGCATTTGTATTAATTCTTTTCACTTCTCATCCAGATATCACTAGAGTAACTAATCTTTTCACCAAGGATGAAGGCTTTTTTATATATTTGATGTAGAAATGTGGTTGTACCCTGTATCTTATTTAATAATATATCCATACATTTGAAACATTTGATAAATTGCCCTGGCCTACTTCAGATCCAACTTTCTTTCCATTTATGATCAATGTGAGTTTGATAATGACACAATCTAAATTCATCACTTGTGTCCTGTCTCTGTCTGTCCATTTGAGTGATCAATATTTTCGCACTGATGGAATCTCACATCAGTCTTCTCCTGACAAAAGCTGCATCAGCACTCAGTCCCTCTTAAGACGAGTCTTACTGCTTTTGGAACCTCCGGGTCACTCCAGATAGCTCAGATACATCTCTACCTGTCTCCAATATCAGCCAACACTTCATAACCCAAATGCTAATGAATCATTAAAGTGTCATAAATGAAAGGGTGGATCTTTGGCTCCCGCTCTCAGACTAAGATAAATGAGGCTTAATGATGTGAAAATGAGGGATACGGCAGCCTGCTTGGAGCAATTATGTATGAATAAGACATATGACAAGTGTCCTGTACAGCACAAGGCCAATAGCCACTTGCTAGCAGCTAATTAGGCTGATGAGAGGGTCCTAATGGCTTCCTAAGATACTTTATATCAGAGCTGGAGTGAATGGTTGGACTCAAAGTGACGGATGAGGAGCTGTGAAGAGAAAGGTGGTGTCTTCTGAAGAGCAGGGTCTAGCTCTTTTAAGGCTCTTTCTCTCTTTTTGGATGCGTGCTGCTCTTATGAAACCTCCTCTGGCGTGCTCATGTGTACTTTAAATATGTAAAGAGTTGTACTGGTCTTTTTTATAAGATGAATTATATATAACTGGGTGCCTGGGCAGGGAAAAATAAGTTTAGTCGTAGATAAGTGCATGAATCATACAGGGAAAACATCCTGAAGTGTGTGTCTGTGTGTGTGTGTATTGCAGAAGGATGCCTTAAGGGTGGTGTGTGTTCCAGGCCAAACTTGTTTTAGTTGCCTCCTCTCTCCAGAGTTTCACAGCTGACTGCTCCTGTCATGGTCAGCAGGACTTCCTTACAAAGTGAGGGGCTATGTGTAATAGAGTGAAACGTCAGCAGCACTCTATCTTTATTTACTTTGGAAATATGTTTTGGTGCAACGTATGCACATTATATGACAAGCCTTAATTTCTGCTGACACGTTTAGATGGTTGGCATAAGCATCTTTGGTTGCATTGATCCATCATGCCTTGTATCAAAAGTTCAGGCTGTTGATGGTCTAATGGTGTTGGGCCTATTTTCTTGGCACACTTTGGGCCCCTCAGTACCAACTGGACATTGCTTTGTGACATTGTGGACTATGTCCATCCCACAGTGTACCCATCCTCCTACTTCCAGCAGGAGAGCACACCATGTCACAAAATTCAAATCATCTCACACTGACTCTTAAACATTACAGTTAGGTCACTGTACCTCAGTGGCCTCAGAGTCACATGATCTCAGCCCAGTGGAGCACCCTTGGGCTGTGGTGGAACATAGTGAAATCATGGATGTGCAGCCCGCAGATCTGCAGCTACTACCTGTTGCCATCATGTCAATATGAAACAAAATCTCTGAGAACATTTTCAGGACCTTTTTGAATTAATACAAAGAATTAAGATTAAGATTTTAAGGCAATATGATGTCCAAGCCAGGGTGAGTCTGGTGTCAGACTAAAGTCACAATGACCTTTGAGTGTAGTCTTCTGGTTTCTGTCACAGCTGTAATGATTGAAAAAGAGCTTAATTGTAAATAAATACTCGTCTATGTGCAACGCTTGTTACTGACGGATGGCAAGGCTCATGAGAGAGCTCAGGCTGTATAGAGGGTATACACATGAAGTCACAGTTAATGAGAGTGAGTTTAATGTCAGCCACTGAGTGACAAAAGCACAGACTGACAACAGAAATCAGTGTGATGTCAGCAGTCAAATACTTAAATTAAGCTTAAAAATTTCAAGTTTTTGTCATTGTGTTATTGTTATTTGATAATATTCAATGCAGTCTGATGTTAGAGAACTGTTTGGAGACATAACATCAGGCTTATGTTGTTACAGCAGCTGGAATCATGTCACTGAGCGTACACACATTCAGGTATTGATATGAACTCCAATTTTTCTCTTTTGTCTTGTTTTAACTTTGAAGAAAAATCAAGACATTCAATTTCAGCACATCATTCAAAAATTATCATCAGTATCTTAAATGAAGGAGCAGTGAGGACTTTGGTTTTTGTTTTCATTCTTGTTGTTTACATACAACCCAGACGTCTGATTACATCGGCTGGCATAAAGTTAATGGTTTCTACTTAAGCCCATAGATTTGACCACAAATACATGTAATATGACTTCCATTTGGCCTATTATTGACATTATTTTCCAACATTTTTTCTAAAATTAAGGTTTCTGAAAGTAAGGGTTTGGATGTAATATTAAAAATAAGTGGGATGCAATGACAGTGAAATGGATGCTGAAGTCGTATGCTTGGAGAGAGCCTGGGTGAACGTAATCGGACTAAAATCTGATCGTTATGATGAACATCCTCAAAAGTATTAAGACTTTCTGAAAATAACTTAAAATCCTGTGAATTAAAGCCTTTAACTGTTTCTTATAACAATATAATTTACTTCATGTTGCTCTCTGCCACTCAGCACTTGGAACTAGCAGTCTGTACAACTACAGTGCAGATATAAAGAACATATCAAACATTATAAACTTTGGATATTTAGACTAACATCAGATCAGCTCAGACTGATGATCAGTGGACAGAAAACACACCAGTAGAACCACATGCACACCATTTGAACACTGTTTTCCTCAGTGTGTGGATGTTAAGTTCCTGTTCCAGTTGAGAAGCCATGTGAACATCTCTCTGTTTGGTCTATTCTGTCAAATAAATTAGTCAGATATGTACACTTGTGCCAACCACATGTGAAGCCTGTTTTTGTTGCTCCTACTTTTTCATGACAAAAACTGTTTTTGATTCCTCATCTTGCGTTGATCATTCTTGTATACCTTTTTTTTTATTTGTGCCCTCTTGGTAAGTGTTTTGGACTTAGTTTTTCTGTAGTTTTTGTACTGTTTTTTTCTTGGGCCAATGCTTTTTCTACTGAATTTTCCCCCTGATTAATAAAGTATTTCTGATTCAGATTTAACCAAACTAAAAACTAAGCTAATATGTACACAGCCATGGGACACAATTAGCTATAAAATTGTTTAGCTGAAACAAAATTATTGTTTCCAAGTAGTTTTTTGATTATTTATTTTTTTTATTTTTCCATTGAAACACACTCACGTCTTAATACTGCCACAACACACTTAATTTTTGTTTGTACAAAAATCATTCCCACGCACAATGGCCAATCTGTGCAAAAATACTGTGTCCAGTGAAACCAGTGCTACAATCAGGGTCGAGGTCACTGGCTTACATGCATTATTGTACTGATAAAAACACAAAGCACACAAAATGTACTGTAAAAGGTGTTTGCATGTCACTTTCTCCCTGCATATCTTTCCCATCAGTCTGATTTGGAAACCCCCTTTATGTGCATGAAATAATTTGTATTATGAAAGTATAACTTTCACATCAAATGGTGTGAATATTTTAATTGTGACCAACCTGGGGGCTGCAAGTAAAACTCATCACCAAGCTAACAGGTACAAAACATTAGCTGTAACAACAGTGTCAATGTGAGGTGCCATCATAGAAGTTGACTTCAGTATTGCAGGTTTTATCGCCTTAACCAAAAGTGTAGCATTATTTTCCAGACACAGAGCTCATTTAAACTCTGAACACAGAACTGCTCAGTCACTGTTAGACAGTCTGGATAAGAATATCAACAAACTGATGAAAAAATAGAGTAAATGAGCTCAAAAATTGTAAACAGTCCGGCCCTGAGCTAATGTTAGTGGAAGCTGTATTGATTGAACGGTTGTTGTTTCATCACAGAATCTCTGAGCCAATCTCAGCAGGGCTGCTTCCACTACTGCTGCCTGTGGGCAATGGTAGAGGAGGAGCTGATTATATTATTCAGCTCTGCAACCTAATAAGCACGACTGATGCAAGTCTTTACACCAGTACCGTGTGTCTAAGGAGCGTAGCATGGGAGAATGATGGGAATCTGATTCTAATTACAACCTCTTAGTTTCAGGTTTAAATCGGGACGACCAGGGATGGGAAATATATCAAGTTTTTGGGCTGTTTCAATGTATTTTTTGTTCTACAAAGTGATGTCTTTTATATTTAAGAAGTTTGTTTTGAATGAAATCAGCTGACATATAACTCCTCTGACTTCACCTAGCAATTGTTGAATCTGATATTGAGTAGATGGGTTTGAACAACAAATAAAGACCAGAGTAAAAGGGGAAAAGTAAGTAAAGTTAGTTTGATAAAATTATCTTTAGATCTACTAACACAGGGTTTTTTGTAGATCCTTTAAAATCCCCAATAAGTCTTGAATTGAATATTTTTGATAGAAAATATGGGATTAGGGTGAGTGCTGCATTGGGGCAAGGCATGTCACAATCAAAGATATAATGGCATATGTCTGTCCAGATTTTAAACAGACAAACTTTTAAAAAATAGGCAGTCATGTATTAAAATTTGTGGCACTCCAACATATAGATATGTTAAACCTTATTATCCTCAAATGACAATTTGTTTTGCAGCAGCCACAAGACAAACAAGATAAAACACTGAATCTCACACACAAAAAAACAACTGAACACTCATTCGACACACGTTAGAGGCATCAGGTCAGGTTATTTAAGAGACAAATAGAAACAGGGAAAAAGGAGTTTCTAAATCTATTATTTCAACACCTGAACAGAGTATATCTGCAAATGGCAGCAGTCCATACTCTGTGTAAGACTGTCAGCAGCCTTAATGAAGACTGATTTTTAACTACATCGGAATACCTCGGATTTTCAGTGTAAGGCCTTACACACCAAGGGCTATGCATATAAAAGATAAGAAATGGCAAATAATTGGTGGCCATTTTGATAAACCTTTCCATTCACAGCAACACATACTTGTTTCAATCTAAAATGAAATAGTGCCGCCAAGTCAAAATGGACCTGGCATCAAGTGGCTCTGCCCTGGTGCTCATTTTGGTAAAACAAAAACTATGTGGCTCCATCAGATGCACGAAAGGAAAAGACAACTAAATGATTTTAACTAATCAATTTGGGAACCGAGGTCGTACCCCAGCTGCTTCAAAACAGGAGAAGCTTGAATATTCACTCACCACAGTCATACTGCAGCTCCAACACTATCCTGATCCATGCATTACCTTATGCTGGTTTGGCAGAGTATGAAGTAACCAGGCACGTCCCATGTATGCTTCTGGCGGCCTGGGTTCAGATCCAGCCTGAGGCTCATTATACAAGCCTCTCTCTCTCAATAAAGGCATAAAAAAATGCCCAAAAGTACAAAAGATAAAAACAAAAAAAGAAACAAGCATCCAGGCAATGGGCATGGATACAAAAACATACACAAATAAGGAGTGATGCCAAGACCAATGTTCAAGATTATAATTTTAGCCAATACAGATACAGATGTCTGTCTCATTACCTCTTTTGGTGTAATTCTCTCACAATATTTTTTTTTTCCTCCTGTCTGATCAAAGTTTTTTACACTTCTAAATAAAGAGCCTTCTTTGAAGCAGCAGTTATGTCAGCACTGAATGGGACAAATGAAAACATTTCAAAACTGACCTCTGTTCTTATCATATTCATTTTCTGAAGGCCAATATTTGTAAAAAGGGCTGATATTGGCCATTTGCAATGTTGATGCAGTGCTGATGTGCATTCCTATAAATAAGCCTTTATACACTGATCATTTGAAGGTAAAGACGGTTAGTATGGGTTCAAAATTCGTAAAGGTATTTATAAAAATGCCAACCTATAAAAATGCATTTTAAGCAGCCGTTTGAAAGAAACCTCAGATTCAGCAGATCTAGTATTCAGAGGGATACTGTTCCAGAGTTCAGGGGCTCCTACAGCAATTCACAATCGCCTCTGGATTTAAAGTACAAGTGAGGAACTGTTGAAAGACCCTGATTAGAAGATAGGAGGGTGCAGCCACTGGAATATGGGCTCGGTGACTAGATATGTAAGCCAGTGCCTAGACATGCAAGGCCTTATGGTTATCAGAGAAGCCCTGAAGTAATTTAAATCTACTCTTGAAGTAAACACTTGTCTGTCTTTATGGAAAAACATGTTGAGGTACTTATTGTGTAATGTCATTCAGTATTCAAAAAGGATATGATTTTTAGTCTATGTCACGTAGCCTAAAGAGCACCTCTGTCAAAGCCTTAGCAGATATTTAGGTGAATGTCAAAAATAAATGGCGTTGTAAACGAATAAAACTCTCAAAAATCCTATTTACACACACGCAAACAGACTCATGAAGACTTAAAACATCATACTGCTTTCGTTTTATGTTCCTCCAAAGGGATTATAATACTGCAGCTGAAAATGAAATCAAAATGAAAGATCCATTTAGGTGCAAACCACCGTGCAGCTGGCTCTGGACTGCTGGTTTCATCCGTCCTGCCTCTCTGATCCTCTGCTGCGTGTGTGTTAGAGTGCTTTGGAGTGTGTTTTTGAGAGTGTGTGACTGTTTGCATGCATGTCAGTTTTTCTGGGAAGTTGTCAGCCAGTTGGACCACCACCGGCCCTCCTTCATTAGCCCTGCCTTCCTAGCATGTCTGACAGCACCCCTGACATAAAGTGTTACACATAATATCACACACCCACATCTCGCCAGCAGTTTAACAAGCTGCCAGTGTCTGTTGATGCTCAACAAGTTTGTGCGTAAATAGAACAAACATAGAATTTGGGTTTGTGTACAATCTGATGAAACAGAGCCAGAAATCAAAGTAAGCAGAATATTCTGGTTCACAGCTGCTGACATTGCAGTGATTTTAAGCTGCTCTTGTTCTTGGGCTGATTTAACAGAATGGGACGGGATATCTGCGGAGGATCCCCTTGGCGGAGAACTACTTGAGTTTTAAGCTGAATGAGAAATCAAAGCAGAGTTAGTGTGATGCTTTCAAAGAGTAAAACTTTATGAGACGTCTTGTCCCTTGAGCAGAGGCAAGATGGTGCTGGAGCCTTTTTGCTGTTTAAAACAAACCAGATAAATGTGAAACACAGTAAAAAAAAAAACTGCAAGAGAGAAGCGTTTGGTTGGTTTGTTAGTCAATCGAAAAGCTAACATACAGACAAACAAGTCACTCTGATTGGAATATAAAATCAATTACATTTAAGAATTGATGACAAATAGCCAAAAGAATTGATACCATTAGTCCTTTTGCATAAATGTGCCCTAATCAATGCCTCCCACTATGCTGTGTAAATCACACAGTATGACGCTCACAGCTCAACATCTGATGTCTGTTGCTGTGATTTCAAGCAAGAGTAGAAACACCAGAAACTTCCAAGTCTATTGTCTACCCAGAGCAGCACTTGAGTTTCATGTGTGTGATGTTGCTGGCCCTGAAAACCACAGGAATCAATAAAGGAATCAGTAAAGAGCTGGATTGATAGACAGAATCAACAATACATTGGTGTCGATACATTTTATCAGTTTCCATCCATAGTCACTCTCCCATCTCCTCCAGCAAAGAGGTTAATTTTTTGCCAGCGTTTGTCCATTTGTTTTTCGGTCTTTTTTTGAGATAACTCAAAAAGTTTGGAGTGGATTTTCATAAATTTTCAGGGAATGTCGTTTATGGTAAAAAGAAGAATTGATACGATTGTGGTGGTGATCTGAATCCAGATGCTAATTCAGGATTTCTTGAATGATTTTTTACAATCATTGGACAGGGCAGTTTTCCACATTTTCACTGATTCATCGACTAAGAATGTCAGAAATGTGTCTATGAGCACAATCATGGCAGACAGGCAAAAAAAATCAGATATGCTAAAATTTATGTTTGGTTGTCATGAGACATCCCAGATGGAATCTCCATTGAAGGTCACTGCATTGCACTCACAACTTGAAATGACTGTTTTAGTGATTTTCATAATTTTCGTAATTTTTGTGATTTTGGTTCCTGAAGCACTATGACTATGTCAACACAGTCTCTTGTGAATTAAGAACATTGAGTCTGGTAAAAATATTAGTGGCATTTGTATCATTGCAGTGTTGTTTAAGACAACATAGTAGTGAGGGAGCAAATTAAAGTTTGTGTAGGCATGTGAATAGTCCAGTTAGCAACAGTGAAAGCAGCAACAGATTAGCAACATGCACTGCAGCACTTAGTACATTTAAGCAGAAAGTATCATGTCCCATAGTGTGTCACAACGTGGAGAGATAGGCACAGAGTGTGATTTTCAGAAACTCCTAATTTAGGTCGTCAAAAAACATCCTTGATCCTTTTTTAATACCATATTTTAAAATGATACATTATAAAAAAATCCATCTGATATTATTGAAAATATGGAAGCTTACAGACCAGATCTAGGATTGCATTTTTTGAAGAGTTTATTCACATAACAGACAAGAGTTATCAAAACATTAAGAACAAACATTAAGAGATGTTTTTGCTATTTAATTTTGGGTTCATTATTATTTTCCTCCCTTTAAGTTCATTTGAGCCCAAAAAATGGTTAAAGCAACTGTCCTGAGTTTACTATTTGAACAAGGAAAAAAGACATTTGAGACGTGCATTTACGACAGAGCATGTGTCAGTTTACAAAATATGACAATATTTAAAAGTATACAGCAAGGGTAATGTCAAATGTTAAGTTGCTTTTGCTGAACCTGCATTTTTGCACTGCAGATCGTCAATTAAAAATATATTTTTTAATGACTATTTATTATTTCATTTTAATTATTCACCATGGTATCAGAACTGATATTGAATATTGAATTTCTTTACTGATATTGAAGTTTACAGTCCCAGTGGGATCACAGTGGGATCACAGCTTCTTAGGTTCTGAAAATCTCCTCCCTGGCAGTTTTCTCAAATGTGTGATTTTAAAAACCTTAAAGGCCTGTGTTTGCCTGTGGACAGAAGACCAACCACTGTGCTTTAAGAAGTACCGCCTACATGTGGACATGGACTGAGCCTGTGGGCGGAAGCTGAAATACACTATAAAAGCATCTACAAACTCCACATAGGAAGGACCTGCCTGACACAGATTCAGAACAGGAACCATCTTGCAGCAACAGCACTAACCACTGAGCCACCATGAAGCTCCTTTACTAATCCAGTATTGTCCTTCAGTTCGTGCATTCATTCAGAGTCATTTCTAGGATGTGTTTGCTTGTCTTGTTTTCTTCTAGATTATCTTCAAGGTTGATTTCAGGCTTTTTATTCATTTAATTAAAAACTGTATAGAGCAGGGGACAGGGAAAGGGATTAAGGAATGGCACGCAGAAAAGGAGCCTCAGGCAGGACTTGACAACCTCTTGGAGGACAAGAGCCTTCATGGGACAGTGAGTATCCACCTGGCCTTGGTGCACAATATTTTACTATTTTCAGAACAATAGGCTCCTCGAATCCTTTTCTTTAACAGTTTATCTTTCTGCCGAGTCCTCAACAGGTTTGGTACAGGTTTTAAAGTGTCATCTCTCAGTGACAACACTCAACGACACTCCTGTGACTTCAGCGAGCTGTGAACAGCCACTGCACTTGCTTTTGTTTACCAAGATAAAGCTCCAGCAAGGTACCCTGCCAAAAAGCATCTTGACTTTGGCTCCATGCTGTAAGCACAGACATGGCATTGATTTTTTTCTCTACACATCTCACTCTCACACAAAAAAACCCAGCATCTTACCAAAAATATCCAAGTATCCCATGATCCAGCTTGAATCTGTAATTTCAGAGAGTTATGCACTCAATCTTGAACTCCTCCAAAGTAGCTTTGGCCCACACATTTATTAATTCCTTAAATCACCTCTTCTATGCAGGGTTATGGCAACAGCCGCAGAAGAGGCTCACCCCTCTCCACTAATAAAGCAAATAGATGGATTTAGTTTTACGACAGGGTTTCATTGGTAAATGTCACACAGAGAGGGAGCATTTATTCACAAAGAGCCATTCATTCTCTTCTCCCTAAGCGGCAAATAGGAGGCATCAGGCCTGTGGGGACTGGGAGACTGGGACTGTTTACTATAGCCAGCGGCTGCACTCTGAAAGTCATTCATCAGAACTATTTCCCCTTTCCCAAAATCTCCTCAGCCTGGCTGTCATGACGCTGCCAGGATGAATAAGCGGTGTCGTCCTGTGTTTCCCTGTGCAAGCAGGGATACTCCGACTGCCCACAGGCTGTAAATTTAAATCTGCTGCATTCAGCCACAGCACTCGTACAGTTAAACTCCTCAGTCCTTTTCAGGTTAATGCAGTGATGTGTCAGACCTACTGGTGCTGATAAACTCATTCTTTTATAACCTGAAGAAGACACTTTTGAGATTCTCCCATTGAAAGTGCATGTACAGATCCAGGGAAATAAAACAACATGCCAGCTGTCTGTTTTAAAGCTAGAGGAAGGTTTAAATGCTCGTATGTGTCTGGTCTAACTAAACTGTCTACCTGTTAAAGCAGCCTTTCTCAGACAAAAATATAGTACAGCCCAGTCTAGAAATCTTAAACTTATCTTGTGCCAAACCCTTATACAACCATAACACGAACTCAAAGAGTTAACCTTCCTGTTCTTTCACAAGCAATAGATGTCCCAGGTTTCAAGGAGACATAGACTCAACAGGCAGAGAAGCAAGAGTTCTGAACTGAGGAGACAGGTTAACATAGTTTGATTAAATAATCTCAGTCTGGAGGCCAGCAGAAGCCTTGAAGAGCCCATTATAAGCTTTTTCAAGTTTTAAATGCCCATGAGTGTGTTTCATGTCCCCTCTGCATGATAGAGGACAAAAAGTCAGCATATTTAGGACTCTTCCTTCCCCCTCTTTTTATGGAGCCTCAAATGGCTTTTTTTCTCGGCCCCCTTGAAAAGACCTACCAGTGAGACATCCTTCCATTGCTTTGTCGTTAGTTTAAGCCTATTAGCTCCACTATTGTTTCTTTCTGTTTACAGTGTCGCGCCGGGCACTCAGTACTTCGTACTGCTGCACTGTGTCATGATGCTGTGATGTCACAGAATTATGTAGCTGGTGCAACCCTCTCTTCCTGGCTCACATCTTTGCCCTCAAGTGAAGGTACAGTGGACCAAACTGCGCTGAACCAAATCAGACAACTCAGTGGAAACACACACTTGATTGGCACTCGGAGTGGGACAAAAAATCGACATGGCAATTGCAGTCGTCCTACCTCCCGTGATATGATTATCAATCTGCTCGAGCCAAATATTGACATTTTAGTTGATAAATAAAATATAGCGCTCTAGACATGCTGTATGTCCCTGTTGGTTTATCACCCGGAGATGCTACTTGATAGCTCCTCAAGGGGGTGCTCCACACTTGAATGAGTGAAACTTGAATGGAAATTACCAGCCGAAGAAGAGAACATTTACAGAGTGGAAATGTCAGGCATCAGTGCGAAGGAAAGTACACAGAAGGATGCCCCAGTCACTTATAAATCCGAAGTATTGATGCAATTCGGCTTCTGCAACATTGAAGGGACAGACTAAATTGATTATTATGACATATTGTTGCTTTTTTTTTCTGTTATCGTAGAATCACTGCATTGTGATTATATCATTATCATGGACCATGTATCACGTATCTTATCGTATCATATATGAGGTACGTCATGACTTCTGGCCCTAATTGACACTATTGTTTTTGTTAAGTTATCACACTGTCAGATCGACTTTGAGACTTCTGTTTTAAGATGGGAAAGATAAATGTTTTTGCTTTCAAAATAATGTTTTTTCTTTATTCTATTCCCAGAAGCTTGCTTATATTGAAAAAAATCTTTTTTATATGTCACAAAATATATGTAGTTTAAACTTACTAAGGATCTATAAATAACTTCACTGATGAGTGTGTGTTAATAAATGTTTTTATTTTTGTGTTCCTAATTTATTTCTGTGACTTCAGTTTGTATTTTAAAAAGTCTCCAACCCAGCAATTTCTCCAGACAGAGCTCCACATGCTGGTTTTAAGGCTCAAAGGCGTCACACTGTGCTTGAAAGTGTTTTCTGTTTTTTTTTGTTTGTTTGTTTTTTTTGTCTGTAATTACTGAAAAATGGGTCAACATGGCCCTTTAAAGATTGGGCCAGCTGGGGCCTGTCTGTGTGCTGTTTTCATGTTGCCTTTGTGCCTGCTGGGTTTTCTCTGGCTTACTCCCATGAGGTAAAGACAGCCTGGTTTGGTTAATTGGTGACTTTTAATTGACTGTAGATTTGACTGTGAATTTGAATTGGTGTCTGTTTGTCAGCCTTGTGATTGACTGGTGACCTTTCATGCCTCTGGCCCACCTGATGTCACCTGGGACTGGGTCCGACCTTTCTGCCCCCCTCTAAGGATGAGCTGTATTGATAATGTATGGATGGAATTGTGTATTATTAGAGGGAAAAAAACACATCTTACAGTCATCCAAAAATGAAGTTGTTTACAAAAACCTACAAATAATTGCAAGGTTTAATTAGTTTGATCACTGTCCTCAAAGACGATGATAAATTACCTGGCTGTCTAGCGTTTTTCAAATATAAAGTGGTCTCTGTGTCTGACTGACATTTTTTCTGGCTCTTATAAGAAGTTGAATCTTCTGAGACAACACTTCAACTCAAGGGTCAGGATGAGACTTGTATTTTGATAATAAACTACACGAAATGTCTCATTTATTATATAATATATTTCAACATAAACAATGTATTCATAAGTGATAACTGAAGTTATGAATGCTAAAGCAGTGACACATTGACACATGATATTTATGAGCATCAAGTTTTCAATTCTTAGTTCATTTCATAAACTGTTTTTGGTTACTAGTTAACATTGTTATGAAGGTTGACCTTCTTATATGTAGAACCTGGACTTTTCAGTTAGATTGTGCTTCTTCTTGACCTGACACACAAAAGGGACTCTTTTATACATCCATGAGATATACTGCAAGTCCATCTGGGCAGCATCCCATAGAGAATGATTGGAAAGGGGAAAATATTTTCAGAAAAAAATGGAGGGTAATTGAACAAATATTTTATCTGGGATTGTCACTAAAGGCTATTTAGAGGTTTTCAGTCATTTCTCGCTTTAAGCTCAACTAACTCACATTGATAGAAAGTTGTTTTTTGCCTGTCAAAGGATATTTAAATGCTTGATCATTTTCTGACCAGACACAGTTGTTTAAGCCTGAAGCTCTGCAAAATGGATCAGCCTCATGACTGACGGGGAATCTGATGAATCCAGCTGCCTTGCAAAGTTAGATTCCTCTGTTGTTCTAGGATTAAACAAAGGGGTAGCTCAGGCTTAGGTATTAGACCACTTTCATTATTCATTAATATTACAGAGGACAGAATGTTCAGAGTTCTTGTTTTTGTTTTATGCTGACGACACTGTGGTTTATACCTTCCCTTTACAAGCCTTTTGAAGTAAGCATAATCAAGCACAGTTTGATTAAGCTTAGGTTCAACTATTTAAGCTTCACTTTGCTCTTATGCAGATAAAACAGAACTTACATGTTCTTTACACCCTCAAGCACAGCAAGAAGTACATTGTCTGAAAAAAGTTTCACAAGGATGGATGTTGTGTTGGTCCTTTCTTCAAAACTCTTTGCATTCTTACAAGGGATGCACAATATTTTTGGACCAATATCAGTATTGGCAGGTAACTGCCTAAAAAGGTCATATTTTCAGCCAATGTTTTGGCTGTAATGTTGGCAGAATGTACAAATGTACTATTATGGTTTACCTCACCTTCACCAAATCAGCTTTTAAAAGTCGAAAGTATAATTTATTTAAGAATAAAAATGTTTTTCTCTCTTCACATCTGTTTTCAACAAAATTAGACTGTTACCGTTGATAGTTTTAGCAAAGTGGCTTTGTGCTTTGGACAAAAAAACATCATTTAAATGTTGATATTAGTGAGTTTTCTTATATCTCGTGTCCATAGTTCTTAATTGATTCCAGCCAGTATGTTGCTAAAAGTTTTACCTGTTTTTTACTCTGGGAATGAATGTCAGCTCCATGATATGTTCTTGGTGCGCTCTGAGACCAGGAGAATATCTGGCATCATCATGGTACTGATTATGAGGCCAGATGTGGCAATAGCCATGACAACACAGGACATGATAGTCATAAATATGGACAAAGAGAAATTGTTTTAATATAGTCCTCAATTCAAAACCAAGTCAGCAGAAGAGGTAGAAAGAGATATCATGTCTCTACACATCATGGTTTGCTTTTGTTTTTACTGAAAGCCTCCAGGCAGAGGAATTCCCAAATGTTGGATTGAGAGCTACATGGTTTAAGAAACTCGAAAGAGACACAAACGAGAAAGTCAAACTTGTAGAGGCAGAAAGATCCAATATTTTGTTTTTATTATGGTTCAAGCTCCGGGAGCATTCATCCCTTCATTTCCCACAGTGTTCATGTTTCTGTCTGGTTTCACATGGTGCTCGACCGGACAAAAAGAGATTTTACTGGTCGAGTTTCACTTTTCCAGCTAAAATCACTGACTCAGCTGTGGATTAGAAGTCAAGCAACAGAAGTAGTTGCCCTCCTATTAAAGGATCAGGTTGATTATAGTTTCGCTCTGTCCACTTGTCAAAACATCCTTGGGCTGAATATGAACCCTAAATTATTCCCACAGGCACAGCCATCAGTGTGTTAATGTGTGTGTAGAAGTGTGACTGCTGACATGCAGTGCTCAGTGGTTTTGTTAGTGGGTTGGTGCTCTATTAGTGCAGTCCATTTAACCTTCTGTGTTAAACTGGCACAATACTTGTTCATGCTGTGATTTTAAAGGCTTTTTAGAACCACCGCCAGTTAGAGCCTGGAACATTTGACGTCAATTTCAGAACATTACTACAAGGCTGCTAGTGTTGATCACAATATCAACATGCAATGTGAGTGCCCACTCCTCTGTGTCCAGAGCAGTCCAACTATTATAGTTTACAAAGGCATTTTTACCAGCAGGAAAAGCAGACAAGTTCTCAAGGTCTTTTGCTCCAGTGGATCTCAACATACAGTCATTGTAGCATAAAGGACTAGAAATATGTCTAAATGAAACACATTAGTGTTAGAAAAGTCCTGGGTATATACACTCATGTTGCCATTTTATGAGCCTTTTCAACCTCTTTTTTTCCACAAATAGCTAATCGACCAGTCACATGACAACAACTAAATGCATTTATTCATGTAGACATGAAGTTCAAACCGAGCATCAGAATGGGGAAGAAATGTGATTTAAGTGACTTTGAACATGGCATGGTTGTTGGTGCCAGACGGGCTGGTCTTAGTATTTTAGAAAGTAAATATTTACTGGGATTTTCATGCACAGTCATCCCTCGGGCAAAAAAGAGATTATATCTAGTAAGCGGCAGTTCTCTGGGCGAAAATGCGTTGTTGAAACCAGAGGTCAGAAGAGAATGGCTGGAGTGGTTCAAGATAATAGAAAGGCGATAAGAAGTCAAATGCTCAGTCCTTACAACCAAGTTATGCAGAGGACCATTTCTGAATGCTAAACACATGAAATCTTAAAACAGAAGGGCTAAGGTACAAGAAGACCCCCCCAGATTCTGCCACTGTCAGTTAAGAATAGGAACTAAGACTGCAGTTCACACAGTCTCACAAAAATTGGACAATAGAATGTTGGAAATATGTTACCTGGTCTGATGAGTCCCAATTTCTGCTGCGACAGTCAGATGGTAGGGTCAGATTTTGACATAAACAAATGACACCATGGATCCTTCCTGCTTTGTATTAACAGTTCAGGCTAGTCGTGGGGAACACACTGGACCCCTTAGTAACAATAAAGCATGGCTTGATTTGGAAGAAGTCATATTTTAAAAGAAGTCTAAGAGAGTTAATTATTGAACAGGTACATATTTATAAGGAAGCTGAATGATTAGCCTTCAGTAATCAATGGAGAAGGGGTAGCAGTACATAAGTTTGCATTTCTTCTCCTTCCTCTTCGAATATGTAATCCAGCTCATGAACTGTTTTTCTTTTTGTAGGGTGTATATTTATTATGTTTATTAGTAGTTGTATGAGCTGTCTTTGAATGTGTTATTTTTAAAAAGATGTATTTGTTTAACAGCCTGAGTACTACCGTTGCCGTGTACATCCCTTTATGACCACAGTGTTTTCATCTTCTGATTTCTACTTCCAGGATAAAAATGTGCCATGTCACAAAGCTCAGATCATCTCAAACCAGTTTCTTGAACATAACAATGAGTTCAGTGGCCTCCACCATTACTGGATCTCAAGAGCAATAGAGCACCTGTAGGATGTGGTGGAACAGGAGATTTGTATCATGGAAATGCAGCTGACAAATCTGCAGCCCCTGTGTAATGCTATCATATTTATTTGAACTAAAATCTTGGGCTCAAACCTGGTACTAGTAAGGTATACCTAATAAAGTGGCCAGTGGGAGCATCAGAATCAGATAGTGGAAATGTGTCTCTGAATTGGCTAAGTCAGATGGAAACTGTGTGCCTTTCCTTTTGACTGGTGGTGGGTTGTATTGGGGTGGTTGGCCTCCACACCCATGTGACCCACTTGCCCAGACATTGTCATCATACTTGTGCATGTTTGATGGTGCTCTCCCTCTCTTCTTTGCTTATCTAGATCATGGGTTCACAAACAGGGGGTTTAGAGACTCCAAGAATGGGGTCTCAATATGCTTTCCAAATCCATTGTTTTAAGAAATGGATACAATGAGTTTAAGGTTGATAAATAATAGATGAGATTCTTGCTGATATGAGAGCAATATGTCCAAAAAATCCTTTAAATATAAGTCTGCACACAACACCACTAATGTTCGAGTCTCTCTAAAGATACACACACTAGAGTCTAAGGTATTTGCTTTTTTAGGAGTCACAGTTGAGAAGTTTGGAAACTCCGAACTATGTGACCAGAGTTTTCTAATATTTTGCACTTAAAAAGGCCCTCAAAGGTCTTAGATACCCCCATGTTTAGTTAAACATTTCCCTACAGACCTGATGATGACTGTTGCCTGGGGCCCTCTAATCACTAGAACCACTCCAGATAGTGCAAAAACAAAAAAACTTATGTTTACAGCCCCCACTATGTGCCTCAATATTCTTTCATGCTGTTGAAAGCATCTTATGGTATCCAACTTTCTATCAGTGTCTCCACCTAAAGCTTTCTGTGCTCACCATGCCAATTCACTTTCACTGACTCTCATCCATCTCATCAGTTTTTGTTCAGCAACACTTACCTGACAGGCTTTTTAATCCAGCCCTACGGCCCAGAAGAATGAGATGTTTTTGTTGAAGTTGCCTTAGTGACACTTGTCCCTTAAAGCAGCTTATGTACACAATTATCCTCAGAATTGTCTCTGTGAATCTCCACCTGCTCCTCCCTCAGCCCTCTGCAGCAACAACAATCAGACTGCTGCTGCCTGTGCTCTTATCCTTCACCACTCTCCACCCCTCCACCACCTCTCGCTAGCCTGCACCCTTGTGGATGCACTGACACCAAACATTCCCAGCAGGAGTCAAAGAAGACCCAGCAACAACCAGGAGAGACTGAGAATAAGACGATCAGAAACAACGGAGGGGGGAGGAAAAAGTGTACGAGCAAGCGAGCTGGCTTTAAAACTTTGAGGCAAACAACTGTCAGGAGAGGGAGCATTGTGTTTGTGCTCCAGTAAATAAACAGAGGATTTTATATTGCAGGTATTAAGGGTAAACAGAGGTAATGACTTGGGCTGGGGGCTATGGACCAGAAAATATATCTTGATATTTTTGATATTGAAGGGGAGATGTCATAAAAAAATGCATTTTTTTAGTATTTTGAAGATATATTTTTAACCTGGCGCAGCAGCGGGATCTGCCTGATTCATTGTCTGTAATCAGACAGATCCATATACCCAAGCTCTAATCTAGAACCACTGAGCTGCCCAAAGCAGCACGGCCCAATCAGTGTTCTTTAGAGCAGAAAGAGGTGGGGCCTACGAGCAAGATCACAACAAGAAGTGACTGCTCATACAGACATTGGCCTGTCATGTGGGTACATGCAAAACCACAGTTCAGTGTTCTGGATCAGGGTACATGTGGATTCAGCTAGGATGCCACTGACTGTTGAATGTCTGGTTTTGTCACTCTGTTGTGGTGGACGGGGTTTGGAGTTATATCATGTGGGGAGTGTGGGTGACAGCGATGCAGAATTCAGTGGCAGGTCCTGGGTCCTGTTGCTCAAAAGTAGGATTCAGACATCCAGGATAAATGACTACGCCGGGCTCATTGAATCCAAATCAAGAGGGTTCAGGCTCAATTGGTTACACAAAAGACCAAGCGCGGATGAGAACACATGGATTCATCAGGCCAGGTGAAACCTATCCTGGATCAGTACGCGCACACAATTCCTGAAACAGACCCCGTGATCGATCACAGAATCACGGATTCACCATGACAGCAAGAGCAGCGTACTTCTCTCCATCGGAGCAGGAAGTCCTCATGGAGGCAGATGAGGAGGTAAAAGACCTAATTAAAAAATAAGAAACTATTCCTGTATTATGTTTGAGAATATATCAATATATCTTAAAAAAGTGATTATATTGACCAGTCCTAGCAACAACAGAGGCAAAGTTTGCACATTAAAGTGCGTTTAAGAGACACAGGTGAGAAGAGGTTGTTGATTGGCAGGGTGGGGATCTTCACCTTGTCTCACACAGTTGACTCTACTTGTCAAGGTCCATGGTGGCAT
Source organism: Cetoscarus ocellatus (assembly GCA_037902135.1). Taxonomy (NCBI): domain Eukaryota; kingdom Metazoa; phylum Chordata; class Actinopteri; order Labriformes; family Labridae; genus Cetoscarus; species Cetoscarus ocellatus. Next base: position 437,491 of record JBAMNC010000550.1, read on the forward strand.
GCCCCACTTCTATCATGACCTGGAATGACAGTTTGATTAACTCAACAGTGCCTCGATTTTTCAGAGCTCCAGTGAACAAATCCCTGCCTTCAGCACAGTGAAGAGATACACCAAGAAATGTGAAGACCAATGCTTTATTTACTTGTCAGCATCCATGTACAGCTAAGAGCATATTTCTGTCCTCCAATCACTTTTTAGAGTGTTGGTTTCTCGTAGCTGTGATTGCTGTCCACAGACTCTTCTGTGCAGTATCGACCCTCATCCAGGCAGTTATTGCTTTATTTTCCTTCAACATTAGCACATTCACAGGTACATGTTTTCACCACATCCTTTATAACATACTGATCGGCTGTTACTTCATTCTTTAAATTAAGCTGCAAAAGCACTCCTTTCCTCTCATGCAGTTCTCTCGCTCTCTCTTACAAATATCCACGGGATACATACATCCAGCCTAATCTTAATATAAACATGTACACAGATATTTATGCCCCAGTGCACCCGAAGTCGTCTGCAAATGTACAAGCATAAAATAAATGCTTCATCTGCATAATGTATTTACACAGCAGGAAAATAGAGTACCACAAAATAGGCCGTTTGCATATTTGAGGTGTGTGTGCCCTGAAGTAGAAAGTGTGTACATGCAGCACACACGCTCTACACAAACATGTACAATACGAGTAATATGGTAAATACAAATACTTATTGAATGGTTTAAACAAAGGTCTTTTGTGAAGAAGGGGTATGTGTGGGGGTTTGCCCTGTTAGGATTTTATTGACAGAAACATTAAAGGGATGTTGATTTTTGACAGCATAATATCATTTTTTTTGTGTGGATCCTGAGGCGTGTCTGCTTGTCTGATGATAATAATAGGAGGAGCTCCAGGTAAAAAGGTCTGGAACCTCAGTATGTTATCTTAAATCACGGTACAATCAAGTTTGCTCATATATATGTGTGGCAATGCACTAAAGACTGTGGACACTGTTGGATAAATTAGGGTGTCTTCTGAAACTCAACTGTTACAATAGCCATTCAGAAAAAACTCTTAAACTAACTTTTAGTCGGCCAAGTAACAGAAAACAAGGTAGAGCGATGGCAAGTCTGAAACCATCTCATAGACAGCTGCAACAATAGACTTGTGCAGGAATGAGTCCAAAAGCACACAAGTCAGTTAGCATTTTAGCCCCTGGCCAAGACAATATTTAGTGCTTTTGAATAAATACCTGAAATAAGGTCTGTGATGAACACATGCAAACAAGCTTTTTACTTTTTGGATTTTGATCCCTTTTAGTTTATGTTTAAGCCTTTTGTTGTTATCTGCATTTGGGTCTATCTTGTCGCATCTTAGTTTAATTTTGGTTTCATACCCTGACACAATGAACTGATTATGAACTGTGCTGTGTGTCCATTGCTGTATATCATCTGGATATTGAACAAGCTCTGATGAGTGTTTGTAGTCTTAGTGATAGCCATAGATGTCTACAGACTCTAGACTTTAGACCTACTTGAAAATATCTGGTCTAAGGCACGATCATTGTCTGAGTCCTCAAGATAGGAATGCACTAGCTTTGTTCATGATCACTTCTCATTTCAGGATGAACACACCCTGGAGCCTGACAGGAGCCTATAGTCATTTGCAATTTGAGTAATGTGAGAACTCGGCATTGAAAAAATGCTTTGGGTAAAAAACAGAAAAGATTCCTGAGCTGCATGCTAAATCTCTTTGAGTTACAGAAGGACTTATAAGTGACTTTTTTAGACAAACATACAGCATGTATTCCAGCCTTGACCGTACCTGAAAGTGTCAGCTCGCTTACCAAAAGACCAACACGATACAGTATGACGTCAGGTGTCTGCTATTAAATTTCTGCTCCTGTCTCTGCCTTTTCATTCATCTCCAGTTGGCTTTAAAGCGAGCACTGCTCCACTGGCTTCACTGATTGAAATTGAACTCTTTTTCTCATTTGGAGGAACTGTCATAGCAGAAATCCGCCCAAAAAAGAAAAAAAAAAACAGCCCTCAACTGATTACTCTTATTCAAATGAGCTCCCAGCGATCAAGCAGCTAATACGCTGTGCTGTTCAATGGCATGAGATTGAAATTCATAACGTCACTTTGTAATGGATGCCGACATTTGTGGACTGTGAATGTTTCTGTAATTACATCCCTTTTTTGTTTCATTGTCGGGCCGCTGACAGGTCTACACTCCAGAATGTGCCCATAAATATCTATCCCTGTACTCTCTCAGTGTGTTATTCAGTCCCCATCAGATTTATGTTCAAAAGCTCACAAATTTGTCTCAATAACTGCATTCGAACGACAGATTCCTGCTCTGAAATGAAGATTGGGCTGCCTATGATTACAATGAAGTCATGTGTAATTTCCTTGCGAGCAACAGTTTTCTCAGGAACATGAAATTTTCGACTAAATAAGTTAGATGGCTTCAGAGTTATTCTGTCTGAATATCAGTCAGGCTTTTAAAAGTGGCACAGCACAGAGATTGCTTCTACAGCTATATCATTAACTTTACACTAAACTGACAGGAAATACAAAGAATAAGTTCCCCTCCAGGTGGACTTAAATGAACCCTTTTTTGTGAAAAAAAAAAAAAAAAACTGTTCTTAAGGGAAAGCCAGTTTGTCTTGCCATCTCCAGCTATGGTTCAAAATAACCAACATATATTCATAAAGATTTGAGTCTGAAAATCAAGATCTTATTGTTGTCATTGTCAACGTAGAGAATCAGAACACAAATATAACACAAAATGGGCAGAGGGAATCAGCAATGAAAGTTTATTGGACAACTTTTCACTGAAAATTAATCAAAAATATGGAAGGATGTTGACATGAGGAGGGCATAACAAGGGCATAACATTTATGAGCCCAGGCTGGAGCTGAACAGAGATTGATTTACCGTAGTTGTGCCTCCCCCATCCACCAGCTCACTTCAGGGGGCTATTATTTCACTCCCATGACAGTCTGCTGAATGCATGCTCAGTTATCCTCGGGGTTCCTTACGAACAACAGGACAGGCTGATTATACTGTAGTGTTTACCTCACTTAACCTACAGTAGGGTTTTTCTGTCTATCGACGCTGTTAATTGTCCACATGTTGATGCCTTATGCACATGAGACACAGTTTTACTTAAGTTTTAGACCCACTTTTATTGCACAGGAATGCACTGATGCCAATGTTTTGTTTGTTGTTTTATTTTCCTTCCACCTCCCTTGGTGGTGGATAGTCCCTCTTTCCTCATGATGCACACATGTAGCCTGCAATTTCATTCAGAGAACACAAAAGCCAGTACCTGATTTATAAGCTGGTTAAACAATTTTAATTTTAATTTTATTTTATTTTATTTATTGTCTCTACCCAGGAGGACTTGTTTTAGCCACCATTTGTTTGTTTATTTGTTAACAGGAGAACTCAAAAAGTTAAGAACAGAATTTGATGAAATTTTCAGACAATACTGGTTATGACAAAAGAAGGAAGTGAGTTGATTTTGGTGGTGATATAAAAACAGATGCTAATCCAGGAATTTTTTAAGGATTTGTTGAAATTCTGAGATTGGGCAGTGTTCAACATATTTGCTAATAACTCAATAAATTCTCGATGGAATTTTCTGACATTTTGAGGAGATGTAGGTCATGGCACAAGGATAAACTGATAAGATGTTGGTTATGAACCTTTCCATCACAAGTATATAACCAAAACTTCAGGTGATAATGTCATTATGTATATAATCATAACATGTCCATAAAGGCTGCTTTCCAAAGTCCAGGCCTTCTCTAGTCCGATAGAGTTTGAAAAAGGGTAGTTTTGTACATATTTACAGTAAAAGAAAGCTTCATTCTCAGCCTTGGTCTGCAGCTTTTCAGCAAACAAAAACAGTTGAGTTCTGCTGACAACCAAAAACTTCAAAATGTCTGTGACCTGCTCTGCAGTCATTCCTTGAGATATGCTTTTGGATTTTGGTTTTGTGCAATACAAATAACTCTACAGCACATTTTCAGTGCCAGAGCTAGAGCTGGAGTTTTAAGACTTACAGATTTTGCAGCTGCATTCCAGAGATGAAGAGAAAACCTCTTAAACCTCAGGCAATTCTCATACTCTGTCCCGAACTTGGATGAAGAGAAAGTTTCAAACTAGCAAAAAAAAGAGAAACAAAATCCCTTTAAGTATTTGCCTTCAAGAACACTGCAGTCATTAGCTGCTTCTTTATTGAAGGTTTGCTGCAGTAGCCAGAAGAGAATTGTGCATGGAGCTTTTTTCTTCAGTTTTATCCCAAAAGCTATAGAGCACATTACCTATAAATATCAGAGGCACCAGTGCACTAAATACTTTTAAAAGGAAGCTAAAACTTATCTCTTGGCCTTAAGCCTTTAAGGAGCTATGGCTCTGTGATAAAGGGAACTCTTTCTGCAGTTTGCTTTGCACTCCTGCTCTCTCTCCCAATCCATTACAATGTTTTATTTTTCTTGATTTATCTGTATTTTCATCCGTACTTCGCTTTCATTTTCTTATAGACTTTTTATTAAATACTATTTTTCATTGATTCCATCATTTTACCCTGTTTTAGTACACTCTTTGTTTACTTTCTTATAAAACACCCTGTACATGTAATGGACGTCCTTATGATTAAGCACTTGGAGCATTTCTTTCATTAAGGGTACCACAAAATGAAAGTTTGTTATTTAAAGTTCAGTAAAGGGCACACACTCAAAAATCAATAGCCTTCATTTTTCTGTGTAGTTCCAATTAAGGAACATTTTTGTATCATGGGGTTTCCTGTCATTTCTTTCCTCTTTATTGATCGAAGCGTGTTAGACAGTTTCTCGTATCCATTAGTAAAGTCATGATTTATTCAGCAGTCAATCAAACCCAGGCTTTATTTACATCTCAGATGCTAAGGTATTAATATGCCCAATATATGCTCCCTCAGCCCCCTCACAAATAACCCTGTTTGCTTTCATAACAGGTTCATTAGTGGGGCTCTTAAACTGCAGTTTCACAGCATCTTGCATTTGTTATTCTGCTGTTGGTACACTCGCTATGGGCCTGTGTTTCTCTGTCAAGCCAGTACATCATTATCCCTTTGCCCAGACAGATTAGTTTTGTTGCACAGAGCCTCTCCTCCGATATGTCTCCCCATGTTGATGAGCTGACTGGGGAAATGGGGAAGAACAAATGTTGCTAAATGCCACAAGTGTCAGGATACATCTCTGCTGAATTTTGATTTAACGCCCACCATGCTTATGAAAAAATTGTGTAAATAATCTGACCATGCACCAAATGTTCACCCTTATGTGCTGGCTGTTTGTGCTGTAATATCAAAACATGTTAATTTTTCTTTCTTTGTGTGCATGCCCTCTTTATTTTAATGCCACAATTGTGGGGGCGCAGTAAAAGTGACTTCTTGATCTCCAGTAAGAGATTATTGGCCCTGAGAAAATCATACATGTTTCTTTTTCCTTTGTAAAATTCAGATTATTTTTATCATCATGAACAAACAGCACCCTCTTGGTTTTTTGTGGAATTCAGGACCTGTTCAGAGTTTTGCTGGCAGATTTTTAGGTCTGTAAATGCTAACTGAGGGTTCTGAGTGGCATCATGGAGGACATTTGCAATGGTGTACAGAACATTGTCATCAGCATACAAATGGAAATTACAATTGGTTAATGAGGAAATTATTTTATCAATAAAAGTTGTTCTTAGCAGTGGTCCAATCACAGACCCCTGGGGAACTCCCTTAGTGATAGGGAGAAAATGAGAATGAAAATGAGAATTGTAAGCCAGTTATTACCAGTTGGGAGCACATTAAGTGTGTGACGTCACATGTAAACCACCAATTGGTTGAATATTTACGCTTGCTCCTGGAGAACTGGCAGCATAGTGCATTAGGCAGGAAGGCCTGGATTTGGGTTAGGCCTCTGGCTCTTTTTCAGGATGTTATGCCCTATTTTATCTCTTACTAGTCTCATACCCTGCTAACAGTCCTATTGATCAAATAGAGACAGGATATAGGTATAAAAAATGGCTGATATTATCCTTAACTTTTTTGTTACTCTGATTTAAGGCTGTTTAAAACTTTTTAGATGCTTAAAATCTATTAAAATGCCAAATAGACGCATGTTATATAAGGTTATATAACTTAATATTTACCTCCGCCAAGGAGGTTATGTTTTTACCGGTGTTTGTCTGTCTGTTTGTTTGTCTGTGTTCAAAATAACTTGGAAAAGTTCTGAACGGATTTGGATGAAATTTTCAGGAATTGTCGGAAATGGGATATGGAAGAACTGATTAAATTTTGGGGGTGATCTGGATCACCGTCTGGATCCAGGAATTTTTTAAAGGATTCTTTAACATTGCCAGATAGGACCATTTTCGCCAAAGTGGACCGAAGCTGCTTGGCAGAGGTCTGCGCTCTCTGAGTGCTTTTCTAGTTGCATTATTTGGCATGCAGGAGTTTACTTTTTACTTTTAATGGTTCCTCACAATAGTTATTACTAACAATAATGAATACTATGAGAACACTATACTCAGAAGCATCTTTAATAATTCAGTTAAACTCAACTGATGTACAACAGTCACACTTCATTGATTTTTTTTTTGTAAAAGTGACACTGTCAGGGCTCTAACTGGCCCCTGTGGTGATAGAGGTGTGACATCAATGCATTAAAGTAAACTCTGATCCTTCACAGGTAAAAGAAAGAAAGGAAAATCATGTAAGTATAAGCCATTTACAAATCAGACATACTGAAATAAAAATGACAATTTATTTTAAGCTCTATGGTGGTAACTTTTTGTTTTTAGAGTCTTCCTGTGGGCACCACAGAGGCTCCCTTAGGGCTACCAGGTGCTCACAGGCACCATGTTGGCTACCACTGCATTAGAAAATAAGCAAACACCTGCACATCGTCTCAACTGTATTAGAGGTGCCGTTGGTACGATTTTGGCACACAGCCAGCTAAGATGGCAATTAGAAAACTAGCACAGCCCCTCCTGTCCTGTTTTCTCTAACATCACTCCCTCACACGAGTTTAGCCTCTCCCACAAAAATGTGCCCGCAAACGTGACAGTGTACCCGCCGGTATCAAAAACTCCAGTACAATGAGCTGTTTACCGAAAGGCTTCTCAACGACAAGCAACACAGCTGCTGTGACAATGTCTGACACTGAGGTTACAAAGTCCCATGGGGGAAACAGGCTGTGCTTTCACGTATAAACTACATGCCAATAAGGTACTCGTCTAAGAGGGAATCTAAACATATTTGTTTGTTTTATATTATAAAACCGAGTAATACATCGCATTTTGCGAAACAACATAAGAGGAAAAAAAATAACTTACCTGTCCAACAGGTTTTGAAACCCTTGAGATCCCGAAGGGTCCTCCACCTCTCGAACTCAACGCCGACATTGATTCTTGTTTTATTTCGCGCACAGTCCTCCTCCCTCTTGTACTCTCGCTTTTCGGTAAGTTTTCCATGGTCCTTGTCTTTTTGGTGGAAGCTGCCTGGGGCATAGGTGGAATTGGCACTTTCCCGCTGCCCCCTGGATTATTGCTGTCCACCATTGTACAAGATTTGTTGTTGTTCTTCTTCTTCCTCATGCACATTCGAAGAGCTTTACAACCAATCACGATGAAGGACAAAGCACCGCCCCTCGACCAATCAGGATAGCCTCAGGGGCTCTTCTGATTGGTCAAAGATACCTGGAGCGGTCGAAAATTTTTGACAGCTCATAACAGAGACAGATGGAAATGCAAAAATCTCGCACTAGTGCAATTATACTACTCTCATAAAGGGATCTCAATGGATATTCCAACATTTGATCTAAATCGAACACAAAAAAATTAGCATTGGCTAGCAAAATCCTACCAACAGCACCTTTAATAAATAAGAATTAAAAAGGTGATGTGAGCAGTCTGGTCACAATCAGCACCTACCACACTGAGGCCTCTGATGATGATCTACAACCAAGCAATAAAAATCTTAGAAAGGAAACCAATCAATTCAATATAGCCACTTTATTTATCCCCAAGGGGGCAATTTAAAAGACACAGGAGCAGCACACATCAAAAACATCAAGTCACGTGTACTGAAAAAAATAAACATGTTAAACTTTGATAATTTCGTTAAATTCTCCAATCTTAAACTCATCCATACATGTTTAAATCCTCGGGGTTCTCAACTACTCAGTGGCCTTGTGGTTCCACTGAGAGTATCAGGATCTGTAACACGTAGAAAAGCCAGTGGAGACTGAAATGTCCTCTTTATTAAGTCTTTCCTGTGACAGGCTGCTTTCTCTGTTCAAGGCGTCAAAATGTGGAGTGCTTTACCTTCAGAACTTAAACTGAATCCAGACTGGAATCATTTTAAACTCAACCTGAAACAGTTTTTAAAGAGTTATTTGTGAAATTAGTTGAAGTTTTTTTTTTTTTTTTTTTTTTACAGTATTTATTGTTGTGTTTTGTTTGGGGTTTTTTGTCTTTAAAGGCCCACATAGGGACGTGAATTGCCAATTTGCTCTGGGTACAGATGCTGAAGTGTGTGGCAATGTTCTCTTGAAATAAAAATAAAACTAGAACGCACTTGAAGAGCGCAAACCTCTGCCAAGGTGGCTCACATATTGCTGTTACATCTATAAACAATAGTTCCACGATAAAGTTACCATCATGATATGATTCCTAGATCCTGAAAACCCACACCTAGCACTCAGAATCTTGTTGATATCATTATTGGTTAGACAGTTATTGAGCAAAAACAATCGTTCGCTAATGGCAGTCATCTGGATCACCACCAAAATCTAATCGTTTTTAAGTTGAGCCATTCCCAACATCTCCTGAAAATTTCAGAAAATCCATCCAGTAGTTTTTGCGTCATCTTGCTAACAAACAAACAGACAAAGGACAAAAAAAATAAACATACGTCAGCAAAAACATAACCTCCTTGGCGGCGGTAATAAATAAAAAAAAATGCAAAATGTTGCCAGTCTTTTTGGCACTTTAGATAATGAGAAGGAGTTTTGTGGATTCATTTCTCTTCCACATACCTGTGTCTATCTTGAGTCTTATTTGAAAGCTTTTAACATGTCATTTGTGTAGTGGAGATGTAGTTTTAACGTTACTGTAGGGTTGGCTGAGGATGTATTGGAGGGGCCGCAATATCTTAACAATATCTTTAAAGGGACCTAGAAAGCCTGGCAACACCCCTCCATGTGCTGCAAACATGACACAAAGCTGCATTCAATCAGGCACATCTAGATTCACCAGTTACATCTCCTGAATACGGTATCGTGGCCTCTCGGTGAAGCCATCATGTAACCATTCCCTGTGACAGCCTCACTCATTATCTCATGAGTAATCACCAGGGAAGATGACATGATTGTCCTCAGTAGGGACATCATGATGCATGTTATGTGGTGAGGAGAGTGAGGAATACGAGTCAGGGGGAGGTTGTATCCTACATGAAGCCAGAAATGTGGATGCAGATTAAACCGCTGGTGGTTGCATGATCTCATCTGTTACTGGTAATGCTTGACTCTCAAATCATGTACACTTATGTGCACAGTGTCATGTAGCCTGTGGGTGGGTGAGGCATCGACTGGACTAAAAAGCAGCCCAGTATCACTTAGAATAACACCGGTGTAGGAAGTGATGTGACCTCTGAGCGATGAGGCAGAAAAGTAGGAGTGTGAAGATCATGGTTGTGGATGAGCGTCAAGCAAATGTGAATTTAGATCAACTTCATTATCCCACAAGGGGAGGTTTGTTTGTGCAGAGATACAGGAATAAATAAACAGTGTGAAACCACAGAGCTAACAGAGGAAAACAGACACAAGAAGGCTATCAAATGAATATTACAAAGCACTCTAGAGCAGAAGAACTGCTCCAACAACAATTAAGTTTAAAAGAAAAAACAGTCAATCAGATTTGTTCAAGAGCTCCAAAGGCTTTTTGAAGAAGCCAGCATGTTATATAAGGTGTTAGATCAAGAAATGAAAAAGTTTGACTTGTTTGTTTACTTTTTCCTAGTTAGATAATGTTACAGATGAGTTTTTAGTTTATTCACAGTGCTGTTTCAAGGAGTTTTACCCACACCACTGTTATATTTCACTCTCAATATGAATGATAAGGAGACACAATTGGGGAAGGTTTATAGGTAGTAAAACTGACATTACGGAGGCAAGATGGGATCTACAAACCTGGGATAACCTTTCCCAAAATGAAGTATTATCCTTTAAGAAAATAAGCCATTTTTGCATAAGTAGATTTCAGTGTGAAATCTGCGAGGACAGAATATTTGTGAAAGTTCACAGTGCAATATGGCTTAGGATTGACATGAGAGAGAACAAGACATGTAATTCTCATACACACAAAGGCTGAGAAACACACTCAGAGTGCTCCAGTTTCTTGCTGAGGAAACAGGAGCACTCTTAGGGTTAGGGTTTGGGGCTGTTATGCCTCCGATACTATCCCTGGAGACAACTGAGTAACTGGGGTATTCAACTCGTTCCCTCCATTGCGTTTCTGCAAGGTTCAGAGTGGGGGCAAAGCATCGCAGGCGTAAATATGACGGCTTGAAACAGCGGTATGAATGGGGTTTTGGCCTGTTTCTAGAGTCCTTTTGACATCTACAACTCTGCGTTTTGACTTTTTAATTACAAAATCAGGGTAATCCATTCAGAAAATTCCCTGACTTACTTGTTCCCTCTTGCCCCCTCACAGCCTGAGTAACACAAACCCTGTTTTTGAACAGCTCACCCAGGTACATTAAAGAAATGTTCAAGGTTTCAAAGGTTGCTCCAGCAATCAAAATATCAATTTCACTTGTACACGGTCCTATAATATGCAATATTCTGACCTTGTGGAATCATTATGAATGTCCCAGAGTGTTTTGATTGCTATGCTTCACTAAGGGACTGTTGCAGAAGTGTACTGCTGGTCTTAAATGGACTGCTGATTTTGGTGATACCTATGATTTTCCTGCTGTCTTGATGAGGTGTTGCAGCCATGCTTAATAGCCTGGCATTACCAGATCTATTTGGAGTAGAAGATAATCCAACATTTACTCAGAAATTCTTACTTTTACAGGACATTTGCAAAAGTTACAGACTAACTTGCCCTGGACCCTATCACCAACCTGAGCAACTATTCACTTTGGGTAGCAACAGCTTGGGGGGTAGTTCAAACTAGTAGTTCATATGGTGAGTGATGAATGGCCTTGGGCGTATATATAGCCCTTTCCCAGTCTCTTTGGCTACTCAAAGAAATTTTACACCGCAAGTGACATCTATCATTCACACCCATTTACTCTCACATTCACTCACTGATGGTTCAGAGTTTCTATGTCAGTTGTCCATCAGTATCAGTGAAAACATTCACACACTTTCTGACCCATTTACATGCCACTGATGCAAGGAAAGCAAGTTGATGGGGTGGTCTGACATTGTTTATTAGCCAACACACACGCTACTTGATCTAACTGTACACTACTGTCCGTATTTGACTTAGAGTATGAGGAAGTAAAATGCCTTTCATCTACAGCAACCCTCTTTTTTCTTAATGAAAACCTCCCAGTTGAATCCAAAACAGGTCTGGTAACACAGAAAGCCAAATTAGTCTTGGATAGACCCTACATACTCTCTTTGCAAATGAAAAATTATCAGAGGTTTAAACCACTTGGATCCTCAATGTTAGACTGGAGTAACAGAGCAGGACCCATGAAAGTTCCCAAAACCCAAACCAATTTACAAGCAGTAAAAGTGTCAAATGTTAAAGTGTAGTGTCAGACTGTGCAGAGTATAATTTTGCTCTTTAATTCACTGATTTTATTCCCAAAGCATTAGTCAGTGAACTGCTTGAACTTGAACTTTGCTGGCCATGCTTGTGCTTCTCACTCACAGTATCTTCTCACAGACTGCCCTTACTTTCTTGCTGCTGTTTTGTTTACCTCAACCTCTGGCCTTGTGTCCAATCCTAAACATCATTGTGTTTAATTAAAAGTTATTGGTGTGGGAAAATAAAGCTCCTATGACCATTAGTGAGCTCATTAGGTTGAGTGGACAATAAGTTCACACATCGACTCTTGTTTCACGACTCATTGGTCTTTAGTGGGACACTTTGTGGTTCTTTGGCACAGGTTGAATTAAAGGTCAGCCCCTGTCAGAACAGCTTGCCGTTGGTCAGGAACACAGATAGAACAGAGCTGAAAAACGTTTATGCGGGATTATCCTCCCAGAGCTATGAATGGTACACTGACAAGAGGAGTCAACAGTTGTTTTGGAACAGCTTTAACAAGTTCAGGGGTCTAGGTTTAGCTTGTAGCCCAGTGCACTAAAGTGAGGTCATATGCTTATGTGTTTTCTATGTTACTAAGTGCACAACAGTCAGAGCAAATCAAGTCTGTTTTTGCTCACTAAACATGCAACTTACAGCAGTTCTTTCAGTTTGTTTAAATAATTTTCATTTATTTAAATTCATCTCAAATTTGATACAGTAATGAAATTCAACACTCAAAAACAGTTGGAGCTGGACCGGCTGGAAACCCCTGCAGGCTGTCAAGCTTCACACCACACCAGTGAATAAAAAATCTGCAAAGTTTGCATTGAGAATAGGAAACTTTCTTGAAGAGATCACATTTTGCCTTAACTCTGGTTTGTATACCCAACTTCATTGTCTGCTAGAGTTTGTTCACAATAGCCAAAGTTTGGAAAAACACAATCTGGCTTTCACATTAGCTGAGTTTCCTCTGAGTGCTCTGGTTTGGTTCAGTACAGTTTGGAGCGCTAAACCTTGATGTTGTTTGCATTTCCACCACCAACTGTACCTTCACTTGAGGGTGGGTATGTAAAATGGGGGGAAGGTTAGTGCTGGCTATATAACTGCATGACATCACAGCATTGGACACAGTGCAGCATTCAGAAGTAGAGACTGACACTTAAACAAAGAGAAACAGTGGAGGACTTCCAGTGGAGCATTGTTTCATGTGAATAGTAATTACAGCAACAGCAGTGAACAAATCACTCTAAATCGACAGCTTATTTAAACATGGTGTGGTGTGAGTTTTCATTTTAGCTGCTGCTGCATGGGAATCGGCGACTTGTGTGACCAATCAACAGATTGCAGAGTTTTTTTAGCTCCACCCTTTAGGGTCAGATCGGTCTCAATTTTAGAAGGGTGCCAACATTGGGACCAATCACTTGTAATGGTGTAGCAAGCAAAATTGAACCAGACTAATAAGTGGAAATCCAGCAGTAGTGCCCTGATCTGGCAGCAGTGTGGCTCAGTCCGTAAGGGCATGGGCAGTGTACCAGAAGGTGGCTGGTTCAAGTCCCTAATGAAAAATACTTGGAAGTTGGTTTGGTAGCTGAGGGAATGCAGAATGACTTCCTACCGCATTGACACCGGTTACGGCAGTTGGTAACGCAGCAGGAGGGGGTTGGAGTCCCTTGCGTAGGATTTGCATCCTTGCGCTCCTAAACTTAATTATACGTAAACACCTACTAATGAAGAAAAGTTCAAGTTGCTGGTGGTGCAAATGATTCATCACAAATGATGACTGGATAAGTGCCAAACTGGCATGTGCTCCCAAAACCTGACCGGACCTGATCCCCTGATCTACCTCTATTTTCACTCTGGCTGAGACACTCTGTTGGACCTCTTGTCAGTTTAAGGCCCCTTCTTCCTCCTTGGCCCTGCCTGCTCTGATTGATTGACTGATGTTGAAAATGAGCCATTTCTAGTAGCTGGGTGCTACAGGCGTTATTTACAGGAGGAGGGAATTCTGCTGCCGTGGACTTTGTTGTCTTGTGAATTGGAATACTCTATTGTGCAGAGGAGACTTTTAAAGCACAATAAAGAGCATATAAAACCCGAAAAAGCATAAAATAGTCTCTTCAAGGGGGCCTCACTGGACAGAACTTCGCATATAACAGTGAATGACAGCTGCTTGCCCATCCCTCATCCTTGCGGTAGTTACCACACTATAAAAGCATAACTTCTGCTAGCATTTAGGTTCTTAATGGCTGGTTAAATGTGGACTTCATTCTTTATATTTTCAAATGTCAAGCTTTTTAGGTTCTTTATGTTTTGAAAAAATTGTAATCTTAAGAGAAAAGTTAACATTGTACATTTCTTTCATGATATTGCATTATTTATATAACATGATGGAGAAAAATAGTTGGTGGGCAAAGGGCTAATTCTACAATTACCAGGGCACAAAATGGTTTTTAAAAGGAAACTCAAATCTATATTACATTCAGTGATCATACATGCACTTAAGAGTGCCATCTGTTCAGTCTGGATCTTTATTCCAGTTGTCTGTCTAAGTCTGTCAAATCAGTTGTTGCATCTCCAAGAGAAAGAATTAACTTTCATATTATTAAATTCCCAGCAGCTCTGAAGGACTTAAATCAAACAAACAAACGCCAGAATGGCTTTAGTTGAATGCCAGACGTGCCTTTTATAGAAATAGGCAGCCATCTTTGCTCAAAGTGTGTCTTATTAAAGGATACTCACATGAATGAGGCTGATTGCAGGTGAAATTGTGTCTGTGATGTGAATTGCTGGTGGCAAAGGAGCACTAAGTGTCTTATGTATTATGTAAGGGATTCAAGATCACTTCAGTTTTAAAAGAGATTTGAATAAGACAGTAAAAATAAAGCAGGGGAGGACTTTTTCTCAGTGAACACTAGGCACACAATAGAAGAAAGAATCAGCTTATAGAGAGGGTGCAGCTTTTGTCAACAATTCAACACATAATTGGAGCTCCTTGGTGTTTCAGTAATCCGGCCTTATTCTTGCTCCATGTTATTAGAACAAGAAGTTAAAAGTCTGGCTAAGACCAGAGACAATTGTCTGTCTGTCCTCATATTGTCTTTTCTGGACTCTCATGTAGAGGCATACCTCAGGGACACTTAAGAGTTTTCCTCAGACCTGGCAAAAATATCCACTATATATCAAGGGTGTATTAAGAACACTTGGCGATCATAGGTCAAAGGTCAGGATCCTCAGTCCCTCTTGATCATCTCTCCAGAACAGTTCAGCAGTTTTCTTCAAAATTTGTATTAATATCTACTCTGACTCGAGGAGATACAAGTTAGATTTTGGCAGACAGGGCTCATAGATTAAATCATGAGGTCTAATTATCACCCCTTATTAGTGAATGTTATATCTTGAGGACACTTAAGAGGATTTTATTCAAACTTTACAAAAATGTCCTCTTTGACTCAAGGATTGTAATTATAGATTTTGGAGGATAGAAGCAAAATCTTAAGCTTTTTACTCATTGTTCTCCCTTGCTTGTAGACTTTAGATTTTGAAACACATTGTGGGATTTTCATTCTACCTGAGTAGAATATGGAGGTCATGGGGCAAAGTCAAGTTTGTGAAACCTCATGTTAAACCCTTGCTTATAAATATAAACTCTTAAAGACTGAGGGAAATTCTTCAAACTTTGAATGAATGTCCACACTTACTCAACAATGAACAGATTCAATTTTAGCAGATACACCATAGGTCAAATGTCAAGGTCACAAGCCTTATATTTAATACTTGGTTATTAGTGCTTTTCACAAACGTCCATTCTGTCTCAAGCATGAGCTGTTTTGATTTTGGAGGTAAAAGGTTGAATCCTAACCTTGCAGTGCAGCTGGATCGGCCTGATTCGATGTCTATAATCAGGCAGATCCATCATGCAAAGCTTCAAGCTCAAATGATTGAGCTTGGTCTGCCGAGGCACTGCCTAATCAGCTTCCTTTGAGTGGAGAGAGGTGGGAGCTACAAGCCTGATAACAGCAAGCGTATGAACAATGACTATGCATACAGAGAGTAACATATATGTTTCCTCTTTAAGGAGCAGTTTTCTAAAAAGAAGACAACATTTCTTCATTAAATGAAGAACAAACACCTACTACTTCATCTGACTGGCCTTTAATAAGTGTGATTGACAGAATGATCATGCAGTCACCTTCTGAATATGTCTTTAAAAGCCCTCCCCACACACTGTCTTTGCTCTGTGCCCAGATTGACTTGCGAATCATACATCCTATATAGTGAACTGTCTCAGTGGTGTGTCAGGTTAGTCAAATCTATAGAACGTCATGATCTTTCCCCACTTGTGAATGCAATAGCTCAAGAAAGCTTTCTCTCAGGCTTGACAAAAAGATTCGCTCTAACAGAGATTAACTGATTAGATTTTAGAAGTACTACTTCGTGGCCATTGTGCCCCATGATCGTTCCATGCTTTTGAACCAATATCTTCAGATCCCTTTTAGAAATTTTTTCCAAACTTTGCACAATTATGAACTCTGATTCTAGCATCAATTGATGTGGTTTTGGCCGCCAAAGATCAGGATCTTTGTGCTTCAAGTTCATTCCTTGTTTAACAGGTAACAGGTGCTTCTTGTCTACAGATAACATGAGTTTCTCTGGTCATGTAGTTTCCATAGTAAATGCTTTTTCATTCAGAGCTGTTGTTGACCCATCTTCAGAAGTTTTTCCTGTGCACACTCCATTAAGTACAAGTGTCCAATGTAAATGGCTGTCATATTTGCTTAAAAAAATCACACATTTAGCAAGTCTTGTAGCACTTGTGTGTCGACCAAGTGCAGCAGTATATAGCTCTACCTTCTGTGCCAACTCTTTCTGTAAAGACGCAGATTTCTGTAACTGAGACAAAAGTTCAGGTTAGAGCCATGAACCTCATACAACCCAAAAATCCCCAAACTATCCCCCTAACTCTCCAGTTTATTATACCCAACAGGGGACTTAAATCACCAGGTGCAAGTTCTGGTAGCTTTTTTTTACTGCCTCCATTTTACTGACAGTTTAAGTGGCTTGTATGATCTTGCCAAAACCACTCACTCTTTTCCTTGCTCCAGTTTCTTGTGTGACTTTTTTAAGGGGGTCGATATTGTCGTTTTTAAAAGTCAAGCAATTACCTGTACCATAGCTGCAAGAAACAGGATGTATCCTTCAAGAGAGAAAAACCAAGACAAGAAAAAGTGATTCACATTCATGCTCTCCTTTTCCTTTCATTCAGAACCATTTCCTGCTCACCTTCTCCACCTCAGATAAACTGCACACACAGATGTACACACTGCAAGATGAGGTAGGAGGGAGCATGAATCAGTCCTACAGTACACACCACCCAGTATTTTTTCTGAACTGGAACACTACGTGACGATGACCAACCAAGCATGAACCACCGCTTAACCATTGTCCCCCCCAAGAGAGAGGGAGATGGCATCTGCAGACTGCTTTTCAATGGTGCATTTAAGCTTCTGCCTCAAACAGGTTTTCTCTCATCACTGCCTAAAATGAAGCTCAAGGGTCAAGAAAAGCCATTAAATCGGATTCAGACTCTGTGGTACTTTAGGGAGGGCTCTCAAGATGTGCATCATGATTTGCATTAATTTACCTGCAGCATCTTGCCCTTTGTTGTTTTCCCCTCAAAACATCTTTCACTGAATGACATCAGAGGAGTGACAGCAGGGAATGTCAACCAGCATTTTGTTTACACCCGTGCGTCACCAAAAATGGGTGCTTAACCCCTGTGAATGTTTTGCCTGGGTGTGCGGTATTTAGAATTCAACTGGTGGAGCAGTAATGAGAGCGACTACAGTCTCTACAGCATTACCTTCTGTGATGCAGAGTTCAATTTGGAGGAGGAATACAAAGCTTAAGCCTGGAGGGATTATGGTGGATGTATTTGGTGGCGTATTGTGGTTGTTTGCCTCTGGGTGTGTGCGTGATTGGCTCGAAGAGGGAGACAAATGTTTTGTAGTTTGCAGTGATTTCATTCAGCAAACAGCACTTAAGAGATAAAGAAGAGAGGGAAATGTCAGATATGGATGCAAACAGAAAGAACTTGAGATGTAACCAAACAAATTGTAGCGTTTCCTCTGTAGTGTTTAAAATTTCAATAAGAGAATACCTTCAAGTGAGTCTGGGAAATTTCTCTTATTTAAGATATTATAAATTTATTTTGAATTCAGTTGTAGAGTGGCAGGAGGGCAGGATTGTTTCTGTCCAGTTAATTAGGTGTTTAAGGGTCAGAATTTGCATTAACCTGGATTGCTATTAGGGATAGGACAATTATGAATTTGTTGGGGCCACAGTTATTGTCACAGAAATAATCTAAGTTTACGATTAATCTTCATTATTTTTAAATATTTAAGCAAGACCATAAATACTTAATAAGCTGATGGAATAAGCTATGGGACTTGGTGTCACTTTGTTTATGGTGCATGTAGATTGTGTGGCGCTAGAAATAAAGTTCCAGTCTGTTTTTTGGGATTAGAGGGAAAAAACAGTGTTAAAGAGCCTAAAGCATTAATTAAGCGGGACTTTTTAAACCATGGTTAGCCGTGACACTGTATAGTTGTCCCATCCTTAGTTGCTGTGTGAGAATGTTCATAATTGCTCATGTTAAAAATTACATGAACTTGTAGTTTTCATGTACTAAATACCCCAGATTCACCTGTATTTTCTTTCTAGGCACTATGTTAGAGCCACTGACACTCTAAAGGGACACACCAACATTTTTTTTGTTGTTTTCATATCTTGCCTCACTTCTGAGTCCATGACAAGCAGATAGACACCATTCTTTCCACTGCAGTAACAATGAAGAGACAGGCAGAACTTGCCCACAGCTAATTAGCTTAGCTCAGACACTGGGAGTCAATGGGTAGCGTTAGCCTGCCTCTGCCTGTAATCATCAGATAAACTCTTCATCGACTCTAAACAGTCCTGTGTGCTTGTTGTTACTCGTTTTTAGAAAATGAAGAGTTTGTCTTCATCCTGCTCCATCGTAAAGTGCCTTGAGATAACACTTGTAATGAACTGACAAACAAAGATTGATCGATTGACTTTTACAGCATTATGTTACATCATCTATTTTTGGACTAAGATTAGCTCTTAATGTAGTTTTCGAAAGAAATACTTACAAAACTAAACAGCATGTGCAAACCACCACGGACGTGATTGTAAATATTTTAACAAGACAAAGCCTCTGTTTACGAGTAGAAGAAGTTTGGTACAAAGGTTTATAGCCGACTTTGTAAGAGAGAACAAAGATAATTTCTTTGAGATTTAATTTCAAAATGTATTTCTTTCAGAAATTACATAAAGTGCTAATCTTAGTCCCTCTAAACTCCATTTAGAGTTGCCAAAGAGCTTATCTGGTGACTGTAGGCAGAGGCAGGCTAACACTACCCATTGTTTGAGCTAAGCTAATTAGCAGTAGGTGATCTCTGCCCGTCTCTTCCTTGTTACTGCACACACAGTCCAAAGAATGGTGTCTATCTGCTTGTCATGGACTGGGGAGTAAGTCAAGACACAAAAACAAAAAAGTGTTGGCATATCCCTTTAAGGCCCCCTTCCCCAGATGAGCCCAGCCTGCTCTGACTAGTTGACCCGTCTTCTCTGTGGTAATTGTTCAGTTCATTGCTGCCCAGTGCCAATTTCCACTGATCTATATTCTGATCTGCACAGGGCTTATCACCAATAATCAGTGGACTTGAACTACTGTCAAGACAATGGTAGGATGTCACACTGGTAGGTCTGTGTGGGGGTCCTTTGCCAGGGACTTTCTGTCTTGCACTTAGAAGTACTCTATCACCCAGAGGACATGTTAAACACACTAAAAGGCATATAAAGTAAAAAAAAAAAAAAAAGGTTGATATGGGCTTTTAAAATGTTGTGTTATGATCTAAAATTATCAACCAAGGAACATCCATCTATCCATTCATTATCTATATAATTTTTCCGTTTCAGGTTTGCTGGAGCCTTTTCCAGCTGACATTGGGCAAAAGACAGGGTACACCCTGGACAGGTTGCCAGCCAATCACAGGGCCAATATGTAGAGACAGACAACCATTTATTCACACACTTTACCTCTAAAGGTCTCAGTTTTGCTCTACTAAGCATCAGTGTTTGTCACAGTTAGGACCGTTTGTAATGACTGAAATTGTCTCAGCATTCCCAAAGTTAAAGGATAAGTTCGTTTGCTTGACACCTGGACCTTATTTTTTAGGATTAAATACGCTTGTAGACTCACCCAGACAATTTTGGCGGAGCTCGGAGCCGTTTTCGAGCAATTTAGATCTATCCAACTGCATTTTTTCTCATGCCATAGTAGCAGACGGGGCCAGAAATCGAAGCCCCTAAATTAGACATTATCTGCTGCGAAACTCGCTCATTTCAGCTACATTTTATAAATGAATGGCCAGTGTTATCACCATGTCAGCTCAACTTTGTTGTTATGGTCATCCGGGGCTTTACAAGGATGGGTAACTTTTGGTGACGTCAGACAAGAACTTGAGTAGAGCCGCTGTTGTTGCTAGGCTACACAGCTACACGGCTATTTTTGTGCAACATGGCGGAATATTTATCCGATGTAGAAGTGTCTGACGCCGACTTTGAGTATAATGGATGCCCGAGGATGCAGAGGGAAAGAGCCGAACAGCTGGCCAGAGAACAAACAACCATTGCACGTCCATGAATGGGGGCTAACTGGTGGTGTTGTTGTGGACATTGCACGGCAAACACAACAGAGGAGGAGTGCCTTTGCTGCTCAGAGTGGGACTTGAGACCAGAGGAAACACGTATTGATGCCCCCCAAAATACGATTTCTGGCCCCGTCTGCTACTATGGCATGAGAAAAAGTGTTTGTTTACACTAAAGTCATGTTTGACCACAGGAGATTACAGGCTGTGAGAGTGGAGGCCGTAGTTGTTGGTGAGTGAGTCGGTTTGTGTGGTGTCCTTATCTATCCCTTTGTGGCACACCTCACACTAAAAGAACAAAAATGTTAAATCTGACATTATTTGTTGTCATGTGTGGGCATGTTTGGTAAATATTGTCCAGCCCTAGTATGTGTGTCCAAGCATAGGTGTGTGTTTGTAATTGGCTTGAAGAGGAAGACATTAGCTTTCAGTAATTTCACTCTGCAGACAGAACTATGATGATAGATCAGAGTGGAAAAGCCAAAAGTCAGACGGAACTTGAAATTTCATCATGAATTATGTTGTATCTGAACTCCATTGTCCGGTCAGCCTCTCCTTGAATTTTTGATGGATTGAAACCCTGAACAGCTGTAGAGAAAAACGTGATAAGTCTTTATAGCTGCGCTCAGCCCTCTGGACTATATCTAAAGCAGCTCTGCGCGTCTTAAAAAATAGTCCCCATCACAGCCACAAGCTGCTGCTGAGCGCGTGAGGACCAAGCCAAGCTGCGCGCGCTTTTCTCCCCTCTCTCCCTCTCTCCCTCTCCTCTCCAAAGTCTCTGACACACAGCAGCCATCTGAGAGCGCAGAGGCGAGTTCAGGCTCATTCACTGAGATGTGACCCATGTTACGAGCGCGCAGCAGCCGCAGCCGCAGCCTTTGTCCAAAATGTGCCAGTGCGACTCCTCCGGGTCGAAAGCTGGCTCGAGATCGCCGGGCTCCCTTGCCGAAGCCGGGAAGCTCTTCCTCAAACACACCACCTTGCATGGACTGAGGCACATCTTCCTCAGCGGCTCTTACCCGCGGAGGGTGGCGTGGCTGCTGGCTTTCCTGGCGGCTCTGGCTCTGCTCTTCACCTGGTCGTCAAACAGAGTGCGGTACCTGCTCTCCTCTCCGGTCTACTCCAAAGCGCACATGGTTTACGCAAAGAGGCTGGTGTTCCCCGCCGTCACCATCTGCAACCAGAACCTGCTGCTGCCCCGGCGCATGAAGAAGACGGACATATTCAGCGCGGGGAGGTGGCTGGGACTTTTTGGGAGGAACTGGCAGGTGTCACCTGCGGCCAGAGAGGCGCTGACACCCCTGCGGGGGGACGGAGGAGGGGAGAGCGCAGCGGGGGCAGAGCCGCCCTGGTCTCCACTCTCACGGATTTTGGACTTTAACCACTTTCTTCCTCCCCCGCGGGAGTCCCAGCCGTCCATGCTGCAGCTGCTGGACCGGCTGGGACACCAGCTGGAGGAGATGCTGCTCTATTGCCGCTACCAGGGAGAGCTGTGTGGGCCGCGCAATTTCAGCACCGTGAGTGTGTCGACAAAGTTCACTTCTTTTGTTTTGACTCCCCTCCCCAACAGGTTGATGCAGCTTTTTGATCAGTACAGGGATGTACCAGCTTATGTGGCTGTATCATTTACGTAAGAGTCTGGGGCCTCAAGCTTCAAGGGGCCTCAAGATGAAGTAATTGAGCGTCAAATTAAGCAGCCGTCATGCCTTTTACTTATTTCAATAAATTAAAACGCAAACTGCAGCCTCACAGAAGTTGCACAAATAGGCTTGCAGTATTTTCAAATATGTCGAACACCAGCCCATGGTGAACCTAATTTTTCTGACCATTGTCATGTTTGTATAGAAAAAAAAACCCATCATGTTTTTGCCTGACATAATCAGGGCTGTGCGGTGGTGCAGTGCTACTGCCTCACAACAACAAGGTTGCTGATTCAGCTCTTCAAGTCAGTCAGAGCCTTTCTGGGTGGAGTTCCGTGTTCTCCTTGTGCATGTGTGTGGTCTCTCCAAGAATTCCAGTTTCCTCCCAAAGACCAAAATCATGCCCATTGGGTTAATTGGTAGCTCCAAACCTAATTAGCTGTGACTGGGTGCGTGAGTGGTTGTCTTTACATAACAGCCCTGTGATTGACTGGCTACCAGTCCAGGGTAAACCTTCCCACTACACTCAAAAGGAATAAGCAGTAAAGATAATGGATGGATAAATGATAAAATAAACAGAAAAGATGAGACATGTCCTTAAAATGTAAGCACTTATTCAGATTATTGGGGTGTTAAGGTTTTGCCAGATCCACGTTCAAAAGTTAATTAAAAGAGCATTCCAGCAACACCTGTGTCATAAAGTCAGTGATCCAGGCTTGAATTAAGGATTAAGACTGTCAGGACAATTGTTTTATCTGGTGATAAAAAGGAAAACTATTTAATTATTTTCCATTTTCTCTCCAATTAGTTTGTTTGTTGCCACTGGTGTACTTGCACAGTCAAGATAATTGTTTTTTTTCTTTGAGATAAAATAATTGTAGATTTCTGCACACTTGTACAAACAAGCTTGCTCACTCCTTCTCAGTTCAATTCAATTTTTTAAATGCTGCCTAAATTTCATTACCCATAAAACAATATAATCAGAAAAAATGTAATTTGATTTCCAAAACATGATAAAAATGCAAGGAATTGTCACAAATCTTTAAATTGGGAAACTAGGTTGGCAATTTTTGGACAGTTGGTTCTAACAATGTGAATTTATTTGTGCAGTTCTTAATGTGTCCAGAGAATTTCTTGCAGTGCATTTAGTTATTTAGCCTCTCTTTTCCTCCTTTCTCTCTTTTCAAAAATGTTAAGGCAGATTTCTGCACACTCTCAAAATTGACCGAATAAGTTGACCTGTTCCTTGTCTGTTTCACACACTTTTACAAATGTTAAGCTTAGTTGTGCAATTGCAAAAACCTTCAAAGCAAATTCATTCATTTAAATATAATTTAATTTCTTTAAACACGGTACATCTAAAATTGCATTATGATGCTGTCTGTATTGCACAAACAGGTTGGTGATGTTTGCATAAGTGGGTTGTGCTAACATGGCTAACTTCTTTATACATTTTGAACAGTGCCATGAATTTTTAAATCTTTCTGTAATAAAATTGTGTTATTCTTATTTTTTTTTATAAATGATTTTGTGTTTTATTGTGTCCAACCTATTTGCACATTTAAGACAGGGCTTTCTTTTGAAAAATACTGTAGATATACCCCTCCCCTCTGTCACAGTTGCATTATTTAGTTGACTGGCTCTGCCCCAGTTCTTCCCATTTTCTCCAATGTTGCAAAACTAAAAAATAACTCTTAAAATTGAAAGAAATTCTGACACTGTTCAAACTAAACTGCATTAAACAAGTTGGCAATGTTTACACAAGTACATTTTTCACAGTGAAACCTATTTGTGCAAATTAAACAGTGTTTAGAACTTCTTTCATTGCTAAGTTGAAATTGTTAGTAATTGAAATATTTTTTTTATGTTATGTTACTTTGATTCACTGTTGCGTATCTGTTTGCACATCTAAGATGGTGGTTTCTCTATTGTGGTCGACAAAGATTTCATGCATATATCTGCAACACCACAAAATTGAACAAATAAATTGGCTTGCTTCTTGCAAGTTTCACCCTGTTTTCAAATGTTGACAACTTATTTGCGCAATTTCATTGCCAATTAAAGCAAATTCATCAAATGAAAATGAAAAAAATGTATGCTTAAAAATTGCCCAAAATGGAAAGAAACTCTCTTGACACTGTCTGCAACAGTTGGCATTGTGTGGAAAAGTGCATTGTCATAAAAAGCCCGCTAATTTTGCAAATTAGACCACTTTAAACACGTTTTATGAGAATTTCTAGTGATTCTAAATGTTTTTGTTGTAAAGTTTATGATTATTTTGCCTTTTTCCTAAATTATTTAACCTTGATTTATTGATGCTAAAATGCGCTCTTTCTCTCCTCTGGTTGATGTTGTAGGCAAATTCCTGCACATTTTTTAAATTACGTGAATTATTTGGCTGTCCCCTTGCCACTTATCAAATGTTGACATCTTATTTGGGCAATGTTATTTCCAAATAAAGCAAATT
Organism: Cetoscarus ocellatus; assembly: GCA_037902135.1. Classification (NCBI taxonomy): domain Eukaryota; kingdom Metazoa; phylum Chordata; class Actinopteri; order Labriformes; family Labridae; genus Cetoscarus; species Cetoscarus ocellatus. The sequence goes on from JBAMNC010000550.1 coordinate 462,103, forward strand.
AATCAAGAAAAATAATTAACAGCTACAAAAAGTCAGCCTCTAAGACTGTCACACAAAAAATTGCTTGTGTTTGGGGAGGTAGCAAATGGTCAGATCCACTAATTACTAATCTCTTGTTCCAACACTGGCAATTAAATAACCTTGTCTTCACTGAAAACATGACTGAAGATCAGCTCATCTCTGCACTTTAAAGGCCTCTCAAACACCTTTAAATTATCTTAATGTCCTTTTGGACATGGAGAAAGGTCTTATATCAATTTTTTGCTGAGGCCTTTACTTTACTAAAACCACCCCTGCAGCGAAGTTCAGGTCTTTGTTTTGACCTCCACCCCTATCAGCAGGTTGCAGCAGCATTTGGGGGTGGATTTTTTCGTGATCATTGACTGTGTCAGGAGGTGGCATGTGCTCAATTGCCTGTTAGTATCCCGTGTGTGCTTCTCACCATGCCATTAATTTGCTGTGAACATGTGCGATCTCCAGGATGAGCACAATACACATTCCTCTGCACTGTTGCTTGGTGATGCGCCTCAGTAGTTCAATTATCTGTATCTATAGCTCATAAAAACTGGCCATGAACGTGCTGCTATTATAACTATGTATGGACCTCTGCAGTGTGGCAAGTTTACAGATTTATCTTGCATAATTGGATTTCAGCTCATCATATATCTCTCTTATAGGGCTGTTTTATTTATGTACTCCGACGAAATCAACTGCTTTTACTATACATCAGTCTTGGCCATTTTATATGCATCTCTTCCTTTATTCCTCCCTTTACCTCTGCCTCTCTTTTCTTGTGCTTATCATTCACTTTGACTGCTTCCCACTATGTGAGTGTTGATTTATTTTAGAATCATGGAGGACCATAGATATTGGAAAAGTTTGGACCAATTTTTAACATTACAAACCTCATAAAGCACTCACTAGAGGAATAAATGTGACTTGAGGATGCTAAACTTGTCAGCTTGCTGTCCCAACATGTCTTTTTGTGTCTTAAAAACAAACAAAACAATATGAAGAAGAATGTGAGTAAATCCTGACTTAGAGGAAGACATTATAGTTAAGTTTGACATGTTTTTGAGTGCCAATATGCAACATGCTCACTCTCATCAGACATTTATGCAAAAGTGCTATTTATCAGCTTGTTGGCTCAGTCTCAAAGTGTGCTGTGTCAGCAGTTGCAGTGTTTATGTAGATGTGTCCTTGGGCAAGGCATTTAACCCCAAGTTGCTCACACTGCTCCATCAGTGTCGTGTAAAGCAGAAGATAAACTAGCTTTAAAGCAGCACTGCAGATCTTTTGAGCCTTCAAATATTCTCTCCAAAGTCTGTTCAGTGGAGCTCGGCGCTGTAACAGAGAGAATAGCCCCCTTTCCTTCCCCCCACAGCGCTTCCCTGCTCTGTTTAGGGGCTATGTAACTTATGCTCCCGTGATGGGGACACATGTCGTGAGCGGCTGAGAGAAGTGCAAACTGCTTTACGGCACTACGCCAGATTTGGCTTCCAGCTAAAGAAGCCGGTGTTTTGCATGTAGTAGTAGCAGCCATGGCATCCGCAAAGCGTGTGAGGAGGACTCTTTCTCCAGATTCAAGGGCCAAAAAGAGACTATCGGACAACACAAGGAACAAAACTAGAATTAACATTGAAGCCCACTTTGGTTCGGTGGCGAGAGCATCGGGAGATGGAAAATTACAAGACGGACACCGAGCTTGCACAGTTACTGCTGGAGAGGTAAGTTATGTTTTCGTCGCGTTTTCCCCCGTTCAACTCTTGGTTTCAGTCGGTGGTTGCTCCGTAGCATTGCATGCTTTGTGTAACTTGGCGGACGTTGTTTTGTCACTAAATGCTACCAGCGGTTATTTGCCGGCGAGTTTCTCAGATTGCTGGAGATATTCATGGCGCCGTGACGCTCGGTCATTCACTATTTCACTATTTCTTCTATGTCTTCGGACGTCCTGTCGACTTGCTTCTCCCGGCTCTGTATGTCAACAAATGCACGTTGCTGTGAGGCGCTGTGTTACGACAATGCAATTACACCCAACGACCAGAGAGGCCCCTCGAGAGCAGACAAACCTGAATCTTACGTAGTGGGGCTTTAAAGTACGTGTGCATATACTGTATGTGATGGCCGCCACATGTCACCTGCATCGATCCAGCCAATCTGTCAGTTGCGCACGTTGTCCAGAATTAACACATCACAGACATGAGCAGTCAGGGGAGATATGACAGATTGATCACAGCAGCAGAAACAACTATGACAGAAAGTTTTAAAGATAAACTGGTAAATCAACTTCACAATTATCTGCTTCTAAATAATGTGTGTGAATGTGTGTGTGTGCACTGACACAAACACAACAGGTAGTTAAATCCAGCCTAAAGTCATTTTGCGCCCTCTAGTGGCATTTTCCAATAACACGCCTCACACATAGGAAAGTGTAGAAACAAAAACGCTCACGATGCCAACATATGCAAGGACAAACTGCAAGTATATCTCCGTCCTATATGAGTATGAAAGAGCATTGATGTGTTAGCAAATACTGATGAACAGCGTACAGAGAAATTCAGGGCCGTCGGTGAGGGAATGTGTGTCCATCGGTAGATGTGACCTATAGTGTAAAAGTGCTTTGAGTTGTCAGAAAGACTTGGCATGGGCTATAGAAGCTCAAGTCCATTTGCTGTTTTCGGGAGCATAAATATAACAGCCTTTAATGGTACTGTGGTTACAAACATGTTTGATATAAAGGGGAGACTCTCCCACAAAGAAATATTGACACCACACACTTTGCCATTGTTAAGACAAATAATGGATCTGGTTTTTTTTTTGTTTTATTTTTTTACCAATACCAGAGTTAATCTGACACCTTAAAAGCAGCCCAAACAGCTTCCTAGCAGTGTTTTTTAAGGGGGGGTGTATTTTAAGTGTCCTGATACGTGATAGCTAGAAAAGCACTCGGAGAGCGCAGACCTCCGCCGAGATACAATTATGGATCACCACGCGCTCCAATATGACAGCCTCTGCGGGCATTGCAAGGGAAGCTGGGTAATGAGGTGACATAGGCTTGAAAAACGTTGACATGAGTTTGCAAATAAACTACAATCGCCATAATGACGTATAGGGAGTGGAACCCTCAGAGCACCCTAGGAGAAATGAATGGGATTTGCCATTAAAAAATTCAATGTTTTTTTGTGATGTTCATCTGGATCAGATCCATTTGAAATTGACTATGATGATAGAGTTATATTATATATATTATCCTGTAAATTTTGAAGCAAATCCATCAAGTGATGTCAGAGATATGATTTTTTTTAAATACGGCCCAATGTTAAGTCTTGGGATTTTTCGCAAATTTTGGGAACTTTTTGCATCCAGACAAATGTGCGGATCACCACTAAAATGTCATGGATTCTTCCTTGGAGCAAACCACACCTCTGGAAAAATTTTCATGTAAATCCATCCAGTAGTTTTGTGTAAACTTGCTTACAGACTAACAGACAAACAAACAAACACACACAGACAGACCTTGGTGAAAACATAACCTCCTTGGCGGAGGTAATAATTCTGTTGCCTTTAATGTCTGTTTCTTTTCATGTAGGACAATAAAATTTTATGTTTTGAAATGATGTGACCTTTTTTAATAGTCAGGGCAAAGCTGGAGGCAAAACAGACACATTTGCTAGTGCTGGTGAGAAAGTTCAGTTGCAGAATGTAGTACTTTTACTGTTCTTATGTGAGGTCCCTTACTATCAAAGATTGAGAGTGAGACTTAAAAAGTCAATACAGATGAAGAGGAGCAGTCTGGCTTGATTTAAGGTTTACGCAAATACTATATTTCCTTTTGTAGACCCTGTTTACTCTCATTAAAGTATACCAACATATGTTTGGGCGTTTAGATGGCAAGTGGACCGCACTTAATTATGTGCAGTGTCATTATGCATTACCAATACGTATTCAGTGCCAACCTGTGGTTCATTTATGTCAGTCTAGCCTCCATTTTTTGAGTATCCCAGTTTGCATCGTGCAGTCAAACAAAATTAGTAAGAGTGAATAAGCCATGGGATAAGAAGCAAGCAGCACTTTCCAACAGCTTTTCTCTGCCGATATGTCACAAAGGAGGCTATGAAAGGTGACAGCGGTAAACGATTTATTAAATAAACCTTGTGGGGTGCTGGATAAATTGATATGACAATATCAATAATTCAATCATTAAAACATGAGGTTACCAGCAAGTGTGTGCTGCTCACTTTAATGTTGGCCACCAGGGATTATATCCACTGACAGGATTGTGTTAAATATGTGTCAATCTGTATTGATATTTAATATAAACCACAACTCAATTACAGATTGTCTACAGGTAATCAAATCCTACTTTTCCTCCAACCTCCTCAAAACAGTGACAAAACAGAAGTTTTTCTCTTTGGCTCCGGTCCACCTTAGCAACATTAGACAGTTTCTTACTCACCATTGATAACTCCTCAGTTTCTTCCTCCCCTCAGGTTAAGAGTCGAGGGATCATCCTGTGCAGCGCTCTGTCCTTTCAGGCTCATATCAATACTGTCACATGATCTGTATTACTCCATCAATGCAACATCGACCACTTACACTGCAGCTGTCCTAGCTCACTCTTTGGTTGCAGATTTATTATTCCAACTTCCTTCTTCTTGGTCTCCCTTTTTGAAATCCCTCCATCAACTTCAACTTGTCCAAAATTCTGCTGCTTGTATTATCACCAGAACCCCCTCCATGCATCTCATCACTCCTGTTCTCTATTGGCTCCCGGCTAATTAAGTGCATTGACTTCATCTTGCTCCTCACCTTTTAAGCCAACCACACCTCGCTCCTCTGTACCACAACCTCCCGCACACTCAAGTCTTCTTCCATCCACCTCACTGTACCACCTGCCAGCTTGTCCACCGTGGGATCTAGAGCCTTCAGCTTCTCTGCTCCCTGTCTCTGGAAATCTCTTGCACTGGACATTGGGAATATTGACTCTCTCTGTCTTCAATCACATTTTAAAGCCTGGCTCTTCAAGCTGGCATACTTGGTCTGATTGTTCTGATTTTGGCCAAATAACTTCATGTTTTGTTCACCGTGTTTTAATTCATTTTCTTTTATTTGTTTGTTTTTAGCTCTGACTTGTAAGGTGGCTCTGAGTGCAATGAAAGGTGCCCACAAATAAAATGTGTAATTATAATTATACTATTATTATTACACATGCTCACACTCCTGCCCTCCTGTTATCCTGTGGTAACAGCTCAGGATATGCCTCCAGCTAATGCTGAGATGTCACAGTGTTGTGGCTTGTTAAAGGGTGTATACTGGACAGCTAATTAGGCAGAGCAGGCAGAGGCAGTTCGGCGTCCTTGCCTTTGACATATAGTGAGTAGCAGTGCAATGGATCTGTGTTTTTATTTGGTGCAGTCAGTATTTGACATTTTGGTCATGCTGAACCAATAATTGGGATGTGGAGGCAAATCAGGCCTAAAAACAGGTTGAAACTGTCCAGTGTTCTGCCAGTCTTTTTTATTTTGTCCCGCTTATTGCATCTGAAACTCTCAAATATTGTACAAAATCATGATCTCCATTTAAATTTCACACCTAACAACATCAGAAGCTGAATTATTACATCAGAGGTTATTGCAAACTGCCTGGCTCAGCCAGTCTGCCTCCACTCACCATCTGGTCTGAGAGGGTCCCTCCCCTGTCGTCCATCACTTGCAGAATCAATGTGTGTACACTCTCATGTCCACAAGAGACCGATTTGCTTCCTAATGAAGACTTTTGATTCATTTAACAAAGCTTTACAACAACTCTGTGATGGAAAACAGTTAGCATTGGCCTCCCTGATAGACTGCAGCCTCACTGATTGTGCTCCATCATCCCCTGCAGAACTGCATGAGCGTCAAAGCTTGTATTTCTCCTTCTTCCTTCCTCACTTCATTACCCATATTTGTTTAGTAGATTTTCTCCTGGTGTTTGAAACACAGTTTGATGATTGGAAATAAGTGTTTTTGTTTTGTCATTTGTTGCAGGCATGACTTAAGGTCGTTTTATGTATTCAAGAAAGTATTTTAATTTGAAATTGCCTTCTTTGGTGGCAGCCCTCGGTCTCTTTTCCATCAAACCATATCCAAAAGTAATGCATCAAACAGAGGCTTTTATTTCCTTACGAATTTAAAACCCAATGCATCTGGAACCACAAACCAAGTTATCACAGTCAAACACATTTCCTCCTACCAGTATCATCAGGAGCGTTTCATGTTTTGCAAAGTCTTTTAGAGACTGACCAAGCAAAAGCAACCTATTTCACAGATAAACATAATGCCTTGCTTTTTAGGGATGTGTGCCTGGCATAGATAATCGATGATGCCCCTCCGTGGCCTCTGGGTGTGCAAGATGAGCCGTCGACAAGAGTTAGACAACAGAATCAGTCACAGTCGAGAAGTGAGGCGTGGAGTAAAAGCGCAGGGAGGGGGTGATCTGCACAAAGCGGTTTCCAAGATGTATCAACTTTAATGCTGGAAGTCTCCACATGTTGCCCCCACTCTCTTGAAACTCTATAAGTTTGGCCCACTGGCCTCTTAAATCCATCCTGCCCCCCCATGCAGCAGCTCCATCCTTCTTTATCTGTGCCCTGACAACACACACACTCACCCACACACACACACACACACAAAAAGCCCAATTCTCATCAGGCAGGCTTCTCCTTACTCTGGCATTGATTTTTTTTTGTTACAAAATCCATCTGAGAACACGCAGTCGGCCTCTGTCTCTCCTGTGCACCCCTATTGATTGACAGCTTTCTACTCAGGTTTCTTAAGTCTTGCTGGGAAGGCTAAGTGAGGGTTTATTTCCTGTCTGGATCAGGGTAATCAGTAGATTTTTGTAAGTATGGATGAAGTGTTACAAAGAAAATCCACTCCAAATCTCCTAAGCCTTGCTTTAAAAACTGCTGCTTCATTTGTATGTGTCACTTCAGTATCTCGGCAACAAGAGAATGGAGACAGATGTTCAGATTCAAATAGAGCTGTCAGGTTGTTTATCTGGATGAGATTAACGGCCAAAAGTAACACATTAGTAGCATTGATTCTGTCTTTGTCATAAAATTGTTTATTACCTTAGAGCAGCCTTTCCCAAAGTTTGGGTCCTGACTCAAAATGGGTCGTGAGCCCATGTCCAAAGTAACATGAACATATCTAAAGTAATCTGCACCTTGCAGTGTTAATCCTTTATTTTCGTCCACTCCACTTCACTACATTTATTTTCTGTTTAATCCTAGCAAGTTCTTTCAATGTTGCTATTTATGTTACTCATCCAAAGTTGGTCATTTTAGACTGGAAACATGTTGACTGTGTGAAGATTTTTTATTTCAGTGTGCCTATTAATAAAATGTAAGCACTGCATCTTATCCGTCAAGAATCTAGAGAATAGAAGGCCTATTTTTTTCTTAAAGGGGTCATATTATACCTATTGTGTTCCTTATGCCCTTTAATTGTGTTTTACATGATCTAGTACCTCTATTCACAAACCAACAGTCCACAGCATCTAGACTTCTCCCTCTTCTGTGAAAAGTGCTAGAAGCTTCCTGAAACAGCTGATGGCCCCCAAACAGACCTTACACTGTTACGTCAGCAGTTTAACCCCCATATGATCACCATATGCAACGAGCATCTTACAGCCGAAATAGACAGGAATGTTTGAGATAGAGACCCATCAGCCAGTGGACTTCTTGGCTGGTAGGATATGTCACAGCCAAGATAAACACAGTACTGTTACACTCCCTGTTTGTTATTTCAAAGGAGAAGCTTCATATTCTGGGGCAATACTCCCCAGGCTGGTACAGATTGCTTTGTGCTTAAAATTTTCTGGGTCAGTGATGCATTGAATCAGGTCACTTTTAAGTAGATTTATTAGAGATGCATGATATTATTAGTAGGATTGCAAATTTCCAGAAACTTTCCATGGGAGGAAAAGCTGGGAAATTTGGAAAATATTCCAAATCGGAAACTTTCTTTGGGAATTGTGGAAATAATGAAAATTTAAAGAAATTAACTGGACATTGAGGTTGTTTAAAATAAGTGTGTCCTCAATAGTCCAGGGTTCTAGAAATCATCTGCATGTGATAGAGAAATAGCAGAGATATTCTCAAGTGAACTTGCATGAAACCTGGTTGTTTAGTCAAGATTATGCAAAAATATGTTGGGGAAAGGCCAATCTTCAGTTTTGTAAATTCCAGGCTTATTCCCATTTATTCTCATAGATTCAAGTAAATTCTTGTTAATTCCTTTGGAAACTTTCCAACTTTGAAAATTCCCAGAATTTTGCAACCCTGCTGATCAGCTTGATCTAGGTATTGGCAGACAGGATAATTTCTGCCTATATATACAGATGATATTTTGCAGTAAATATTAGCCCTATGTATCCCATATATTGGCTGTAATATTGGCAGAATGTACAAATGAATTTTAATGGTTTACCTCACTAGCACTGAGTATCAATCGATAACTCCAGCAGTCTTTATTTATATCATCCATAACAATTGTTAAGACACTTTACAAAAAAGATCAATGACATACTCTTCATTCTGTAAATTCTACTCGTCATTCTATAAATATTTTGGGTAAAAATGCTTGACATTGTCAATATGCACTAAAAAGATTTGTCTGGAAATGATAAATAGTGGAATTCAAACGTTATTTAAAACTAAATAAACCTGATTTACAATAAAAATTCTGTGATCAATTGCATTTTTTATTCATAGTTTGATCTAGTTTCCAACAAATAAAAAGCATCCCATATTGTGTTTAACTTGTTTCACACTTGCAAATGTACAAAATTATAAAGTTTCTTGCTGCTTTGTTAACTGATGTTGAGGCCATTCAGGAGCAGCAGTACAAGCTGTAAACACAACATTAACATATTATCACCTTATAAAGATGCCACATTAACATTTATTGCAAACAGCTGCCTATTTACAATTCTGTCAAACAAAGAGCAACATTAGTGCTCATTAAAGTCATGCTCATCCAATATTCACTCTTCTGCTCCAAAGCAGCTCCTGGGAAAATATGTTTGTCTTTCAAATACAAAATGCTCCCCTTTGTTCACAAGTTAGCTGCAAACCTTTTCAACCTGATATTTGGTGCTGGCAGGTATAATTGAGAAAGATTAGCAGAGGCTTCGCTTTGCTGAACAGCCACCTGCTCTGTTTAAAAATTGATTATAGCATGAAGAGTGAAAAAACAACAGTGAGAGCAAAAAAAACCCTTAGGAATAAGTGAAATGTGCAGAATCTTTGTGACTGAAAGGTTATTTCCATTTGTATTTATGCAGATTTATCAGTCTTAAAGGGAAAAAAACACCAACACTTGGTTATTCACCGGCTGTAGCATCATTTGGTCAGGAAACTAAGCAGCAATACATATTACACTGCACAGATGCAACTTTTCTGATGTTAACTTGCCAGAAAAATCGTTCCTCCTCCATTCATCTAACTCACACCTGCTCCAAGACAACTTAGAGGAGGCATTTTGGAAAATGTGGCGCAACAGGTGTAACGAATAATCTCCTTTAGCATAATATCCTGTGATGAATAACACATTTTCAAAAGTGACAGTCTCTCTTTCCTTCATATTGAATAATTTTTTCAACAGTTTAGGACCTTTTTACACCAACTTTTCCAGGTGATGAATTTGCTCAGCTGCGTAACCTTTCATGAGTTTGAGCATGTCAGCTAAAATGTTATGCAGTAAACTCAGGATACAGAAACTGACTTTTGAGGTTTTTTAGGTCTCTTTTTCAGCCTTAGAATGCAAATACCAATGAAATTAGGGTACAAAATTAACAAATTGAATATATGACATGGCAAGAATTTTGCTGGATGGAGTCCTCAATCTGAAGGCCTTTGTACACCAGACGCAATTTTTTACAAAGATAATTTGCATGAAATTTCTTTTTCAAATCCGTAGCCAGTCAATGCACACTAGCAAAATGATGTCACTGAGGTAAAAAAAAATATATATATATAATGATTTTTCTTAAGTTTTGGGATCAGTAAGACCCACATCTGTCCATAGTGCACTCATTGGCACATACAAGGTGTGTCAGAAAAGTTCCAGGACTGGTGTCACAAAAGATTTATTTAGAATCCAAACTACAAGTTTTCCCCTTTGAAGTAACCCCCCCTGGAGTCTAATGCACTTTCCCATCCTTCTCTGCCACGCTTTCATGCACTCCTGGAAGGATTCTTCCGTGATCCTCCACAGCTCCGTCGTCACAGCCTTTTTGATGCTGTCGACACAGCCAGGTCGGGCGAGGAGGGAGGTTGCTCCAGCACAGGGATGCTCTTCTCGGCCAGGAACTGTCGGATGCTCAGGACATTGTGAGCAGGCGCGTTGTCATGGTTAAGCAGCCACGACTTGTCCTGCCACAACTCTCGCCTCTTCTTGCGCACTGAACGAAGCAACACCGCAGTATCTCTTTGTAGACATGCTGGTTGATCGTCTGGCCCTGTAGCAAGAACTCGCAGTGGACAATCACAAAAAAATCTTTTGTGACATCAGTCCTAGAACTTCTCTGACACACCTCGTACGTCACAATTCGTCAAACCATTCAACACGGCAGCCCGCTTGATGGTGTGTTTGCATCACAGCAGCCTGTTTTATTTGACTAAAGTTATTAAAATAAAAAAGTATTATGAACCTAGAGACAACAGCCCAGGTCACTGTCAGTTGGTGTTGAGTCTGTTTGGCCTCTGAAATGTGAATTATTAGAATGTACAAAACATGAACATGCAAACATGGGTAGCTTTAAGTGTGGATAGAGAGACTTGTCAAAAAAACATTCACAATTTTGTTAATAATAGATAATGGATGGATGTATGCTAGCTGTTTTGCTGTTTATACGCACTAAAAGATCAAATAAGCAGATTTTAGCGATTATTTGTTGTTATAGTAATGGAAAATAATGACACTGATGCTCCTTTGAATGTCTTATTTCGCTCTTAAAATCTCTCAGACAGCCCAGTGGACAAATATAAATGAATCTGCATCATATGATATCTCCTTTTTTTATTTTACTTTAAATATTTTAATTTCTCCCATCAGTATCATTTTAAATTCTGCCGTTAAGCTACTCTTATGATCTACAAAAAGTGTCTGATTTTCTTTCAAAATAGAAGCCAACTTTTACAATATTTTTTGACTGACGAGACCATTGATTCTAACCTTTTGGCAGCTGACAGCAAAAAATTCAAGCTTGAATGAAGATTTATTGTTATAGGTGAGCCGTTGTTTCCTGTTGTGGCATTTCAGCCTATCAAACCTCCCACGGTGCTGCAGTCAGCAGCAGGGTCATCCACTGATAACCACATCTCTCAGCAGGGATGTCAGCGATGTGTTGGGAATGTATCCACACCGCCCCTCACAGCTGCCTCTGCAGGGGTGTTAGCAATCTCTTCCTTCAGGGTAGCTGGCTGTCTCTGCCTCCTCATTTAGCTCCCTGACACCACTGTTCAGGTTTAACCCCATCAGTCCTGCACTATGGAGCAGTTGGACAACTGCACTGCTGACAAAGCCCCAACCTCTGGCATCTGTGTGCTACACTGTGACTTTCTAGTGGCCTCCTGGCAGTCTGCTTCAGCTCAGAGCACTTAAGATGTCTCCATTTGTGGGCTGCAGTTATGCCCTCCTTCCAGGGGGATGGTAAACTTATTGATGAGCTCTCTTGGGAATCTAGCTACTTTCCAAAGTCCACCAAAGTGTGCCATTCTTTAAAGGGTCTGAATGTGATGGTCCATTCACGTTCTGGTACTTAGAGAGTGTTGTCTGACATAATACATGCTCGTAAGGCACGCTGTATTTACATAAATGGACATTATTTTAACATGATATACCGTACCAGAGAGCTCACACAATGTGACACTAAATAAGCTCATTTGGGTTGAAGAAAACAAAGATGGACAGAAGGTGAATTAAAAATGGAAGAGTTACTGATGAGATAAGTTTCATGTAATACAGTTTTGCAGTTTTTCAGTTGAGTAAGGGTTGATTATGGGTGCAGCTCCGGCATCTTTAGTAGGGCCTTAAAAAATCTATTTTGTTTTTTCCCAAATTCCATTTTAGTTTTTCTCATATTTTTTTCCGTTTTAATTTTTTGAGAGTTTTTAGTATTTTACCCAAATTTAACCCTGAGACACAGTATAAAGTATTCCATGATCACGGATTTTATAGGGACCTGCTTTAGGAAACTGTCTATCCAAGTTCAGTGCTTAAAAAATTATTAGACCTCCTGTCATAAAAAGCATAAAACTTTTAGAACTTTTTCAAGGACTGGTTTAAAACTGAAAATGTTACTGGACAAACATTTTGAACAGGAATAAGGAGTTTCAAATTGAATCAAATTTTCCGTTTTTGTGTAAAACAGTAAATAGTAAAATTCATGGAAAACAGTGATAAATATTATATTTTAGCTTTAAAAATATTATTTTGGTAAAAGGGTTTCTAAATGCTGGTGTATTAACATTAATTTAGCAATTGCTAATGCCGTTAATTTAGGGCAGCTGTGGCATAAATCTTACATCAGGTGGTGTTCTAATAAATCTGTTACGCACTGTTTGTCCATATAGACCTCTAACAATGCCTGTGTCCTCTCCTTTCCATTATGCTGTTGTCTAAGAGAGGGTTACATATTTTGTAAAAAGTTGAGGGTTCATTGAGAGCCAGTAGGTCATGGCCTCCAGAAGTTAGAATTTCTGTAAGGACATAACATCATTATTTTATAGCATCCAGGTTAACCACGAACCATGCCTGCTTCTCTGTGAGGCTTCATGGGCTGCAAACAAGACAAGAATGATGATGTGTTTTAGAGTTGTAGTGAGCCCTTCTTAACAGAGTATGTGCTGAATTTGAGACACTGATTATTAAAATCCTCAGAAAATCATTTGTAAAGAATAGTTTTGCTGATAACTTATTGTAATCTTAAAGATTAATTCTTTTAGAGTAGCACTCCAACAATGCCAATTTAAGGGTGGATATCAAAATTCTAACTCATTCAACACCCACCAAACTAGATCACAACAGATTTTGATTTTGATGCTTCATTTAGGTTTCATTTACTAAAGATTTGGTAGTTAACTTTATCTGCTCCCTCTGCTCAGTGTGCTGCTCAGTATTGACCTCCAGATAAATAAACAGACATTACAGCTGACAGAAGGATTGTGCCTAAAGTCAGAGAAAACATTGATACTTAAATATGTAACAATATTATGGGAAGTGATACTATAGGAATATTTTTTAGGTCATTTCTAGAAATGGGACCTTTGTTTTATAGTTTAGTCCAGTCATCAGCTTCTAGTCAGCAGCAGGCATCCAGCCATTTGACTCCCCGTCTTTTTTTCTTTTTACTTTTTTTGGTGTTATTTCTATCACTGGGACAGACAGTAAAGTTTATCTGTGTTGCAGGAACACTCTGATTGATGTTTCAATGATTTAATGTTGATGTCAATTCTCAGTGCAACACAGCTTTTTGAGAGTGCAGATTGCCGAGCAGCAATAGTTTTATATACACACAAAGGCAGACACACACATAAAGCAGTGCTCCCTCACTGGCCCAGAGTCCTTCCTTCTATCCTTTATTATGCCTCTGAGACAGCCTCCAAATAACTAAAAAAGAGGGTAACAACTTGTCCCTCCAGTGCACCTTGTGTGAACATGAGACGTTGCAGAGTTTCAGTCACTGTCTGATCTGAACCTTGGGGTCTTGGCCTTGTTTGTTGTTTTGGGTCAGCATTATTTTACCCCAAAAATCCTGCTTTCCAGTGGGATATTGTATTCCAGCGACCATTTTTGAAGATATCCAGCCTCCAAACTAGAATGTTTGGTGTTCTTTCTTTGCAGTTCTATCTTTCCTTGAGGTGAGATTGACTTTTAGAGCAGTAAGAAGCTTATGCTGTGGTGTTTATCTTTGTGGAGTTTTATTGGATTTAACTCAAGCCTACTGAAAGATTCTCCTTCTTTGGCATCTGTCACTCCCATACAGATGAAGTGTTCATACAAGAACGCCTGTTTATTACACAGAAAACTAAATTGTGGACCCTTTCAATCTCTCTTTGTTTTATGTGCTGAGCATGAATTGATTAAACAATATCAACACATCCTTTCTTTCTCTGTCTTGATTCAGTGCAGGGTGAAACCTTGGCAATCTATAATAGGTGTGTGTTTATGTATCTGTGTTTATGTATCTGTCACAGCATATCACATCTTGGTGCTTTAGATCCAATGAAGAGGAGGAGGGGGAGAAAGTGGTTCCTTGGCAACTTTAGGGAACAGCTTGTGCATCCTTGTCACTTTATCTTTTGAAGGATAGCCGTGAGCCATCCAAACATTGTTGGCCTGTCTTTCTGTGAATTATTAATCGAAGAGAGAGGAGCTGACATTTTTACGCCAGGCGAGAACTGAAGGGGGTGATGTCTCTCTCTCTCTGTGATTCCTCTTAAGTGGGGTTGAGTTAAATATTTAATACCCATGTTTACACGCTAAGAAGATGCAGTCATTTTAAAATACAATGTGCAGGGTGAGGTGCCAAGCTGTTCAGGTGAAATGTATCTTATGAAATGCTAATATCAAATGTATTTGAGCAATATGGTTAATAGCAAGAACTCTTTACTGCCATTAAATGCCCTGGTTGCTTCTCTTTGATGCATAATTTATTCATTTCCTTTTAAAGATTAAATCTGTTTGTGCAGTGACAATGAGTTTTCAACACTTTTCCCACATCACTCATAATTCCTGAGTTGTAAGAATCCATTTAGGAACAGCTTCTCCGCACAAACTCTGCAAACATCATAGAAAAAGACAGACAGGCTGCTCTACAGACAGCCAAGAAAAAGAAGCATGCAGCGTCTCGGCACAATAAGAAATAAAACCTCAGAGCTACACAGCACAATGAAGATCCCGACTCCCCAAGGTCACCACGCGGCACCCACTGCTGCTGCTGCTGCTCTTCACTCAGCACAGCCAGAACAATCTCCTGGTTACCACAGCAACTCTGACTATAGGCCCTGCTGTAGTAAATCACCACATTATCAACACGTACGCACAGAAGGAGAGCAGGGGTGGCTGCACACACACGCACAATAAAATACTGTGCACGCACAATCTGCCATGTAAACACTCTCATTCATATCCAAGCAGAGACGTGTGTGTGAATCAAGTCTCACACACTTCCACACGATCGTTATTGATCGCTCTTATCACTGTTTTCTTGATGATTTTCAGTGCGAGTCTCCCTCTGTCTGAGTTTGCAAACTTGTCTAGGAGAAAAAATCAGCCTTGGTAGAGTGTTTAAACTAGAAACGCCTGCAGTTTTCATTAAAAATTCTTGATCAGTAGATCGGACTTAATGCTTCTGATTACTGGTGACCAAAACCAATTACCTGTGGTTAGTCCTCTGGTGTCTGTGCCAGAGAGAAGCACTGTGTCCATGGTTTGGAGTAATTATATGGTTTAATTGAACCTCCAGCCGATAAGTTTTAATCATATCAGTGTTGTGAATCAAATCAGACTGAAATGCAGCTCCGTCAGATGTAGGTTTAAAAAAAGGGCTGCATCAACTCGTCTGATGCTGCAGGTCAGTCGTTCCCCTCCACTCAATGCAGCAGTGATAAGATCCCCCAAGCTTTGTGCTAACAAGTATTTGTATTTGATCCCAGTAGTAAGTGGTGTAAAGTAGGGCTGCACAATAATATCAGATTAATATCAGTATCAGCAGATAATTGTAAACATGAATGGTTGTATTGTGTATTTTTGTTGACCCTCCTTAAAGGGATTAGCCAATGTTTTTTTTGTTTTCATGTCTTGCCTCGCTCCCAAGTCAATGACAAGCAGATAGACACTATTCTTTCAACTATGCGTCCAGTAACAAGGAAGAGACTAAATAGCCCACCGCTAATTAGCTTAGCTCAAACACTAGGAGTCGACAGGTATAGCTAGCCTGCCTCTTCCTACAGTCATCAGATAAACTCTTCAGCAACTGTAAATGGTTCTGCGTACTTGTTGTGACTTGTTTTTTTCCATATTATGTTACATTATCTATTTTTAGACTAAAATTAGCACTTCGTTATTTTCAAAAGAAATACATATTAAACTAAACTGCAGGGTTGTGCTTGTTTTACTAACCTACTTACAAGCACGTCCATGGAGATTTACGCATGCGCCCTGTGGTCTAGTTTTTTTTCATTAAATTTTCATACCATTCTGTTGAGAAAAGTAAGTCAAAGTACATTGCTGACCAAAGACAGAAGACTTCTGCTGACTTTTCATCTGGTTATGCTGCCACCTGTTGGAGGTGTCAGTGCAATATAAAGCTGAGTATACTGACCAAAGTCTGATGCAGCTGCTGAAACAAAATACAAAATATCTTTGTTGGTATTGCCCAGTCTTACTCATGGATGATAGTTTTCCATATTGGCAAGAAAAAATATTATTTTAGCATCTCTAGTTCAAATACACTGCCTGGCCAAAGAAGAAGTTTCCACCTGGATTTAACCAATAGGTACGAGCCTCCTATTGGATAGTTACTGCATGGGTGATTATCTTTCAGCTGGCAACAAGTTATTTAACCCCAGCTGATGCAACGAGTAGCTTCTCATTTCTTAAACAACCATGTTGAAAGACACATCCTGTGCTCATGGAAAAGATGTTAGTCTGAAGGGGCAAATCATTGGCATGTGTCAAGCAGAGAAAACAGCTAAGGAGATTGCAGAAACTACTAAACTTGGGTTAAGAACTGTCCAATGCATTATTAAAAACTGGAAGGATAGTGGGGAAGCATCGTCTTTGAGGAAGAAATGTGGTTGGAAAAAAATCCTGAATGATCCTTATCGGTGATCACTTAAACATTTGGCCAAATCAAATCGAAGAAAAACAACAGTAGATCTCAGGGGTATGCTTAATAGTGAAAGTAAGAGCATTTCCACACACACAATGCAAAGAGAAGGGATTGGGACTGAACAGTTTTGTAGCCTTAAGAAAACCACTAATCAGTAAGGCTAACTGGAAAAAAGGCTTCAACAGCTGAGGGAGCATAAAGATTGGTCTCTGGAGGACTGGAAGAAGGTCATGTGGTCTGATGAGTCCAGATTTACCCTGTTCCAGAGCGATGCATCAGGGTAAGAAGAGAGGCAGGTGAAGTGATGCACCCATCATGCCTAGTGCCTACTGTACAAGCCTGTGGGGGCAGTGCTATGATCTGGGGTTGCTGCAGTTGGTCAGGTCTAGGTTCAGCAACATTATGCACGCAAAGAATGAGGTCAGCTGACTACCTGAATATACTGAATGACCAGGTTATTCCATCAATGGATATTTTCTTCCCTAATGGCACTGGCATATTCAAAGATGACAATGCCAGGATTCATGGGGCTCAAATTGTGAAAGAGTGGTTCAGGGAGCATGAGACGTCATTTTCACACATGGATTGGCCACCACAGAGTCCAGACTTTAACCCCATTGAGAATCTTTGGGATGTGCTGGAGAAGGCTTTGTGCAGTGGTCAGACTCTCCCATCATCAATACAAGCTCTTGGTGAAAAATAAATGCAACACTGGATGGAAATAAATCTTGTGACATTGCTGAAGCTTATCGAAACAATGCCACAGCGAATGTGTGCTGTAATCAAAGCTAAAGGCGGTCCAACTAAATATTAGTGTGTGACCTTTTTTTTTGGTGGCGACATTTTTTTTGGCCAGGCAGTGTACTTGATCTTTATAAAATAGCAGAAAAAATGATTTTCTTTAGATTTCCACATTTACTTCGTATTTGACTGTTGTTACATCTCACAGGGAAAACTCTCCTTACGAAAGTCTCAAAGTGAACAAAAGGAACTTTATTTTGTGTGGCTGGGATATGCTAATATTTCTGCCCAAAGCTCCAAAGAGTTATGATAAGAAGTGATCTGATTATGCTGAAAGCTGACTCTGGGACTAAGATGGATTTCAGGGAAAGTTTTATTGATGTCATGTTCCCGCCTCTGGATTCATGGCACATATGCAAGCAAACTCAGGCTCCACTGTTGACTCAGTTTTGCCACTTACACACTCGGATCTCATACTGTGTCAGACAATCAGAAGGTTATTTATTACATTTCTCTTCTTTGTGTCTTGAAAGCCCCCACTGTATAGCCAAATGTGGGGAGGGGAACATTTGTGATTCATGCTGCATACTTCTCAACATACTCCATCGAACAGAATTCATTTGATACTTGATTTTTCTCCTTTTTGCAGATTTGTAGCTTCATTTTTCAGCTCTGGGAGAGTGGTGTTTGTGACATTTTACTGATTTGTCATCAAGTGCTGCTGGCTGACTCATACGTCACCTATGTAATCACCGCCTCTTTTTCTCTTCCCAAGGTCCTCTGATTACAGGAATAAAGCCTTAACTTTCTTCTGCAGTCTCATCAGAAAAATAGCCTTTTATGCAATATGTCTGAGTTTAGATGGAGCAGCAGCTATCTTATTTTCTTTGTATGTGATGCATAGGGAACACAGACAAAAAGGAGAGGCCACAAGGAGACATATTTCAGTTATTACTTTGCCCCTTTTATTGTGATTTCGTCTCCATCCTCTTCCTTCTTCAATTTCCTTTCATGAATGTCAAGATGTTGAAGGTTAATGATAAGTTAATTGTGAGTGAGGATGCTTTAATACAGGGCACACAATCATGTTGCTGGACAAAAAAAAGCAAGAGAAGGTTTTATTTTGGATCCCTGCCATGGCTTTCCATTTCCTAATGTCCTTGATTTAATTATATGTCCATTAGTTCACTGGCAGCCACGTCTACGCCAACAGGTCTCCGTTTCCCGTTTGTGTCTCTGCAGTGGACCACAGGGATGGGATGTACTCCGGTAAACAGCCGGCATGAACTCCAGGAATGTGGAGTGTGGATTTGATCGGAGTGAGCCTTATTCATTGAACTTTGAGTTTCATCTGCAGATTTGTGTCAGAGCTGTGGAGATGAAAGTGAAACCAGAGCGTGTTGAGATCCCCTTGATCTGTCCTCCTGCTTTTCAAGAGGCTTCAATCCAAATCTGAGAGAGGACGGGCGCTCTGTGATCATCTCATTCAGACCGAATTAATGTTGACCAAAAATATCAAAATTTCACTGATTTCAGCTTCTTAAAATAGACGCTTTCCTTTGTCCCTTTTCGTTTGAATTATTCTCATTCATTAGAATGAGTGTTTGGTTTTTGATTTGTGGTTTTAATTCTGACATTTTTGATCAACACTTGGAAAAATCTTGAAATGATCAGCTAATTAGAGCCCCTGTGAACAGTCTTTGGATGTGAAGCAGACTGAAATGTAATTTAAAACTTATAATGAGCTACAAAAGCGTTTAACCTCAGCTAAAGATTGAACATGTTTGCATACTTTAACTCTATGGGGGTCAGAGGTGGTCAATCTAATAACTTAAACATTAATCTATGAATAAACACATTAACTTTGATTACAGTTGCCTATCAATCTTGTTTCTGGTTAAATAAGGCTGGTGATTAATTGTTTTAAGGCATTCCAATCATCCCAATTAATCACGAGAGGTGCTGAAAAAAAAATTCTGCATTTGAATCTAATTTAATTGATTATATTATATATAAATAGGTATATAATGCTTCACCTTTTTACGTCTGCGTAGGAGGCCATGTTTTTGCCCCTGTTTGTCTGTCCTTTAGCATAATAACTCATACGTTTATGACATGATTTTGACTAAATTGTCAGACAATGTTGGTCATGGCACAAGGCAGAAGGGATATGGCTTTGGTGTTGTTCTGCACATATATGGAGATCCAGAAATGTTTAAAGGATTGTTACCCTTAAGAGATAGAGCAGTTTTCCACATTTTTGATAATAACTTTCTGGTAACATAATAGAATCTGCAGAAATGAGTTCAGACTTATCAGATATCTGCAAAAATCCAATACTGTGCATCCCTACAAATGAAAACTGTGTTGTGAGTCACAAATCAGTTTGAATGGAAAATCAACTCTGAATCAAATTTTGACCCCAGACTCAGAAATGAATCAAATTGTGACACATTGGAAGATTCACACTCCCATAAATAACACAACTGTTGCATATAAGTTCCACAGAAGCCATGCATGGCAGCAAAGTCACACCTGCTGTGGTTTTGATGTAAACCATTTCAAGATTGATCTAACAGAGCAGCCGTTATATGGACTGGTCAAACCAGGGACAAACAACCAAACAATGTGTGATGTAATTCAACTCTCTGAAGCTCTCATGTTGTCTCTCTGTGTGAGTAATCCTGTTAAAAATGACAGGAACACAACTGAGTTAACAGAAGTTAAAGGTTCACTCATCACAGCTCCTCTCTGTTTGTCAAAGAAACAAATGTCTTTAAGACTGAGAGAGTCAGACAAGTGCTGCTGAATATCTGAAAACAAGATTCTGTGATTAATGGCCAGTGAAATCATTCTCAGAGTTGTCAATTTTTTTTTATCTTTTGAGGCCTACAGGCTGCCTCACACTGTTTAAGTCATGTTGTTGTGCGGTGCACAGGCCAAGGGGACATGCCTGCACATCATGGCCCAGTCAAGCTCCAACATACAGTGATTGTGAGCAATTGAACTGCACAATAGTGTTAGGAAGCCTGCTGTTTTGTCAATCCTTAGAGGGCTTCATTTGTATGTATGGATCCACAATGATAAATTCGTAAATGGCCTTTTTAATCTCATTTTTAAATTAAAAATATAGCAGGGTTGTTATTAAACCTTCTTTTTGAGCTTTAGAGAAAGCTTTCCTGTCTTTTTATTGATCAATCAAATGCACCCAGTGTCCTGTCCTTTATAATTCTTGACCCGAGTGTCCAATCGGGAGCAGCCAAAGTTCAACAAGAAACAAATGAGTAACCTTTCAGTTTCCAAAAAAATCAAAGAAGAAGTTTGAGTAATGCCATGTGGCCCTTTGTAACAATTAAGATGAAAGTTACACCCAAAAGTGGCACAAATGACTTAAGTGGAGCAAAAAACATCTGGAAGAATAAGTAAAAATGCAAATAGTTTATGCTGTAAGTATCTTTGCATACCTAAATGTTGTTCTTCTTATAGCCAGAGCTTGACAGAGCCAGATCCAGATATGAAAAGGCTTGTTCATCACGGTGTGATTTGTATGAAGCTCTGCAACATTTAAATTTCCAAATGATTTTTTTCTGTTTTGGCTTTGTTGGCATTCAACTTTTAAAAAATCAATCGGACCTCTGAAATATTCTGATAACCCAAGTTGTCCCGAAGAATGACGTTCTTTAACTTTTTTCTGTGTTAAAGGGTTTAGGTTCTACATGCATTACTACAAAAAAATAGATCCAGGCAGACAGAAAACAGCCAAGGGGTTAAAGTACGAACACAGGCATCACCTTGAATTTTGGAATTTTAGTCACAGGTATTGAATCCTAAGTAAGATGTAGGGTTGTTTTCTCATAGACTTTATCAATAGATTTATTTAAACTAAAAAAAATCTCCTCCTCAAGACCATCAGAAAAAGCTTCAGCTAGACACGCATTGCAGTGAAGCCTATCTTTAATCTTACTCCTACAGAACACATTCCCTCAAAAATATCTGAAAAGTATCATAAAAGTTTCTGTTTCTGTTTCTATCCACTGACTTATCGATTATTTATTGAGTTGTGACAGTTCACACTCTCTGTATCTGGGGGAAGAAGAGAGCTTGACTCACTTCTGAAGAAATCGACTGATGCTTGCAGAGTCGTTGTTGCTGTTGTTGTGTGTGAGATTTTTCAGGCACTCTCTGAGATACAAGTCATGTCAAGTTCACTCAAGCACTCACTGTATCATGCAGCACTAAGAGGGCTATGAGGGGGGGCTCCGTTTGTCAACAGCATCTCAACACAAAGACCTCTGAGGCCTGAGGATAAAAGGCGCAACAAGAACTGGTTACTGAAGGTGTTTTTCAGATGTTTTTCAGATTTTCCACTGCTCCGTACTTTTTGCCTCTACTTTTTGACATTGGATAGATTGTGGATGGACCCGGAAAAGGTGCAGGGGAAGACACGTTATAAAGGGCCCCTGGGTTAGAGCCAAACCAGGCCAACTGCACCAGGTGAAAGCCTCAGTACCTGGCAAGTGCCCATCTGCCCCCCACTCCACCATACTGGCACTCCTACTGAGCTCCTTTACCATAAAACAAACCTATGACCAACTTTTTTTTATAAAGTACTTAAAAAGTGCCTATTAAAATCATAAAATACTTATAGTAAAACAAGTCCCGTTACTAAGACCCCTGGAAATGGCAAAAAATACCCAAGTTTTGGGCCTATGAATTAAAATAAATAGATTTTTGCTAGGGTCTCACCAAGAAGTTATGAGACCTTATTTGTGCATTTCAGGAAGCTAAACATGAGCCCCAAATTCCATTCATCAAGGTGAAGTGACTTCCAGGGAGATCTCAAACTATTTTTTTGGGAAATACTTAGGTCCTCAAGGTAGCTGAATGCAAAAAGTATCCCCCACACCCTAAAAATACATGTTAATGTGACAACAAGCAATATGTTAAAATAGACATAAAAATGACAGCTCTTCAACTTCAACAACCAGTAAACGCCAAGGTGATCTGAGAGAGTGCTAAGGTTTATAGGGGGTTAAAAAATTAACAACCCATCAAGGGGCCTGGTCACGGAGAGCTTTAAAAGTTTGTGATATGACATAAAAATCCCAATAGTTCACTCTGAGCTTATATAACAAGGCCAGGATTTGGTAAATGTCTTGTTTTATTTTGACTGGTTCTTTGCACAGCATGTAGACGTTAGAGGGAAGTTTGTCTGAACAAAAATACAATAAGGTAATGTGCAACCATATAGTAGATAGAGGCAATGGTATCAGACATTATGTTTACTGGTGATTTAACCCAGTGAAAGCATATTAGTGGGGAACAGTTGTGGACCTAATATTGACCCCAGAGGAACACCTTGTCTGAAATGAGATGGAGATGATAAGATGTTCTGTCTGATTTGTCCTTTGGTTTGGTCATTCGATTTAGACAAAGAGGCTTCTGACATGCCCCTACTTTTTATCATCTTTATAATATTACATTGTATGTCACTTAATTTGCTGTGTTTTTCTCTTTGTGTGTTTCAGATATTCACACGCTACGGAAAGTGCTACACCTTTAACTCTGGCCAAGATGGGCGACCCCTCCAGGTGACGATGAAGGGCGGGATGGGGAATGGCCTGGAGCTGATGTTGGACATCCAGCAGGATGAATACCTGCCTGTGTGGGGAGAGACAGGTGAGCCTTACTTGAGGGTCCATCACATGCAAACATCCATTTTACAAGAGATGGGATACTATTTTAGAATTAAAGTAAAGAGAGAGAACTATAACAACTCTAATCTTATCTGAGAAGATATGTTACAATATAACATATTGTAAACTTGCATCCATTAACAACAGTAGAAAGCAATCAATCCTCAAACATCAATAAGTACCGTAAATGATAATGTACACATAGCTGTCATGCCTTTATTTAGACAATTGGACAGAAGGATAGTGTTGGAAATTAGGGAGAGGGAGGGTAAGGTAAAGGAGCCACTGATTCAAATTCCTCAGTTCACAACTCTCTTATTGGCCACGGTTACATGATGTTTTTTTAATCCGAAATTAAGTATTCAGAATTAAATAATTCGCAATTAAAGTTTTCTCCTCGTGTTTATATGGAAATAGTTATTCCGAATTGAGGTTTACATGGAAAACTTGTTTATTCGCCTTTATTCGATTCAATTATTCCGCATTAAAGGGGAATTAAAGTTCTCATCTAAAAGTAAGTGTCATATTTAAGTTAAAAGGGATAGTTTGTGTTCAAGAAGTGGGGTTACTTAAGGCCCGTTGCACTAGTAAATATGAGTGCCAATAAAGAAACTTGCCAGCTTTGTGCCTGAAGGAAGATATCCAAGGGTAGACACAACCCAGTACATAGAACCAGGTGCCACTGAAAAGCCTTGTAATTAACCCACTTATAGGTTAGAACTACTCAAAAAATCAATGTTGGCTTGACTAGGTGCTACAATAAGATTCTTTACAACGTTTAACTTTCTTCCACAAAGCCTCTGTGCTTAGGACTACTTTTTGATGTAACATATTGGCCACATATCCTTCCGCCAGCAGCTCCTCTCATCAGCTATTCATGTGAGAGTGCTGCTGCGGGTCCAGTTAAGTCACAGGAGCACAAACTGAAAATAATCTAACTCCCAGGATATTATGAGGATGGGTCACTCCTGTATTTATCCAGGTTTCATAAAAAGGCAAAAGAAATAGCCATAAGTCTGATGTCAGTGACGTGGGCCTTTGCCAACCTTGACCTGTTGTTTTAAATGTGGAGATTTTTTATGGACTCACGCTCTGCAGCAACAGAACATCATGTTTGCTGTGCCCAATTTACCGATCAGATCTACGGCACACAACAGCAGTTTGAAGGCTTACCCACATTCAAGAGCTCTAATGAGAGGTTGAGCAGAAGGTGTTACTAAGTCCTACTCGTTATTAGGGCTTTAGGTTTGTAGATATGGGCTCACAGTTCATGCAACTGCACCACCAGGTAACCTGGGATCTGTCCTGCCCCTCTGTTCTCCATCCCTCTTTCTACCTGTGACTCCATTTGCAAAAGTTCTTCCTCCGCGTACTCCAGTTCACAAAGATATCCTCTTGTACCCATGTCATCAGCACTCGAGTTAAAGTCACTCCTTTTTGGTTCAGTTTTAGTGAAGTTAGTGTTTGTTGCTTCTTCTGATGACCTGACAAAGCGACGGTAGAGGGATACACAACCCTTACATCCAAAAATACTAAAGTCCTAAACCTAGGGGCCTTGTCAAGGAAAAGTTAAACGCTGTAAAGATCTTACTATTGCATATTATCAAGCCAGTGTTGTCTTTTTGAGTAGTTTTATCCTATAAGTGGATTCATTGTGAGGCTTTCTGTTGTACTATGTACTGCTATGTATCATCTAGTGTTGGCCCCCAGATATCTCCCCTAAAGCTCGCAAGTTCCTTTAGTGGCAGTCATATTTACTAGTGCCATGGGCCTCGAGCAGCCCCTCTTCAAAACAGCTTAACTAACCTTTGAAGTTGAAATGACAGAAACAAAACCTGTTAGCTCTGTCGTTTCTGAAATATGTCAGCATCAAGCTAACTGACAAAGACATACAATTTTGTCCTTTGATGGTTTATTGCAGTGCATTTTGGGTACAAATATTTAATTATTGTTTGTAATTTTGTGGCACATTTACGCTTTTTTTCCATCACTGTATTCCGTTGTTTTCTTATGTAGTGTTTATAAAGGCTAACCTTAATAAATGAGACTCTGTGTTAAATCAGGGCATTGAGAGGACAGGTCAGAAGTGATTCTGAGAATTGCTAGTAAATGTTTGAAATTACCTTTTTTTTAAATAACTAATAACACTTCTGAGCACCTTGCTGAAATCCAAAACATTTATGTGTCTCTTTGCCCCGAAGCAAGGACTTCTAGAATTTGACAAGATGTTTTCTTTTTTTTTAATCAACAAATCAAAAAGAAGCTAATTTATTTTCTGCCTCAGAGGAAAGAAACATCACGCTTCCTCCTTAATCCGTCAGATAGTCTGGACTCACTGCAGGTGCTTTTGATCCATGGACATGTGCGCACTGTGGACCACAGGGGTTAAAGAATTGATTTATCTGTGGCACATTCTGCTGAGGTATGCACCTGAAAAATGAAATTCTGTAAACTGCTAAACCTCTCCTCTACACTTAAATTATGAGTGATGACCCTTAAAAACACCCCATCTGATCATATGAGACACACCCCGGGTCTACCAGATAGTATTGACTGAACTGTATAAAGACGGATGGTTATTGATCAGAAAAATTTGATTTCATTTGAGTGTAATTGCATCACTTGTCAAACAGGCTTCAAGTCCACATGAATCAAACAAGAGCAGAACCATTTGCCTGCAGTAAAATCAATTCAGGTCATGGGATCTACCACTCAGAGCTGACCCTTCATCAATGCTGTGAAATCTCCTCTGTGCAGCTCAGGAGACCTTGTTACAAGATTTTAATGCAGCAGCATATGCTGCCATGTGTTATATTCAATATTTTATGTGCACAAAAAATGAATGTAAAGAGACAGTTGAGCATAGTCACAGAAACCGTGTTCTCTCCAACGTAATTAAACATGAAGCAGAAAGCTGTTGTGAGACAATGATGTTTAAAAATGAATTTTCTTCTCCCCAAGGCTGAAATGATTTATTTATGATGATAAGTAATGCATGTTATGTAAGATTATTTAATGATTAAAGACTTTTACTACAGGGGATTAAGTGGGAACTCAAGGATTTAGTTGATACAGTTACACATTCTTCACTCCTAACGAGAAACTGTTAGTTTTGGATGTTTATTTTCTCTACTGTATTTGATTAATCATTCTGAGCAGGATATGTGAATTCTTCAGAGAGCAGCCTCAGAATATTTTGATACAAACCCTCAACAGTAAAGGGAAACACTCACAGTTATTGTGATAAAACACAAACTTAAATGGTATCTGTGTGTAAATCTATACTGGCAATTAAAAATCCTCAAAAGTGAAAGGAACCACATTGATCAGAAGCAGATGATCATCCTCCCATGTTTACTAAATATGATCAGCTGATCAGAATGAGTGCTTGTATCATCAAGAGATAATACCTGCAGCACTTTAAGGTCCCCAAACAAACTCATCCACTCACCCACTGCTGCGTCTTCTGTTGCTCATTTATCCTTTTTTAAATTTTGTGATGGACACACGCTGTTGTTTAATAATGGATAATTCACACACCATAGCCACAACCCTAAGGACCAACGAGATTAGATCACTGGATTATGAGGGAATTCTCAAACAAGAGGCTACAACTTGACATTACATATTGGAAATCATGGGACTGCTTCTTAGTCCAACCGCCATGTTGTAGTTAGCTGAATGGTTACTTTTTACTCTCGCTGATTAAGCTTAAAAATCCTTAAAGTTAGATCAGTTCATCAAGATAATCACAAAGAACAGAACATGAAAGTTTAACTGTTTTTCTGCCACTGACCTTTAATCTGACACACTACTCAGTATATTTCACTAGTCCATCTGGGCAACATTATATAAAAAGTGTTTGGGAATGGGCAACACTTTCCAAAAGCATATCCAGCAGGTGATTGGATGATTAAGTCAATCACATTCATTATGTGCCAATAACATAATGTAGAAGGCGGGCACTGCTGCCGCGGTGTAAAGTACAAGATGTAAAAGCCACTTCCTAGGAAAAACTCATGCCAAAACATTTCTGGAGTGCTTTCAGTGTTGTTGGTCTTCCTTTCTAAAAAAAAAAAAAAATGAGGGTCCAGATCTAATAAAACTGTTATTGAAGCAGGTAGGTCTAAGCTGCTGCGTAAGGTTAACAGACCTTGCTATCAGCAATAATCCAAGAACACACTGAAAAATCCAGTTAGCTTTGAGTCTAGAGAACCAGCGTGATGCTAAATTTCTACATTGGTCTACAAAAACCCATCATCCCTTCACCACTCTATCAGACTCAGAATAGATTTCCTGCTCTGTTTTGCATCATGAATTTGCAGGCTAATTAGCTTTAAAAATGTTCTATTTTCAATTACTTTCACCATAAATCTCATTGAATGGCAAAAACAGACACTGTGGGTCTCATACAAAGCATCGGGTTCTCAGTGATGCAGTCCCTGAGAAAGCTGCTGAAATGGTTGCATCAAAAACATAATTTCTCTGTGAAAGAAGTGATGACCTTGCTCTCTAGATGGAGATAAAATGTCTTCAGGACTGAGGTTGCCAGCAGAGTTTGAGTTTGTATTTCTGTATTTTTTATTATTATCAATATCTTTACTGTAGAGAAACAGTCACAGGTACATTGAAAATAGATTAATCTGATTCTGTATGTAAGAGTTAATGTATGAATGCTTAAGGCACAAAGCAGGGAGTGCACAGTGTTGAAAGAGTTACTGTCAATCAGGCCTCAATCAATGCAACTACCTTCTTACATATATGAATAATCATGAAAGTTTTACTGGCAGTTTATAGATTTGACTTCCTAATCCCGTACGTGTTCAGACTGTAGGAGAAACAACCAGAGGAAACCCAGACAGGAAAAAAGAGAGGCTCACAGAATCAAAGCCTCTGGGTGTTCAGTATGAACTTTGGCAGCTTTTTAGATTTAGTCTTTAAGCTAATTAGTTTTTGTTCTTTTTAAATCTCGCAAACACATATACATACAAAGATCAACAACTCCACAACATCTTATTTGTCATATATTTCATCAATGAACACTGATTCTGTGAGCTCATATTGTTGGACACTGATGTTCTGTCCTGATTTACAAACGGCAACAAGAGCGCTTTCTAAAACATTAAAAAGAGCATCTTAAAAAGCTGAACAAGTAGGCAGATGTGATTACAAGTGTTCTTAAAGTTGAGCCTCTGCTTTAAACTATAAGACCTTCCATTTTTGTTGTAAACTACTGAAGACAGTGTGCCTCAAGGTCACATCAACTTCTTTATGAAGGCAATGAGGATAAAGTTTCGTTTCTGATCATGTGCAACATAGCTGAACAATACTGGGGAATATTAGATTGTATTATTTTCTGTTTTTAGAGGAATAATGTCAGATGAATGCAGTGTCTTTTATGTGCTGTACACAAACTCACACTTCAGTATTCATTTGTCTTTGGATCTTTAAAGTGCCACAAACCACCACGGCTCTGTCTGAGGATCATCTACCCTGAAAAGTCAAGA
The DNA here is from genome assembly GCA_037902135.1 of Cetoscarus ocellatus. Taxonomy (NCBI): domain Eukaryota; kingdom Metazoa; phylum Chordata; class Actinopteri; order Labriformes; family Labridae; genus Cetoscarus; species Cetoscarus ocellatus. Next base: position 490,928 of record JBAMNC010000550.1, read on the forward strand.
AAATGCCTTCAGACAGAGCTGGGAGGCCAAGGAGGGGTTAGGCACGCCCACTCATTCTTGCATGCCCTCTGAATAAGACGGAGCAGCCCCAGGTGGTAACCTTCGGTGCTGAAAAACAAAGCCATTGCAGCATTGCCAAAAAAACTGCATATCCTTAAGTGTTCGCTTGAGGCTGGCTGCAAAAAATAATAGAAGTTACATGATTGTGTGTCGAGAATGGACGACAGTTGAAGCCTAAAAACATACTGTATATACAGCCTAGTTTTACAGAAGGCTTTTGCCTAAATGTTTACTATATCTAATGCATCTCACTATATAATGACTGGGTATTTGGATCCTGCCTGTCATGACTTTATATTCCTAGCTTTGGATGGCGGGCTTCTTAATGGCATGGCTATAGACTGGTACAGGAATGAGTCCAAAAATGCAGATGTGAGTTAGCATCCTCTGGCACCTCTGGTTCCCAAGGCTGAAAGCATATGGGATTTTAGAACATCCGGTGGGGACCTCCTGTCACAGGGGTTTTGTCCAATTAGCCCCCACAACACCTCAGAGAGGCTGATCAGTGAACTCTGGTGTCCCAGAGCCCCCCGCTTCATGCCTACTCTCACCGCCCACCATGTTGGGACTAATTTTATCTACTACTCTATCTAACCTACCCTACCACATGGCCATAAGAGTCAAAACAGCATGTCACTTTCGACAGACTCCGGCTCCGTACATGCAAGCACCAGGTAGTGACATGCTGATACTACCTTCCCTAGTCCATAATCACCCCACTTATCAAGAAAACTGTACAATCATGTAAAACTAGTCTAAATATATGGAGACACACACACACTGACACACACAGTACAAAGGAAAGTAGTACTCTTGTCTACTTTATTCTTAGCCCCCCCATCTGCATTGCTCTTCTCATCTGGATCCACTGACTGGCTCTGAGTGCTTCATCCGACATCTCCTTCACTGTTTTCACTGACTGTCCCCTTGCACCCAATTCTTTAAGTAATGAGACCACTGATCTCCCTGTGAACCCTCTGCACCCCGCCTCTACTCGGCCAACCCTTACTTTCCACCCTTGCTGTTCAGCTTCTGCCCCAGATCAGATCATTCTGAAATGTTAATGTGTTTTTAAAAGGGAAGGTTGCTAAGAAACTGTGGACAGGACAACAGAAAACCCTATTACAATCATTACTGATTATTTTTAATAAACACTAATAGATACATGCCCCTAGATCACCATGTTGAGTATCTGCTTTTAGCATAATCCCAGTGCAGTATGGAGGTTTAACAACAAATGACATGATGGATATCAGAAAATATGTAGAATTAAAGTGTCATGACAAATATGCTTTTTTAAGGTTTTTACTATGTCATGGTAAAGCATTTTAAATGTCACTGATTTAACGTAACATGGGTCTATCTCTGGCAGCACCAGCACCTGATACTGTATCACGTGTTATACATGGTCTAAAATGTTGATAAAATCACAATACAATATTTCGCATGAGTGTCATATGACGTGATGATATCTGGTAAACAGGAATACCAAAGGGCTCTAATAAGGTAATCTTTAGGATTATTGTATTTATGCAATGTAACATTTTTCAACTATAAGAGTAAATTAGTTGTAAAACATAGATCTTACATTACAGAGTTAATAAAGATATTGATTTGCTGTAGATCTGTGAATATAGCACCCGTATTTTTAAGCTAAAAATTGATACTCGAGGCCAGCCATATTACAACATCAATACTTTTTCCCACTCCTAGTCTGTAGCCTGGATGTTTTTACATGCAGGAGACACACAAACTCTGTATGCACAGTGATAAATTCTAACAACTTAAGATGGTATCAGGCAGAGTGTTTTTTAAGATAAGTAATGTAAACAGGAGAACTGGTGGCATTTGTGGCCACCAGATAAACAAAAGTTGCTGCATTATGTGCCGCAGAACAAAGACCGTATGTTCCACAGTGCAACCTCTGCACATTTCACTCATCCCAATGGTAAAATAATATTATATTCAGCCAAAATGACGATGAATGATGTTTTTTCTGACAAATATTTAATCCTGAAGTTGTTTTTTTTGTTAAGTATGTCAGAGTGAATTTTGCCATGTAAATATTGTTTTTTAAGTGATCACTATATTTGAAACCTACTCTACAATGTTGTTTTAGGCAGTGAAAATTACTACATAGAAACTATACTCCTCAAAAAATGTTTGGAAACGTCATTTTGGGTTGATTATTACCCCCTTTAATATTGCTAATTAGTACTGTATTTTATTGTTGGAAAGCCTGATTAATCACCTTTACAACTAGATACAACTTGTCAGAATTGTGCAATGAATTGTGAAATGAGCAACACAGATAAACGTGTGTTTAGCGGCCAGAAATAATGTGTCAAAATCCCCTCCTTCCCTGGAAGAGAGCCTCAGTGAAGCAACGGTGACGAACCGGTCTTCTTGGGGTGTTGTCCTCTGTGCTTTGGTCTGTCTTTGACTTCACCAGTCTCACAGAATTTGGTCCAAAGTTTGGGAATGGTACCAGGGCTGAACCAGATAATGCTGCCACTCTGCATGCCAGAGCACCAGCTTCAGTTGAAGGGGGTTTCAGGAATCTACCAACCTTACAAGTTGTACCTCAGTGTAAAGGGGGCTAATCAGGCTTTCAACGATATAAAATACAATAGCACTTGCTATTACTTCAAAGGAGAAATAAACGACTTAAATACCATTTTGAGTATATAAATCAAATTCTCATTTGCTTCTGTAGGCCTTGAAGAGAAATCAATATTAATTGTAGTTTCTTTAATGACCAGATAAAAATTTCCTTTCAGGGGATTAAACATTAATTCACTTTTATTTCTACATATTAAGAATCAAGTTGCACTAAGGTAGTGATTAGAATGAGCTAGAGCCCAATTCAAAGTTGACTTTTTTACCAGTCAAAGTAGAGTTTTTGAGCTATGGTTCCAAGTTGTTTGAATGGCTGAAATATATTCAGGTGATATTTTATTAAGTGCAACACTGAAGCATGTATTAAACAACAAATCAGTGTGATAAGGACACAGAAAAACAGATTAAAATACTTTAAAAAATCAAATCCCTTTAACTCCTCTACCCTTTTGTATTCTTAAAGACCAGCTTGGCCTGGCCCAGACCCAAAGGGCAGGGGGATGAGATACTAGCCCAACCTGGCTCCTGGCCTTGCTCTGGGCCTCGGTGCAGGTCAGTTCTTGGCTTGGGCAGAGAGCCTAACCTTGACACCAAAGCTCAGGCAGAGCTCAAATAAAACAGATGCAGCCAAATGTGCTTGTGTGACATCAAGTATGATCACATTTAGATTCAAACCAAAGTTAGCTCTCATATCATTGTTTCTGTTTTCATAAGAATGGCAGATGGTCATGATTTAAATATGACGTGTGCTCCTTCAGAGGAGCTCAGGCACTTCTTCTGTCTATCTGTTGCTCTGAGCCTCGAGCATTTGTCTTGGCTACAGCATAAAATGGCTTCAAATCCAGTCTCTGAAGAGCGATGTGTAACAGTTAAAGTCTGTCGCTCTCATGCTGAAATTCAGCCACATCCCTCAGCTCTTTAATTGAAAACAGAGAGAAAAGCTCGGCACTTAGAAGACAACGCCAACTGACAAGCAGGAATAAAGGGGTCGAGAAACAGACATCCCAGTTTATCCCTGAGCCAGCGCTCAGAGGATTTAAATCTCTTGAATCTCTGCCTGCCATCGCTGTGATAAGCAGCTCCAGGTCCGTGCTAATGTGATAGAAATATGTTTGCACTACAACGGGTCTGAGGCGCCATGTCATTGTGATGTCCCCCCCACTTCCCTGCATGATCTCAGTATCAAAGAAGCCCATCTGCTTCATTTAAAATCTATACAGCAGAGTGCTGTAGCACAGGAAACTGTCAGCCATATTGATTTTCCTTTTATCCTCAGCATCATTTATTTATTAATTTATCCTTTCACTTTCATTTCCCCTGCAGTAAATAAAGCTCCTGTGGGGTTCTTATTGTCACACACTTCACTACTTAGGAGGTCCATCTTCTTTATCCTCTCACTCTTTATTCCACTGGGACCACACTGTGATTGTCACCCCAGCAAGCCTGTAGGTGAATCTAATGAAAAACCAGCCACTCTGCAGGACTGCTTCTCTATAAATAAGATCTACAGTAAACAGAACTTGATTCTTTCTTCATGCATTTTTGCCATATGTATCCATATTTTATTGATATTATACATTCAGTAAGATGTATACTATTTTTATTTAAGCATGAAAAAAGAACACAACATGAGGTACCCAAACAACACACAGCAGTACAAAAAGGTAAAGAAAATTACCTTCAGGGATAAATTCATTTAATACTTCATACAACATGCAAGACAACATGTTAATATATGTAGTAGCCTCTGCCTAGGTGGTTATATTTTGCTGGCTTTTTTTCTATTTGTATGTATGTATGCATTGTAACTAAAAAAGCTATCAATGAATTTTGATTAAATATTCTGGGGATGTTGGGCCATTAGCATGGATGCTAACCGATTCAGGAGCAGTTTTGTCATATCTTTATTAAATAAACAAAGACACTGAAAGCATTTCTTCAAAGGAATGATATTTCCACTCCACTTTGACATGTTTTAAGAGAGTTTTTTTCCATGAATCGGCTGGTATTACTGCAGTAGCCCCTGCCTACAGCGTCATCTGATTGGCCCGTATAATGTGATTGATGGAACAATCGTCCAATCACCTACCAGATATGCTTTTGAAGGTTTCTGCCCATTCCCAAACACTTTCTTCGGCCTTTAGAAAGTGTAATCAGTACTCAGTAAACATGATGGATTATCTAAATTTTTAAACTATTGAAAATATCTGAGGTAAAGAAAGCTCCATTAAAAAAGAATGTTATATATCAATAAGATTAGTCCTTTTTAATTAATTTTGACATTTCAGCACAAGACTTGTACATATTGTACCTTTGAGAAATGTATTAAGGAGATATCAACCATGTATCTTCCACTAAAATACTATTTTTTTCTTTTAATTTTTCCTGAAACTTCTTATGACTTTAGAGTCTTTCCTTTTTCAATAAATAATAAAAAAAATCACCTAAAACTGAAGGAATTCAGAACTTTTTCTCTGGATTCAGTATGCAGGTTTTTTATCTGTTCTCATAACCAAAACCCAAGAGAGGACAAGCACACTTGGCCAATATTAAACAAATGGAAGCCTCACTTATGATAAACACAGGTCTACCATTCCTTTCTCTTTTTTATTATTTCTGCTGCGTACATTTTATTGTCTCATCAAGATTATATCTGGTTTGTTTTTCCCTCCCCGCCTCAAACATTCTCCACTGCTGCAAATCTCATCTACGATCTGATTAGTAACAACTGCTGCAGGGTAGCTCCAGCAGGCCAACATGTGCATACAAATCATCATCCTCGTTGTAACTGTCCTCACCTCTTCTTGTCAACAGACGAGACATCGTTTGAAGCGGGGATCAAAGTTCAGATCCACACCCAGGATGAGCCGCCGTTCATTGATCAGCTGGGCTTCGGGGTAGCGCCAGGATTTCAGACCTTTGTCTCCTGTCAGGAACAACGGGTATGTCTTGGGAATGGTGACAGAGATGAAATGGAAAAATATATTGTATCTCATTATGTCTGGGAGAATCTCTAAGTTAATACCGGCTCTGAAATTTAATTGACAGCAAAGCGAATAATCACTTGTGCTCTCTATAGAGTGGAAAGATAAACTAATCCACCCAAGCTTGAATAGTAAACATGATTAACTTTATTTATTAATCAAAACCAAGACTTGTGCATTGAAAAGTAAATGTTAAGTTGACTGTTCATGCAGAGTCTATTAATTGCAAAAATCCAATTTATCAAAACAAATGAAAATTTCCAAAGAGACTGAGTCAGTCTGTGGCTTTGGCAGTAAATGTACTCCCTCCCTCTCATTGAGGTTGAGATGTGGAGAATTTAAATGACTGTAGAGTCAAGATTTCAGAGGGCACGCAGGTGCAAAATACAAAGTAAGCTCAGTGTAATTACATAGTTAAACCTTCGGAAAAAGGGGATTTTAGCAGATAAGAAGTAGGACAGAACTCTCTAATTAACATGATAATAAAAAGCCAGATAAAAATTAGAGAGAAATTTTAATGGAGTGTGGCCAGATTATCAAATATATCTTTAGAATATGATGCTTTGCTCATCACGAAACTCTACACTGCTGGCTTTATGGACACATAAAGTTGTGTGTCATCTGCATAGCAATGCAATACCTAATATTTCTGGTGCAAGCTGTGCAGTTGCTTTGAGCCGTGTCTTTGCAGTTCAGTGAGCTATGAAGTTTCGATATGATCAGGTAACAACATGAGGTATTTTTTTTAGGGTTGTATTTTAGTCTTGCATTTTGCACAACATCTAAACGAATGCCTCTTAATTGTCACAAAATTACTAAGTTTTCAGACATTAAAGTGAGGGTCGTGGTCCTACATTTATGTAGTGAATTTAATGTGATGTGAATGCCATTAAAGCCACAGCAGAAGAGCAAAAAGAAAAAAGATTCTTGTGTGTCCACTTAAGGCTAGCTGTGAAACTATACACACCAAACGTTAAAGCCCCATTTCAGCCTAGTAAAACAAAAATGTCTGAATAGCTCATGTCTTAATGAGCACACATAGCAAAGAGAAAACATTTCTATCACTCACCTCTTTTCGGCCCCCATCTTATTAAAGATATGAGTAAAGGTCTGTGTCCGTCGATGGCACTTTCTTCACTGTCAGCACCTCAGCCTCATTTTCAGAGCCCTTTTTTTACCAGTACTACTTGTTAATACTAGCTTGTGAAACTTAATGAGCCCATATTATGCTTTTTCTCATTGTGTATGCTCTTTAGTGTGTTTTTTTTGTCTCCTCCATGTGATTGAACACTTCTGTCCATAAGACCAAAAGTCTGTGGCAACAGGACTGCTTCCTCTTCCCATCTTTTTGGCTCCAGTAGCTGCCTGGAAACGGCTTGCCACAGAGACTAGGTCCATGTTTATGCATGTTATATATACACTTTACAGCAGTGGATAATAACTTTTTCATTACCTAACCTCACCTAGATGTACCTAAGAAGAGTTGAGCCCCTTCTTTATTAAAGGACCTACACAGTTAAAAGGTATATTTCCATGAATAAAAAGAACAACCTGACTTTTATAAACATTATTGTACAAATGTCTTTAAAGAGGTCAAATCATGCCTTTTAGTTTCATATGCCCTTTAGTGTGTTTAAAAGATTTCCCTTGTGTGATAGAGCCCCTCTATAAATAAGACAAAAAGCATTCACATCTCCCTTTCTCCCTCTCTCTGCCATGCCAGCAGCTGCCAACAATGCCTTGCGCTCACAGCCCTCTGAATAGACCTACCAGTGTGATGCCATACCATTGTTTCATCATCAGTTTAAGCCTATCACCTCGCAGTAGCAAGACTTGCAGAGCGTAGACATTAGAATGAATGCAGAGTTGTTGACAATACAGCGTTGAGCAGCACAGCACTGACCGGTCATCACAGAGCCGACCGGCAAACCAATCAGAGGAGCAGGAGCTTCAACAGAACTGAGAATGCAGCATTATCAGGGGTTGTTGTATATGAAAACTACATGACCTCTTAATTTGACCTCGTAAAGGAAGTACGTCCTTTCTGTTTGAAGACCTCAAAGCTAAGGATGGGAATTGATACGATTTTATTGATACTAATTCCATTAATAATTCTGTTTATTTATCTTATTATCAAACGTTTCCCCTATTGATTCCTGCAGATTTTCCTTGTGGAAAAAGCAGGCCTACATTACCTTTCAAAGGCAACGATGTCAAACACATGGCACTCCTGATATTCAGTGCTGTGCTACAAAGATAAATTCTTAAACAAGCTGCTGGTGTCTCCACTCACTTAAAATGATCCAGTATGTGCCTTTTTGACAAAATTGAATCTACAATTTTAAGCACCGCTGCCCCCTGTCTGCAATGATTTTTTTTAATTCTTTGTTTTCATGACTGCCTCTGATGAGAGTGTGACATCCTTAATTTTCAAAGCATGCAGAACTAAGTGGAAGGAATTGATAAGGGAATTGTTAAACAAAATGACTAATGATATCACTTCTTTGAGGGCATTGTTACTGGTACTCAAGTGGAACTTGAGTACCTGTAAAAATGTAGGACCCCAAATTTGGAGCCAATGCTTTATGGCTTTAACCTATAATATTTAAAATGTCAAATTCTCTTCTCATCCAATGACTTCAAATTATATTTTTTTTCTTCTGTATAATAGTTTACACAGACAAACAGTGTGAATCTAACAGGAGCTCATCTCATGAGGGTTTCTAGTGGGGACAGTGGGAGTGATTCAGGACTTAAACATCAGAAACCCTGGTGGCCCTTATGACCCTGCTTCCATTGATAAACCTCTCACTCCTTTGCCAGCAGTCTTCCCATTCACAAGTTTCCTCCTCATGTTTTAAAACCACCTGAAGGATCTCTGTCGCCTTGTGATGCCTTTACTCTGAACCCACCACTTCCACCAAAGCGAGAACTTAACTAAAACCATCCGTTCAGAATCTCAGTCATTTGAAATTCAAACAGTGGGCACCAGCTGTTCAGTTAGCCAGCTTATCAGAGACCATCTCTGGTGGATTTAACTGTGGAAAACCAAATGAGACGCATTAGGGTGTATTTAAAGCTCCACTCAGTCATGAATGTTGAACCTAATAACTCCCTTTAATCTGAAAAGAAACTATACCTCCCACTGTCTCTTACTCTCTTTTTCATGCAGATGTTGTCCTCTTCCTACACATGCAGACTGCATGGTTCTTTGATTTTTGTTGCAGTATCAATTTATAGCGCTGTATACCTCCACTTCCCAGAAGGCAGTCTTTAATATGATTTAAAGAACATGTTAACCTTGTGTAATTACCTGCAGCTCCATGTAGACTGTAAACACATGCACAAAGAAGGGAGGGGATTGTGTTCTCAGTGGCGTCTTATTTTGAATTCAGTCCACGGCAGGAATATATTGGTTATGTTTTCCCAAACTAATGATACACTAACCCCGTCTAAAGAGCATTGATACAGTTGGTACTCTGTCAGAGTGGGGGGCGGGGCATGAGCGTGGGGGAAATAATCCTTACCACCAACCTGCAAAACTGCAAAAGCATGAATTTTAAAATTCTGACACTAATGCTAACAAACCATCAAACCTGACAATAACATCACATTACGATGTCATAAATCTAAATAATTGAGTTGTCGACTGAAAACGAAGGGTGCATTGATTTATAAACAAAAGAATAGGAATGGATTGTTGTTTACATGTTATAAAAGACCATGATTGATGCTTTGGCACATTTTACGTATGAATGATGGTCTATATGAAAGGAGAGTTATTATAAAGACCTCTTTTTAAGCAGTTTTTTAAATATAGAGCTCAAAACAAATTTCATGTAGCATTATGAGCATAATGAACATCAAGGGAAAGCAAAACTAATTGAAAATCAAATATCAGTGTCCGATTTATAATACAGGGCATACAGATGTCTGGATTTTAGATCTTACAGGTGACTTAACCTGTCCTAGTGTGGATGGATTGAAGCCATGACATTCTTCTACTCAGATCTGTCATTCTTGACTGACAAGGTGCTTCAGTTTGTTCCAGGTCCTTCCTCTTGATCCAGCGGTGGCTGCCCTCCTGGGTTAGCACACTCGTCATGTAGGTTAAGAAAGTGCAACATAAGCGTATTGATGTGTGTAAAAGCCCAATAATGTCAGCTCTGTTATCCGTTGTCTCCAGTGTCTTACACTGTCTCTTTCTCTTTTGTGGTCTTATGGCCCTCTGCATGACTGCACTCAGGTGTAGTTAATGAAAGCACATGAGTAAAACCACATCAAAACCCCCAATATGTGACATCAGTTTCTCCTTGCTTCTCGGCATATTTTAATGATACACCTTCTTCTAATAGGCCTTTAGCCTCCTGACAAATAGCTACAAACTTTTAACTGTAACCTGCTGTAACCAAAATAACTTCCCATACAGTTTGTACTTAAAACAGCTTGAGCTGTTTGGATCAAAACTATTTTTTAATGACACTGTTAAAGATGTTTGTTTCTGTCACTGAAATAAAATTGACAAATGTGGGACTTTAATAACCAGCCTCAAGGGGACCCAAGAAGAACCTTAGTTCTATGTACCTCTACAACATCTTCGTTCTTCAACACTGAGAGTTGCTGCCGTGATGGGCTGTGTTTTCACATTTTATCATTACTTCTTTTAAGTTTTATTACATGGATCTTTTTTATATTAAGGTTGTTTATTTGGAATAACTATGTCCTTAGAGCCAAAGTTATTAATTTTTCATAAAAAGCAGAGAAGGAACTTTCATTTTTTTCTTTTTCCCATTAATCTACCACCCCATCTATTATTCATAACCCCTTTAAGTGACCCATAAAAGGCAGTCTGATAAACTGCAGCAGGAAAATGTTGCTTACAAATTGTTGCATCAGTAGAAAGGAAGTAATTAAACTTATAGAAGTTGAACCATTTTTTTTTTTGAAGAAAAGCCACTTTAGTGATGATGATTAAATTGCATTGTTAGCATCTATTGTAAAGGGATAGATTAGAAAGCAGGTCTTTAGCTTGTTTATTAGCATTTTGTGATTGTTTATTTCAGTCAGTCACAAGTGGTAGGTTGGGACCCTAAAGTAGGTTGCAGAGCTGTTAAGTGAATCCAGAACATGTGCCTGAAAAAATGTCCCTTAATTTTTCACACATAGAGATGCCTGAAGTGAGCACTAATCCTAACGTTTTGTAGAAAAAAAATGGTTGTTTAGGGTTTCCAGATCCTTAGAAACTAACAAAAGACAAGTCCAGGATGAGATACTCCAAATTCAAGATTGTAAAATGTCTTAAAAAAAAAACTTTTTTTCGTTAGAGTTTTTATGTTCGCACTTTGTCAAATATATGTCTGATAACTTTATGAAATCTACACTATGTTATGATTTCTTATCTTACCCCACTGTGGTTTGGTTGTTAATATAAAAATCTGCAGCAACAAAGTGAACACTTGCAGAACGGTGTTTCTAGAGCAATTTCAAACTGCCAATGGAAGAGAATAGAAAAGCAAGGTCAAGGAATAAGAAGAAAAACAAAGGAAATAGTTGAGGAATGGATAGTGGACCAAGATATGCTGGAAAGCTTTTAACCTGAAATGAGCCTTTGAGCCCCCCTTAATCTAAAAAGTCTGTAGCCAAGCAGTGCAAACTGGTTTAATTTTATTTCTTTAGTTCTTTTTCAGGTCAGAATACTTATTAAATTTGTGCTTTGGTTGCCCATGAGAATTTGTTGATTTGTGAAGTCTTGAGAACAAAATTGTCATGTTTTTGTGGCAGAGTAAAATAAAATGTATGCATGTTTGTCCTTCCAGAACTTCTATGATAATGTGTTTTTTAATGGGTTTGGTTTGTCCTGTCTCTTTATTCAGTTGAGTTTTATTCCATTAAAGGAGTAAACTCCAACATTTTCACCAAAAAGACTTTGGGTGCTTAGGGTACGTCCCATTAAGGTAGAGGTGGTAGGACCTGAGGCTAGACTAGGGACGAGACTTGATAAGACTTCATCAGTACCAATTCCATTATAGATTCTTCCTATACATTCAATACCTTATCAATTTCCTTTTGATTTCTGTAGGTTTTACTGCAAAAAAGGACGTTGGCCTTGACAGGTTTTCTGTCAACAGCGCCAAACACACAACAGTCCTGATATTTGATGCTGTGCTGCATTAATGGATGCCTCTGCAGGTGTCAGGTGTTTGCACCTTGGCTTGAAATCTTACTGACATTGTTTATGGTGCAGCTAGTTTTGTTTTGTTATCATGACTGACTCTGATGAGAGTGTGATGTCCTTGAATTGCAAAGCACACAGAACATAGTGGAGTGGATTGAAAAACTCCTCTTTGGCATTTTCATTACAGTAATTAAAAGAACACATAAACAACATATTTTCTGAATTCTGGTGTTCTTAGTCATCAATGTGCATGTTCCTCTGTGATTACACCATCCAAAGAGTTTATTTTTTTGTCTCTTGCCTTATTTGAGGCTCTGTTGGACCCTAGGGAGTTGAAATGAGGCGTCCCACATGGTAAGCACTGCACTATCAGCACTTTGCTGTGTTTTGAAGGACAATTTCTTTTTTTTCCACCCTCACACAAAGGAGTCTAAAGACAGGGCTGGCCATGAATCAATCCTGTTTTTCACAAAGAAGCATAAAGTCTGCCCACCACAGACCCATCAGTGACGTCAAAGTCAGAATGACATTAACTTCTTGTTCCTCCTTAAAGTCAGGAAGGTTATAGGGACTGGAAATAAATGACTGAGCCATCAGTGTTGGAGCATGTACCTCAAACTTTCTCCATACAGAGTGTGGAAGCCTGTCATGGTTGGTTGAATGAGCTGCATGTAGGTTAATCCCCTTTGCTGAGGACAATTGAGTGTGTGTGATGGTGAACATACAGCCAGAAAAAAACATACCTACACTCTTGCCTAGGGCTGGGCAATCTGACGAGTTCTGAGAAAAGCTGATTCATTTTCAATTTTGGCATTGGGTGGGATGATATTGTTTATATCAATAAATATTATTATAAAGTCAATGTCAATAAAAAAAATAAATAATTAAAGATTGCAGTAAGACACCTTCCACGCTTGTGGTGCCATTTATCATTAAAAAGTATATAAATTTGTTTTTTGAAAACAGATCATTTAGTATTAAAGAGTAGGTTAAATACTGAAAATGGCAGATGCTCCCTTACAATTTAGGCCCAAAAAAGTAGAGTTTTTCTGCAGTTTTTGACAATCAGAAAAAAAAATATACTCAATATTTTTCGTAGAGAAGTTTACATTTGTTGCTGTGGTATCAAACAGGGCTCAACATTGTTTGATTTTTTTTAGAATCATATTAAAGCTTATTATTCATTTATTGTTACAAGCATTTTTATTTAATTACCATGGCATGGTCATAGTATTTATAAAAAAAAAGCTGATCTAGTTGGATTACAGAGAATGATCCAAAAATAAGAGAAGATATCCATTTAGCTGCAGTTCTATGGGCCGAAATGCTTTGTTGATGCCAGAAGTCAAAGGTTCAAGATGGTAGAAAGGCAAAATGAACACAAATAACTTCTTACTGCAACCAAGTTATATGAAAGACCATTTCTGAATGACAGTACATCAAATCTTGAAGCAGATGGGATCCAGCAGCAGAAAAACCACACTGGATGCCAGCTAAGAACAGGAAACTGAGGCTGCAATTTGCACGGACTCACTAAATTGGAGAAAAGTTACCTTGTCTGATGAGTCTCCGTTTCTGTTGCAACATTCATTTAGACTTGTGGGTCAGAGTTTGTCATAAACTACATTAAAGCAGCTATCCATCCTACCATGTGTCAACGGTTCAGGCTGCTGGTGGTATTTTTGGTGTCTCTGATATTTTCTTTGCACACCTTGGGCCCCTAATTGCGAATCAAGGATTTTTTAATGGCACAGCATTAATATTGTTGCTGCCTGTGTCAGGACATTGGTGGCTCAGTCTAATAGTGCACTCTGCCGGTAATCAGAAGGTTTCAGGTTCAAGTCCAGCTCCACATGGCAATGTGTCCTTGGGCAAGACACTTAACCCCATGTTTCTCCCACTGCTGCATCAGTGACAAATAAATGGGCGTGGACATGAATGTGTTAGCTGGTGCTGGACTGTTTACCTAGAAACTCTGAACCTACAGTGAGTGATATTGAAAGTAAACGGGTGTAAATGGAGAGATGTGACCTGTGTTGTAAAGCAGCTTAGAGTTTAAGGGACTAGAAAAGTGCTATATAAGCTCATTACTCCTTTATGACCACAGTGTACGCATCTTCTGATGACGATTTAAGCCAAGATATTTATCTATTTATTTCAGATCCCCATTAGTCACTGCCTCAGCAAGGCCAGTCCTTCTGGGGACATTTTAAATTCCAACTAAAAAAGAGAAAAATGCAGAAAAAACTGACCGGTAACACATTTGCATTTATAAATTGATACATAACACATTCACAAAAAGACAAAACTAGCAATAAAAAACAAACATATCAGGCATAACTCATAAGAATACAATAAACAGACATAGTTTGACACAATCTAAAACAATGTAATTCTGAAATATACCTTTTCTCAGTTTAATTTTAAAAACAACTTTGCTGGTAATTGAGACTAAGAGTTGTGGGAGTTTGTTCCAGTAGGTGATTGCCCTGTCCATTACCTTTAACCAAGATAATGTTCCATATAATAAAGCTAAAATCTTCTCAACGTGGTTTCTTAAACATGGCAATGACTTCAGTAGCCTCCACACTCATCAGATCTCAATCTATTAGAGCACCTTTGGACAGTGGTGGTACAAGAGATTTGCATCATGGATGTGCAGCCGACAAATCTGCAGCAACTGCATGATGTCAAGTATCTCTGAGGAATGTTTGTCTGCACTTTGTTGAATCTATGCCATGAGGAATAAAGGCAGTTATTAAAGCTAAATGGGGTCCAAATGGTGCTAGCAAGGAATGAAGTGGCCAAGGCGTGTATACCAGTGTGATCTTCATGTTAATCTGTTATCAGGTGATGGCAGGAGTGCTGAAAATACACTGTCAACCCAATCAGAGTTGAAATCTGTACCAACATTGTGAAAATGTGTTTCCTCCTCCACACCAGTGTTAATTTTGACAGAACTTTTTAATTTAGTTTTAGTTTTAGTCATAATGTAGTCATCTAAATTGTTTTCATTTTAGTCTAGTTTTAGTTGATTAAATTTCACAACATTTTAGTCGATGAAATCTACTGTAAATTTAGTCGACTAAAATATGAAGTGTAAAGTGTAAGGCACTTTTTGTTGCTTTGAATTTCTGAAGTCATGTTTACACTTGGATAAAATTTAACATCTAATAACTCTTTATTGAATGCTAGTAAAGTTTGAATGTATAATTTAAAAGAAACAAATTTAACTTTTGTGTGAAATGCAATCACCATTATTTAGGCTACCTGGCAGAGCATCTCAGTTACAATACCAGAACTGACAACAAACAGTGAACCTGCTTTACATGAATATATCAATTCATAAAGAGCTCTGATTGGATCGCTCCCCAAGTTATGCCGCCACCACGAAGCTAAGACAACTGTGATTGGATGTTCCACTTAACTCATCCAACCTTTCCACACAGCCAAAGTAGCTGTGATTGGATATATTCCTAACTTTTCCCTACTTTCTACATGATAAAATTAGGTCTCTGTAAAACATTTTAGTCTAGTTTTTAATCTGTTGATGAAAATGTCAGTTAATTTAGTTTTACTTTTTGTCCATGTGAACTTGTTTTTTTTTTAGTAATAGTCTAGTTTTAGTTGGGGGGAAAAGGTTGTTGACGAAAACTATGATGAAAATAATTAGTCAACAAAATTAACACTGCTCCACACCAAATAAATATTAGATAAAACAGTGTATAAAGTATATCACCAGGCAGCTAATGTTGGGATGTGCTATTTGGTCCTTATTGCCCAGCCTTAGAGTGAAGGCATGTTTACAGTCAGACATATCATACACTCTTGCACCTAATCTTGCACCACATAGCCATGCATAATGACTGGAGGAGAGAAGTAGCTGGGTCTGTAGCAATCTCAGTCCCTCCACGTCCACTCTACTACTGAGTGTGATTCAGTGTGCAGCAGGACTTTACATTCTGAAAATGTCGCGCCTGCAGGAAACTGTCCCTCTTTGTTTTTCTCCATATCTCCTCAGCTCCTCTCATTTTTTTCCTGTCTCTTCATACATTTCAATTCGTCTGGTACTGCCTCTCTCTTTAATATGGTTCCCCTTTCCCTCTCCCTGTCTCCTACTCCAACTCTCGCTGTTTATTTATTTATTTCTATGGCTGGCAGGCTCACTCTTCATTAATCTAATGCAGTTTGCTCACATTCATTCAGCTCCCTTCCTCAGCAGCCCTGCGGTGTAAAACTGCTCGGCTCTTTTCAGCCGGCCATGCTGTCACTCACCGAGACCCCTGCAACAGAAAAATCTGCAATTTCCCCTCGCTTAACATGAAAGGCAACAACTTTAATATGTTTCTCCTATTTTGACGTCAGACTCGCTCTAGCTCTGAGTCAGTCAGCCAATGAAAAGAGGGATTTGAAGTTCACCAACTTAACGTGATTTGTTTTTTTTTCTTCACGGTCATGAAACAGCTAACAGCAAAGCAAGTGTGGCCTGAAATCTCTCATGCCAGACCCTCCACATTTGCAGAATTAAAGGCTGAAGCCCAAGTTTAACCAATGGAAAGTAATGTTGCTACAAGGTGGATCAGAATGGGTGAGTGGAGCTTTTGAAAGAGAAGAAAAGAAACCCAAATAGGAGAGTTAATAACCAAATAGAGACATTTCCTTTTCAAACAGCTCATTCAATAGGTCTAGCCTGGTGAGTGGGTGAATAGACACACAAGCACTCATTATTGATTGTAATAATTTGGTCAGCTATGATGATTGGTATGTTTTGGAAGTCTTTGTGGAAATGTCCTTGATGAGAAAATAAGCATAGGAATCATCACTGGCTCTGATTCTTTTTTTGACCTCAATTTTCTGGCTTTTAATGACTTTGTGCTGCCGATGACTGAGGCTGGAGGCATTATGGTTTTGGTTCGTTCATACAGGCCTTTCCTGTGAACTTGATATCTGAAGAAGAGGGCCAGAGGTTTCAGGGATTTTCTTTAAACTTCATACCAGTGTCCACTTGGAATCAAGAATGAATCGGTTTGATTTTTCTAATTGAACTCTTGAAACTTCATGTTCATCCTTTGATTGTCATTGTGATAGCTGAGGAACATTTTTATGCATATTCTGTAAACAAAGCACAAGTGCTCACTGTTACTCAATGGTGAACTGATCAGATTTGGGCTTCAGACGTAGAGGTCATTGTGCTTCATGCTAATCTTCCTTGTGAACGTGATACCTGACTAACAGTTTTCTTCAAAATTTGCACAAATATCCACTCTGGTTCATGCATGAGCTGGTAAGATTTTGGAAGTCATAGTTCAAAGATAAAGTTATAGAGCATCATATTCATCCCATGCTTGTTAAATCAATATCTAATGTATATTTTGATTTTGACGTAGAGTGTTTCTGCAATATTTATGATGCATTAGAGAGACACATCTGCATGATCAAAACATACACTCTGGCAACAAAGGTCAAAGTTCTGGAGCCTAATGATCATCTCCTGTTTGGGAACGTTATATCTTATGGCACTTTTAGGGATTTTGCTCTTCTTTGTGGAAATTTCAGGTTTTTGTCAAATTGGGGCAGCAAGGTCAGAGCCTTCCTGTGTAGAGTTTGCCGACTCTAAATTGCCCTTAGGCATGGGCAGGTGTGTGTGCTTGTCTGTCTCTCTATGTGGCCCTGCGATCGACTGGCAACCGGTTCAGGGTGTACCCCACCTCTTGCCCAATATCAGCAGGGGTAGGCTCCAGCCCCCCACGGCCACGAAAGAGGCAAGCGGTGTAGATGATGAATGGA
Source organism: Cetoscarus ocellatus (assembly GCA_037902135.1). Lineage (NCBI taxonomy): Eukaryota > Metazoa > Chordata > Actinopteri > Labriformes > Labridae > Cetoscarus > Cetoscarus ocellatus. Next base: position 508,553 of record JBAMNC010000550.1, read on the forward strand.
TGGACGGATTTTTATCAAACTTTGCACTCGTGTTTTCTCTTACTCAGGAAAAAATCAATACACTTGGGACTTAGACTGAGGTAGAGTTTTATTTTTTATTGCTGACTGAAAGATTTCTACCTTCAGACTACCTCTGATAACATCCCAGCTCTTCCTCTTGACCATCCACTGGTCTTTAACCACGTCCAGTGCTTGTTAACCTTGCCAAGGCATGAAACCCACCAGGCAGTAGTTTGGTTCTACTCCTTGTGTAAATGAATATAATGAATGCATGTTGAACATCTCCTCGGGTTATTAGTAACCAAATCCAGTGCGTGAGACACAAGGCTGCGTCCTGCTTTCAGGCACGGATCCTAAAGTGCAGGTCTCTAAATCATAGCTGTGGCCTTTAATTTATTGCTCCGTGAGTACTCAGTGATGCACTGTTTGGACTGATGGGACGGAAACAGACTGCAGCTGCTTTATGGCTTCTCACCCCATTTAATGCAACAAATTCGCCCCCTCTTTTTTCATGGCAGCTCAAATGTAAGTGGATACCGCTTATGTTTTAATATGATATGCAAATAGGCACTCTACTGGAGTGATTTTAGTCTGCTTTCACTACATGAAGACATGGTTTCACTTCAAGTTTAAACAAGGATCGATGAGGCTGGTTTGGAGGGGCGGTCATACATTTTTACATTTTCTCTGCTAGATATATATATCTGTTCTTCTATGGGTTTCCTGGGTCCTTCTCATTTATGCTCCATTGAGGCACAGGGACTCTGATTGCAGAGGCTGGGCACTTTTTAAGCCAAGAATGTTACGACCTCTCCTTTCTGGTCTGGCAATATTGTTACACAAGAATGAGCCCCAGTAGGAAATAAGTTCAGGGTCTCTTGCCTTGCAGTGGCTCTTTTGTTAGATGCCTGAAATACTCATTGTTCTTGAGGCAAGCTAAAATGCTTTTCAAATTTTGTTCTGAATAAGATAAGTCAAGTCAGCTGCCACAATATTGGTACATTTTGTAATTTTAATATTTTGCTCTGACATGATGCATTAATTATCAAACAAGTGATTTTTAGAAGAGTGATAGATGATTTGGAGACTGTGACTAATTAAAATGAAGATTCAATTCATCTCACTCAGCTAAGAGGTGGCATAATAAGAGGTTTTAGGCGGCTAAAGGCCATTCTGCTGGAAGTAACCCGGGATCTTACATATTGCTGCACTTCAACCATCTTATGGTTATACACTTAAGGGCGGCTGTTAATATTATATTTAACAAATATTTCTTGGCCCTTGTCTTTAGGACTTTGGGTGTTACTCCCAGGAGTGCTATCTCTGGATTTTGGGGGGATGCACAAAGATGAGTTTACTATGACATCACAGGCTATTTTAAGGGAGAGGGGGTGGTGAAAATGCAATTAAATGTATGGTCCCTTCTAATTTTTTAGAAGGGTTTTCTCTTTCCTGAGCACCCGTGGTTTTTGGGGTTGAGGTGCTCCTGCTGTTTCTGCTTCTAATAATTTAAGTGTATTGGACTTTATGTCAACTTAATGTTGAAAAATCAGTTCAAAAGTGAACTGGTCAGTGTGACATGTGACGGAGCTTTGGGTGGTCTGAAGAGGAGGAAAGCAGAAGACATTCTGTTTGAGCCTATTTCTTCTATTGTTGCAGTAAAGTGCCCAAAGAAATCTGGATACATTTAAGGTTAAACTACAAAATGGGCTAATGTGCCATGGAGAATTAACTGAAAGCACAAGTGATTGTTCTCTTTTTACCTATAATCATTGTGTCCTGATCTCACACTAATTTGAGCAGAAAGCTGTGCACCAGCCAAGTAATAATCCTCTAGTTGTTGCATTCGCCCTCTGCTTAGGCAAAACTTCAGGGACAAATGTGGCTTGGTAAGTGGAAAGACAGTATAGAATTAGATATGTTCGTAGAGTAAGTCACAGCTATAACTTTCTTCTAGAGTTTCATACGCACCAGTTCAGTCCAGCAGATTTACAGAGGACAGTGTGAGCTGTAGAGGTCACCGGTTTCCTGTCTTGATGCCCTGAGGGGAGAAACTTTATCTGCTTCTCTCTGTTTTAGACTTGTGTCTGCAGAGATCTCCACATTTCTTTCTAAAGTCAATATTCAGTCCCACAAGCCACTCAGGAGTGATAGAAAGTGTACATTTGTGGAGCTTAACAAAAGGAGCACGGCAGCACACTTTGGTACTGCAGCAGAGCTTTTAAAAGTACAACTCTCCACATCACAGCTGCACTACATACTGAGCCTGCATGAGGTGTGGGCAGCACAACAAAAGGCAGACAGGGAGGATGGGAAGAGTAGAAGTGTAGGAGGGAGGCATTAGGCACCACTATGAGCATGCATTCAAGAACTAGATTTGTTTTCTGTGCCAAATTCAATAAATGTGTAACAGCTCCTGATGCAGACTGAGTAACTAGTTTGTCATCATATTGACGGAGCGAACAAGGTCAAATGAGCGCATTAGCAGGGCAGCAGAGGGGATTTTCTGCAGACAGTTTGCTCTGTGGCTAAAGTGGTTCTGCACTGTCGCTTTTCTCTCTCCCTCAGCTGACGTATTTGCCTCCACCGTGGGGGGACTGCAAGGCCACGCCGATGGACTCAGACTTCTTCAGCACTTACAGCATCACAGCCTGCAGGATCGACTGTGAGACTCGATATCTGGTGGAGAACTGCAACTGCAGGATGGTCCACATGCCTGGTAGGAAAACACAACGGATAAAAAGCTCTTGATTCTGTCACAAATATGTTCAGACAGTGAAACGTGCATCAGTTAGGATAATATCTTAACAACAGATGCATGTTTATTCGTATGTTTCCTGTAAAAATAAAACCATACTGCATAATGATCGATACCACGTCCAAAAAATTAAAATCCAGAAACTCAATGTTGGGCAATTATATTCTCTATATAAAATTACAGACAAGCTCCTACACGATGTCTAAATCTGTCATTTTTAACATTTTCCTCAGACCCCCTAAGTTATGTGTCAAGCCCTCCAGAACCTGTTGCTTAAGCTGATTAATTACTTTCCAAAAATAGCATCAATTTTAAATGTCATTACATAAAATCCAGATAGGATAGGCCTACACACACTTGTATTCAGCAAAACACCCGTACAGGTAGTAAGTGAGTTATCATCATTTTAGCTCATAGTGGATGTAAACCTTATTTTCACAACCTCATAGCTGACAGTGTTTGATTTAATTTGTTCCAAGAACTGTCTCAACATGTTCATTTTGTATGTCACTTCTCTTTAAAATGGTGTTTTTCTCTGCAAATGTTTGAAGTATTTTTTCCCTATTTTCATTCCTCTTTTTGGTTTACAGAGGTGTGCATGTCCACAACACTAAACCACACATTCTTCAGGAAAAGAACACGGACCATTTCAATGAAAAACAATATTTAAAAGGCACCTGGTTAATGGCTAGTTTGGCACTAAGTAATCTTTAAAAATTGAAGTCCATAGATTTACCATAAATTGCTGCAATAATTAAATTGATATGACTTCCATGTGGCTACTTATTGATGTTATTTGTATGTAATTAAAGTATCCGACCCGTTCAGGTGTCACATTAAGATGAAACAGAGGAAACAACAGTTAGACAAACGCTAAAACCGTACGTCAAGAGAAAGCCAAGGTACATCAAGTTTTATTTAGTCATCTTTAAAGTATTTTACGGTTTCTTACCACTTATGCAAATGACTTAATGTTGCCCTCTGCCACACAGTAAGTGGAGCAGCCAGTCCGTGGCACAAACTGTGCCGTCAGTGCAAAACCTCTGTAGCTATTAATTTCCCTGAGTATTTGCTAAATGCTGGTGTACTAGTTTTTGATCACTGCATCTAATTTGCTCATGGGCCTGAGTTTAACCCAGCAGAGACCCATTACATTACATTACCCAACACATAAAGTAAAACACTGTGCAAAGGAGGTTATAAGCCCCAAAGGGCTTTTAAAAATACCTCCCCTTGGACAATAACAAATGTTGCAGGCAGTGGTTTGGTAAGATTAAAAGAAAAGCAAAATTATAGAGTTGTACTACAAGCATATTATAAAAAAATCACGAGAGTTTAAAGATTCAGGAATTTTTAAGTGTTTTTTAAAATTAATTACCTCTTTAAATACTTTTTGAATGATAATAAGGTGCCCTGCAATCGATTGGCGACCGGTTCAGGGTGTACCCCGCCTCTCGCCCAATGACAGCTGGGATAGGCTCCAGCCCCCCCCCGCAACCCCGAAAGGGATAGTCGGTTTAGAAAATGAATAAATGAATGAATGATAATAAGGTAGGTGCTGATCGTAAAGATGTAGGTAGCTTATTCCACAGAAGTGGTCCTCTGCATTTTAATGTGGTTTGACTAAGGGGAGTCTGACAAAATGTATGATACGAATGATTATCTGAAAAGACTAACAAAGATTCTGAAAAGTGCTGGGTTGTTCTTGGATTAAGTGCACGTATTTATTCATGAACACACAGGTTTGATAGGTGTTCACATTTTATACTGATAAAAGTTTATTAAACTGTAATAACGAGTTAAAATACAACTATGATATAACAAAGAATGAAGTCTACTCCAAAACCCTATTGATTTTGTTGTTTTCTTGTAAACAAATCAATACAGTACTTCCATGTTCATTTTTCTTCTATGACCCCAAGAAAAGTGATGTAGTTGTCATAGCAGTAAAGTCTCATTTTTGTTTCAATGACATTAAAGGCGTGTTTTTTCATTAGTTTTTAGTCAAGATGATAACCTTGTTTTATTTTCAAACTTGTTCTTTTGCTGCTGTGGCATTATACTCATTAAGCATTGTTTGGCGTTGCTGAAATTAAATGAAATACATTTAAAAGAAAAGAAGCACTTCAATTAGATTATCTTATGGTCAGTAAGCACATTATTGCCAATGGTTCTTACTGTCATTGGAGTTCTTCCTTTTCTTCAGATTATTTCATTCATCATCACACTCACCAGTGGCCAGATGAAGTTAGAAGAAACGTATGATGATATTTTAGAGCAAAATAAGCTAAATTGTATCTCTCAATATCTCACTAGAAAATTGATGTATCTTAAAAACTCATATATCCAACCTTAGGATAAAGTGCTTCCATTTGAAATTGTTAGAAAACAATCCTTTACAGTTTGTCGCCAGCATCTGCAGAGAATCAGATACTTCCCCGCTCCAGTGAATCAGAAAACTCGACTATTTTCACTGTGTGTTTGTGCAGTGATTACGGCTGGCACATGCCGGCTACCTCGCACATTTAATCACTGTGTGGCATCTCACACGGCAAATTGAAATGGAGTTTGGCACAGGGGAAAAGCATTTGGATTTGGCCTCCATTAACCCGCTCTCACCTGTCCAATAGTTGTTAGCATCTGTCTTTTCAATCAGGGTCACTTTGAGCTTCGTGTTTGCATACAGAAAGACAGACAGTTGAAATTTGCTGCTACTTCGCGTTGATTGTGCGGTTGATTAATGTGACTCTGCTGACAACTCTCCTGTTCAAACCCATGCCCATTCATCTCTCCTACCTTCCTGTCATTTGAGGGTTTTTTTTTTAAAGGAGGATGAACCAAAATGGAGTGAATAATAAACTCAGTTGTTTTTATGATGGGATGCATCTTTTGTTTCGAGAGGAAAATTTAGAGGGGGGTAGAGACAAGGTTTACAGAAGCCAAAGAGGAAAGTTAAGGGAATCAATTACAAGATATAATCAAATTTACTCTGAATATTCAGTCACAGTAAGGACAGCATAACACAGATAAAAAATGACCCTGCATCTCACCATCCTTTGTGCTCTGTGAAGTTCTTGGGCAAGTTTAGACTTACAATGAGCTCATTCAACGTTCAGTGCACATAGATTAAAATGAACTAGTCCATGTGCATGGTCCACAGTTTTATAGTTGGCTGGTCATACCCCATTTCTTCCTTATAACGCAGCCTCATGTGGTCTAAATAAAATGTCTGCTGTGCTATGGTCAAAATGTTCACTTTATGTAGGTCAGTAGATAGTGCTGGTTGGCTGAGCAAGTTTTAATTACAACTTTGGCCTTAAACAATCATAAGGACAGGAAATCAACACAAGATGATTGCAGTACTGCATGCTGTGTTCCACTCATTCTCCCTCCTCCACCATTTGTGCATTGAGAGATACCGAGAGTTTAAAGCTTGGTTTGCCGAGAGAGCTTCACTGGAGCCGGCTCTGCATGCCAATAAGTCCAGGTTCAGTTTTAGGTTACTTCATTTTTACCCATGTGTGGGTTAACTTGATTTGCAGCCAGAGAGATAGAGACATCCATCATAACACACAAATTACAGAACAGATGTAACACAGAGCATCATAACAGAGGTACATTTTAAGTATACCAACCCCAAATAAATCCAAAAAATCAGATAAAATAACTGCACAAACAATGAAATAATAAACAAAGCTGTTTTTGAATAGTTTTGTTTGATGCCTTGGTACTAAAAACCTCCATCCAGAGGGAAGAAAGAGGGAAATCTCTCACTGCCACCAGTCCCTTCTGTGTAACTTCCTGGTGGCATTTCAGAGTAAAAGCCCAGTCTGTTCTATTCAGTGTTGATTGATACAGCATTTTCAGGCATGTTTTTATTCTGACTTTGTTTTTGGGCCAGCTGGTTAGTTCTCTATGTGACGTATAGAGTTGTTGAGCACTCTCTCTTCATTTCTGAATTTTCTTTCCCAATAAAACTATTTTTAATCACAAAGGTGTCTGACCAGGATGTAAAAATAGTTGAAAAAAATAAAAACATTAAAAACATTATTCATTAGTATCAGACCTCATTCTCTGCCTGTCTTTGCATGCTGTGTTTTTGTGCCTGCATGTCAGTTAGACACTAAATTTTTATGTAAACATTTTTTTTTCATTAAAGGCAGAGTTCCCGAAAGCCTCATAACAACCTTAACCACCTCTGCACATGTATGACCAACAGCCGGTAACATGAACAGTTGTTGAATATGTTTCCTTAACAGACACAGCTCTTCAACTTTTTCAGTTTAGAATCAGTTTTAGAGTCGCTGGCTGCTTCTCAGGGAAATATAATTTGTTTGATCATTGAGAATTTTAGCACAGATGGTGTTTTAATTTCATGAGTAGTTGAACATAATTATTGTGATCTCAATATCAATCAGTATAATCAAGGTTATAGTTTTTCCCCACAGTTGAGTAGCCCTTGTAGTAAATATTCTGGATGCCCGACTGCAAGTGCAAACAAACACCAGTGTTTCTCATCTAAAGGCGGTGGCATATCACCTAATTTTATCATGGGGGGGAGGGGATCCTTAAAACACCTGAGCACACATTTCTGAAAGGCAGAGCAAGCAACAGAGAAAGACGAGGGGTTATGCTGGGTAGTTTGTATACAAACCATGAAAACATATTTTTGGATTAAAAAAATGCATAACATGTAGGAGCAGTTCTTGTGTAGCACATTAGTGTAGTGGATTTTACACAGTAATAATTTAAGATCTGGCTAAACACTCTAAGAATATCTGTAGTTGACTAGTCTAAAATTAACTCTCAGAAAGCAGTTACAGTTGCAATCAATTTGAAGTTGGTTTGTTGAGTTGAAGAGAGCTAAAGTTAACAGTGCTAGCATCACCAGCCTTTGGTCTTCATCGCAGGGTAACCCACATTTTTAGACTGAGTGTAGATACTAGGGGTGTAAAAAATATATATGTACACTGATATATTGCAGTATTTTTTGGCTCAATATTGCATCAATATTTTGCAGCAGATTGTTGATGTTTTATCAGTTAATCATTTATAGAAATTTGGGACATTTATATTATAATCCAGCAGCTAGTTGCAGCAGGCATTCAGCCATTTGACTCTCCCATTTTTTGTGACATTTATTATTATCATAGTTATGATAGTTAGGCTACTAGTCTCTTCAGTCAGTTGGTTTCCATCAGCCTGCGCCTCGATCCATCTCTGGCTAATGCCAATAGCACAGCTCAGCGCCGGTTCACTGAAAATACACGGCAAGAAAATACACGGCAAGTCTGTTTTCAGCCCTGCATCAATCTACGCCAAGATCATGAACCCAAAACAGAAAAAAACAAGCATTCAGACTGTCCAGGTCGTTTCGAAGTTCATCAGACATAGTGGAAAAAGTATTGAAACAGACAGCAAATCAACATCATGCAGGAAATATAACCTTACATGTTGCTCTTCCTGTTATCTCATGGTCTCACATTTACCTGGTGGAAATGCGGTTCTCTTGTGATCTTTATGATCTTGTGTTTGTGAAATGTGAAATTCACAGTTCAGGAAAAAAATGTTTACATAGTCTTGTTTATTGTATTGTCATACGCCACGATATCATAATACTGACAAACTGCACTGTTCTCCGGTGATGCTGTCTGTTTAATATAATTTTTACATCCAGATTATAGAGAATTATCATAGCTTGTCACTGACCATTAACCAGGAGCTACTGTGGCTTCCAGCAGCATGCAGCTGTGTTACAGTAAAGCCAGATCATTTGTCGAGGGCCTCTATCAGTAAAAGTCACGAATAAATAGTTTAACCGACTTTAAGTTTGGTTATCCAGTTATCCCATTTGAGTCAGTCTGCCTTGGAATCACGTACATACCTATTTCTGGCACAGCAGTGGCTCTTTGATTGCCTCCTCTCACTTTCGTAATCTTTTTGCTCTTACTGAGAACATTGTGTTTCCTCTCCATCCTCAGGAGATGCTCCATACTGCACCCCAGAGCAGTACAAGGAGTGCGCGGATCCTGCCTTGGGTAAGACGATAACCCAGCATGCAGTGTGTGTGTATGAGTGTAGTTACTGTCCCGTGTGAATATCCCACTGTTCAAAGCCCCTGATCCCAGCTGATAACAGATAATTGTGTTCCTTCAGCCTCATGGTCGCTGTCCTCAAACAGTGAAAGCTCAGGCCTGCCACAGCGGCTCTCCTTTTCACACTCTCCATCAACTGATACCTTTCAGTCCTTTCATGTCTGTTTGTTTCCTTATTGACTCACAATCTTTCTCTCTCTTTCATGACACCACATGAATCACATGTTGGCCCCTGGCTGCTTCTGCCGCTGTCCCTCTGTCTCTGTCATCTAGCTTTTATGTTTCTCATAAGGGTCTCTGGGGTGTTTCTCGCCCTGGCATCTTTTCTTTGACTCTTTTCAATCTGCTGGCATTTTGTTTGTCATGCAGGGGTGGTGATACATACATCTGACTCTCTGTATGTTCAATTTCTGTATTGTTCTCTCATTTTTCAGACTTTCTCGTTGAGAGGGACAATGATTACTGCGTGTGCGAGACGCCATGCAACCTGACACGCTACGGGAAAGAGATGTCCTTTGTCAAAATACCGAGCAAAGCATCTGCTAAGTATCTCGCTAAGAAGTTCAACAAGACGGAGCAGTACATCGCGTAAGTTTGACAAATTTACCCAACAATGAGAACTGTGTCGCTAAGTCGTTTTTTTTGTACAAAGTCAACCACATTATCAGGGCGGTGAGTGTAAAACGTATGGTCATGTTGGCTGTAACGCTGCCAGTTGGCCCCAGACTTAGCCCACGCATCATAAAATTAATTTACCATCTCATTTCAGTTTGACAAGGATCTTTGGCAGGCGGATGTTTAAGAGATTGAAATCACATCCATATTTCTGTACTTTGCACTCCATAAACTCTGCAGGATTGGGGGCTACAGTAGAGCAGTGATGAGTCAGTTGACTTTTAACCTGAAGGTCATGGGTTCTGTCCCAGCTTCTGCAGTGACATGGCTGGACACTTAACCCGAGTTGCTCCCACTGCTGCATCAGTGGCGTTTCAGCATGTATTAGAGAGCAAACTCTCTTCCGATAATGTATGAATGTCTTCAAAAACAGGTAAGTGCTGTGATTGTGCTTTGAGTAGTAAGATATGTAGATCAGTTTCAGTCCAGTTCTCATTTATTTTTGTCAATGAAAATAAGATGCAAAAGGTTCGTCAACCTTAGTGCCATAAGAAACACAGGACAATAAAGAGCTAAAGAGGGCCTGTGTTTGGATTTAAGCCTGGGCCGTCTGCACAAGACAAGAGCCTCAATATATGGTAAGTACACAGTTGCAACCCACTCTGACATATTGGCCCCCTTGGGAGACGATTTTGAGATAACTCTTTGCAAGTATGCAAGAGACATGATGCCTAATTACCTCGGACCTCTGACCTCCAAAATCTAATCAGTTCCTTCTTGAGTTGGAATGAATAGTTGTGCAAAGTATGATGGCAAACACATTGATTGGGACAGGGTTCGAGAACAAATAAATGAAAATAAAACATCTGGGAATCACAGGGTAGCTCACAATATGATACCAGACACATTTGCAATATTGACATGATGGGATTTAGGATTTTTAGGATTTTATTTGTTTTACACAGTTACAGAAACACCATGCAGAAGCCTGCAAATGGCTTATATAAACCACTCCTAAGAGACAATGGAAGGTAAATACCGAAACACCAAAAATAAATGTCCAACATCCGATATAAAGTGCAACAATTTCATACAAAGACACAAAGAAAAAAAAAACAAGGAAGGTGTTTGGGGACAATAAATAAACTACATTTTTAGAAGGACATGGTTACTGCTCCTGTTCATTTTGTGGTCATCAAAAAAATTCCTTAGTCTATTTCTGTATACGGGATTCAGCAGGATTCATATGAATATATTTGCTCCACAAGATAACTCCCCAATATTTAATTTAAAACGATACAGCAATATTGGATTAAGCCATATATAGAAGGTATAATATTTATCCATATACCACTGTATCAAATTAACTGAGGAACCTAAACTGGCTTAAATAAAATAAAATCATATGATCAATGTGTTTACTTAGTTTAATGTCATTTTCAGAGCTTGGCAAAGAGATAATACGATGTTTACACTTTTATTTTGTGAAGTAAGTTTATTAAAGAGGCCCTATTATGCTTTTATTAATTTTATTCACCTGTTGGTATTTGTTTTCTTATGATAAAGTACTTCTACACACAAAATAACAAAGTCTATGGCATCAAGACTTTGGTCTTTTCAGGACCCTCGCCTCACATGAACAGCCAGTAGCTGCCTAAAAAGGCTCTAAAACCATTTAGCAGTGTTTAAATAGGTGAATTCATTACTGTTATCTGAATAGTTATTAATATTGTATTTTTAATATCCAATTTTAATATTATTGAATTAATGCTGCCTTTTAGTGTGTATGATGCTTTTTAACTTTGAAAAGCACTCTGATCCATTTGTTGTATGAACAAATGTTCCCGTAGAATCGGACTGGGAGGATGGGGCCCAAAGTGACAGGAGCCCCTACAGTCACTCAGACAAAGTGAGAATACAAGTCGACCAGGGTGTGTAAACTACAAAGTTTTTTGAGCTTACACAATTGTGAGGATACCCTAGCAATCTTCCAAATCAAAGCCCAAGCTCAGGAAAAATGTGACCGTTTACCCTCTGCCTACTTCTTCTTTGGTCCTTTAACTTCTGTTCACATTACCCTCATTCATGTCATAGGTGCTGCAATGAGTCATGAGGTAATACTTCAGCCTGATTGTGAGAACAAAAGCTGCAGGAAGGTTGAATCTCTGTATGCCAGTGGTAATATCTGCCTTAAATTAAACCAAAATGCAGTACTGTACCTTTGACTGAATCAAAATAAAATCTATCAATTATGGCTGCTGTGAGTATGGAGACGCACAATATTGGCTGATTGTGTTACTGCAGGACCGTGAAACTGAAGCTTACTCAAAGCAGCCATGGTAAACACCCCCAAACTCTCTAACAAGCACCTTTGGTTAAAATATATATTTCTATTACTGTTTAAATCAGCAGGAGATAAAATGATTGGCTAAGCAAACAAAGACACATAGCACACCATGATGTGTTCAAGGTTGACTCAGTAAAATATCAGTTAAAGCTAAATGAAAGTTCATCATTTAGAATAATGAAAATAGCAAAGAAAAATATCACCCGTAGATGGTTGAATCCTGACCCTCCCCCAGTAGAAGAATGGATAAATACAGTCAGTGACATTAACATGATGGAAAAAATCACCTGTTCAATTAATCAACAAATGGACAAATTTAATAACATATGGTTAAAATGGATATCCTTCCTTAAAAAGACTCAATCTCTCTGAGGGGTATAAAAATGGAAGATTGTCTCCCCCTGACTCCACAATGCAAATGAGATTGAAGGCTGTCAACTATACTACAATAGCATCGTTCAAAATAATCCCAGAGCTCCGAGGTTCACCCTCCTGCTGAAGTGCAAAATCTCTCTCATGTTTTTTTGTTAGATACATCCTGTTATTATTTCACGAAGATCTTTCTTGTGTTCCTTGCTAAATACATCTTGTTATTAATGTTTCAAAGAAAAAAAAAGAAAAGACTGACCCAGGACCCCCGAAGTACGGGTATAAGTAAGTGTAATTGAAATGTTTTATTTCTGATCTTCTTGGGAGGTCTGCGGGAGAGGGGAAAAAAAAAAAGAGGGTGCTGCATCAAAGAAGGACAATGAGCACTGGAGATGGACAATGAGAGAGGACTGAAACGAGGACTCTGGCAGGGAGCAAGAACTTGGTAGTGAAGACATGTATGGAAAGCGAGGATATTACTTGTAAACTGAAACTGTTGTGGATATTTGAATAATTGTCTTGATGCAACACTCTGAAAATAAAAAAAAAGAAAATGGCAAAAAAAAAAAAAAATGGAAGTTCTTCATGATGTGTTCAAATATCAGACAAATGAAATGAAGGTCAGTTTTTTGAAGGAGAAATGTTTGTTTTTAAAGCAATATGAAGCATTTGCCAAATTTAAAGCTCCACACTACCACATGATTGGATGTTGTCATTTGGTTTACATTCCAAAAAAGAGTGGGAAGAAGTACACACTTATTAAATCCTCCCATTCCCCCAAAATGTAGGAATATAAACCTCAACAATAGCTGTTCTTCACAACTAAACTGCTGTGTACGAAGCAAAACACCAGCCACCCAGTGTGCACTGAGATAAAGGCAATGAGAGCTCACACTCCGATTAGTTTAATCTGTTACGCCCAAAACACACCCATGTATAATCAAGGCACATAATCCATCCACTTTGCGCCCTCTGTCTGACTTTGCTCCAAGAACACGCATCCTCAAAATAGCAAAATATAGACCGGCATGCCCCAAACCACCACTTCAGGCAACACGCTTTACGATGTCCAAATAGGGCTCAGTGACTTAACTGACCAAAATGGAAAAATCCACACTGTTGTTTTGTGATATAAAGTGAAGCTAACCATTCAAATAGTTTGTATTTATCTTTCAACAATTAAAACTCAACAAGTCCTTAGTCAAAGAGATACAAATAAGAATCAGTATTAAGTAATTGTATAAAGAAATTCTGATTTCACATATTGCAGACATCTTTGGACTTAGTATTTTAATGCATTAAGAAATCTACAAACCTGATACTCAGATCTAATTCAAAGTGAGAATACAATAGAGGAATTGAACCTGCAGTTTTTGTGCACAGATGGTGCCTGAGTTTTCTTCTTTGTGAAGATGAACGGAGAGATCAGTGAGGGCAGATCACATCTGCTGAGACTGAAACTAATAAAACATTTTCTCTCTTGGTATACAATTGGAATGTCTAATTGAATACAAAATATCAAGTTATGAAGAAAACGGACTTATGAAACTACCACAACTTTTTCTGTTTAATTTCTGTGTAAAGATGAATCTCATACTCACAGCTCAGACCTTCAGGTGTGAAGTCTGAAAATTAAAGCTGTAAAAACTTTCTCTTGAAAGAGAGATCATATTTTCATTGCCTCTCATTGTGAGGCAGTTGAAAAGGAAATGTATTTTTATCCTTTCTGGCTTCACATGTGTATCACGATCCAAAAAATTCTTCCAGACAGATTTTTGTAATAACTCATCTGTTGTTTAATTTTCTTTTAGTCCTTCCCTGTCGTGTAAAAGTATGAAATATTTAAATGTGCCAAAATGTTCACTTTTAAAAATGTTCCTACTGGACACAAATGTCTTAAACTTCACTTTTATCATCACTGACCTTTAGAGTTCTTGTTTTGTCTTCACTTTTGTTAAAGCTGCCCATCAAACAGCAGCTAGCTTTCAGAAGAGTTGACATGTTTCAGAATTATAGTTATTGGTCATTTCACTTACATAGAGAGCTCATCCTCTGTCCTTCAGTCGGTGAAATGAAAACAGACTTTAATGCCAAACCCTGAAAATAAATCACTCTGCACACTGAAGGTCAAACGTCTAACTGAAGGACGAAAAACACATTTTTTTGTAGACGGCAACCTCAAATTTCACCTTTTCTGGCAACATAACTCCGGAATTCAGTCACAGTAATTCAACTTTTTGCAGAGTCAGCTTGTGACGTCTTCATCAAGATTTCGATATTCTGTTATCTTTGTTAATGAGTCATAAAATTTGTCCAATAAGAGTTTTGTAGGGGTTAAATTAGTAAAAGATAATTACCATGAGGAACAGTTGAGTTGATGAAGTGTCAGATAAACATTCCTTTACTTATAATCCTCTAAATATTTGTCAAAACAAAACAGAAAATGTTGAACTTAAATAAATTTGAGGACAAGTTCATATTTTTAGGTATTGAAGGAACTACTTCTTTTAAAATCACATGCACAAAAGTCGAATACTTTGAGCTTTTTGTGTTGTATTGGTGACATCCAGAGAAATCAATGTGCTCAAAGCATGTTCTGACATTTGGAAGCTATAATAATTCTTCAACTTGTTCTGATATTAATTCAAAATAAACCAAGAGCTCTAAACTAATAATATAATACATTTTTAAATCGAAGTGGGTGACAGTTGAACAGAAATGTCTTTTTAGTCCTTGTAGAGTCATTGAAACATTCAAACTCACAGACTCCATTTAGTCCCAAAAACTTGATCTACTTAGGCCAATAAACATTGAAAATTAAAAACTCTCAAACTGTGTTTTTGTTATAAACACAAGAACGAGGTAGCTGCAGAGCTAGTGGGTTAGCATGTCCTTTCAGCTCCAGAACTACATAGCTACTGGCTAGTTCCCAAGCTACCGAGCAATGTCAAGGATCATATAAAAGACTTATAGAAAATATAAAAATGTAGTTGCTGTAAGTGTTATCAACATAGAAACTACTTTCATTCAATCACTTCCACTTCCTAATAGGCCATCTTGCCAGTGATTTCTATAAAACTCAGTTAAAAGTGTCCTTCCTGAATAACCTCCTTTATAAGGGCAATGTTGCCCGAGCACTGCACCCTATGGCTCCTTTCAGTCATGAATTTGAACACCCTACCCCTTCACGTTACCACATAAAACATAGGTGTAGGGACAAGTGATATGGGGCAAGGGGTGTATTGGGTTTGAGTTTCAGTCTGATGTGTATCATTGATTTAAGTTGGCCAAAACACTAGAACACAAACACTCGAGCTGTGCTAACCATCATTTACACTTAGTTAGTTTCCAATGAGAATGAGACAGAAAATCACCAAGCAAATTAAAGTCCCTTAAACTTTTCTTTCAGATAGAATTAAACTGTTTTAAGATTCATTTGCCTTTGTGCAAATCACCAAACTTCCAATAACTTCTGTGACTGCTTTACTTTTGTTTTCACTTAAACTGAGGATGTGGGTTCCCTGTTGGAGATTAACACGAGTAATCACTTAACATGAAGGATCCTCCCCCCAAAACTACTGAAAAGATCAAAAGTAGTTCAAGGAAAGGAGAAGGTGCAGAATTAGTTGAATCTTTTATCTGTTATCCCAGTGGAGCTGTTGAGGACAAGATAATTACACCAGATGTAGTCAAACTGCTGCAGAGACCTTTCACTTCTCCCTTCAGAGTTTCTGAATTCCCAGTGGATCAATTTGAATCTACCCTGGTTTTGTTTTTTTGACAGTCTGTTTTCCAAAGTCAGCCTCATGAACATTAGGAAGGAGAGTCCTGGTATCCAACCTGCACGGTGCTCAGCCGTGTGAAACTGAAGTCTGTCACAGTGGAGTGTTTGTCTGTCTTTCTACGCAGAGAGACAAACGGACACACAGCTTCGTGCACTGTTCGTCAGAGACTTTGATCAGATGTGAAGCGTGTTACTCACTGTGTCATTCAGGCTGCAGGCTCACACCTCACACTCACAGGTGTGCCTACAAATCAGAGGAAAACAGACAGGAGTTTGAATTATAGACAGAAGATCAGCTGCTTATGCTGACAAGTAGTGCAAAAAATAAATAAATACAAGAGAGTTTTTGTTTGTTTTTGCAGTCAATCGCCATTCCGACCGATTTTGTGGTTTGGAACAGCAGCTGCTTTAATGAATAGTCACTTACTTAGCTTTGTAGTGTACTTGGACCTCCTTCAGGTGGCAGTGCAAAATTTTATCAGGCTGCTCTGCCACTTGAAGGATCTCCAAAGGGAATGATTTCTCCAGTGGTCTCCTCCTCCCAGTCATCCCAGTTGCTGTCCTGCTCATCAGTGTCCACCCCTCCTCTGTGCTTGAGGCAGATGCTCTTATGTTCTTGGTAGCGAACAACCTGTAGCGACAGAACTCCTCCATCATGACCCCGCACTAGTCCACCAGCTCCTCAGAAGCTTTGGACAAGCTTGGAAGATCCTTCTGCTCAAATGCCTTTGAGTGATTTTTCGGATCCTTTTTGATCGTCTTGATCTGATCTGAGCTGTGCAGAGCGGGAAGTCTGGGTCCTCACCAGCTGACAGAAGCGTGCCTTGTTGTTTTTTTTGTTTTGTTTTTTTAAAGAAGTCGACCCTAAAATGTCCACAGCCAGTGCACACGGTCCACTCTTGGTTCCACCTGAAGACTGACATAGTAGAAACCTGTAATGCCATGTCCTGTCAACAACATGCTTACTTGCCTTCTTTAAAAAAGCAATACAAAAATGTCAGATTAATGTATTAAATGTTGCATGACCATAACGACAAGACAAGACAGAATTTAAATCCCACTGAAATTTTTCACACAAAGATCTACAATGACCAAGATTTTCTACATCTGAGATGATTCACTAATGACTTTGTTATTAGATGGAAAGAGTAACAACATACGAATGAATTCACAACAAAAACTAAATACACATTTACACTTGTTTCTCCAGACAGTTTTCTACTGTCAAACTAGTCAGGAGGCAAAGTTCAGATCTGGACTGTCTCCTGGACTCTGGAGGAGGTGGGTTGGAGATGGATGAAGTCCAAGCTGACATCCATCATGGACAATCTCTTTCACCCACTGCTCGACACTGTGAGGGCCCTCAGCAGCTCCTTCAGCATCAGGCTTCATCCAACATGTAGAATGGAGCACTTCATTCATTCCAACAGCAGTCAGGCTCTATAATACTGTTTTTTTCCCTTGGTTATCACAGTCAATATGTCGGATTTGGCAGCCACGGAGACATAAATCGTGCTGACAAGCATGACAGACTACACGACTGAGACCGACTGCATTTAACGACCAATGTGACGATTGAAAGAGCAGAATGACACTGAAGACAGCAAACAAACTCACTGTATTTTGAGTGCTATACTTTTGTTTGGCTTTACTTTGATGATAAGTGCAAGCAGTCACTCTCAAAGTACTAAGGTGTCTCTGCTGATACTTTCCAACATTTATCTCTTTACAGTCTGTTGGTAGCTCCTCTATAGCACAACTTCTGTCTTTTTACATCTGTGTTTGTCGCTCATGCAGAAGTCCCTGCGCTCTTAATGCCACAAGCCTGCTAGACTGTCGTGGAGTCGTGTGGCGCCCCAGACTGGTCTTTTGTTGTTGGTCACTGAATGCTACACGAGATGAGACGACTAATTTTCATGGCCGACAGGTCCCAAAAAGCTACGACTGTCGGGTCGGGCCACAATTGTGCATTAATCGTGTAGTCTGATCATAATGCGGTTACTTCTTCCTGACACAATCTTACATTACTGCACCCTGTGAGCTTAGAGTGTGTATGTATATAATGTATGTGTAGGTATATGTGTGCATGTAGGTACATACATATACATTTACTGCTCATATTCAGCAGAACTTGATTTTGTGTAAATGCTGTATTATCTTATTTTGTTGTTTTATCTTAATGGTATCTATTTTTATCTTATAATCACTATTTTACTACTTTATTTTTTATCTTGATATAACTTCTAATTTCTTTCTTTCCTGTATTTGTTTGAGCTGCTGCAACAACCAAATTTTTCCCCAGTGGAGGATTTATAAGATTTATCTTATCGCATCTTATCTTGTTCACCTCTGGCTGCTTTTAGTTGGGCGCCACAGCTCAGGAAACAAGAGAAGACATCTAATAGCTCTGCAGACTGACTGAATATAAATTAATTCAAGCTTACATAGGGCTGTTCTCGTCTTCTTTACCACTCAAAGCACTTCAACACTGCAGGTCACATACTCCTATTCACTCACTGATGGATAAAGTTTCTGTCTTAGTTTTCGATCAGTATTAGCTATCACATCCACGCTCTCACACCCATGAAGCAGAAATAGGAGCAACTTGGGGTTTAGTTTCTTGCCCAAAGACACATCCACATGTGACAGCCAGAGCTGGCCTTGAACCCTCAGCCTTCTAATGGATGGTGGAGCAACCTGCCAGAGTAAGCTACCGACTTCCTTGTTACTTCCTTTAAGGTTCAAAATGGAAGTTTAATAAAATCACTGCTGCATTTTTCACCAAAAGCATGATAAATAATCACCAAATCACCAAATCAACATCTCTGCTGCAAATCAGTGTTCATTTAGTCTGTAACTCGTCAGGACTTTTCTTAGTGAAGGCTCTGTTACAGTGCTGAGGTAATCTGCTGATTTGTATTCTCTGTTTAAGGTCAAAGAAAAACTGGATTTGATGAATTTGATTTGTTTCGTCCTTTGGTTGTGTCTTTCCATCCTTTGGTGTCAAACAGCTTATATCAAAAGTCAAATAATCTGGCATAACTTTACCAACTTTCAAAGTTCTTTGAGAGAAAAAATATTGAAGAAATCAAAAGCAACAGCAACACTTACATTTCAGGAAACAACTTTGTTAGACCGAAACAACTCATTTCAGTCAGAGGACCACTGGAGTGAGACATTGTTGTTTCCTTGAAACTAAAAATGCTTCTTCAAGTCTCGACCTGTAGAGTGATGACTACACAGACACTGACAGCCAATAAAATGTTCGCAATGAGGAAATTCGAAAAACAAAGAACTGAACCACTACGAAGAGTTTCCCCTGGATTATAAGTGACAATTCAGATAAATGGTTGTATATAGAGTGTAAATTATGTCCAAGTAAATCTTTTTTTGTGCCTGTGTGTGTGTTTAATTCATTTTAACAGTGTCTAACTGTGGGAGGTGTTTAGTGACCCTCTCACATTTATCCGACTTTAAAATCAAAAATAACTGATCTGGATTCATTTTTTGCTGCTGTGGTAACCAGGCCAGCAAAATCATTGGAGCACCACAAACCCCCCTCTCAGAACTGTACAGCCGGTCTGTGACCAGGAAAGCCATCCTGATCACAGAAGACCCTTCCCACCCCCTCCACCCCTGCTTTCAGAAGTTATCAGGCAGGTCTTATAAGGTTCCTCTGGCCCAGAGAAACATCTTTAAAATATCTTTCATCCCCTCTGCAATAGCCACCTTGAACACATAGAAATAGAAAGATGCTGCTGTTAACACCCCTGCCCCCTCTTTTTGTGGAAGATTGTCTAATGTCTAATGAATGTATTCCTTTTTAACTGTTTTTATAATGTTGTCCTTTTAAATGTTTAACGAGCCTGTCAAAGACGAATGTGACAGAAAATTAAGTTTTTATCTATTTATCTAAATAAGGTGTGAAATTACTAGCTTGTTTCAAAATTAATAATACTGGTATCATAACAATTAATATGTCCGCACTTTATCGTCATTGACTTAATTTAAAAGCATCAAATGACTCTCAGGTTAAAGTTAATTAAAACAAAGTCATTTGTAACTTTCACTTTAGCTTCTCTAAGCAGGAAACACACAAATGTAATTAGCATTAATGTGGGTTGTTCAGAGCTGAGCCAGCTCCAGCTGTCCTTGTTTTGTAGATGCTGCCTCTGTGGAAGAACCTTGGACACTAAACTGGATCAGAGCCATTGCTAATGTTTGTTCTTCCACCTGTGCTTTTTCCCGCTGTAATTAGCCAAAATATCTCCTGTGATAAAGGCCTCTGTGAAACTCATCTGACAGGCCTGTGGGTGTGCAGCCAACAAAAAAAAATGTTTAAAACTCTTCACTGAGATTATCTTTCACTGTACGAGGAAATAAGCCCCTGATGAGTGCTTTTTCATGGTGTTTACAGCCATGTTTTCATGAGATTTTAATGAAGTTGGTACAGATAGACTGCAGAGGCTGGAAGTACATCTCCAGCACTTAGACTGAAGGGAGCAGATGTTGCTTCATTTTGTACCGCTGCATCTCCATCTCTGCATTTTCAGCTATGATTTGCATATAGTCGTCTCAGCTCAGCCCTCTGCTTTGTAGACTGATGGATCATCTCTTGCCTCGTCTTTAATTTAAATAATAAACCAGGACACCAAATACAAACGGGGAAACTACAAAGTGGGTTTGATCTTAACTCCGTCAGGAGGTTTGTCATCTGATCGGCCCACAGAGAGCAGATTCAGGAATCAAAATATTACTCTGCCTCACTCTGAGCCTTTAAACTAATCCCCCTTTCATTTATTTTCTGCTGTAGTCACAAGTTTTTGGCGTTTACATCGTACATAATCAAACAGATGTCATCATCTCCCCTGACCACACACACCTCAGGGAAATCATCCAGTTGCAACAAGTTATTTTCTAAACTTTGAAGATCAGCTCTCTGTCTATCTCAGGAAGTGAAATACCCACCAGTCATTTCCCCTGCCTGAGGGCCGTCTAATGAAAAATAAAAGAGTGTAAGAATATAAACTGAGACGTTTGACTTTGTGACTTAAGACTCTGCCTCTCTCTGTTTTACAGCGATAACATTTTGGTTCTGGATATCTACTTTGAGGCGCTGAACTACGAAACCATTGAGCAAAAGAAAGCCTATGAATTGGCAGGCCTTCTGGGTAAGGAAATGGCTGTCAAGTGTGTGCATGGCAAAATATGATGTGCAGTATTCAAGATGACAGATGCTTTTTTTATCCACAATGTCAGTTACACAAGTGCTTTCTTTTTTTAACATGTGTTCAGGTCTCAGAAGACTCACGATAGTTTCTTTAATCTACTGTGACTGTTCAGCTCTATCTTGACATTATCGGTTTTCTGTCCTCTCACCTTTTGAAGTTTAAGAAAGATAAAATAGTCTGTCTTAGAGCTTATCTATTTTTCATAGACATGACTTTGCACTCACACATTTTGTTTTGAGGGTCTGATTTCTACTTTTCTTTTGTATCTTTTCAGGTGATATTGGAGGTCAGATGGGACTCTTTATTGGAGCCAGCATCCTGACAATTCTTGAACTGTTTGACTATCTATATGAGGTAAAATGTCTTCTTTTATGTAGGGAAATTGAGGCTGTTACTTCGAGGCTGTTATCTCAGCATCGTTTACATTTAGCACAGCCTGAAGCAGTGTTTCTCAACTAGGGGCCCGTGGACCCCTAGTGGTCCATGGTGTAATTGCAAGGGGTCCTTAAAAAGAAAATATATTAAAAAAAAGATCCTATGACATTTATAGAAATAGGATTATTTTACTCAAATGTGACTGAGACCTTTATCCACCTAAATAACAGAGGGTAATAGGATTTTTTTTCTCTAATTACATCCGTTTCACAAGTGTAATTTATTTATTTAAGTTTGTATAATACAAACTTAACAAGATCTGCATCCTTTTCAAAATATGAGCCCCATACTGTTTCAGTGGGCGTTCACCATTCATTTCTTAATAATGATTTTATTGTGAATCATCTGCAGTAAGGTGTTATTAACTTAGCACTTGAAATTAAGCTAGTGTTACAAACAAACAAAGAAGAAGATGATAACTACAGTTACACAAAGAAGAAGAAGAAGAAGAAGTAGTAGAAGATCGTGGATCCCCCCAGATCAGGTGGGGTGGTCGGGGCCCTCAGGCTAGATCAAAAACATGCAGGGGGTCCAGGACCCCAGAAAGGTTGAGAACCACTGTCCTAAAGCACAGTATCAAAAATCCACTACCCTGGGGCTTTCATCAAAATACACTTCTTGTTTTACTTTGAGGAATCAGCTTTTCATCGGTGTGTTTTCTAAATAGCATACCAGGGTTTCCATTTTGTGGATGAGTTTGGTATAATGACAAAGAAAACCTTTCTAGAAAAGACTTACTGGGGCACTTATAGCCTACCAGTCATGTTCATGCACAGCATGGACTGAGGATGATAACTTCATCTTGAGTGGGCTGGGATCCTTCTATATGTGCCATTTCCCAGTCTCTATCCATATGTTCTTAGTCTACCGCCTACACTCTTGAATAAGGGCAGAAAAAGTCCCAAAAAACAATCCAAAAAAGAAAAGTAACCTTCCTGGTAACAACAAAGTATTCTGAGATAACTTGGAAGCACCAACCATTAGGTTTATTTTTATCATCTGTTCCTCTCATTATCTGAAATCCATCCACAAAACACAAATATTGATTTTAATTTAGTAAACAGATTTTGCAGGGTGCAGTTTCAATCAAATATTTCTCGAATTAAAAAAAGGCAAGTTAGTAGCAGAGACAGGCAGAGCTGACACAAGCCTTTTTCACAGTGCCTTTGTTCAAAGGAGCCACAATGAAGCTCTGTCATCTTAACATCTCTAAACAGGACAAAGAGGAAGAGAAAAAAGAAATAGAAATAAAGAAAGAACAAGCTATGGAGTGCAAATAAGCTAATAACTAAATGTCAAGTGGTGTTTTTGCCCTTTTTTCCCATTAAATCAGGTTAAGTCTGGCTTTAGGTCTGACGTAGTCCATTTGATATCAGTTTGGTAAAAACTTTGAGATAAAACAGCAGCCTTCCTATGACATATTTTTTATGTATGTAACAGAGGAGGGGGTGGACAGGGTTCCTGCAAATGCTTAAACAGTCTTGTATTAACATTTTGTGAATTATGAAATATCGAAACAAAAGTCCTTAATTAGTAATTAGTACTTAATTAGTGTTGCATGTTTCTTTTAATTTATTTATATATTTACCATTTTTTCCATTTATATTTGTTTGTTAATGTAACAACTAACAGCATTTTCTTTAAGGCATGGTGTATAGAATTGGTATCAGGGTCTTTAATAGGTATAAGTGCATGAGTGGAAGAGTAAGGTTCAAGCCATTTTACAGTCAAAAGATTCTGTACTAGTTTGTTATCATCTATACTCCAAGCATTTATCAAAATACAACCCATTTACTGTGGTATCAAACTGCGATGGTAACTTTGAATTTATCATTCATATATTCATGAAATTCCTGCTAAAAAGGCAGAAAACCCATCAGATATGATAATGTTTGTCGTCATTGTTGTAGATGACTTCTATTTCTCATTACGGGCCTCGGAGTCAGATAAAACATGATGTGCTGTTACAGTGTTCTCTGCAATGTTTGCATTTGCACAAGGACAAGATTGAGCGAGCATGACGAACGCTCTGTCCTCCATCTGTGACACACTCACACAGAGTCAAATACACACACATCAGCAGCAGTGGCACTGAATACATTGACATTTTGGATGTATTATATTTTAGATTGGGCTGGAAGTTTCTGTCCGCTCTCATTAGAGCAGCTCTGTGTTGTGTACTCCCTCCGATGTCTTCACTTCTGTTTGCACTGCAGAGAGATGTTTGTGTTTTTTAGTCCTTTATAAATGAGCAAAGTGAGTGTATGTGTGAGGAAATATAGAGAAGACAAGAAAAATAATGAGGCAAGACCTTTTTACAGAACCATTTAAACACAAGAGCAGTTCAAAGTCCTTTATGAAGATAAAAAATAGAACATTTAACATTTTATGCATTTAAAGACAGAATGAAGGTATTAAAGTACATTATGCAAAAATAAAAGCTTAAAATGGCCACATAGTCTCACAATGTACACGGATTTACCTCCTGGTCTTTCCTAATGAAAATAATCTCTGTCCATCTGATCCATCCCAGAACATTTTCTGGCTCACAGTTTGCACCGTCTCTGTTTGATGCAACCCTAAGATTCCCCAGAAGCTCCTAGCATCCAAAGTGCTGTCGTGGTAAAGTCATCTCGCATTGTTACTTCAACACCTCATCAATAGTTATTGAAATGCAGCAGGCATCAAAAAGTATAATGGCATATGCAGGTAATTAGCTTTTGCTCATTTAAATTGATACGATAAAATATGATAACATAAGTTAAACCTTTATTGATCATCTACTGAGGAAATTGTTTGTTTGGAGAGGGTAATATATAATTATGTATTGGATCTGCTCACTATATAATAAACAAAAACTAGAGCTTGGGGAGTCTTTCCACTCATGAGGCAAAAGGAAAAGAGAAATATATACAGGCATTCATCACTTAAATTAACTCATCTAAACAAAAAAACAGTCATTTAGGGTGTTCAAAGGATGTGCAATTTCTCCCAAAGCTGCTGAAATAAGTTTCTCAAGTCTCAAAAATAAAGTGGTGCCTTCCATTTAGTAGATTTCATGAATTGCATTGTACCAGTCTTATACAGATGGAAGAGCAGTGACTGTGCACAGACTCTTTTGGTTTGTTTATTTAATTTCTGTTCTTGCAGCAATCCTCACAGTGTTTCCTACTCATAGGCAAAACTTGATCAAGCCACCCAGGTATTT
This sequence comes from Cetoscarus ocellatus, assembly GCA_037902135.1. Taxonomy (NCBI): domain Eukaryota; kingdom Metazoa; phylum Chordata; class Actinopteri; order Labriformes; family Labridae; genus Cetoscarus; species Cetoscarus ocellatus. The sequence continues at coordinate 533,395 of JBAMNC010000550.1, forward strand.
ATTTTACAGCCACAAAAGGATATTTTTCAGACATCTTTTGTAAGATTTGTCTGTAATTACTGTATACTTGCAAAAGAGAGTCGTCCTCTTGTGTAGCCCTGTAATTAAAGTATGGTGGCCTATATTAAAAATAGAGTTGTTGTTCCAACATTGTCTTGCTCTCAGCATAATTCTTTACTCATGGACACTAGAATAACTGTTAGAACACACTATCTAATCACCAATAAGCCCTTCTACATGCAGCAAAAAACGCCCAAAAGATTAGAGACACACAAATACAGAACTGAGACATGAAGTCAGGTAAGGCATCCCTACCCAGCGCCTTTACCCCAAAGAGTAGTATCAGTCTGTGGAAATCACTGGTTCAGAATTTTCCAAGAAGAGGATCCACTGTAACACTAGAAAACAAATAAGGCAATTTTGGGCTTCTTTTCCCCCTTTTGACTAAAGTCACCAAAGCCACAACTTTTTAATAATTCACAAAATTGAATTGCCAGGCTTTAAAGAGACTGTTTTATTTGTTTAAAATTGTTGCACATTTAAAAAGAAATATAATTTCACATTGTGTGAATCCGAGAACAGGTTTGATACTCTGCATTTTCGCATTAATCTTAGTGATTAAGTGGCGTCCTGTGCCCCCTTGCCTGGATCGAGACACATAGGGTTATGTAGGGTTTTGTTGCTCGTAGTGCAGACAAGTTGACAGGAATGATGTGTGGCAACCAAGCCTGACCTCACTTGACTTGAGCTCCATTTTCTGTGAACAGATTGATTTAAAAAATTAAAAGAACATGATAATGACACAAAAATTACTTAATATTTTCTTGCCATTGTAGTTTAAGTCATTATTTTCTGTTATGTGAATAAACTCTTTCAATCTTATTGAATGAACATCTTATAATGTTGCAACATTGCATTGTATTGAAAAAGTATTAAAGTATTGATTTTATTTTTTATTTTTTTTTTTTGACAACCTTAGTCTCAGGAACATTTGAACATTCAACATTCTACAGCCTGCAAACATGTTTGATATTCTTTTTAAATATGCAACAATTTCAAACAAATAAAACTGTCTCATTGTGCACAGGTCTTTAAAGCCTGCCAATTAAATTTTGTGAATCACTAAATAGTTGTGGCTTTGCTGACTTTAGTCAAAAGGAGACCACGAAAAGCCAAAAAATTGCCTTGTTTGTTTTGCCTAAACCCTCAGAAAAATACTCTGGGAATAAACATTTAAACATGTAAATATTAAGGCTTGAAACAAGGCTACTATCGCCAGTTCCTCCTGCCTGTCATCCGTTATGTTTTTTACTCTAAAACGTCATTTAACATAAGATGTTTTGAGACATTTAAAGTTTTTAGAGTCAGCATCCTGGTTGTTTTTATTGAGAATCTGTTAGTGTGTGGTGTGCTATTTTGGTCATATTGTTGCTTTCCTTACACAATGTAGGAAAAAAAGATGGTTGAAGTCTTTTGCATTTTCTACATGTGTTTAAAAAACTTTAAGTATGAGTCAGGCTTCAGATTATTCATATGTATGGATAGATGCATAAAGTCAATGTGATTTGAATTCCAGACGTCCTCACCGAGCTTGTCAACTCTGTAAACACGACACAAGAAGCAAATCCTCAGCTGCCCTCAAGCAACAAAAACACACCCTGATATTTTAAGGTTATTGATATCCTGACCGAAATAGAAAGTTTTTCATCCTGAAAGGTCAGTTATGGATGCATTTCGTCTTTGTTTTCAGGTGATCAAGTACAAGCTGTGCCGATGCGTGAAGAAGAAACACAAAGGCCGCAACAACAACGACCGGGGAGCTGTGCTGAGCCTGGATGATGTGAAACGCCATGTCAGTACGCCGCCGCTGAAAACTCCGGCTGCATTGCTTTGACAGAGATGCACTGTCACGGCGATGCACAGTAAACATGCAAAATAAACATGAAAGTAAAGAGACAGAGGAGGAAGCATGAGGAGGAGGGGGGACGGTGCAGAACTGAGAGACAGTAAAAAGAGCAAAATGTGATTGGAATGTGTAGAAGAGAAAATTGAGAGAGCGACGTCGGGGAGCGGAGAGAATTTAATCAAAGCTCAGGGACAGGACCAGCAGGGACGGGCTGGGGTACGAGCTTTAAAAGGTGTGACAGCTCACTTATCTCTCAGTGTAAATGAAGCCAGTTCACTTTAATTGTAAGTCTGAGCCACGGCCACAGTTAAAAAAAGAGAGAGATGTGCTCCTCCTCTGATCTCCTCTCTGTGTAGTCATCTCTTTCCTTACAACTTCATTTTTTTCTTCATTTTATTCTGAACTCAAAATATCTCTCATGAATCTATTCCCTCTTTCCTCCTGGTCAGACTTTTTGCTCATTTGTGACTGTGAGTTTATGTCGCCAGTTTTTACCTCTTGTTTTAGCAATTGTGTCTACTAATTCCACATGATCAATCAGATCAGGGAAGAAAGGGGATTTAAGTGACTGTGGCATGGTTGTTGGTGCCAGACTGGCTGGTCTAGGTATTTCAGAAACTGATCATCTTCTGGGTTTTTACACTCACAACCAAGGTTTACAGAGGATGAAAGGATAGGTAACAGTAAATCAAATAACCACTCATTACTACAAAGTTATGCAGGAAACATTTTTGAATGCATAGCACATCAAATATTGTATCAGATGAAGCAGAAGATCACACTGGGTGACACTCCTATCAGCCAAGAACAAGAAACCATTGCTACAATTTGTACAGGATAACAAAATTGACAATGAAAGATTGGAAACATTGTCCCCTCTGCCATTTGACAATGGAAGCATTTCATTCGCATGCATTTGCCACGCGTTACAGCTTCGGTGAGTGCCACCACAGCGTCCACACCAGGTGGGTGAATGTCATACTCCCTCAGCATGTCTCCCTGCTGTCACAGCTCTATCTCTTCATATGTATCAGCCCAATAATGAGCTTCTATCAGAAGTTTAGGAAGATCTAAAAATCTCCCCTAAAGGAACCTGATTCACTGCATAACTGATCTGAGAAACTTGTAGAATGAAAGCCTTCAAGGGGAGTTTCTCCACAGAGGAGATAAACTGACAGGAAGGGTCATTGTACGGTTTCCATCTTTTCTGTGAAGTATTTTACCTCTGTGGACATACATACCAGCTGGATTAAGGTAAATATGGCTCTCTATTTGCCTAGAAATCTTCCGCATGAGAGATGTGGGTGATAGGCACAGCTCATGCTTCCAGTCTGCTGGCTCTGACTTGATAACATGCATGAAAACAGGCACGCACCGCTGCCGTCCTGCAAGTTAAACGCTTCCAGTGTGAAACTGCCCTTAGGGTCAGAATTTAGCATAAACATCGTGAAAGCATGGATTCACCCTGTCTTGTATCAGTGGTTCAGGCTTGTGGTGTAATGGTGGGAGGGATATTTTCTTGGCACACTTTTTGCTCCTCAGTACCAACTCAGCATCATTTAGACGCCACAGCCTTCCTGAGATTTGTTTAGGCCATGTCCATCCCTTTATATCCACAGTGTACCAATCCTCAGGATAATGCACAATGTCACAAAGCTCAAATCATCTTAAAATGGTTTCTTGATCATGACAGTGAGTTCAGTGTACTCTAGTGACCTTCACAGTTACAACCCAAACAGGAGGTGGAACAGGAGATCGGCATCATGAATGTGCAGCTGAGCTGCAGTGTGATGCTCTCATGTCAGCATGGGACAAAATCTTTGAGGAAAGATTCCAGCACCTTGTTGAATCTATGCCACAAAGATTTAAGGTAGTCTCAATAATAATACATCTTATTTAAAAGCATCTTTCAGGACACTCAAGGACACTGTACAAAGTATAAAAACAAAAACACACAACATCAATAAAATAAACAGTAGAATAATAAAATCAGCAAAACACGACAGACAAGACAGATGCAGGTTGTTGTTAAAGTGAGTATGCAATGGCAAAAGAAAGTCAAACCTTGTACATACTGAAGTAGTTGTGAGTGTAGTGAGAATGATGGTATATTTAAGAAAAAAAATATACAGCTGTTAAATTTGAGTGCTTGCAGTATAGTTGAGTTTCTGACTCAAATATTCATTTTAATCTCTGATTTCTTGACCACCTCCTCCTCAGCTCTCAGTTCTGCCTCTCCTCCTGTGCTGTATTTCACCCACATTCTTTCCCTCTTTTCTCTCTCTTTCTATCAGGCTCCTTGTGAGAACCTGCGTACGCCATCAACGTATCCAGGCAACATGCTACCTCATCATCCGGCCCAGGGCAACTTTGAAGACTTTACTTGCTGAGCGGTTGGGAGGTGAAGCAACAAAGTGCGCGTTATGCAACCAAAGCGAAACAACAAAACGAGAACTTATCCAACACAGGGAGCGTGAGGAACTGATACAAAGTCTTAACAAAGGCACTTTTTACTTCGGAGCGGGGGTAACGCTGACAAATCAACCGAAGGCAAACACGGTGGAGGGACTTTTTACCGGAGAGGAAGACCCAAATCTAAAAATTATCTGTTAATTTTTCCAGCAGCACTCTTCTATCTCTGTGTTTTTTCTCTGGAATACTGCCGATACGGAAGCTCAAGGAGAAACCTCGCCAACAAGGACCTCTCTTTCAAGACCAGAAGAAAAAAAAAAATTGTAAAAATAACCACGGGAACATGTACAGTTATCTCAGCATAGACAGCAGATCAGAAAAAAGAGCCCCATGCCTTTATATAACACAGCAGCACACATTTTCACACAACACAGGACAAAACTTCACTCTGCTTACTCCACTGTACATGTAGCAACGTCTGTAACTGTTGCAGCGCTCCGCGAAAACATCAGCCAGACTTTGTGTCATTTGTAAGAGAATGTATCTATGTTTGCGGTGAGTGAGGTCAGGTGTGCAGGGATGGTTTATTTCGATCGGGTTGTAGAGGTTAAAGGGCATCGTCTACCTACAGTTTGAAATGTGCTGGTGAAGATTTCAGGTCTCATCATGTTAATGCATGCTCGTATCTGTCCAGTGCATGTTTTTCATTTCATTTATAATTTACATTTTTGTATATGAGTATATAGAAATTATAATTACCAAGTTTGCCTCAATGATATACAGGAAAAAGATGATTCATCCCTTATATTTCTGTGTGTGTTCACGGGTGCCTACATCCGAGCAGGAAAAGAGGAGTGTTTTGATTGTGTGACTGACTGAGCTGCAGCTAATTTTCATTTCTCATCTGTTCTTTTTTTTTTTTGACATTTCCAAACGTGCCCATCAAGTCGAGGAGTCCTCTTTCATTCGCTTTTATCTCGACTGTGAGCTGAGGTGACGGAGGTATCTTTATTTCTTTCTCAGAAGTGTTTAGATGATTACTGAAATCCTCGGGAGTTTCATGGGGCTGTTACAAATTCTTTCTGTATCTGTGTTCTAGTTGCAAAACGTCTTATCAAAGCACAATACCGCTGGTATGTAGAGGTGATGTAAAAGACAAAGTACTATTCTTCTTGATATATTGTCATATTATTAATATCGTGTTGATCAGACTGTTTTTTCAGTTTTTTTTCTTCTTTTCATATGAAAACATATACAATATTGCCTGATAATCCTTCTCCCAGGTAATAGGCTGGTCTATTTAGTTATCAAAAGCATAAATAAAATTTAAATATCATTTTGGAAAATGTTATTCTTCTGGAGTTTTACTTTTAAAGTGAATTTTCTGTGGTTTATAGGTAACCAGAGGTAAAATCCCAGTTGTTTTCTTCATAGTGGAACCAGTGATCAGCCACAGTATCATCAACACCCAAGACAGACCCATCACAAGTGACCCGAGTGTGAAACGATGGTACACGCCTCTGTAGAGACACAAGTTCACATGATACAAACCCTGTTTTAGAAAAAAAAAGGTTTATTTAGGAACTTGTGAAATAAACTACACAACCCACAACTCTGGAGTAGGGATGCACAATATTGGATTTTTGCAGATATCCAATATGCTGATATTTTATTCTTTAATAAATTATACTTTTAATTTATAAATGTAAAGAGTTGGTGATGATGGGGGTAAACTTTTAGGTACATTTATACATTCTGCTGAGATCACAGCCAATATGGGTTTCTTATCGTCAATACATACCAGAATACCCCCTGTAAATATTGGTAAAAAATTTGATATCTACCAGTACTGTAAACTAACTTTTCAGGCAATTAACTGCCCATGCTGATATTGTGCCGACAATATCATGCATCCCTATGTCAGAGTCACAGTGACATATCAAAACTCTGCTCACCAGAGCAACCAGGGCACCAGTTGAGTTAAAAACACATACATACAGTTTATATGCAATACATCAGAAAACAACAACGCTGTTAAACACTGTATTTCAGTGTTTTGTACTTCAGATGCTGAAAATAAAACACAACACAATAATGTTTTTGATCCTCAGTGGATGAGGAAGTGTAAAAGAAGAGATCTGGGACTCTGAGCTGATATTAAAGAGTGGTAAAATGATAATGTGTCTCTCTGCAAGAACATTGCTGGTTCGACCCCTCTTGTCAACCAGGGTCTTTCTGTGGGAGTTTGCATGGTCTCCCTGCCTCTGTGTGGGCTTTCCATGGAAACTCCAGTTTCCTGCCACTTGTTAGGTTAACTGGTGACTTGAAATCGCCCTTACATGTGAGTGTGAATGGTTGTCTGTCTCTCTTAGTGGACCTGTGATCGGCTGGGGACTGGCTCACAGTGTCCCCCCCACCTCTCAGCTGGGATAGGCTACAGCCCGCTGCCACCACGAAAGGGGTAAGCAGTATTGATAATGGTTGGATACACAGAAGAGGACCTGGACTTTGGAACTGTCTGTGGGCGTTTCAACGGGGTTTCTCGTGGACTAACATCAGTTAATACTGTGAGTTTGAGGTGGGAAATATCACATGTCAGTATCTTTGGTTACTGCAGGGACAGTTTTGTCATTAAGAGGAGGCGGTGTTGTTTTCAGAGCAAACACTAACTACAGAGGGAGCGGCAGATGATAACGCTGAACTTCTGCACGAGTGAGCCATAACTTTTGATACACTTACCCTGCAGCCTTTAAAGATATTTCCCAATTGAAACATTTTCTATCTGACTGCAGAAACTAATGACATGCCTTTTGTTCTTGAAGCAACACTGTCATCCAGCCAGATTCAAGGTGGGGTGCTCCAGTTCACTCAGTTGTAAATGTTCCCTGCATGCTCTTAAACAATCTTGTTTCATCCTTAATATCTGATCTGAACTGGGCTTTGCAGTCCAGCTGTCTTCAGCCTCTAAACATTCACTAATATATCAACAATGATTAACAGTTAACATCAATTTCAAGTTGCAGATTTAAAAACACACAAGGTAGGTTATAACTGACATCTCTGGACACAAGCCTGTGTCAGTTTGTCCAAGTGGGAGGCAAAAAAAAAATCAAATACACCAATAACTTTGTTTACCTTATAATACCATAACATTGCTCCCTGTTCAAGAAAGTCATTTTATGGTACAGGTAGTGGTACCTTATAAGTAATCTTGCAGTGCAGCTGGATCCGCCTTATTCAATGTCTGATCAGACAGATCCTTCTTTCCAAGCTTCAGTCTACAACAACTCTGGTCCAATCAGAGTCCTTTATAACAGGAAGAGGTGGGAGCTATGAGCAAGCCGACAGCAGAAAGTAACTGTTCATCCAGAGGTTCAGCTTCAGTAACAGTTTTATCAGATCTGGACCGCATTTCTCAATAAAATGAAGAACAAACAACACTAGTGAGCATATTGCCAGTTTGTGGGAGGAAACTGGAGCACAGAAAAACCAATGCATGCACAGGGAGACTCCACACAGACAGGTCCTGTTCTTCAGAGAAGAACAGGGACGTCTCCTTCCTAAAAGGCAACAGCATTACCTGCTGTGTCCTCCTGCAGCCCACTAATGATATGAAAACTAAAATAAGGGGAATCATAATGGATTGTGGGATTTGTAGTTTTGTTACTCCCAGAGAAAGACATTTCTACTAAGGCTTGTACTTTTTCCATCTGGATAACTTAAATCATTTTTGTACCAAATCAAGTATTTTAGAGTCAGAGGTATTTTGGTCTCTGGTTGACTTGGTCGCAAGATAAAAAGGATTGATTTTAGGGTTTTTGAGAAATGTCAGAGGAGGATTAGTATGGAAGAATTTACCTCTGAGGCCAGAATCTCTCAAAAAGTGGTGATCACTATTTCACACCATTACTGTGTTTTTAAGCACAGAGATTGCAAAAGCTCATTTTGAATCACAAGTAGCTGTCTGAATCTCTCACTCAATATTCTGCTCTTCATTCGAGACATTTTACTATCTGTTTTTTTTTTTAATCAACATGCTATCTTGTGTTTTTTCCACAGTTAACAATTTTCCCAGAATTAATTCAGCATTAGGCAAAGAGCGAGCTGAAGGTGTAGGAGAGGAGCCTGGAATTAAAAATAGACGTTTCTTATCTACTCCCTCTGTTCGTTTACGCTTCAGTTCAACAGCTGCAAGCATCCAAATTGGTGTTTTGGAGCTCTCTTGAAATGTAATTACAGTGTCTGCTGCTGACTGACAAAAGAATGGATGAGAAATATCCTGCACAAGTTTTATCAAGATTGTCAGTCAGCAAGCAGGAGCACATTAATGGACGGCTGCTCTCCTTTTTACTGTACATCTGGTTCTGCCGACTGACACACACAGATCAGAGGAGCAGCTCGGTGGTGCGTGAACCGGAATATTAAATCTTAGTTGTGCTTTATCAGGAGGGCAGGGCAGCAAATCATTTTTTTTATATTGTTAAATTTTTTTAACTAAAATATAGTAAGATAAAAATATAAGATTATAGATCAAATATAATAATACAATACAAATGACAATAGCACTGTCTTATGTTTTGTTGTTGCTTTAAGCAGAAAAATGATGACAGATCTAATGCTTTGTTAAAGGGTCAACAGTCAGAGAAACTAAATCAAACAATTATCAGTCACAAGATAATCTATTGGAAAGTTACTTTTTTCATTTTATTGCATTAAATGAGCCTTTAAATCAGGATTCATACATGCAGGGGGGGCAGGGGGTCGGAACTTATCCCAGCTGACATTTGGTAAAAGGTAGTGCACACCCTGGACTGGTCAATCAATCCATCTGTGAATTTACAAAATGCATATTTATGTATAAAATCATTCATCAAAAAATATCAATGGCATATCCTTAGATGGAAAGCAAATCCAGAGATTATCACTGCTGGAGTTTTGTAGCATTTGTTAGTGCTAAGCATGTAAGATGTTAAAGAGCTAAAGATGCTACAGGGACACCTGCATAACAGATAGTGCATCTATGTCTTCCTGAAAACCCCAAGAACTTTGAACACCAGCCACAGAGCTGACAAAGAGAGACAGGTAATCGTTTGCACACACTTACACACACAGAGACACACACATGCCCAAGGGCAGTTTAGAGTCACCAATTAACCTTACGAGGATGATTTTGTTAACCCTAAAAAAAAATGATGAAAAATTTTCTTTTAGCCTTTTCTGCTGATATCCCCAAAACTACCGAAAGCTTTAATCTTAGTCAATTTCACACACAATATTCAAAAGGTTGCCAATTTATTTGAAGACAGAGACTGAACCATTTACTTCTTACCAGTTTCTACCCACTTTTCAGATGTGGCTGGCACAGTGGCAGAAATCCTTACACAGGTCAGCTCAGGTATGGGAGCACATGCCGGGTTGGCGCTTTGCCGTGTCAACATTACTGACGACACCTCTGCATCATCAGCAATGTTTACCCTGCTTCATAGGTGTTTACATGGGTAAAGTTTCCTACTCCTTGCAGTTCAACCGATTTTATCAAATACTGCCAACAAACTTTGCAATTTAAAAAATAGCAGTAACGCTAGATTGGAAATTTTGCAGACGTGCAGTTTAGATGTTTGCAGAAACCCAACCAACTACTTTGACAAGCTATCCTTAATTTTGCCAACTTTTCTTTTTTCTTATTTGGAAAGTGGTGAAAACCATTGCTTCTCTGCAGCTCCACCTTTTTCTCCAAAAGTTGTACAAGAATTTGAACAATTCAGACGTTGTGGTCTTTGGTTATCAAAAAGTCTCTATTATTTGATACCAGTGATTAAAACAATTGAGACTTGATACCATAGAAGCAAATAGAGGTCTAAACATTTGATTATGTGTTGTTTGTAATGATCAAATTTTGCTCCAGCATGCTGTTTAAAAGTACATAAGTATGTTGGCAACAAAAGGCTGCATGATGGTGTCGCATGTGGTGTTGCAGCCTCCACACAAGAAGGTTGCTAGATTGACTTCCTGGTCAGGCGGGTCTTCCTTCCTGGACTGAAAATGTTTTCTCAGTTCGTGCAGGGTTTTCTCTGAGTACTCTGGTTTCTTCCCACAGACCAAAAATGCTTGGTAAGTTTCATGGGGACTTTAAATATCTCGTAGATGTGAGTGTGTCAGTTCCCGGTTGGCTGGTCCCTATTCCAGTGTGTACCCTGCCTCCTTTTCAGTGTCAGCTGTGATAGGCTTCAGCTGCTCCTCTGTGACCCTGAAAGGGAAAAGTGCCATAGATAATGGATGGATTGATGTTTGTAACATTTGGAAATGTGACATTGGCAGGAGCAAGGTTTTTTTTCAACCCTCACTGCAAACTCAAGCTGCCTCTCCAAATCTCACTGTTGTATTAGTACAATTCAAACAGGGCAAGAAACCCTGAGTCCTTGCCAACTCCATTCCGCCTCTGTTAATGTTGCCAATGTTTTTTGGCATAACAGACAATGGCAGATATCCTTGCACCTTGCCAACTTAACAAACTTTCCAAATACTTTAAAGAACTTGTTTGATTTTGAGAGTGCTTCTGGTTACAAATGTGTCTGAAAATGATGATTTGTAAATGATTTTTTCATGCAACCAACCATTGAAACAGCAGAGATTTAATACCACTGCAACAACAAGATAAGTCCTGACACCCATTATTGGGTCATATCTTGATTATATGTTTAAATATGATTCAACATGTTGGCAACGTTTGAAAAAGAGAATTGTAATGGGGAAAAAACAAGGGAAACACTTTTTATAACCCTTAGCGCCAACTCCAACTACGTCTTTAAGGTCATTTTCACACCTAGATCATTTTGGAGAGTAGTTTCGATCGGGGCCATTGTTTCCGTGATCATGAAACAATTCAAAGGAAATCTGCATGCTGTAGAGGCTGTAAAACCACTTAGGATGTTTTTTTTACTGAAAAAGGAGTAAAAACACCCCTACTTTCCATCAGTGTGGCAGCAACAGGCAGTGTGATTATCTGTTGTATGTTTGTCGGTAGATCCTCCTTTTGGTGCAGGGAGGGGGGGTCTCTGCTTGGTCAGTTAGAGGTGTGTGAGACTCCATAAACTCTAGTCATAGCTAAATTCACACTGAGACTAAATACAGAAAATTGGTGTTGTAAGGAGAGTAATCTGGCAGAGCTTTGAAGCTGATCCTGTTATAGGACTTCTTTCTTTTCCATTTTTTGAGCCATCCTTGACATCACTGCTGTGTCCCTTCCTGATTTCCTGTTGTCCAGCCTATAGGCCCAGGGTCAGTATTCAACATTATTATCAGGAAGCAGAAACAAAAACAATATTTTTACCAGAATTATATCAAACATAAAAATTATTGTACTCTGAAAGTTATTTGTCACGTCTATACAGGTAAACATATCAATATCAGCATCAATATTCAGCTTTAAAAAAATCCAGATTTGATTAAAGGTCCATTTACCCAGCCCTACCTCTTAAACATGGTCCCTCTGTGAAGTCACGCTCAGAGATTGGATTTATCAGTCCACTGAGCACAGACTTGTTATTCCAGGATGAGGATTTGACTTTAAGCATATGACTTTTTTATGATAACTTTTAGCAGGAGCCCAAACATAGTCATTGTTCATCAACTGTGATAGAGCATCCAGTTTTTAATAATTAAAGGGAGACAGCTCGGCTGCATTAGTATCCAGAGTTAAAGCTGTCGGAGAACCAGCTCCACCATCTGATGAAGACTTTTTTTTTTCTTCTTCCTGCTCTGAATGATTGAAACCTGATCTTACCCCCTCATGGCTTTATTACTTTTTGTTTGTACCTGCCATGAAGACAAATTAATCAAAAATAAAAGACAAAGCTGTTCATTTCCTGTTGGCATTTTGTTTCTCTGTCTGAGCGGCAGCCTGCATCTCTGAAGATTGCAGCGGGAGGCGGGGGGGTCAGGATGGAGGAGAAGAAGAAGCCTGCCTGCCTCCTGGTGACAGAAATTCTGCAGAAGATGCTCGCTGCATTCTGATCAGGCTCCAGGGGCAAAGCAGGTGGGATGGGAGTGTGTGGGAGGTGCCAGGGGGAGTTCATATAACCTGTAAATATTCCCAAATATGATGAATAAGTCAGCCTGTCTACTTATGGCTCTGCAAGAGTTTTAATCCTGGTTAGCATATCTGGAGTTCTTGTCGAACTTTATCTCACCTCTGCATGAGGTTGACCCTTTAATAACACACATATGACTGTGTTTCTAAACAATCAATTGAATCAATCACTGTTTTAAGGTTTATATGGGAGTGTTATTTATGCTTAGCTAAAGACTGGCACATGCTCAATAATGAACAGTAAACACAGTAAAAATAATTTCTAAATCAAAGTGATAATTGTGGGCATTAATGTTGACAATGACTTTAATGCATGAGTTAATATTTAACTTGTCATCTATTAAGCTTTATTAATTATTATTTTTGGAACAGTTATTTCTGTTTCCGGATACATCGGTATTTAGGGTTGGTGTAAAAGTTTTGATTATCAGTACAGCATAAATTACTGTTTTTATAGATGAAATTTAAAGTAACCAGGCTGTTAAGGAGTAAAGTACTTCCCAGTGCTTTTCTAATGTATCTATAAAGCATTAATAGCTGTGCATATAATTGGCCTATGAATTAACAACGCTGCATTGCTTATGTGTAAAGTGTTTGTTTAATGCTTAACCAACGCATTAATGCAGCATTGATAACTGTCTGTAAATGACTGACAAAAAAGTTGATCAATGCTTCACAGTTTTTTTTCTTCAAGGCTGCTAGAGGAAAGAATTTAATCATCCAAAAATGTCCACTTCCAAACAAATAAATAATTAGCTCTGCCAAGGAGGTTGTATTTTTGCCAGCATTTGCTAGTCTGTTTGTTGAAATTTTCAGGAAATGTTGGTCACGGCATACGGAAGAAGTGATTTGAATTTGGTGGTGATCCAAAATATGGTTGTAGATCCATTTTTTTTTTTTTTTTTGAGAATTTTTTTGCTTTGCAAGGCAGGGCAGTTTTCTACATTGTCACTAATAACTGTCACTAATTTCCACATTGTCACTAATAACTCAATAACTTATAAACAGATTTTGATCAAATTTTCAGGGAATATTGATCTTGGCACAAGGAAGAATATATTAGATAGAGAGAGAGAGAGAGAGAGAGAGAGAGAGGAGAAACAGAGCACACAGGGATTAAACTCATACAAGACATTTATATCAAGTAAGAGGCAAATGAATCAGTGGGTTATTTTGTTGAGGATGGAGATGGCAGATGGTACAAAGCTTTTGTTAAAACATGCCTTTGCCTTTCTCCATCTCAGTGTCCTGTATCTATGACCCCAGGGTAGAAGTCTGAAGTGAGTTTTGAGGGGATGCTCTGCTCTGCTCCATGAGTTCTGAGATGTTGGGTGTGGGGATGTGGATTATTTTTGAGGCTGTGTGTGTGATTTTGTTGAGCTTGCTTTTGTCAGAGACAGACAGCATGGTGTAAAACTGGGGGAACAGAACATCAGTATGGGTTGGATTATGCTCTTATACAGTAGTAACAGCAGATGGGGGCAACAGAAAGGGCACTAAGTGAATGGATAGCATGTAGCTTTTGCTGTGAATGCTTTTGGATGTCAAAGATATGGTGGTCAAATGCTGGTTGTTGTCCAGGGTGAGTCCAAGGTATTTGAATTTGTTGATCTGTTCTATTGTGTTGCCATTGAAGGAGATGTGATTCAGACTGGAGGTGGCTGTGTTGCAGATCAGTTCCTTTGTTTTCTCCACATTGATATGGAGGTAATTGTCCGGGCACCATTGTGTGATTTGCAGGATTGTGTTGCGATAAGCAGTGATGGAGTTGTCATGAGGAGGAGATGAACTGAATTTGGTGGTGATCCGAATCCAGATGTGGATCCAGGAATTTTGTCAATGATTCGATAACAGTGCCAGATGAGGCTTTTCCACATTTTTGACAACTTGACTGACACTGTTGGAAATGCCTGGGTGGAGGTACATGCTCTCAGAGCACTTGTAGTTTTCATCGTTTTCTCTTCTTTTGTAGGGTTAAATCTTTTTCAGCAATTTAAGACCCAATTCAACACTAAAAAATATTTTACATTTTGGGTTTTTTGTCCTTTCATGACTGATTTATTTGTTCCATATCATTATTGTGTAATTAAAAAAAGTTATTTCCTTTGTATTAAATGGTGATGGAAGACTTTCTAATCACATTTTATGAAATGTCAAATATGAGCATCAATTGTCATTTTCGAGCGATGCTAGTTTTAATGTGAGAATTGAGTTTGGAGTCGTGGTTAAGCCTGTGCATCTCATGTACAGACCTGGTTGCGAGCAGTCTAGGTTTGAATTAGACCCAGAGTCCTTATGTGGTTCCCTGTTTCTATGCCAGCATTAAATATTTTGTCTTTGTAGTGCATTCAACTGAATATAGGTCATAAATGATTTACAAGCCATTGTGTTATTTTTTATATATGTTTTATGGAATGTCTGAAGTTCATTGGAATTGGGGTTTGCAAGTAAACATGCATATTGAGGAAAAACTGTAATGTTTGTCCTTTTTACTGAACACAGTATTAACATAAAATCTTTTTCTGAATGTTTTTACAGCTGGACGGTTTTGTCCTCTGATGGCCCTAAAAGAGTATCAATTTGAATAAAACCAGAGGGTTGGATGATTATTTTTCCTCACTCAGCTCCTCGATAAAAAGATCAGAGTGGCCAGCTCCCTCCTTCAGTTCACCTTGTCTGTTGACTCCCTGCCAATCTGTGGACGCTATAAAGGAGAGACGCTCTTAATGGATTCCAACCCAAACCGGCTGCCCTTCTTAAATGGCTGTAACACCCTCAGCTAATCACACAGACGGGCATCTGTGAGTCATTTAGGGAGGGAGGGGCTGCTTCATACTGGGAACTTGTAATGGGTGTTGTTATGTTTTAATGAGATGAGTTGTGCTCCTGTTTTCACCCACATCTGTCTGTTAAATCCTGCCTCTGCAGCACTCAGCCAAATATCTTTTACTATCAGAGGTAATATCCGCCTAATCCTATTATCACATCTTATCATCTGAGCCAATGAAGAGATTACACGCTTGTTTTACACTCTCTTAATGTGCTGCTCTCACTGTTTAATACGGCAGCAGTGGGTCAGCTCTACACCATGCCGAAGGCTTGTTTTGACCTTGTATCAGTGTGATATTTCTGTTTTTCTGTGTGGTTGCACATCTTTATTCTGTATTTAACTAAAGAGTCATAAGTCAAATCCAGGTAAACCTTAAAACTGCTCTTCAGCGTATTTTATAAAGGCCCAAAGCAATGTTTTCAAATAAGAAAAGCATACAATAAACAGAACATGGCAAATATCTTTTTAACAAATGTATTTACTGAGTTTTAATTCATTACAATAATATACAACTGCAACAAAACAATACACAGAACAAGTAAAGTGGAAGCCAGTAGACTCAAAGTCAGTATACTCCAAGGAGATTTACGTTGTGTTTCATTCCACATTTAAAAGTAGGTTTTGGTTTGTCTCCTATAGCGAATGATCAAAAGGTTTCCTTGATTTTTTTTATCCTTAAAGACACTGAAAACTTGTCTGTATATGATAAAAAGTAGGATTTTTACTCTTAGTAATGAAAGGAAGTCTTTCAGTAGCCAGAGAGAAAAAGAACAACAAGCTGTGCCCTCTTGGTCTGGTGGAAGATCTACAAGATTTGATTATTGTGTGGTTTGGTTGATATTCAGCAAAGTATCCTCAGTTTTTACTTGCTTTGCTTACTTTACAATCTGCAAGGAAAATTCCCAGGATACACAGCTTAGGGCAATGATTCCCAACCATTTTTCCCTGGAGCGCTCCTACTTGTTCCAAAGAAGAGTTGATGCATTTCTCTCCAAATTAATGGCAAAAGATTTTTGTCACTGACAAAATCCTGATAGAATAGGCCCACACACATCTTTGATCTTTGCAAGAAAAGACCTGTGGAAAAAGTATAGAATATCTGTGTTATCATTTATTTAGCTGATATATATCTATAAAAGATTGACGACCTCACTGCTGACAAGGCCTCCTACCCTCCTTCCCTTGGGATCTGTGGCGGCCCCCCTGAGGGGTGCCTGGACCCCTTTGGGAAACGAGAGCTCAGGGCATAGTGAACTAGTACCATGTCGAAGGGTATTCAAAGCTTCCTTTCAAAGACTGGCAGTGAAACTGTTTACCTTTCAATTCACATGTAGAGCAGATACTGTATCAAGGATATTTGGATTAAACTGGGCATTGGTTCAAGCAGGAAGACTGTTGTGTATCCTTTTATTTGGTAAACAAATCAATTTTTTTAATTTCCTTGTTTGACCAATTGTCTTGCTGAAATTTTTTTTTAAAATCCATTCTCATCCCTTCCAAACTCAATCTGTCATTTCTGTGTGAAAACATCAACCCTTCTCACCTCAGTCAACTCCAGTAAAGCTCCTCAGAGGTCTACTCCGCGTGAGTATCCTATCCTGCTGTCAGCCTCACTACCCTGTAAAGTACATGAAGAGATCACAATGGAGTACATTTGAAAGAAACATAAGGTACTTGTGCTACAATGAATGGACCCCACTTGTATCCACTCACATTTCTATGGCTGCTTGGCCCTTTGTTGCCACAGCATTACCACACCGGCACCGTACATGCCAACTTCAGGTAGTGACAGTGACGATGCTATCTACTCTACCACATGGCCTCTTACTGGCCTCCAAACTAATTATGTAGACTGATAAGCAGCAAGAACCAGAACATCACAGGGGTCACTGGGTGGGGACCTACTGTCTTTTGTCCAGTTAGCCCCCATGACACCTCTAAGAGTCTGGCCAATGAACTCTGGCATCCCAGATCCACTCCCCTCTGTACCAACTCTCATCACCCAACATGCCTGTGCAAATTCCTGCTTTTATACAGTATAACCTACTCAACCACGTGGCCATATAGGTGCTCAAATATTATAGTCACCTTAAACAGACTCAGGCTCCGTATATGCAACCTTTAGGTAGTGACATGCTGATACTACCTTCCCTAGCTCATAATCACTTAAGTAATTACTGACAACCAATTTTATTTCTTAAAAATGTGCAATCATGAAGAAATAATACAAATATAGGTCCTACATAAATTTAAGAATACACAATTGCACACTATACAGGAAACTAGTGCTTTTGTCTATTTTAGTGTGGGCCCCAATCTACATTAATCCTCCTCATCTGGATCAGCTGACTGGTTCTAAGTGCTTTATCTGACATCTCCTGCCTATCTTAAGCTGACACTGTCCCTGTACACCCAATTCTTTAATTGATGAGACTGCTGATCTTGCTTTGAACCCTCTGCCCCCTGCATTTACAAGGCAAACTCTAATTTTCAGCCCTCGATGTTCAACTTTCAGCCCTCGATGTTCAGCTTCCAACCCCAGATCTGCATATCCAACCTTTCTTTTCATGAGCTTCATTTGCTAAATACAGCTGAAGACATGCAAATAACAAGACATTAATAATAATAATAGTACATGTTACTTAAAAGCGCCTTTCAGGACACTAAAGGACACTACAAAGATTAAAAGATCACAACAACAATACGATCAACAGTAGAACAATAAAATCAGCAAAAAAAACAACAGACAACGACAGATGTAGGGATGTTAATGGCAGGGTGTTGTTAAATGGATATGCAGTCCTGAACAGGTGGGTTTTGAGTCTGGATTTGAAGAGGGGCAGTGAGTAAGTGAAGTTTTGGAGGTCTGGTGGCAGAGAGTTCCAGAGTTTGGGAGCAGAGTGACTGAAGGCCCTGCTCCCCATGGTGCTGAGGCGGGCAGAGGGCACAGTGAGGTGGATGGAGGAGGAGAATCTGAGGGAGCGGGCTGGAGTGGCCATGTGGAGGAGGTCGGACAGATATGGAGGGGCGAGGCTGTGGATGGCTTTAAAGGTTTACAGGAGGAGTTTGAATTCTATTCTATGCTGGATCAGGAGCCAGTGGAGGTGCTGTAATTTGGGGGTGATGATGTGAAGGGGTCTTGGTGATAACGCAGGCAGCTGAGTTCTAGTTGGAGTTTATGGTGATCTTTAATCCAAACTTGTGAAATAAGTGCTCTCATATTCAATCTTCCTTGATGGAAATATATATTCAATAAGGAATGAGCAAATTCCTTTTTAGAATTTGATTTTATTTGTGTCTTAATCCCTTGTTTTAGCAGGGAGAACTGACTGAATCCGAGGTCTCAAATCCAAGTATGTTATACATGTAAAAACATAAAATATGGGCCATAAGCATATTTAAAAGCACGTGAATATAGTTTAAAATAAGCTTATACAGGTACACCAGTCAACAATAATACAAGTATGTTAGTAATGGTAAACAGTACATTTAAGGCGTTTTTTTAAGACTTTCATTATGGTGGCTGTGTAAGAAATGCTCTCCACGATTACAAAATGTAAGTGATATTCTAAAAAACAGTGTTGAAATTCCAGGTGCTGTATGAGGGTCCAAAGTGCCGAAAACTGACACCTAAAATAACATCCCTGTCTGTGATGTTAATGGGACATAAACATGAATTACTTTAAAGAGATGGATTAATAAAAAAGCCAGTGTCGCAGCACCATGCAATGCTCAGTGGAGACAACTTTGTTCCTGATCTCTTTTTGCCTTCCAGGGTTCTGCATCGGTCACATGACAGACTGTCATGAATCACCCTAATGAGAATACAGCCACTCATTAAAATCAAAACAAACCAGTGGTTCCTCAAATGAGCTCAGATGGTTTATGAACCTCTCGCATCACTGCCTAAAGCTAAAAACAAAAAAGATGACAAATAACCAGCTTTCGCAGTAGAAATAGGTTCTGGGTAGCTTGCAGCCATAAATATGAACCCAAAATAAGCTCATTTATGATGCCCTGAGTTCTAGTGTACTTTCACCAACTTCATATCCGTGGATCTTTACAGCACAGAGATGAATTTTTAAGCAGGATTGATGCTGCAGCTCGTCTCAGCGCTCTCTCTCCTGCCAGAATGTCAGATGAGTCACATTTCTGGTGTAAATTTATCCTGTCAGATCTCTCAGTGCAATTAGGATGCTCAGTCGTTTGTCATAGATAAGGCCGCAGCCTGGCTCCTCTGGGCTCCTCTTTACGTTCGGCTTGTTAAGCAGATTAATAATAACAGAGCAGTCGAGTTTCTCAGCACTCACAGGCATCATATTAGATTTCAGACTTGAGTCCACCTGATTTGTCCTTTCATTTGTTTGAAGTATGAACCCATTTGTCTCTTATCAAGCTTGTCAGCGGGCTTGTGGGGGATAAACACATCAACAAAAGAGGGTGTGAAATTCCCTCAGGAGATTTGAGGCACAATGCAGCAATTTAAACACTTCATTGTCCCATAAATTAAGACTGTACTAGAAAAATAATAATGTATGCACTCAAGTACGCACCAATCAAACACAAACAACAGGCTCTGCAAACAGATGGGACGCTGTGTTTTGTGCTCTTGTAGCTCCATACTAATTGGAGAAGAGTGTAATGAAATCAAAGTTCAGCAACAAGAGTTGTGTGGGTGACTAAAAGGACCCCAGCTGCTCCGCTGTTAACTTGTTGTTTACTTGTTAATGAGGAAAACACTTAAGCAACTCTCTGTGTTGCTCCCCACATGAAACATAATTATGAGGATGATGGCATCCATTTTAAGATTCAGTTGAACTGTGACAGCTCAGCATGGAGGGCTGGTGTTTATCAACCTGGCTGTGAGAAAGGAGGATGGTTTGAAGTGTAACTCCCTCAAAATAGGATTCTTGTGGTTGTTATATGAATTCTTGTGAGGGTTTGTTTCTTCATTAGGAGACTTGAATTTTTATGAATTCTCAACATATGCTGAGAATAATCTTTCTATTCCTTCTCCCAGTTTGGATCCAATAAGTCAATCAATCTTTATTTGTACAGTGTCAGTTCATACAAATATTTCAAGACGCTCTACAGCTAGGACTGCCATCTGGAAGTTCTATGCCTCAGCAAGATATACTGCCCTCTCTAGAGAGTGATCCTTTATCAAGACCCACCCTCCTCAGTTACTGTTACCAGGGTGTACAAACCTTCCTGTCATCAGGCTTTTCCCTGTTTAAGATCATTACTACACCCCTTGTTTTGACTAAATTTTATTAATGTTAATTTACTTTAAATTTAAATTCATTTGTCCTTAATGAAAAGACATTTAATCTCAGATATTGTTCTTATTATGTTATCATTTTGTTGGTAGCTTCCTAGCTTCCTTCCCATAATGCACTGCGAGACTTTTAGTCAAAGCAATGCTGACTGTAACGTAATGTCATATGGTCAGCTCTGGCCTTTTGTGCAACTCAAAACAACATTGATGCGACTCGGCCTGGACAAAATTCTGCTATGTGAACATGAAATGATCCAAAGGAAATATCGTCACAGGCACAAAACTCTTATCTCCAAAATGGCTAATTTCCAGGAAAGGAAAATAACACTCTACCACTGAATTAATTGACATTGTATTTTCTTGAGAACAACTTAGTTTATTTGTACTTTAATTTTGTTAAAAGTTTATAAAACCTACTCATCAACATGAAAGTTGACCAGTAGTACCATTTCATAAGAAAAAAAAATGAAAATCATAAAAAATGGAGAAAAAAAGGTTTGTGCCTGAAAGCGACAATATGCATATTTGTAGCAATTACTTTAACTGATTTGTAACAAAGTAACTGATCTGTAGGTGTAAAAACCACCCTCTTTTTTGCACTCCACACCAGTCATGTGACAGAAAGGTATCAATAGAATATGTGTATATCAACATTAAAATGCCCATTTTATGCATGTTTGAGTTTTAAATGCTCTTTTGTTTGTTTAACATGTCTCCACCACTTGGCAGAGTACTTCCAAAATCTGCTGCATCTGAACCTCTCCTTCTCCTCCTGCAGTAGATACCTGAAATAGCTAACTCCCCTGCCCCACCAAAGAGGCCGAATGCTGTGTCGTCCTATCACTGTTAGGTTTTAGTTCAAGTCTGTTGGCTCAGGATGGCAAGCCCAGTGCAAAACACAGACTGTAGAGACAATGCAGAGTCACTGGAAATGGTGCCAAAACACACTGAACTGACCATTTACCTCAGAGTTGTTTACTTTAAGAAAAACTATAAATCAATCAATGACAATATACTCTAGATTTAGCTTTTTAAGGTAACAAATGAAAGTGATAAACCTGAGGCTATTTAGGGCTCTAGCAGTTCAATCACACTGGTCCCCAGCAGCAGGCCATTCATGCCAGTGATACATGGTACAGTGTGTAAGGTATTATCATGACCAGACATGAAAACAGACATCATTATGCTTGTACTAACTTCAGCAGCTATAATGATTATGAAAGCGGTAAAAGCACTTAAACTTAAGCTGCTTCTTATATTTACAACTAATGATAATCATAATAGATGTAAAATGAATGATAAAATTAGCTGCAGGGGTAGAAGTCAGGCAGATCCACAGCAGCAGGCTGTTACTGACAGTAATAATGGTGACAGTGTTGCATTTGCAAGAACAACTATGTATGATAACGTACCACTCAGACATCAATTTCTCACTCTTATGACAATGAAAAGGAGTTTTATTCTAGCTGTTATGTTTAGTAGCTCATAGATTCACTTTATTATTTATAATAAAAAGGAGGGTTGGTATGAATAGTTTATGCATTTTGAGTCAGATGGGACCACATAACAGGCCATTCGTGAAAGATCTTGAGGAACCTATGTGGCAAGGGATCTCAGGAATTCCAAATAAGAGAAGTGGTTAGAAGTATAAATGCAGAGAAAGGAAAGACAAACTTAGTATTTTTGTAGGTCTTCAAGCAGCCAAAGCATATGCTCTTGCAACTAGGGCTTGACCGAGGCACAGTCAGTCTGATAAGGTTTATTAAAAAAGTTAAAGTTTCAAACATTATATTGTGAGGAGTCAGTGCAATTCTTTCAACTTCTTTTTATAATATGTCACATCTGTTAAATATATTTTACAGGTTAAAAACTGCTCCTGCATGTCTGTAATGGTCAGCAGCTTGAAATACATTTTTTTGTTGTCTTGGTGAGTTTTCCTGGTTAAATAAAGGTTCAATAAAAGATGCATTAAAGACCTATACAAATGTAAAGCACATTCCTGCACTTTTCTCTCGGGCCTCCAGATGCTGTTTGGTTTAGTTTTATTCAGTTTGCAGATTGCTTCAGACAGCTGGCTGAGTGACATTGCAAACAAATCTTCAGTGCTCCTTCAACAAACCAAACGGGTTTGTTTGGTTTGGGTTGACTTTGCATCTGAAAATGAAGCCCATATTTTAAAAAGATGAAAACAGATGGGGTGACATTGTTTTGCATTGACTAACTATTAACCTGCAGTCATTCCCATATGCTTTGTCTGATTTTAAAACAGATTTTTGCATCAAGATAGAAATAATTAAATAAATAGCACTGAAAAAAGGAGTTTGTGGTCTTTTTTAAAGATTTTGGTAAATTATGAAACTTATTTTAATTTAACTCATTCAAGACATTTTCATATATTTTACTTTGGGTTGCTAAAGACATTATATCTGCCTAGAAGGTCATGTTTTTGCTGGTATTTGGCTGTCTGTTTATCTATTAGCAAGACTACTCAAAAGTATCAACAGATTTAGATAAAAAAAATTTCAGGAAATGTTGTTTGTGGAACAAGGAAGAAGTGATTAGATTTTGGTGGACAGGTTGTCCAAATAGTGTCAGGAATACTTGGCACAGGGTTGTCCTCTTGGAGCACTTCTAGTTGTGTGATGAAGAAAGAGTTGGACTGAATTAGTGAAAAGGCTCAAAAGTGAGCTGAGAGTTAAAGGATTTACAACAACTGTATTACATATTTAAAGCAGATAAACATCCACCAAACTACCCTTAGATATGGGAATAACAATATGTAACTACTTTTTTGTAAGTTCTCATCTATTGAAATTTCTTCTGTGGTTATTTCTAACCAGTTGGACTGTGTGGTTTTCCAGAAAAGCCCTGTGATTTATAATAAAGCAGCTATATAAAGAGGATGGCATGGTGGTGCAGTAGGTAGTGCACGTGCCTCACAGCAAGAAGGTTGTTGGTTCAATCCCTGTCAGTCAGGGCCTTTCTTTGTGGAGTGCTTATGTTCTCCACATCCATGTGCATACATGCATCCCTGTGGGTTCTCTCTGGGCGCTCCGGCTTTGTCCTGCAGACTAAAAAAAAACACTCATTAGGTTGATTGGTGACTCCAAATTGCCCTTTGGTGTGAGAGTGAATGGTTGCCTGGTTCTCTGTGTGGCCCTGCGATTGGCTGGCGACCAATTGAGGGTGAACCTCCCTCTGGCCCAGTGTCACCTAGGATAGGTCCCTGTTACCAAAAGGGGACCCATCATAGATAATAGATATATTGGATGGACAGCTACATAAAGAGTATTGTCTATATGAATTGTCCTATAGCAATTAAACCATCCTGGCATAATCTTCATTATGACATGATCAGATCACAGGTAGAGGTTATTGAAATAATAATAATAATAACAATAATGCCTTTGTTTGTATATAACTTTTAAAAACAAGGGTTTACAAAGTGCTTTGACGAACAGACAGGAAAATCCAGATGACAAAGCACAAGACTGTTTCACATATTATCCTAATGTGGAAATTCACCTGTTGGGCAAAGTAACACCCACTCCAGACTGATAAATTACTGAGACCATCAAATATGTAGAAATTTAACGATTATAGTGCAAATAACATAGGTATCACATTTAGCTCAAGTCTGTTTCTTAGCTGCAGTAACACAATTACTTAGAACAACCCCCCAAATTCACAATTAATGGCCACCAAAATACCATAAAAACCAAATAACACAAGTCAATAGGCCTATAGACATATCTGCAAAATTGTTGTATTCAAAAATGTCACAGGATTAAAAACAAATTGATCCAGACGTGATTAAATAGCCCAGTATTATTGACTGAAATCGTTTGGGGCTTAATCCATGTCATCCAATAATCCAAAACTCAATTATTGTGACCACAATTTTATTGCAGTATCATCAGCAGACAGCAGGGGTCACTAGGGGCCTGAACGCCACTCAAACCTCAGTTCTCGTTCACGCTGTTCTCGCTCTCGCGGTATCTTCCACGCCTCCACCGGCAGCGACACTCACGAGAGGAGATGGCGGCCAGAGGGGGGTTTCAGTCGGCACCTACGGGAGGAGGCGGCGGAGCAATGGGTCCTGGACCACCGGTACCGGGCGCCGGACCAGGCATGGGCCCCGGGACTCCCTCTGGCAGGATGGGACCGTCGGCGGCGGCGCAGAACCACATGTACCGCTCCCCAATGCCAGGGCCCGGGTACCCGGTGAGCTATCACTCCATCTTTGCTTCTGTCCGCTAGAACAAAGCCTGTAACCGCTGCTTTGTCACAGCAGCTAACAGGAACCTCTCATGTCAGGACGGATCACAGCTCAGACTATCAGGCAGGACCACATTGAAGAGCCAGACTAACTAAAGCAAAGAAAACTTTCACTTTGGGTTAGTGTGGGAGTTTGTTTAGTGTTTGAATCTACTAACCCTCCCGCCTGCTAACGATAACGTTAGCTGGTTAGTCACGGTACTGAGTTAGCTTAGCCTGCTAACGGTGCTAGCTGTGTTTTCACTTGCCTGTGTGGCCAAAGAACATTAAGAAGGTTCTGAAAACTTTTTAACTTTATATGGGCAAATCCTAATAAGTTAGTATCGGCATCTTGAGTCGCTCAAACTCATTTTAAACTCAGGTGGGCTCTCACCGATGTTGCACTAGAATCCCTGGCCCACTTTGAATGAAGAGGCACAAGATTGCAGTTTCTGCATGTATGACCCCACAAACTCAAATTTTCAAGATAACAGGACGGGTTCAGATTAGAAGTAAGCTTTACTTGAGATTCTATCGAGCCATTTTTGCATTGGATAGGCCGTGTTTTTCCCACCTAATAGAAACATCCTTGCCTACACCTGGTACTATTCTTCCCTCATATCTATTATTTTCAAACCATCTATCTGCTTTTTGGACAGGGCAGTTTGAACATTGAAAAAATAAATGCCAAAAGCTGCATCAGCCCGCATGCAAGAATAAATTAATGCAGGATCTGAAATGATCACTTATTCAAACCAAACTAATTTAGAAAGCAATTATACACACAAAACCAAAGCAATAATAATGCTCAACATGACCAGAAGACATGAAAATACATTTACCATCTTGGATGATCCACTTCGTTCAAAAGGAGTCACATAACTGAACCAAGGTCAGATTTCCTCAGTACTTTTCAAGTCCTCATTTGTGACTGTATGCCACAATCTAAACATTGATTCAGGTGTTGAATGACCCTTTGTGATTGCTTAAAAAATGCATTAAGAACAAAATAACAACAATGATGCAGAAAGAAGTGATCAAAGCATGTTGCTTGCCTTACCTTTTAAATCATCTCTATATTTTAGTTCTGTGGGGTGCTAGTGTTGCTTGTTGACAGCAAAATACAACTATGTTACTCTGATATTGAGATCATAACTCCTAAAAGCAGTTACTTATTTGTTGCATTGCAACTTCTTCACATACACTTGTTGAACATAAACACTCTTAGTACTGCCATGCTGCAATAAGATGCAATTAATGAGAACTTGATTTAAAATGTGGATATTTAATAATGTATAGCAATCTTAACTGCATAACAAGTGCAACACAACATGCTGCAATCTTATTTACTATTGATAATCTTGTTTCGTGGTTGTGGGAAGTCAATATCATAACTAGAAGTGACACTGGGTTAGTTATTTATCACCACTGGGTACCAGCTGTGATCCTTGTATTTATTGCTCTTCAGTGTGCCTGGATTTTTGACTGTGGGCATTAAATAATCTAATGAAAGATAGCATGTATACCCAAGAAATTTAACTTCAGTCAAGAGTCATATATGATTCTGTATATGTGGGCTTTTTAAAAAGTCGGTCCCGAAATAGAATCTCGTGGTTTAAATTGAGATCTCAAAAAGTTGATGAAAGCCCTTTTACCATGACATTAGATTCAGGTTGAAGATTATACTCTGGAAAAAATACATTATATGTCAGGATTGACTTCATATCCAAAGTGATCTTTAAAAAATAATACTTGCCTTTTTTCCAAAAATGAATGTCCTTTATTCTAGTTCATCTTTATTTTATAGCCCTAAACCACAAAACATAGATAACCTCAGGCTTCACAAAAGTCTGTGCAAAATATATTCAAATGAGTACCGGATTCCAGTAAAGCTCTCAGGAAGTGTGTTTCCCTGTTCAGACTTTGAAAATTACAGTACACAGGAAAAGAAAGCAAATGGTCACAGTTCAAAAAGATTAGCCCTAGACGTTGAAAACCTTTAACATCCTCAGGGGGCAATTTTGTATGCAGCACATACACAAATGCATACATGTAGATACAATGACACACACTGATAACACTAACCTACAGACCAGATAACACAAGCAAGAAGAATGGATGCATGTTTTTCATGACAACTTATTGGTGTGTCTTTTGTCTTTTTTTATATTGGGTCAAATGTTAACCTCTGTAAAAGTCAATGTTTTCTTTGCCTGACCACCTGAATGTGGGTTGATGCAGTTGTTGCAGCTAATTTGCACCAGTTGAGGATTAAATGAACTGCTGATGGTGCTTTTCTTTTTAATCAATGCTGTACATAATTTCCACTCAAGAACATTATATTCATCCTACAGTTTACACAAAGGGACTTTGAAAAGTCAGAACCATCAAACTGTTATCTGTTTTTGGTGCAATATTTGAAAATCATTAATGAATATAAATCAGCTATTGTAAAAAAAAAAAATGCAGAGAAATCCGAGGGCTGGTGGTAGCCTGGTGCTAATCTGTTCACACCCCTTTATCACATGCTGTTTTCCTGAAAGCTGTGGACCAGGGTCTGAATTAGGAATGCACAATATTATCTGACCAATATGGATATCAGGATAATCACTTAACAATGTGGATATCACTATACCAATGATAACAAGTGTGGAAAAATCTGCATATCAGATATCAGCAAAAATCCAATATTGTGCATTTTAGTCTGATTCTAGGAATTCTCCAACCTCTGTCTCCCAAATTTTTGACTGAAAATGTAAAAAAAAATGCCAAAATGCATCTAAAGAAAGGCAGAGTGGTTTTATCAAGAATCTCACTGTGTTTTGTAGCTAAAAATCCAAACTTTATTGATAGTTTGAGGATGATTACCTACTGAAGCACAGAGACACATAATAATGCAGCACAATCCTCCAGGAAGGTTTCAGATTTTGTTGAGTGCAGCAAGTTCAGGATGGCCTCCGTCTGGGTCTCTGTTCATTGTTGTACCTCAGTCTTGCAGTCTGTCAAACAGACCAAGCAGAGGAGAGAATAAGACACAGAGCTGTATCCTGGCTGTTTTTTTCTTTGAGTTTTGACCTTACACTCTGCTGGCTGATATTTCTGGGGGCTGCATACCTCTGTGCAAAGGCTGACACCCAGAGCTGTGATGACCACAGCAAAATAACAAAGAGGCACAGAGTAAAAGGCAGCATCCCTGCAGAGCATGATACCATCAATCACTTACTTAGTTTCACTTGTGATGATAAAGATGGGCTCATTTTAAAACACTCAAACCCAAAAATATTCTTTGTAAATATGCAGTCTGTACCAGAGTAATTCTCTTTGTTTCTGTTTATCTTCTGAGCACAAGTCCGCCAAGCTCTACTATGCTTAGACGTGCTTTCTGTGTAAAGAGGAAAAGAGGTTGAAAGCACCAACATAATGTAATTCCTGAACCAAACCCTGTGATCATCTGGTAGCAATTTGCCTTTTTTATTGGTCTCTAAAAACAAGCATAGCTTTTTAAGTTAAGCTAACAATCCAGCTGCGGAAGGTTTTCTCAGTTTTAACTTCTGCTGTCTCAAATTGCTGGTTTGACTGTATAAGTGCATCAAAAAGAAAGACTTGCTACAGAGATCCTTTATTGTTTTCCAGATAACCACCTGCTACATTTCCACCAAGCAGTCCTGTTCAGTTTGGCTCGGTAATTACCTCTGCCAAGGAGGTTATGTTTTTGCCAGTGTATGCTTGTTTGTTTGTCTGTTTGTTAGCAAGATTACACAAATACTACTGGACAGATTTTGCTAAAATTTTCAGGAGATGTTGGTAATGGCCCAACTTAGAAATGATTAGATTTTAGTGGTTATCTAGATAACTGCCATTAGCAAATGATCGTTTTTGCTCAATAACTGTCTAACTAATAATGATATCAACATGATTCAGAGTGCTAGGTGTTGGTTTCAGGGTCAAGGAATCATATTATGATGGTAACTTTATCATGAAACTGTTGCTTATAGATGAAACGGCAATATGTGAGCCACCTTGGCAGAGGTTTGTGTCCGAGTGCTTTCTAGTTACAGGTGTTTCTGCCATTAAATAAGGAGAAAAGGTACTTAAATGTTGTCACCCCTGTGAAGGGGCATTGAGTGTACCATACGGACACTAAAGGGTGGAGTTAAAAACGCTGAAGTCTAATGATTGGTCACCATAATCATCTTCTCTCATGCACCAGCCAGAAAAAGCCTTGGATTTAGTTGTATTCCCTGCTGTTGCTGCAGAGAATTTCTACATTAAGCTATTGTCCATGGAGTACTGGAGTGCAAGAAGTCCTTCATTGTGGGTCTTTGCAACATTCGCGCTCGACTACACAACGCTTCACTGTGTTGCGCTGCTGGGATGTCACTCATTTGCATAGCTGGCTTGACCCTCTCTTCTCGGCTCACATCCCTGCCCTTAAGTGAAGGTGCAGCTGGCGGCGGAAACACAAAGATATAATCTAATGCGTTTGCGTGTCAATGTTTCTTTACGCATACTGTCCCATTTTTAGAAAAATAAATAAATCTCAATCTCAATCAGGGTTTACTGCTCTTAACAGTGCAGAACTGTTCTGACCCAAACCAGACCACTTGATGGGGCAAAAGAAAGCCCTATATTGCCCATAACTTCCTGAGGCTGTGCTTTTGTTTAGCACGTGTGGTACAGATGGTGAGTTGTGAAAATATCAGAATTACTTATTAACGTAGCTCTCATAAATGATTAAAATAAAGTTACATTTCAGTACCAAAAAAATAAAAAACAGCCTACTGGGTAACCAAAGTTGGGAAAATGAGCTAATTTTGACTTCAAGAGATATAAATACAGGAGAAAGTGTCACTAAATTTCAAAGTTTAATCAAGTTATGTGTGAAAATTGGGGCCAAAATCAAAGTTTCTCTGAAAAAATTGTGTATGATAATCCTTAATTTGAGATTTGGGGTAGTATTCATTAATGGACATTAACATTTAAATACATGGGATTATAGCCAAAAGGCTAATTTCCATCCCCAGTCCCATTGGCAGGTTGGTGTCAACACATAAAACAAAAACAAACATCAATAATAGAAATAAAACCCACAGAGCATATTAACAGACAAGCCATATACATAAACCGTAGACCTGAGATGCTCTGCCTGGTAGACTAAATAAAGGTGATTGCATTTCACGCAAAAGGTAAATTTCTGTTCATTTATACATTCAAACTTTTCTAGCATTCAATAAAGGGTTGTTAGATGTTTCATTTTATCCAAGTGTAAAACATAAAAAAAAATTCAAGGAAACATAAAAAATGCCTTACATTTTACACTTCCTATTTTAGTCGACTAAACTTGCAGTAGATTTCATCTACTAAAATGGTTTGAAATTTTATCAACTAAAACTAGACTAAAATCAAAACAATTGAGAGGACTCAATTATGACTAAAACAAAAGATATTTTAGGAAGAAGTCTAAAACTAAATAAAAAAGTTCCGTCAAAAATAACACTGCTGCAGACAACCTAAACAACAAACATAATCAGGATGTTAATGCAGTGGCCCTGCTCTTGATCCGCTTTTTCCCTAATTATCTTATTTAGGACGTTTTTAGGGTTTTAGACTGGTTGTGTTTTGAAAGTGTCAAACTTGTTGCATATATCAGTTTTCGTTTCTGCAGCTACATTTAATTTTGTATTTTCTTAATGCCTTATAGGAAGATTTTTTTTTTTTACTATGTCTGCAACATTAAGATCTTTAAATACATAGGGATGGTTTCATGTAGTAACTTCTTTTTGATCCTCTTATCTGTGGTAGAAGATGTTTTGAAAAAGAGCATGTCAAAGTTTAAAATTAATGTGCTGTTTCCAAGGATGGCACATTGGTATTTATGTGTATTAAATTTTGATAAAAGGATCAATCTTTTATCGCCGTTTGTATTGCTCGCTGCTTAGCTACGGACATCCTGAAGCACACCTGAGTGAAAGGATGTTACATCTGTTTTCTCTGCAGCGGCCTTGGCGGCTTTCACTCACACTTGCAGCCTTTCACAACATAGTCAAAGAGGCTTCATACTCTGAATACCACAGAACACTGATTGTTCCCAGGTAAGCCAAGGTTGCACTGATGTATGGTGAGAAGAGCACTTAATGATCAGCATAGAGCAGCTTTCTGCCCACACTGAACCGGGTTGGAAAAGGCAGAGTGTATTCATCTCACTCGTATTGTTGACAAGTTGAAGTCTGTCACTCTTCCACCCATCGCTGCAGGCGGGGAGGAGAGAGCGTGCAGTGCTGCAATCTCTCAGTTATTGGAGTGACTGCTGGAGGGGAAGCTGCAATCAATAATTTGTCTGTTGTCTTTACCGGCCCTCATGCAGTTAGATACACGGAGTCGCCTGTTTGAGTTCTTAGCACACGGCTTGGTGAGTTGACAGGACAAGTTCTTTCTGTTTGACCTTGTTTGATGGAGTCAGTGAAGAGGTTGTAGCTCCGTTCTCTTTGAGTCCTTGCTGATGCTGAAATCTTTTAAAATCAAAGTATGTGGACTTGATATCTAATATGTGTGGTCTTTATTTTCTGTGAGCTGTCCATGGGGTGTTGCAGATAATTCAAGGCTACTTCTGTTTTAAAGTGTCCTTACCTTGAATGATCTGGGTTTGATCATTTACACCAGAATGTGAGCTGCTTTTGCCTCATGCATGTTGACTTTTCTGCACACATGAATTAAAATAAAGTTGTTGAGGAAATAGATCTGCCCTAGAATTGCTTGAATGCTTTTGTATTGTTTTAGTCTTTATGCACACACCTTTTAGCATTGTAAGGGTTGAGGGTGTCAAACTAAGGTGAGAATGAAATACAGACAGATCATTCTCGTGGTGATATGCATACATTTCAGCTGTAATTTGCTGTTAATTAAATTAGTTGCTGTTAAGCATGCAAATGAAAAAGCAGAAGAAAATGAAGAACAGATAAAAATGTGTCTTTATATCACTTTTATCTGTCAGACCAGCAGCCAAATTCTTAACACTTGTTGCATGAACAGTCAGAGAAAAGCGGCAATCCCTGCCATTTATGAAGCTGCCATCTGGAAATATTTACAGTTAATTCTTGCAAAATTACTAGCACAACTCATCAATCACACAAACACTTGGCTTAAGTTATTCCATGATCAATTCGTTCTGATACTTTTGATTTATAAAAGTTGACATTCAGTGATGATGAGATAAACGGTAGTGGTCCATTCGTATTTTCTGCCAATATTACCGTGAATACATGGAACACGAGACTAATGTGTAATGTTTATATCTGCATGTATGATAATCATTGTTTCAGGCAATTATCTGCCGATACTGATATTTGTCTGATAATATTGTTTATCCATTTTACCTGACAGAGGTAGTAGATTTGGTTTAATACTGTTTTGGTTTTAATGTAGCACAAGGTTTTAATGCTTTAGAAAGTCATTATTCAGCTCAGGTGGTCATTTGCTTAAAAGCCACCAGCTTTTAAGAGCGACTGTCCCCCATTTGAAGGAGTTTTACTAGCCATGATCCCCTTTACTGTGACATTTCAGTTGTTTTCACTTTTGAATATTATCAGTGATTTTGATATATGTCCTCTGTTTTCAGTTCTGTTTGCTCTCGGGTGTGAAATTGTGTGAAGTATTTAATACAGTTTAAGTTTGTATCTTAAAGTCTTAATTTTGATCCTAAAAAAGGTGTAGAAACCCTGTATTTAAAAAAAAAAAAAAAAAAAATTAACGGCAACAGCCAAAACCCAAAACAGAGACATGATACATATAACCAAGACAATTGCAATCTGACTTTGAAGAGTATGGGCCATCAAAAATGTGTCATGTGTGAAGATAATGTTTTAACTCACTTATTTAATGGTTTGCTGATTTATTTTCTGCACATTTAAGACTTAAAATAAAACTGCTCAAGACTTTTACCCTTAGTTTGTTAAGTTTGTATGTTCGACTTGACCACTTAAAACAACATAGCAACACCTTAATGAACCCTCTGTCTGTGCACAGTGCAGAGTCATGTGGCCTGAGCAAAATATAAAATGACATCTGCTGACCTTTGCTTCTGCAAATTTCCCCGTGTTGCAAATTTCCCCGTGTGGGACGAATAAAGGTTTATTCTATTCACTCTACATGATGGTACAAAACAAAAACAAAAAAGCTGAAGTTTTGTCATGTTTTTAGAAGAATCTTTTCACCCTCCTCTCCATGCAGAGACCAGGCATGCCTCCATCCAGCCGTATGACACCTCAGGGACCAGCCATGGGCCCTCCAGGATACGGCAATAGTCCAGTGTCTCGCCCTGTGATGCCTGGCGTGATGGACCCGTCTCGAAAGAGGCCCGCCCCCCAACAGATTCAGCAGGTGCAACAGCAGAACCGCAACCAGCAGTAAGTTTTCTCTGTTATCAGGCAGCTACTGACATGCTTCACCTAAAACGGAGGATCAGTGTGCAGAGCGAAGCTGTCATTATGGTCTTTGTTGGATCAGGAGCCCTCGTTAATTGAGGCTGTGGGCCTGTGGGCCAGCCTAACTTAAATGGTGTTTGGCTGTGATCAGAGGTCTCTGTGGTATTTGATGGTTAAATCCTGCAGCTTCACTTCAAAGACGTTATACTCATTTCTAGTTCTTCAGAGATTTTGAGAAATGCCATCTGAAACAACATCAGCTACTGGAAATCACATATCCTGGTTTTAGAAAGTTTTAAGTCATTGTTTAACTTTTTTTGTAAAGTATATTTTCCCCCAAAAAAAACTCTGTTGCAGGTATTTAACTGCTTGTATGTTTAGGTGATCTCAAAAGTAGCTTTGATAGCATATTTAGCATTCTTGGGCTCAATAATGAAGATGTTGTAGGTGTGTGAAATGTATTATTATGGTTGTAGTTTAAATCTCTGGGTTTTTTAGACAAACATTGTGTTTGCACAGATCTTACTGAGTTTCTATCAATGTAGTTTGAAATTTGGTTGAATTAAAGCTACAGAAATGGATTCCTTAACTTGTTTGGGGGCTTTGTTTGTAGTATCATTATCAGACACAAACAAAATAATTTAATGTGAAAATGTATCTTTACTGTAAATTGAATACATTTGGTTCTTTGCTTCTATTGTCCATCAAAACCAGCTGTCTTCAGTCATTGCCTTGGACTTAAAAGATAACTTGGTCAATCTGTTGGAGCTTAATATCTTGAAAAGTAGGAGTGCAAACACATCATAGAGCAAGGTGGACATAAAACGGACAGTAGACAATGTGTTAGTGCAGTTTCAATAAACAACTTGAAGATGAGACCAATTAGAATGATTTAGATTAAACATAACCTCAAGATATCCTCAGTGTCTTCTTGGAAATATGGACACATTTTGCACCACTTTTGACGTTAAAAAGACCAAACAATAAATAGGATGATTGATAAAATATATACATAGACTTAGTGATAACTCTGAAAGTGCCTATATTCTTTTAAAATTTAAATATACCCTTCAGTGTGTTGAACATACAGTATCTTGCCTGTGTGATAGAGCACACCTATGGACAAGATAACAAGTCTGCTCAATAACATGCTCATTATACTGATTGATAGCTTTCTATCACAAGACTGATGCAGGGCCGTGGAAAGCAAAAAGAGATCAGGAACAAAGTTGTAACCACTGAACACTACAAAGAGCTTTAACACTGGCCTTTTAATGCACTTTCATTATATTTTTCTGAAGTTTTTATGCTGCTCAGCAGCTGCTATGCTGCTGAGCAGTTTTTATGCC
Organism: Cetoscarus ocellatus; assembly: GCA_037902135.1. Lineage (NCBI taxonomy): Eukaryota > Metazoa > Chordata > Actinopteri > Labriformes > Labridae > Cetoscarus > Cetoscarus ocellatus. The sequence goes on from JBAMNC010000550.1 coordinate 567,936, forward strand.
CTTTAGTGTGTTTTACATGTCTTTGTGTACTTCTGTGCACAACACAAAGTTATCAGCAACAAGACCTCTTTCAGCCTTCAGCCTTCTGTTTCAGACCATTGGCTTGCTTTAGCAGGCCTAGTGCAGAGCAGGGATGTTAGAGTAAATGCAGAGTTGTTGACAACATGGTGCTGAGCAGCTCTAAACTCACCAGTAACCACAGAGTTGACCTGTAACCAATCAGAGCAGTCAGGGCCCATGTGTGGATGGGAGCCTTAAAGGGCCAGGAGCTCTAACAGAGGGTCTCAGACTGAGAGACTACACAATGTCAGGGATACTCTGGATATGAGACTAAGAAGTTTTTTTGTGTTTTGTAAACGTACTCTAGCAGTCTTAAATTGGATGTATGAACATGAGTTAAAGAAAATAAGACATCTTTAAATAAACATCATAGAAGATGTGCCTTGCAGTCGCTGAAGAAGGAACTATAGTATTTATCATTAATTGATAAAAAATTGTATTTCGACTTCTGCCGTCCAGATTCCACGTTTTGTAGTTCAAGGTCTGGATTATTATGTTATGTCAATAAAGCGTTGCACCGCTCTGACCTGCATTCAGACTTATCTTGTTTGTGTTAATTTGTTTTTGCAGCACAAAGAAGAAGAAGATGGCTGATAAAATTCTACCTCAGAGGGTGAGTATTAATCAAACAGCAGGATTCCCATTAATTCAGACAGCTATTTTGTCAGCTTGATTAAGTCTGCTTGTCCATTTTGAATTTCTATTCAGGAGACACAAAGCAAAGCAAAGAAAAGCTGATCTGTATTAAGAGTGCATTGACTGAGAGCACTCAAATTACCTGTCTGACATTTGGAGGCAGTTGCACTCCTGCACAGTGCACCTCCGTCTGTAATAGATTGACTGGAGACAACAAAAACTCCTTTTCCCTTTAAAGAGTAATTCATGGTCCAAAAGTCAACGTTCAGATGGTATCACACAAGTAATCTTCAAATTTGAAGACTATGACCCCAAATAAACAAAAATCCATTTAAACTGTTACCTACTACCGGCTGTAGACATTCTGACATGGATGGTCCTAAGACATTTTATTTTAGATAACAGAGCCATTAAGTGTAGTGTATTGGCGGGATAGCAGCTTAGTTGAAAAGGATAACTTGTGGAATATGTTATACTCAGTATGTAGTATTAATAATGCCTTTAGTCTATGCCTTAGCCTTCATATCCAAAGTGTACTGTACTGACTTTTTTCCTTTGAATGTGCCTAGTTGAACATGTTTAGCTCCAGTCTAACCACTGTGTATTGATGGTCCTCCAGATCAGGGAACTGGTCCCAGAGTCTCAGGCTTACATGGATCTGCTTGCCTTCGAGAGGAAGCTTGATCAGACCATCATGCGCAAGAGACTGGACATTCAGGAAGCCCTAAAGAGGCCCATAAAGGTTTGTTTCTGTCTTGTTTCAAAGCCATTTAGATCCACCAGTCATCTGAACTTTTAAAGCTGTACAGCTCAGAGAGAAGCATGTTCATCTTGTTTATACACAAGTTGTTTCTGCAATGTGTGTTACTTTTAATGGAGTTAAGACCGAAGGCTGCTCTTACAAACAATTTAGGCAGTAGACAACAACATTATTGTGATGCAGTGAGTCAGTTTGATGTTTGATATTTGATTAAAATTGAATCATCTGGTTTTCCAAACTCCATAAACATTGAGATTGATCTAATCGTACATTCAGCCTCAAACTGTCACAGTGGAGATATCTCATTTTTCCCCTCAGTAAACCAGACTTTATCCAGTGAAACAGAACTGTTATGTCTGACTTTTGGTGCATATATTTAAAGTTTCTTTTGACTTTTTTTTTTCAGCAAAAGAGGAAGCTTCGAATTTTCATATCAAACACCTTTAACCCTGCAAAGCCGGATGCTGAGGATGGAGAGGGCACAGTGGCATCATGGGAGCTCCGTGTTGAGGGGCGTCTGCTTGAAGATGTAAGCTTCATTTTTGAAATTGTTATTTTGTCTTTTAAAACTTAAAGCAGGCTTGAGCAGTGTTTTCTTACCATTTTTTTGCTATGAACAAAAATATCACATTTATTTCTTTGATTTACTCTGCCACTCCAAATGCCCCCTGAGCTCTGATATTTTACACCTCAGTATTTCCTCCAAACAGAGACACAACAACAACAACAACTTTCATGGTTGTGCATTGTTTTGAAGATATAAATTCTGAAATAGTACACTGGTTGGTTGTATTGATAGGACTGCCGTTTTGTGCACATGTCTATGCTCGTATTTGTTTCCATGAGATTAATTGATGTCAAAGAGAGTTTCATGTTAATGTTTTTTTTTTTTAAATGTCATTGTTACAAAGTGTACTTGTGATAACAAAATAACAGCTTGTACTTACATTTCAAGATAGAAAATTCAGTTTACTATTCAGACCACTCACTTGTCACTTCATTAGGTACACCTTGCTAGTACCATGTTTAGCCCAGCTGGCAGCCTGTGGGGCTGTAAACCATGCAAAAGTGCCAAATGCTGTAGTACCCCGAGTGTCCACTGCAGAAAAACAACACCTTAATGATTGTATGTGGGCCAAGGACAGATTTTACAGCCTTAAATCACATGTGTACAGCCTGGTACGGAGTTACTGTTGGTCAGACAGCCTTAAGTCTCATCTCAGCACGGCATTTCTGTCTTTGAGTAGATGGAGCTAAAGTTCGTTGAGGTAGCACGTGCAGTATGGCATACTCCATTAGAGGACATAAACAGTGTTCAAAAGGCTCCGATGACATGGCTTCATCCAGTTGTTCTACAGTTTATGGTTAAACCCCCTTTTGCCCTTAGAACAGGCATCTATTCAGCAAGGTGCTGGAAAGTTTCCTCCAAGATTTTGGTCCATATTGGCATGGTAGTATCACGTAGTTGTAGCAGATTTGTCATTTGCACATCCATGATGCCAATCTCTGGATGCACTGAGGTGCCATATTGAATTGAATCTGCTGACTGGAGCCACTGGAGTACAGTGAACTCAGTGTCAAGTTCAAGAAACTAAATCTGTGACATGGAACTTAAATGTGTCCCATGTTCTTTGGCCCTAGCTTGAATCTGGCTTGTGGCTTCTTTCCAGCATGTCATCCCCCACATACTCTCTCTTCTTAGTTCCCACCTCTGTCTACTGTTCGGTCCAATAAAAGCACCAAAGCCCACCTAGATATGTCTTTAAAAGGCTTGAAAAAGAAATTGTGTCTTTTCTTGGGTACTTTTAGTTTATGTGTGTATTATTTCCCTTTTGAACAAAAACTACAGACAAAGAATGTTTATAGTTGTTTTTATTTATGATAATATAATACATTTACTTTTCAGACGGCCGTATCCAAATATGAAGCCACCAAACAGAAAAGGAAGTTCTCCTCATTCTTCAAGTCTCTGGTGATTGAGTTGGACAAAGATCTGTATGGTCCAGACAATCACCTTGTGGAAGTAAGATGTTTATTCTTTTATGTAACAGACTATATACATACTGTATACGTTTGCACAGCTGACCTTTCTTTGTTTGCTGATAATACTGTACATTTTTCTTGTGCCTCAGTGAGAAAGAGTTCTGTTTGCCTATTTTTAAGAAATGCACGTATCATTTGTTTAAAGAGCTTTTTGTAAATTCTATCAGAAAATACTTTTTTTAAAAAAACTTTTTAAGAGTGTTATACTTTCTAAGATAGTTTGACTTACCGTTAGTAGTTCTCAATCTGATAAACATGCCAAACTAGAGACAATCTCGCAACTCTCAAATGGCAAATGAAAGCTTAAGTTAAATCCCGTACTTTTTGTCTTGCAGCTCAAAAATGCCCCAAAGTTGAAATAGTTCTGCCTTATCGTTGCACTGATGTAATATGTGCTGCAGTGTTCTTGTCTCAGGGGCTTGTATATTATGCCCTGTGGACAAGCAGGAAGAAGTTCAGTCAACTTATCTCTTTGTTCTTTTTAAGCTGTGATGTATGTTTTTTTTTTTTTTTTGTTAGACAGATTAACTGGAGGTAATTTGTTTAGTTTCTGCATCAGCATGATTTGAAACTCATCAGTGAATATTGGGATTAGGCAAATTGGAACTACTTACTTAATTAAATGATTAAATATAGACTTGTTTTAAAGTGACTAATTAAAATTAGCTATTTTGGCCGCAGACCCTTACTGCCCATTTTTACAGTGGCTATACTCAGCTGGTGATTAAAATGCCTCTTTTTCATTTCAGTGGCACCGAACTGCCACCACCCAGGAGACTGATGGATTTCAGGTGAAGAGGCCCGGTGATGTGGGGGTCCGCTGCACTGTCTTGCTCATGCTCGACTACCAGGTAAATGTTACAGTCTCCAATTAAAAAGCACTTTCTTGAGGTATTAACTCTGTCTCTTGTTGGTAAAAAGAAAATTAAAATATATTCTTTGCCTCTAAACAGCCCCCTCAGTTCAAGCTGGACCCTCGGCTGGCTCGTATGCTCGGCATCCACACCCAGACTAGACCCGTCATCATTCAGGCCCTTTGGCAGTACGTCAAGACCCACAAACTCCAAGACCCTCATGAGCGCGAGTTCATCAACTGTGACAAATATCTGCAGCAGGTGAGGCCAACTTGCTCAATTCATGTAATAAAGTAAGAAATACTCCTGAAACACCTCTGCGCTCCTGAAACAGATGTCAGAACTGTAGCTGTTTTCGTCCGGGTGGAGCGGATGTCCTGGATGGAATACGCGTCACCTCCACGTTGTGTAGTTAATCTTCCTGCCTTTCCCTCTGTCCATATAAGGAGATTCTTTTGTCCATCTGAATCACAGTCTGGTGTCCAAGTGTCTTTTCTCACTGTGTTAAAATAAACAAAGTTTGTGGAGAATTGATGATGAATTCCTTCCAGGTTAACATGTCTTAAATTTACCTGTAGGCTTATAGTATATAGTTTTTATAATTGTTGAAAACACTGTTAAAAATATAAAACAAATGATTAATTTAAAACACATTTTTTCTTGTGTTTGTCTCAGTATCTACAGAATTAGCACTGCAGTCACCACACATCGAAATAGTATTTATTAAAAGCAGAGAGGACAGACTGCAATGGGAATAGATTATTAAAGTAACTGTGGACACAAAGGAGAAAAGATTTATGCAATGTACTTGTCATAAAGTCATCAAATGAAATACTGGTCTGTTAGAAACATTATTCTGCACACAGAGTCCAGACCCAAACAAAAATAAATTGCACTGTCACTGTGAGCATGAACAGTTTTAGAGAGTGCAGAATAGAGTTTGCTTTTAAGTCAAATTAAATTAAGATTATATTAATGCTCTTAAGTGTGCGCTGTCCTCATAAAATAAGCGTTTAAAGCAGAGTGACTCAAACTGTTTATTTTTTTTTTTGTTTGTTTTTTTTTTCAAAACACATGACTTTAACTTTTGGTCTGTATGTTTTAAATACTTTCTCAAAGATTGTGATTGTATAAAAACTGAAATATAATCATGTTGGGTTTTTTTGTTGTTGGTTTCTCAGATCTTTGAGACTCAGCGGATGAAGTTCTCTGAGATCCCGCAGCGTTTGCATGCACTCCTAATGCCCCCAGAGCCCATCATCATCAACCATGTGATCAGGTATTCACATTCTTATCATTTTAAGGCTCCTGTTATTGTAACAGAATCTTTGAATCAATATTAGATTGAAGTATAACTAATCTGGAGAACTATTTTTTCTCACATGTAACTTTACTGTACTCAACTGTATGATAGTCTGGCATGAATACTGTACATTAATTTACTATTTCAACCATTTTTAATACAATACTATTATTTACAGTTAAAACATTCACTAGATCCCATTTACCGTCATTTAACTTTATATTTCATGTATCACATTGTGGTCTTACACATATTTCTATGTTTTACATATTTCTCTTACAGGATGCATGTATGAGGTCATTTCTTTTTACTTGTTGATTTGCGTTTTTTCCTCTTCATTGGTATTGTTTTATGAACCTGCATCTTAAAGTTCACCTTTGAATTTATTTGAAAGCTTTTTGTTTCCTTTTAGAGACAAGACTCTAGATATGGTTTGAAATCAGGGAGTGAAAGTGGGGAATGACAGGCAGGGAAAAAACACAGGTCAGAGTCCTACCCAGAGCTCTTTCTTGGAGGCTTGCTTCCATACATGGGATCTGTTCTGAGTTTTAGATCATCTGCACCTTTCTCTAAAATTTTTACACATTTCTTCCTTCTTGTTTTCTGTACTGGGGCAACTGCAGTGCCCAGATATCACACTGAGTATAAACAATGGTTTTGCTGATCCCGAATATTTGTTGAGCAAGATATTATTTCCCAAAGAAGAATTTCAGTTGCTGTTTTGAAGTGAGTTTGATCAACCTTTTTGGGGGCATTTGGTTTGGAAAATCTTCTTTTATGCTGAGTTCAATCACATTAAGGGCTGTGTATTGGGAAGAATCTTGAGATACAGATTGTGTTGTGACACAGGGGTATAATATATCAGAATAAAGTTCCCACAATACTTTACGCACCAAAAAATACAGTTTCTGATCTGTTTTTCAATATAAAGTATGTCTCCTTCATGTTTAAACTTAAACTATCCTAGTGACAGAAATAATAATAAATGTAGCAGAGAGATGCAAAGTCAAATAGCTGAATGCTTGCTACCAGCTAGTGGCCAGAGGCTTAATGACAGTACAAGATAAACGTCCCAAATTTCTACCAATTCTAATACAATGAAATGTTAAATATCAGAACAGTGTTGTGCTCCAGAGTATTTCCCCTAAGTCCAACACTTATACTGCTTTATGTTGCCGTTTTCCAGTGTGGACCCAAACGACCAAAAGAAGACTGCATGCTATGACATCGATGTGGAGGTAGACGACACACTGAAGACTCAGATGAACTCCTTCCTGCTCTCCACAGCCAGTCAGCAGGAAATAGCCGGACTGGACAACAAGGTGCAGACCCCTCCCTGTTGCCTTGTATTGTTTTTTTTCCTACCAAAGTTTTTGGTTAACACATTCTGTCAATGTCATGAAAAGGGGATGTGTTTTCGGGTTCTCCCAGCATTTCTGCACTTTTCTGAGTATTTTATCCATCAGGTAGCCTAATCTCTTTCTCCAGTGCTGAACTGTAGTCCATCAAGCTCACAAAGAGAGAGGTCATTCTCTTTCTTTTTTGTCATTACATTGTCGTAAGAAGCACCCAGTTAAGGAACTGTCTGCTGTTGGCTGTGAAAAAGCTCAGCTGGTGCCGTGAACGGGCAGTTTTTGTAGATAAAACCTTATTCCATTGAGTTACTATTGAGATTTTCTTTTCCTGTTCAGTCCACCTGCTGAGTGCTATTTCACACACTCCTGCTCTCACAAATAGTCACCTCAGCCTCCACTCCAGTTTGATGTGGGTCAGGTTTCCTCGACCTCCTGCGTGCAGACATTACCTTGACTTGAATGGCTGTAATCACATTGATAAGACAGACAGACTTCCCGCAGGGCCATATTGTTCTCAGACAAATCAACAATGAAATGGAGAGTGCTTGTTTTTGGTTGTAGGCGCCACTCATTTTGTTGTCTTATTTTGTGTTTAATAACATTTACTGGTACACAGAGTTCCTGTTGTTCTGATACGAGACAGTTTGCAGCTGAGCATACACAGAGAGCAGATCCATGCAGGGCAGGGACAGGTCTGATATTCCCATGACTCCTCATACTTAATTTAAACTCCACACACAGAGCTGATTGTCTTAGCCAGTCATATTGATCTGCTGTATCCCTGCGTCATGAGATTGTGGGGAAATAGGGATGGGAAATATGCTGGGTTTTGAAGATGTATAGATACTTTTTTAGAACAAGATATAAAGTAAGACATAACATTGAACATTTCATGGTTATCATTAGTAGAAACTGGTTAGACATTGGTATCTATTAGATATCATGTAGTAGAGGTATATTTGGTAATTAATTATTATTTATCTAACCCTAACCCAAATGTGTATCTAACTAGTTAAATCTTTAACTGACTTTTTAAATAACTGATAGTTTTCACGTTGCTTAAAGATGAGGCCACGGCCTGAAAAGCTTTACCACCTCTTCAGGTAAATTTTTTCAACAGGCAGTCGTGAATTTGATCTAAGAAGGCAAGATTTTCTGATATGGGTGAATAATTTCTATCAAATAATCTGGTGCTCTATTTTGTTGGGATCTGTAAGTGAGGGTGAGGATCCAACGATTAAGGTCTGATTTTTGGTCAATGTTGTCCAGCCCTATGGTGAAAAAATTTAACAATACAAACACTGAATTATGCCTCTTAAACTGTTAATTCTCATAAGCAGCCTCCACAGCAGTCAAAACGAGTCATAAATAATATAAAACTAGACAACTCAGGGGACTTTTTCAGGATCCATCAGTTGTTAAGTGAAGCAACAAGTCATTTGTCTCAGCAAGACAGCCTCCTAATTGCTGCAGTTTTTCGTTTGTAATGTCTTCTTCCAGAGACAGTTTGATTAATTATGGCTCCTCTTCCCTTTTAATTGGAACAAACCTGATCTTACTCTGCAGTCTTGTTTTATCTTCTCTTCTTGACTAAACATGAAATGAACCATCAAGAATGCTTCACCATTTATTTAACTGAGGAGACGTCCCAACACTGATGTCTCAAATGTCTCTTGTGGTCCAAAAGCTAGTGTATATTCAACAGTACTTCCCATAATGCTCCTGGATTTGTTTTCTTATGATATTTTAGATAGATCTGTTTTTACATCAGTTTCTACATTTTGCAGCATTTCACTTCTACCTGCCTCAGAGATGTGAAGTCAGAGCAGTGTCTGATTCTCAAACATCTTTTCTTTATTCTCCTCAGATCCACGAAACCATCGAGACCATCAACCAGCTGAAGACTCAGAGAGAGTTCATGTTGAGTTTTGCCAGAGATCCTCAGGGCTTTATCAATGACTGGCTCCAGTCCCAGTGCAGAGACCTCAAGGTGAGTCGCTCCGTCTCGACCTTGCGCCGAAATCCTCAAGGACCTCTGAGTGTTTTATCACCACAGATACCATGGGGCTTCAGCCTGAAACACAAAGAAATCAGACCCATAGCATTTAATGCAGTGTATTACTGCACCATTTAACCCATCTAATACTTTGTGTATAGTGTTTCTGCTTTAAAAGCAAAAACTCTAAGAAGAAATGTGCAAAACTAGGCAGTATTATCCAAATTTCCGTATGCGTCATACAGAAAATGCTCTACAATTTAGCATAGATGTGCAACTAATGAGATAAAAGTGCAGCTTGCATTAGAAACATCTCATTAGGTGCTCAAAAGATCAAATGACTTTTAGTGTTGATACCAAATTTTACTTTTCATTTATCTAAATATTATTACAAAAGTTTCTAACTCTTAATTCGCCTCAGAATACAATTTCCTTACCTGCTAAGTCATGATGATTTCCTTGAGTGCAAATATCCAGCTTCTCTCTATTCTTAAAGCCCTGTGCAATTTTGCTGCTATATAATTTGATGTGTTGTAATAGAATTAATCTTACAACCTTCAAACAAGCTTGATCTATGTAGACAATTTAACAGGGATATTCCAATCAGCTTTCTCAGCCCCCTATCCAATTTTTGAGTATGAGTATCCGCCGATGCTTCACACTGTTTTTTTTTTTGTTTATTGACCTAATTTTGACAGAGTAACAAGATACCTTCATTTAACTCCATTCAACTAACTCCTGACATTATTTTAAAACTCCTTACCTTAAAGTGGCCCTCTATCTTCCTTGCACATGCTGAGTGTGTGATGCTGTGTTGTGACATCAGGCTCTCATGTACAGCCAGTTGGAGCTCATGTGCTTGCAGCCCACACTGAACATCCCATCCTCCATTGCCTTTTTCATATTTCTTGAGTTGTCACACAGAATGACATGTACCTGTTGCTTGCTGATTTTCCGTGTACACAGCAGCTCCTCGATTTCCTCTTTGACAGTTTTCGGGCAATACAACATGCTTTAACTCAAAAGCGGAGACTCAACAGTGACATGGGCCAAACAAGAGAGCTCTAAATGTCTGTGGTGAAACTCTCAGCAGTCGCATTGCGTTTCTAGGTCACCAGAATGAACCTTGCTCCAGTAAAGCAGTGTCTGCAATGTAGTGTTGAGAGGGCATACCATGGGACCAAAAAATTATAAAAACCAACATTCTCCACCATGGAGAGATGGCCTGGTTGTTGATGGCCTTTACCCTGTCTTTGTGATATGTATCAGTATTTTTAAATTCTAATTTTTGTTGTTTCTGGGCTGCTGCCTTTTCCCTGTTCTTGGTAACATCAGTAAAAGCTTGGTATTCTGTTGCATGTTTTTCAATATTGTACAAAATTGGTTGTATTAAAAACAGCTCTGGTACTACCTCCACATCATCATACCTCCACCGTTGAGCTGATTTTTTGTCAAAATTAATTTCCATGCTGCTAACATGTTAGCCACAGGGCTGCTGCTGCTACTCCACTCACATTTACAGCCTGCCGTAAAGCATGCTCAAACAATTGGGGCAGAGTGATCAGTTTAAGTTCCTAACCCCGATCAATTTAAAAATGCTAAAATCAGCCTGATCTAATACTTTGGTCTGTATCAAGACATCCCTGATTTTTAAGTGGGGGTGTATTTTGCTATCTATTCCTCAGTATTCCTTCTAGTTAGCACATACCCTGGGCTATCACAATTTGGAAAACATGGTCATCCCCAACTCAGGGCCTTTGGTTCTGCTGGCAAAACCCCCTTTTTAAATGCCCATTGATCAAGGTATTTTAAATTTAAAAAGGAAGTCACCAAAGTTGCAATAATTGTGATACAGTCATCAAATTTGGTGTCGAGTTTCTCAAAATTATGGGGAAATTTACAAATTTGATTTCAGTACTTCCTACCTTGTATAGATCTTCCTTAAAGGTCACAAAATGCTCTAAAACTCTGTTAACTTACAAAAACTCATTAAATTGAATTTGTAAGTACCCCATGGTCATTATCACCTTTTAATTTTTACCTCCAAGGAGGTTATGTTTTTGACCCTGTTTGTTTTTCTGTTAGTTTTTTAGTAAGATTACACAGAAACTACTGGACGGATTTTACTGAAATGTTCAGGAGATGTTGGTAATGGCCCAACTAAAAAATGATTAGATTTTGGTGGTGATCCAACAACGTCATTCTCAAACGATTGTTTTTGCTCAATAACTGTCTAATTAATAATGATATCAACATGATTCTGAGTGCTTGTTGTGGGTTTTCAGGGTCATGAATCATATCATGATGGTAACTTTATCGTGGAACTATTGCTCATAGATGTAACAGCAATATGTGAGCTACCTTGGTGGAGGTTTGCGCTCTCAGTGATTTCTAGCTTATATTTGTAAAACCCTCAAATTTCCAACTTCATTTGAGCCTCCTTGACCTTTTTCATCTAATATTACATGATCTATTTGAAGACTATTAAGACTGTAGACAAATAAATTGGAGAGCGAGATCAAGGTTACAACATTTTAGAGAACAGAGAAAAAAACGACTTAATATAAACTACTTCTTTAAATACAAAAATCTGAAGTTCTCTGAAAGGAAGGCCTTAAAAAGTTTCAGACGCCTCCTGAAGTTGTACACTTGTATGTTAGAAATCAAACATGTTCTAGTTCAGTCTTGAAATTAATATATAAGAAAAGCCAAAACTAATCGTCTGGCATTGCTGGGCTTTAGTAATTTTTAAGCTGATAAAATCTGCTCTGGTCATGTTTGGGGTCATTATTTAGGTTGCTGTTACACAGTAACTTGTTTTCAGCCATTCATTCTCTCAGGACGTGGACATCAGGCTGTCTGATAACACAGAGCTCTCTCCGCTCACTGAGGTGAGACACAGGAGGGCAAGGGCTGAGTATGCGATGAAACATTTAATTAAAATGTCTGACCGGCTGCAGCTCTCGTCCATGAACTGTTGACAAGCTTTCACCAGCTCCTGGGTTCATTCAGCTGAAATATTCTGAAATAAAGAAATTCAGACTAAAGCTCGCTGCCTCGCCACCACAGCAGCACTCATGTCAGCGGACCCCTTGGTGAATAAAAGTCTGTCAGTGTTCAGCATAGCTTCAGTCAGTGATTCAGATATATAGATCTTAAATACAGACAATTGTGTTTTTTCATTTTCATTCTTTTTGTATTTATGTTGTCATATTTAACCTTTATTTTCAGACAATGACTGATGTGGTTGGAAACCCAGAAGAAGAGAGAAGAGCAGAGTTCTACTATCAGCCGTGGGCGCAGGAGGCCGTCTGTCGCTACTTCTACTCCAAGGTAATCTCCAGGTCCTTTTCTTATGCTTAGCTGCAGCTGCCGTGTTACAGTCTTTGTTTTTAGGTGTTTCAGTGTAGTCCAGACTTCATCTCAAAAATTATTCAACCTGTTGCTGTGAGAGCTTGAACAGATTTTGGTTGAAAACAATGTTTATTTCACTGCCCCTGAGATGTATTAGAAATAGACTCTGGTTTTGCTGAATAAGCAGTTTGGTTAACCTGACCCATGAGATGGACTGTTTCACAAATCCATGGTATATAACTGAAACCCATCTGGGGAACATCCAGTAGAAAGTGTTTTCAAAGGGAAGAACTTTGAAGAAAAAGTGGAGGGTGTGTATGTGAGTGTTCCCTCTGTAAATCCTTAAAGGGTGCTGGTAAGAGTGGTCATTTTCTGACAAGGACCAGGAAGATTTTTGAGGTAGATGATAAGAAATTTGTCAGATCAAGTTGCTTTGCTAGGTTACTTCAATGTCTAAACTTGCTTACGTTTTACATAAAATGCTCTTTTATATGATCTGGTTCTAGACCAGAAAGTGCAGTTCTGATCCTTTACATAAAGATGTAGAACCTGTTCTGGGTCATTTGAAGTGTCACAGACTCTGTTGGTCATCCGTTTGTGGTTGTATAGATTTATAGAGTCTTGGGTGTATGCTGGTAAACAATAAGCAGTTGGAACATCAATTGTGATCATGTCACATCAGCTCCCATCAACAGTTCTGTCAGTGCTTCAGTTTATGGTTTAGTTTGGTTTAGTTTTTATTTTTATTATTGTGTCATACATGTAATAATATGCCCAGCCTGCATGGGCTTACACGACCCCATGAAAACATTCCAGGGCCAGGAACCATGGAAAGGTCATTCACAGTTACAGAACGTCAGAGAAAAATAAACGGTTAATAATGAAACAGGAAAATAAAAAATGACTAAGCACTACTTAAACAGACTATCTGCCTCGTTTTCCAAGCTTTTGAGACAAAGATAGTGAAATAAAGTTGAAGTTTCTAGTCCATTATCTGTGCAGGCTCTCTTTTATCCAGGTCTTGATTATTTAAGGCTTATCCAGGGGACAGCTGTAGTGGTTTAGCTTCTTTAAGGCATTTCGCCTCTTCTCCAAAAGGCAGAAAGAGGACCGAAAGTTTCTTTTAGAGAAGAGTTGAAATGTCTAAACCAAGTCCAGTTGTCACTTGGATCAAGCTTTGGGGTTACCAATTTATGGTAAATTAAACATTTGAACTTCTGCCAGAAATCTGGTCGATGTGGTTTATGGTGTAAGCTGTTAAGATTTCATAATTATCAAATATGTGTCAGAAATGATGGAGTCTGCGTCCGTTTGAAAATGTTTAAAGTTCTCTTCTCCCCCTGACAACAGATCTGATAATGCTTGATTCTGTGCATCATGGTTATTTCTGTTCCCCTTCTCTCTGATCAGATCTACACTGAAATCCCATTTATAGTGTCTTTTTTACTGCATAAGTGAATTCAAGTAAAACCATCGTATAACTTACAACTTATTGTTGAGCTGAGACTCAAGAAGTGAAGACATTTGATGCTGATGGCAAGAAATGACCGGCTTTACAGGATTTACTGAAACATTTTTTTATCTGCCCGCCCTGCCCAGAGGCAACATGTGGTTGTCTTCTGCTCAAGTTGACAGGCAGCTGAAGTGAAACCCAGGGAGTAGTTAGTGATAGAAGTGGTGAAACAGGATATTTTTGTCCTATTTTTTGATGCAGAAATTATTAATCTAGCAATGAGAGAGAAGTTTGAGTTTTCAGCTGAAGTGGAAGAACGCAACAAGAGAAAAGAGTTTTGTGTAACCTCAGAGAAAACCACTGATCTTTATATGAAAACATGAAATGAATCAAAAATAGACATTTTAGTTTAGCTGAAGTTTTGCAGCCTTTTCAAACACACCTGGTGAGCTAAAACTGTTGGAGCTCTTTCTTTTAAGTCAGACATTTTTCACTGAAGTCCTAGTGGGTCTTTAAACTCGAGATATCACCAAGATGATTTTCTCCTTTTTTGTCATGTGACCTGATCTCCCTTCTCAATCTCTCAACTAATAGATACACTGCAGTGTCGTCACAAAGTGCTGCGCTGAAGTTGAAACCTTTTTAACTGCAGTGGTTGTGCCTGCCGCTTCAGAAAGCCCCTTACATAGTCACGAGCTTGACAGGAGACTCCGCGTTGTGCTAGAACCATTTTTTCATCATAGCCTCACTCTAATTGTTTCTGTAATGACTGCATGTGATAAAGTTACTTCGCTGTCTCCAGTTGATTAAATCTTCTCCTGATTGATCCTCCAGGTCCAGCAGAGGCGACAGGAGCTGGAGCAGGCGCTCGGCATCAGGAACACCTAAACACATTTAATCCACAAGTGACAAATAAGGAGACAAATAATGTGTGTGAGTGTATGTGTGTGTGTGGGGGGATATTCAGAATGAATTCCTCGCAGAGTTTTTTCTGACAAACTTAGAGAGAGAGATAGATATTAGACAGATTTACTGTTCTATAGGATGTCATTGTTTTTTATTTTCACCCAGCAGCCCGACTGCTTTTGCAGTTTGGCTGCTATTTCCATTTTTTGTATGATTATTTTCTTTCCCTCATGGTACAGCTCATAGTATCTTTTGTGCATGTACTCGAGTCTCACCTGAAGCATTCCTGTCATTTTTGATCCCTGTGCCCACACAAAAACACAGATTGAACACAAATAAAAAGGTAGGGAGCAGATTGCACCTGGCAACTCTTAAATCAGCAGGAATGTGTTGATTCTGCCTGCAGGTTTTTGTTCTCCTTATGGAAAGTAAATTGACATTTTACACTCCTGTCCTTCACCCGTTCTGTTAGGTTAAGTTTTTATTGTAATCAGTCAGGATCTTTTCTGCTGTCAGTGTGTCACTTTGTCTTAAGTTCTCGGTTATTTTGTGCCACAGTCTAAAAGGTATTTAAAGCTTAATCATGGCAGAATCTACATCTTTTGTCAAAGTTAGTGGCATTTAGTATGAAGTTTTCCTTTCTTTTTTTATATTCAATGATTCTTTCTTTAAAAAGTATGTATTATATGAGTACTTGTCTCGTTAGCTAGTACAGATTATCAAGGAAGTAGTTAGTATTGAGTACCTCTAGTCAATATAGTTTTGTAAATACTGAGCAGAAACTGACGATGGATGTGAAGTGAAATTGTATCTCTTACTCTGGCAGATGTTTTTCTTAACTCTTTGTCTATGCTCAGATAGTTGAAGCAGTATTTATATTATTAATCGGACATTGTTGTCGGAGCACAGTAATTTATCTCTGCGACACAAAATGACAAACCAGCTGATCTGCAGGACAAAAATGGATGCAGCATTTATTCGCCTGCAGCTGGGGAAAAGTGAAATCTTCTGCTTTTAGTTTTGTGCATTTTAAGCCATAAACACTTAAAACTGTCAGAGCCGTAGCTTCTTTGTACAATGGCTGAAGATCTTTCTAAGTTTGATGGTTGTGAAGTTAAAGATGAGCGTCCTGGCTGAAATTTAGCGTGTGTGCATTTCATTTACTGATTCCAAAAAAACACTACTGTGGGTTTGGGCAGGTCAGTGATTTAAACAAACTGTGGGAACATAAGAGGGTGAAATGTAACACTGGGGGGGCTGTAGTATTATTTCAATCTGCAGACTTTTTCATGGACCAAACCTATTTTTCTGTATGTTCTTATGTTATAATAAAGGATATGTAAAATGTAACCGTCTATGGGAGTTCTTTGTTAACCTCCACATGGTGTTTTAGTTCATGTTGCATATACTGTAGGAATTGATCGAGCTGTATGTAAGGGATGGGAACTGAAAACCAATACCAGTTGAGAATTGATAGCAACTCCCTCAAGCAATCAATTCAGTGGTGTTTTTGCTTAACAATTCCTTTCGCTTTGTTCTACATCCCTTGCATATCAAGGATGTTCTGCTCTCATCAAAGACAGTCAGCAGAAAGTATAACAAGTCAGAAATCATGGAATACAGGGAGCAGTGGTGGTCAAAATTGTGTCAAAATTTTTAACAAGACTCTTAGTGCACATTCTCCAGTAAGTGGAAACATCAGCAACTTGCAGAAGCATTTATCTGCAACATGGCTCTGAATGTCAAGTGTCATGTGTTTGACATTGTTGGTACTGGAAACCTATACAGGCCAACTTTTGTCCTCAGCAAATCAACAGGAGTGGATAAAGGAATTGTTAAAAAATCAGATTGATTAGCAGAATCATTGATGGTGTCAATAAAATCTTATCAATTCCCATCCCGAACACGACCTGTGAAACATACAGACTTCTGCCTGCCTCTTTGGCATTGCTCTCATCTGTTTACATGTTGGAGCTCAATCTTCAAAACATTATCATACATAATCAAAATAACAGTCCCCCATGATCTCAAGCTTACCGTCCTTGGCATAGTTGGAGAAAAAAAAAAAAAAAACTCCAGTACAAATCTCAGAATAACAAAATCTGTTGCTCTGCTAGCGTGGTGGCCAATATTTCTTAATTGGGGGAACCCGCAGCCCCGGATCATTGCTCGTTACAGCAAACCATTGACCATATTAGAATTAAGCTTAACGTCTGACCAAGCTGAATGAAAACACTGTAGTTAAATCACATATTTACATTAATTTATTTACTAATGAATTCCTTTCTCCGCTGTTGCCTGTTACTCAATGTAAAGTCTAATACCTCCGTTTGTTACAACTGCTCACATGTTGATGTTAGCCTGTGTTCTGCTTTTTTTTTAGACCCCTGAAAAGCCTCATAAATGGACCCCGGATTGGTTTTAGCATGTCCATACATATGGTCATTACTAACTCTTAAATTAAATTCTACCCAGCTGTGCCAATGAGCATTTTTATTGGTGTGCCAACTATTTATTTACTGACACAGTTAATTTATTTTACTAAATTAATACATGGTTTGGTAGACTGCCCTTTGGTATGAATAAAATGTCAGATTCTGACTCCCCATTGCCAAGAGCAACATAAATATTACAACAACGCTTGGCCTTTTAAGAAGAGGAATATTTGTTGAAATAAGAAATGTTAACACTTGTCGCTTTGGTATTTAGGTTTTTATCATATGTAATTAAAGGTTGGATTCAGAAAGTATTTGCCTACTCTTACCCTACTCTTGGCCTTCATAAAACTAAACAAAAGGAGAGCCTATTTAAAAGAACTTGAGTCATTGAATTTCATTTAAAAAATACTTTGGCTTGTAATCCTTAACCTTGAGAAGCAATTAAATTAAGTGCATTCTGATTTACTGCATTTGTTTTTGAAAAAAGGGAAAAAGGTCTGCATACCAGAAGTGGCTCCAAAGTTTATTTAATGATAGAAAATCACTAAATTTCTAGAAAACCACAGATGTTACGTTTGGGTCTGATAAAGGGATGGGACCTGATACATCACATTTGTGGTGATTTTCATCATTAGATTGACTTTGGAGCAACTTCTGGTGTTCAGACCTTTCTTTCTCTTTTTTCCCCTCACTTGTAATCTCGTGTAACTCAAACTGTTTTGCTGTTTTAATATTTAAGTCTGTCTGAATAAATATGGTATATCCATCCACCTTTCAATTGTATCAGTTTTGAAACACTTAAGAATGACTCAACATTTGAAAATATTTTTGTTTTATTGTGCCAGTAAAGTAAAGTTTGGCTATTGTTCCTGAAATGTCTTCAGTCCATGTTATTTCTGGTCTAACAAAGGTTCCCACAGAGCGATTCCCCTTTGACTCCCCTGTGGCCGGCCTTGCTCTGGCTTTAAGAAGAGACTGTAAACTATCCTGTGACTCCTGTGTCACAGTGTGAGAGTAAGAAAGAGAGAGAGAGTCTGTGAGAGCAGCTGGAGCAGACCAACCAGCAGCAGAGGGTGTGCCGGAGCCTCAGCACTCTGTGTCCGGTATAAAAGCCTCCTGTCCCGGCTTCAGTCTGTCTCCACACCGGCAGCAGCTCCCTCAGGACGGTCACGCACGATGGCACCAAAGAAAGTCTGCATCATCGGCTCTGGTAACTGGTGAGTGGGCTGTTGATTTTCTTTTCTAACATGATTTATAAACTGTTCACTTTTCAACATGAGTCATAGGAGTGTTTTGTCAGTCAGTGCTCAGTTACAGTCCCCATGTCTTTATATCTGTCCCCAGGATTATATTTCACACTCTTTAAGAGGACTTTAAAGACTGCTGACAGAAAGTTAATAAACTCTGAGATCATTTCAGGGAACTTTGGGTGCTTTCTGATGGATGATTGAGTTTAAAAGAGGCTGTCAAAGTCTGTGATCAGGGTTTTGTTGTGCATTCTGAGCGGAGGTCTCACACAGACTGTCCATGATGACCTTTGGTGCACCCCAACAGTGACTCTTGATTTAAAGATCAGCTTCTGTCTTGTTAATCAGCCAAATGAATGCTGAGTCAGTCTTCAGATGGTGTTAATATCTCTGAGTCAGTATGACATTTGCTAAAGCCTGTGATATTTACTTAAGTTAAAGTAACGCCACACCAAATCAGGCTCTGCGTCATTACTCTGAGTAACTTTAAATCAGATATTATTCACATTAAAATGTTGATTAAATGATAGAACAAGTAGCTGTTAAACAGAAGTGTAGTAGATGTCAGTATGTCTCAAATTGTTTTCATATATTATATATTAAATATGTTTTTTGATGAAAACTATAAGGAAAAAAACTTTTGTGAAGAAAATGAAACATTCACCAGCCCCTGTATACACGTTTCATTGCTGTGCTTTGTTTGTCTGTTTTTCAATTCTTAAAGGTGAAAATATTCTGAAGTTATACTGAATAAAAAAAGTATAAACAGTATATTAAATGAAGTACTTTTTTCTTGTGTATGTCAGGTAGTGCCCAAATTGATTGGCCAATTTTGTTTTAAAAAATGTGATCCGTTGATCAGCTGGTCTTTGTTGAAATTGGCCAGGCTATCTTTTTTTCAAAGTGTAAAGATGTGTTTAAATTGACTAACTTTTTTGCTTTTTCTTTATTGAAATGCTTGTGCTGTTATGACAGTTGGATTAATTTAATAGTTTTAGTCAGTCTGTTGATAATTTTGTTGATTCACACGAATGAAAACAAGAAATAAATAGATCATTTCATTGTTTAATTCAGATGTCTTTACTATAGGTTACGTTATTGTAATGCGTAATGGGATCTTTTTGTATTGCTTTGTTGAGCAAAGTAAGTAGTAGCTGTAGTTGTAATTAGTAGAAGTAGTAGTTATTTGTAGGCACTTGGTTAAAACCAATATGAGGCCCTTCTCCAGCAACCTTAGCTCGGCAACAAATTATTTTAAAGTGTCCCTTTCAGTAAATGTCAACTTTTAAAAAATAATCATAACCAAGATTTACCATATCAAGGCCAGATGTTACATAAATATCTATCTTTTTGTCTATCTTTCTGTAAAGCCATATGGATTCTATCAAATAATTTCCACTTTACCTTAGTAATTCACTAGTTTATTATCAGTGTTTCTTTATTCTACCTGTACTGCTGTTTGTTTGTCATGAAGACATTTCTGGGGCTTCCTTAGGGGTTTTCTGGAAACATCTGTTGAGGCCAGTTGTCAGGCAATGGTCTGCTTTAGCTTATTGGTTACATGTGTGAAGTAAAGCACATTAAAGGAGTAGCAGGTACTTCTGTAGTGGGGTTAAATTAGGTTCTTTACAACAAAAGATGCACTGGTCACAGTGATTTTGATCAGCTCTAAGGGGAGAAGCGGGGACCCACATAGACATTAGGCCATACATTGCTGCAGATGGGGTCTAGACCTGAATGATATTAACTTTATTTTAGGTTAGAGCAAATAAAAAACAGCACTGGTGGGATTCTACATTGTACTGAATGTTTTTGCAGTGTTTAACTTTTATGCAAGCAAGTCCCTTTGTTTAGAATTTCAGGTGGAGGGATAGGTAGGCTATCCAGAACAAATGAAAGAATATGGGAAAATTCATCCATCTGTCTGTTTTGTAATGCAGGGAATGTACAACACAAAATATGATAAATGTTTTATACATTAAATTTCTTTCTTTTTCTCAGAATTTAAAAAGCAGTTTTTCATCTCATCATATAGATAAACAGTGGGCTTCTGCGCAGTGAGACTCCTCTTGTCCTCAGAAAATGGTCATCTCGTGTTTATTTTTGTCTGTGGAAGTATCTGAAGAACAATGCCAGACATGTAAAACTAAATCTCTTCACTGGAGCTCAGACTAAAAGAAGTTCAGAGTCAGCACAGGTCACGCTAACATTTGTTTACAGTCAGGGAAACTCTGAGATTAGTGACTGTCTGTAAATCAAAAGCTGACAGTAAAATATTAACAAGGACATCTAAATCATTTCTTAGAGTGTTTAGAAAATGTAGACTTTGTGTTTCCACCTTAAAAAGTTTTAGAATATTTTTTAGATGGTTAAATGAACAAACTGACAGCACTGAAGGCGCTGAAGTACTCTATAAGCAACAGCTCAGAAGGTGTAAGATCAACTTTTGTTTAAAAGACAAAAATAAAAGTATTTATTATGCAAAATGCAATTTTTAATGTCATGACATTGTACCACTTGATTAGATTATAATGGATTAAAACTGTACAATATATTGTAATGTGTGAAGAAGTAATTACGTAGTATCCGTACATTTTACCAATTGGAAAGAGACTCAGATATAAACGTTAATTATAGGTTCACATTAATTGAATGCAGTCAGGTGATGCTCCAGCTATCTAATGACTTAAATCACTGATTTATTGGTACCTATTTACTGGTTGAAAAAACACTATTTTGGATTTTCTTTGGCATCAAGGGGGACATTTTACTCAAAATATGGACAACAGCTGGACAAAGAAATTTTGAATTCTCACCAATACAAGACTTTTAATAGTTATAAGTTTACCACATTCTATTTGTGATGAAAATATTGGGATAACTTGAAGTGTTCAGAGAGCACAAGCCTCCACGAAGGAATTTCCAACATTGTTGGAAAGGAAAATATGGAAAACTGACCCATCTCACTCTGTTAAGAAATCCTTAAAAAAGTTCCTGGATACACATCTGATTCAGACCACCACCAAAATCTTATCCTATGTCTTAGTGGCCTTGCCAACAGACAAACAGACAGACAAGCACACCGCAAAAGCTCAGGTCTTAGTGAATGTTTGTCTAATTTTAAGTCAGAAGTACCTAAAATAATTAGCATTTTTTATGCATTTTACACGTCAAGGTGAATATCCACAAAAAGCAGAAACAAGCCACTTAACTGCTTATATTTATCAGAAAATATTTACTAATGAAACAAGCAACATTTTACTCCTTGGGAGTCTTAAATTCGGGTATAATAACTACTTTTGATAGCACATCTTATTTCTGAGACATCATACAAGTGAAATTTGTCATGTCTCTGGCAGATATTTAAAATTATTACAAGTAATTCAAGCTCAAAGTTTTGTTTTTATTTACTGTAAAAAAAAAATTATAACTGGAGGTGGCAAACTTAGCGTACAGTAAGTCTAGTGGGATTGTTTGACCTGAAATTAGACAAATAAATTTCCTTATAATTGAGGTTTTGAAGTGCAGTCAGGCTGACAGACAAACAGCAGCAGCACCATAATCTCTTTGGTGGAGGTAATTTGTCACATATCATTCATGTTTTGTACATCACGTTAGCTTCATATGAATGTAAAATCCCACTTTTTTATCTAGTTTGATTTTCTGTGGTTATCATATTGCAATATACAATGTATTGCATGACGAAATGATATTTCCAGTGTTTTGCAGCCCTTCAACAGACTGTTGTGAAAATAGCTACTTGATACACTCAGTGATATACTGTTGAAACTGGTAAAGTATAATGTGCCAGTTATTAACCAAACACGATATATGTGGTGTTTCAAATTGTAGGGGTGTTATTTCAATCATAGCATGAATTTACAGTAGAAGTATCAAATTAAGTGATGGCCTTTAAATGAACATAATTTGTCACATTAGCCTATAAACTGCTGGTCTTGCAGCAGAGCCCTGCCTTTGTAATGTACTATCAGTAAAAGATGATTTAAAGTACACTTTCTAATGTAATAACGCACAAATAAAAAGTCTGAGAGAGTCCAGAGTTACATAAAAGAAACAAGAAGTACTTTCAAACTTAGATCAAACGGTGATACAATTATTCTTTATTTTTGTCTAATGTTTCTGCAGAAATGAGACACAGTAATGCCCGTTTGAAATCCATACACACTTCACACATTACAGCAGTAACAGAATAAAAATAAGACTGAGGACATTAACTTCTTTCTGGCAACAGTCTGTAAACTGGCCGTTGTGTTGACACCAGGATGTTCACTGTGTCTCGTGTCTCCACAGGGGCTCTGCCATTGCCAAGATTGTGGGCGCCAACGCAGCCAAGTATGATAGTTTTGACACCACGGTGAACATGTGGGTGTTTGAGGAGATGGTGAACAATCGCAAGCTCACAGAAATCATCAACACAGACCATGAGAATGTGAAATATCTGCCCGGACACAAGCTGCCCCCCAACGTGGTGAGTATGGTTTGACTGTTACAGTTGTGAACAACTATTTATGCTGCATTCTCCTCAGTGTTGCTTTAAAATCTCACTATATTTGTCCCTCTTCAGTTGGCTGTTCCAGACCTGACTGAGTCAGTCAAAGGCGCTGATATCCTGATCTTTGTGGTCCCACATCAGTTCATTATTCGGGTTTGTGACACCATTAAAGAACACATCAAGAAGGATGCAATAGGAATGTCCCTCATCAAGGTGATAATTTTCATATGCAATTATGTTGGACTCATAGCATGTCCCAGCAGAATAAGAAGTTCTAAATTTGTTGCTCTAAAGAAAAGAAAGAAAATTGAATTCTGTTAATTTTGTGGGCTGTTTTGTTTATTGAAGGGTGTGGATGCGAGTCCAGAAGGCCTGAAACTGATCTCAGAGGTGATTAAAGCAAAGCTGGGCATCGCCATGACCGTCCTTATGGGAGCAAACCTCGCCAACGAGGTCGCTGATGAGAAGTTCTGTGAAACAACTATTGGTAAGGCGTGAAATTCAATATTTGCTTCAACTCCAGAGCTATGTGTGTGTGTGTGTGTGTGTGTGTGTGTGTGTATGTATAAAAATCAGTACAGTTTTTTGTCAAATTATATTCGGCAGTGGATATGAATATGGACAGACCATTAATGTGGCACAACACATCTTTAAGGGGCCGTTTTGTATTGTTGTGAATATTAAAGCAGTGAGAATTGTTCTTGTTTTTAGGTGTGCCATGGGCAAAAAAAGTTTGAAAACCACTGTCTAAGGGAGTGCCTCCCATCTTGAGGAGGTGACATATCTCCTACTGACATCATGGGGGGAATTTTTTTAAACAGAATGTATTTTTCTGGGGGTTGTAGGAAGGCAGTGGATACGTGTTTTATGTAAATTGTGACATTTGGTTGTTGCACTGTTGAAACTGATGATGATTATGTGCTTTATTTCTCACAGGCTGCAAAGACAAAGCTCACGGGCCCATTCTGAAAGAGCTGATGCAGACCACTAACTTCCGTGTGACCGTGGTGGAGGAGTCTGATGTTGTGGAGATCTGTGGGGCCCTAAAGGTCAGCTTTTTTACTCTTTAAAACATTTTCTTACTAGGTTGTGGGGAGTGGTCATGCCTGTGTGCCCCATAAACAAGGCTGTTGTTCTCAAACAGGATGTCCTTGGTTCAGATCCCACTAGTGGCTCCTTTCCTGTGTGAAATTACCCACTCTTTATATCCAGTTTCAGACTCTTCATTGTCCCATCTGAGTAAAAGCATAAAAGCTCAGAAGTAAATCTTACAAAATAACTTGCTTGATCCTAAAATGTCACTAAAATATGATGTAAACAGACATGTGAACATCATGTCTGTGCTTGAAGATCCATTGAGGAACTTTGATGTTTTTTGGTGTCACATACAGACAAAGACGGACGTTTTCCTGATCCTGTCCTGCACTCATGTTTGCTGTGTTTTTGAATAGAAACTCTAATCCTGCCGATTAAAATAGGCAAATATAGTAAAAGTTGAAGTTGTTGCTGTGGATTGTGAAAAAAAACATCTGTTTTGGCAGCATGTAGCTCAACAGCTAATCCCAGCAGTTTTTGAAGGTGCAAGAAATAACTATCTGGAAAATGAGAAGCTTTTGTTGAACATTAATAGACATAACGTTAGTGTGTTATATAACCAGTTAAAGTTTTAATGATGTTCCAACATTTATGGTTCATATTTGGTGAATTTTAACAAGTATTTCTCTTTAAAATGTGCTGTTTATGTAGGCACCTGTAATCATTAAGACAGCTTGTAAAAAAGGTTTCAGCTGGTAAAACTTTATACTGCCATATTTAAGAGTCAAATCTATATGTTGTTAGGCCCAAATCACCTGAATTTGGATCTTTTTAATCATTACAATCATGTTGCCTGTGAAGTGAAATGAGAAGTTAAGCAGAAAGTATTCATCCATTGTTTACATTAGGTCGACACTAACATTTGAAATCTTTAGCAGTCACAGCAACACCTTCTCATTATTGTGTCTGCAGAACATTGTAGCAGTAGGAGCAGGTTTCTGTGACGGCCTGGGTTTTGGGGACAACACAAAGGCAGCAGTGATCCGTCTCGGCCTGATGGAGATGATCGCCTTCGCTAAGATCTTCTGCACAAACTGTGCTGTCTCCCCCGCCACGTTCCTGGAGAGCTGCGGCGTCGCTGACCTCATCACGACCTGCTACGGAGGACGCAACCGTAAAATCGGGGAAGCTTTCGCCAAAACAGGCAAAGTAAGAGCCTTAGTCTTTGAATATCTCTATTTTTCCTTTTTTTTAATGTAATATAAAACAAATATATCACACCAAATGTCTCTGTGTTTAGAGCATCGAGCAGTTAGAAAAAGAGCTGCTGAACGGACAGGTGCTTCAAGGTCCAGCAACTGCATCAGAGGTCCACAGTGTACTGAAACAGAAAAACATGATGGATAAGTAAGTTTGAATTATTTCTTGAAAAGGCTTCAATCACAAGTTTGATGATGTCCACTGACTATGTTTGTACTGAGTTAATGGGAAAGAGGATTTGACTGACATTATGTAAAGCATTTTTCACAGAGAGCTGAGTGTGAGCTCTGGTGCTGCCATTAAAAAAAGTTGCAGGTGATGTGCAGTTCAATAAGTGACCCTGTCAGCTGCTGCTGCAGTCATGTGTTTCTGTACCTGTCATAGTTAAACACATGATAAAAAATTAAGTCCTGCCAGTACCTCTTTGTTTGGTTTTCACTCAGACACATATTTGACATGTTAATTCTGACAGTGAACGCATGAAAATCACAACTTGAGGTTACTATGAAAATCACAGACATTCAGCCAAAGGTTTTTTCAGTAAACAAGGGTCAACTTTAGAGGGATACACCAACATGTTCTTTGTTTTCGTGTCTTGCCTCACTCCCGAGTCCATGACAGGCAGTCACCATGCTTTCGACTGTGCGTCCAGTAACAAAGAGAAGGCCAAAGCTCAGCCATCGCTAATTAGCTTAGCTCAAACACTGGGAATCAACAGGTATGCTAACCTGCCTCTGCCTACAGTTATCAGATAAACTCTTCAGCAACTCTAAACAGTCCTGTGTGCTTGTTGTGACTCATTTTTTATCCCGTTATGTTACGTTATCTTTTAATAACATCATATTATCTTCTTCTACTCCTAAACTGAGGTTTTGTTTTGTTGACCTACTTCCGCAATGGTTTGCTCCAGAGATGTGACATTCGCGAACAAGTCGAGTCTTTTGAACGACTCATTTAAGCGAATGATGAAAGCCGATTCTCAGTTGTGAGTGAGCCATTCGTTCGCTAGCAATTCTTAAATTTGCTGGCAATTTGCAAGGTGTAAATTCTTAACATGCGGGCTGGTAGGTCCTGGTACATAAATTGCGTTATACTTGGCACAACCAGGCTAGCATTTCCTGTTGCTTACATTTACAAGTTATGCTCAGCTAACTCGCAGATAGCTTACAGTACCTTCACCAGGGATTGTGTTCAGCTAATGTAGTGTAAGGAGACCAGGAAGGCTTTTTATTCAAATTTGTCAGGTTTAACAACATTTTCATAAATTGCAGAGCCTGTTGACCTGCTCTTTTTGGCCTTAAGTGTCTTTTGGTGTCAATTGCTGTTGCTTATCAAAATCTTCATACGGTTGCCACTTCATTGAGAGGCTTTTTCTAAACACAGCTTTATTGCCCATTTTCACAGCTTTACAAGTTCTATTTGAAGGTTGTATGAAGCCCCATACTCAAGCCTTCAGACGTCAGAGTTGTATATGAGTTTTAATCTAATTCTCATCAACAACAAGTGTTTCTTTTTCTAAATGTTAAGGCATTTCTCTAACAATATCCTTCATTTTTCAGGTTCCCTCTTTTCACTGCTGTGTATCAGATCTGCTTCAATGGACACAAAGTCACAGAGTTCATCCAGTGTTTGCAGAACCACCCAGAGCACATGTGAAGGACAGACAAAAGGACCGGTGAATAAGTGGAAGTTGTTTAAAGGACTTTAATGCTTCACAGAGTACTATCAAAGACCATTTCTGATCTTTGAACATTCAAATCTCATAAAGAAACAAAAATGAAGCCAAGTTTCCCTCTGAACCTGAGCTGAGCTGTTTATACATAACCCCAGTTTTTACTGATTAGACACATTCATGTTGAAAGAGTCTTAAATTTCAATGACTGCCTTACACAATACCAACTGACCTGAATGTAGTGAAATGTCACATAATGTCTTGGTAGAAAAAGTGCCTTAACTTGCCTGTACAAGGCAAACTCCTGCTGCTTTTGCTCACAAAGAGTCTTCTTTAAATGTTGCCAAACAATTTCACAAGATTTATTTTGGAATAAATTATTGAACTTATTGACTTTGTGTTCAGTTTGAGTGCTTCTTTAAAAGTTGTTGGTGAAATCTTCCTGCAGGAAACACTCCTGCACAGTCTCCAGCCTCACTGTAACCTGACCTGAGCTCAGCCGGTCTGCCACTCTAAACGCTTCACCTTTACCATTTTCTACAGCGTCTACTTCAACCTTTCTTTAAAGGCACATCCAGTCTCAGTCTCCATGATGATGACAGGACTGAACAGCGTGGATAGATCTCATTAATTGCATTAGTGAACACTACCATCAACATAATATGTTGGTATTTCCTTAGAAAGCCCTAAAGTTTTTTCTTTTTAAAAAAGCCTTTTTTTTAATTTAAGACCATTAAAAGTGTTAAGATGTCTTATTTTAACTTGTGAGGGGACATCTCTATCAAATCTATTTGGGCTTTTTATTTTTTTTGCTTCAAAAAACAACATAAAAAAATGTGTGGTAGCATTGTATCACCAGTGTAGTGAGCGTAAAACTACATTCATGTACATGTGTCTCATGTTTGTTTAGATCTTCTACTTATCAATTTTTGTTTTGTTTTGGAGACCAACAGACTGTGATTTCTTATTATCTAACTGATATTTAGGATCATGACTTGTCCTGTTTCAGTCAACAATCCTCTCGCTTACTCCCCCCACCCCCACCCCCCGCCAACATAATAGCACATAACAGAAATAAATGAAAATAAACCACTTCTATGTTAATTGCTGTCTTTTTTGCAGAATGCCACATTTCAAAATGGACAGTATAACTTTTGACCATACATATTAGCAGCTATGATAATGTTTTTCTTTATCAGGTGAATCATTAAGTTTGTTGAGTTTTAGGCAGAACCACACAAAACCAACACACTGTCCTGGCCTCAAGTCTTTTTTAATCCTCATTCCTATGCTGAGGTTTAAGGTCCAGATTACAACTAGTTTTCATTTTCTACACTTGAGCAGATTGGTTTTATTTTCAGTGTTGTCCAACAATTTAAAATATCAGATCTATAACAGACTTTGTGAATGATCATAACAATCGATGGAACATGTCAGTATTTTTAAATACACAGCTAGTTACCTAAAAATAAGAAATGACTGTTTACTGATAAGGACAGCAAGGTGGTGAGTCAAGGTAGTGTGTGTGCCTCTCAGCAAGAACATTTGACTCATCGTGTCGACTGAGCCTTTCTGTGTGGAGTTTGCATTAGCTCTCTGTGTCTGCATTGATTTACACTGGTCTCTCTGGTTTCCTTCCACAGACCAAAAGCATGTTTTTTAGGTTGATTTTTGACTCTGAATTGCACCTTAGTGTGAGTGTGACAGTGAATGGTCATCTGTCTCTCTATGTGGCCCTGCGATTAGCTGGTGACTCGACCAGGATGTACCCTGCCTCTCACCCAATGTGAGGTAAGAAAGGCTCCAGCCTCCCTGCTACCCTGACAGGGATAAGCTGTACAGATGATGGATCGTGAAGATGATAAGGAAGTTAAATAATTATTTTGACTTTATTGTTATTTGTAAAAATGAACAATTTATAAAATTATGAGCTGCAAGACAGGGGTTGTAGATTCATATTGACAGTGCTTGAAAAGTGCTTGAATTTGACCTGCAAAAGGTGTAGGAACTCCAGTTCAAACTCTATAAAATGGTCACAGTTTAAGTTAGTGCTCTACAGAGTGCTGTCATATGGAATACTGGATATCTGCAAAGATCCAATGTTGTGCTTCCTTGTTGAATTTAGTTCATTTGTAGATATTGAAAAATGTATTCTGTCTTTTTCAGGCAGCTTGTTTTTGTATCCTCAAACATCCTTGGAGATGTAATTTTCTTTCTAGATTCTGTGAAATTGCCAGAACTCCAAGTGTGTTCATTAATATCCATCTGTCCTGACACCACATGCCAGTGCAGCCCATCAGTGCTGATTTCTTTTATTCACTGCTCAGAACAGAAAAGAGGGCAGCCTAGTTCTTCTGGCTGTGAACTGTTATTTTATATTCTGTTTGTCTTGTCTCTTCCCTTCAGACAGAACATACATGCTCTTTGATAAAACTGTTTTTTTCTTATTTTAATAAGCCTTCTGTCTTGGTTATGTTGCAGACAGTGGTGTTGCATAATTTACCACTTGTTCAAATTCAGATCCCCTCACTGAAATCCCTTGCATAGTTATTGAGTCAACTGCCCTATGAGATTTCTAATAATAACACACTCCAAAGGGGCAAATGTCCATCTATAATTAGACATTGGACAGCACTGCAGCTGCCTCATCCCTGAGTAACAACACAGACAGAGGGATGCACAGTCTCTAAATACTTAATAATAGTGTTGCCTTAAAAAACATATAACGGTCATACTGAGCCACCGCCTATTTCTATGTTTGAATATGAAAGTACAGGTATGCACTTGACTTTTGAATTCTTGTGTTTGCCTCACAATTTTAAAATACGGGCCTGTTACACTTGCATAGGTCAGGATGTAACATAATATTCAGGGATAATGTGTAGTTGTAGTACATTAATTGGCCACTTGAGTGCGCCATCATATCAATCACGCTTCATTAACTCCTCAGATTCGACTGTCTGAAACTTAGAATCCATCAGCCACATGACAGACCTCAAACAGCAATATTTCAACAGTGTCAAAACAGAACATAACTTTAATACAAAAGGCTCATGCCAGGCCTTCACAGAAACAACAGAGGTGGATGCCAGGCACGCATGTACATCACCCAGCCCCTCAGTGAAGGAGGAGGGACCCGCCTTACTTCCTCAATTCCAGTCCACTTCTTGGGGCGGCAGCCAAGAAACGTCAAGTTAGCTAGTGACAGCCACAAAAGACAGGAAAGTTTGATGTTTACCTTTAAAACTAAAACAATAAGTCCTAAGGAACTTCAAGCATGAATAAGAAACTTTTCGCCTGCTCTTGGAGACCTAACTTCTTTACTGCAACGCTGTTTGACAGACATATTTAACTTGTAACAAAAAATATAACTAAAGTGTATTTTATAAAACATGGGCAATAAATAAATCAAAACAGAAGACACCCAATGTAGGTTTTTACACCCGCTCTGGACAGAAATTGGGTTTGAGCTCTCTTAAAAATGTAAAAAGTTGTTCAACAACAAAGATTGCCAATCTAATGCACCGTTTTGCCTGATTTTCTTCTCTTTTATCAAATGCTTCTATGGCATCAGCGGTTCAACCTGGTTTCCAAACATGATTCTGGCAAGTTAAAGAATAAATAAATTACATGATATTAAAAAAATAAGACCTTTTTTTTGCTAATTTGAAAATATCAAAATTAATATCCCTGCTCAACATTGTTTTTGTGGTTCCCAAACGGTGTGGCAGAGCATAGTGGTGTGCTTTGAGACAAGTTTAGGTGTGCCAAGGGAATTTGTACAACCTCTTGTTATTACAGCTGTTGATTTAGTAGTGACATATTCTCCCTTAAATGCTTTCTTTATAGCATATAAAGCAAAATTTGTAACAAAATTTGTAAGCCTTAAAGATTGCTGTGAACAATGTAAGAAGGCAAATTAAATCAAATAGGCAACTCTTTATTTATGTAGAACAATTTTAAAAACAACGAATCAAAGTGCTGCACACTGACTACATCAGAAATATAAAGCAGAGATAAAGTCAAACAATAAAATAACAATAATAATAATAATGATAATAGTATAAAAACACATGGACAGAGACTACTTTAAAACAGAGGCAACTCTCAAACTGACTTAAAAGCCAATGAATATAAAAAGTTTTAAGACGAGATAGTAGGTTAGTTGGGGCCAGGATAAAAATGAGAAAAATAATTTTTGGAACTGTCCAAAACCCAAAAGTCGGTGTTTGAGCTTATCAACATTAAAGAGCATAGAGCAACATTTCGGACCAAAATGCCACACCTTTGAATTACAGCTTGGGAAAAAAAACTAATCCTTGAGTAGTCTTTGAATCCTTTTTGTTAAGAATATTTATATATTTAGAGTGTTGTTTAAATAAGCAGATTAAATGTTATTTTTTCTAACTTACGCTGACATATGGTGGCAATAATAATACATATGAATTGTTCTCATAAATTGTTTAAATGTGACATCGAATAGATGAAAAAAAAATGGTGAGAAACTTTGATGAATCAATTTTTTTTCCTTGAGCAATACATTTTTTAAAACCTTTTATGGGTAATAAACTAAACGTATAGATTAATCAAATGTTGTAGCTCATTTTAAAGGGTTGTTTTGCTGCGATATTTTTCGTGCTTTTGCCAAAAACAGTTTTAAAGCCGCTGATCTAGTCTCACAGCGTCGACCGTTGGGCATCTTAATTTGAAAGCCCCAACCGGAAGTCCCCCTCCTGTTCTGGGCTCCATCCCTCTGTTGAAGTTTAGTGTGGCAAGTCATCATCATACAAGTGTCCAAGAGGCAGGAGGGAAGCCCAATAAATTTCCCTCTTCTTTTCTGCTGGATAAGAGACCGCTTCGGTGTGACCGTCCGGGGACAGGGACTCCGTTAAACATGGCTGCTCTCTCAGCCTGGTTCTGGAACGAGAGGTTTTGGCTGCCACACAACGTAACCTGGGCGGATCTGGCGGACCCAGCTCCCGGGGTGGAGTACCCCAAAGCTGGACACTTGTGGGCTGCTTTACCGCTGGCTTTTGGCATTTTCATCGTCAGGATATTTTTCGAGAGGTATGTACTTTCATATTAGATCAGTTATTTTGTCGCACGTGAGGGGAAATTCTCCTGAGGAGCTCAGATGGAGTGATGGGTTTGCTAGCAGTGGGAGGACCCATAACTTTAAAATATGTGTTTACGCTGGGATTCCCAGAGTTTATCCCATCAAAACACCACCGTTTCCTTGTCATTATTCAGTCTGCCTCACCCATAGTGTCTAACTCCACTTGAACTGTTTTATGTAAAGACACATGTTGGTTAAAACTCTCCTGGACAGTCTCTTCAACGCACCACACCGTTACAACCAAGCTTGGCGTGATTAATCAGGAAAATCCTGTACTGACAAACTCTTCACTGATATTTGGATAATCAGTCTAGACTTGTTAGTGTAACTAATCACTGACCAACCCTCTTATTGTGTCCTTAGCCTCACCAGCCTGCTGACACTGACACATCTGTCTGTGTCATAGGCTGCTTCATCTAGGGCTGGGCAGTATGGACCAACAACTGTAACACCATATCACTAGGGCTGCTCAATTATGGGAAATCACCTTGATGCTGATAACAGAGGAAAGAATGGAGTTACACATAAGTCAATATCAAATTAAGTGTGTCTGTGTCTGTATGGGGAAGTGGTTTGTGTAATCACTCATGGGGCCAGACCAAAAATCATATCTCAGGTTATTTTTTAATGAGTGGAGATGCTTGAAATACTGTATATCTCCGTTCTTCTGTAATGAAATGACTAAAA
The DNA here is from genome assembly GCA_037902135.1 of Cetoscarus ocellatus. Taxonomy (NCBI): domain Eukaryota; kingdom Metazoa; phylum Chordata; class Actinopteri; order Labriformes; family Labridae; genus Cetoscarus; species Cetoscarus ocellatus. The sequence continues at coordinate 600,624 of JBAMNC010000550.1, forward strand.
CAAAGACAGTTATATGGCAAGTCATTGTGATCTAAATGTAGCACAGGTACTTTTGTTCATAACTAGCTGTTAAAATGTAAACATGAATAAATAGATGGATAGACCGATAGATTTAGTGGTCAGTAGGCATGTTACTGCCATTAGCTTTTACTGAAAAAAACTTTGTCCTTCAAGTCAACAGCCTTAACTACAGGAATAAAAGTTGTAATTGTCTCATGGGGTCGTGTATTGGCAAGATCCGACAATCCAGAAGGTGTCATAATACAGGAGTGATGATACAACATATCAATACAGTACTTTATTTTTATAGTATTAAGTACAGATATTACCATATTATTATTCATAAAATACACAGTTTTTTAATTAGTGCTGTTCAAATAAACCATTTTCCTTGTAACATTGATACACCATGTGGTCTGTTCCAGTAACAAATATGTCAGTAAAAGTAACAGAGAAGTAGAGTCAATGCTGAATGCCCGCTGCCAACGAGCAGCTCAAGGCTGAACTACAGTACAAAACAAATGTGATTTTCAACTGATTATTAACCTGTGAAATATCAGTATTGCACCATAAAATGTGCAGACAACATGAGTTTGTTGGTGAACCAATATTTTCCTACACCTCAATTGTCTCATCTTATATCTGGTTTTGATGAAAGTTGATACAGTTAAAACTTAAATTTTTTGTCCAACCCTAGTACCTTACCGTCAGGAAATCAGGCTTCAATTATTCATTCACAATATGCACAGAAATTATTTCATTACACTTCAAACACAGCATAGGTCCTAACAAGAGGCTCTCAAAATTGGTCTAGCCTAAAGATGCACCACCATTGCCTCAGTGAAATGTGGGTCACAAGGTCTAAAAGTGAAAAATGCTTCGGTTTAGGCCTAAGATGGAAAAGCATTATGACATTAGCCCTCAGCAGATACATACATGCAATATAACAAGTTAACAAACAGTTTTTTTTTCTGTTACAGAGAAATTAGTCATAACAAAAAGGCTGTATGTCCACACAGGGCTTTTGTGCATAGACTCTTTGCCAATGACTTTTCTTCTGAGGCACACATTTACAACCTGCTTGAATTGACTTTGGATATATTTTTGGGTCCCAGAACCAGTGGTATTTTACTTTTCCTCAAGTTAATACCAGTCCCAGCTGTCTTTAGATCATATTTTTGAAGCTTCTTGCCAAAAAAATTAAAATTCACTCAGATATTGGACTTTAAAACCTCTCTGTTTTAGCCCTGCTCAGAACAGGCTGAGACTTTTTTAGTATAAATCCTCATTAGCTATGTGTGACTACGTCTATCTCAAGAAGTGGATGTGGCTTCAGCTTTCCAGTACTGTGCTCTAGTGTTTACTGTTGCTGCACAGACTTGCCATTCCACATTCCTTCCACTGGAGCCACACATCAGGGGAAGGAGATTTATTTCCCTGTATTGTGTAATTAGGGGAAATGTTCAAAAGGGCTGTTAGAGCAAACGTTCACTGGAAGAGTGAGCAAGATAGGAGAGATTTTCCACTTGTAGATGGCCATGGGCACATACTTTTCTATCTAAAACATGACAAAATGTAATTTGCATGATATGAGACTTCCAGCCGAAGGATCCACCACCGCCTTCTTCATGAAATGTATCCCTAATTAAAAAGAAAGAAGGTTGAAACCAATCAAATTTAATTAACAGAAATTGCTGCAGTTTGGAGCGTCAATAAAACAAAACATATGATTGAGTTGAGAGGCAGGACAAAATGGCTTTGTTATGTCAAAATAGCAAGATGAATGTGTCTTTAGAAAACAATCAAAACTTTTTGTTACGGAAAATGGAATGAAATAAAATATATGGCTGTATGTCCTCACTGGGCTTCTGTACATAAGCACCTTTTTTCCTCAAGCACACATTTGTGACTCACCAAAAACAGCTCTATGACACAATCAAAACCATACTTTATTGTAACATTTACAGAGACCCAAAACTTATCCATAAATGAATGTGGCATTAGTGTGAAAAGTTAAAAAGCCCCTATTGAAAACTCTGAAACCATTACCAGAGGCAGACAAGTGAATCCAGTTCTTTAGATCTTAAAGTACCTCCTTAAAACTCTACTGGCAGCATATGGCATCAGAAAAACCTCTTTTATTTATCCATTTAACTACATGGTATAGAGGTTTCTTTCTGTTGATTTTTAACAATTTTTTCTGACAAACTGGCAGTAAGGTTTTGTCAGCCTCTAGTCCTTGAGAGATTTCACATTTCTGTAGTTCGGCTGGCATCCTGCTTTCTGCACCCTCAGTATGACATCAAATGCGTGTAGCACTGAATCCAAAGAGCTGATTTATGAAGAGACTCCTCGTCACTTTAGGTAAGAGCCGACAGAGTGTTACCACTGGTTATAATTATAAAGATAATCAAAGAGTAGAGATCACTGATTTATGAATCAATTAAAATCCTAATGCTTGGATAAATGTTTTGATATGATATGAAGGTGTGATTCAGATGTTAATCCCAGTACAAAGCCAAACGGAACAAAGATAAGCATACAGATTTAGTAGTTGATGGCCAATATGGGCATATACAGTTATGACTCTGTGTCAGAAATCTGAGGTTTTTGTTTAACCTGAAAAACTGCTCGGCTTCTCCATTGCATGCTTTACAGACACTTTGTGTTCCACTCGTTTTATTTTTATGCAATGCTTTTGTATTTTCATCGTATCTTTTTAAATGATCTGTCAGCAGAAGTTCTTCTGTTTTTTGAGCCTCTTTATTTTTTATTCTTCCTCCATGTTAATTGTTCTCACCAGAACACCTAGTTAAATTCCCTGTATGTGTCAGTGTACAAGACAGTAAAAAAACATCCCTGTTTGGGTCTGATGCAGAGGTTTCCATTACATAAGCATAGGGAAGTTACAAAAATATGGTCTCAAGGCAGGTGATGTCATTAAGTTTTATTGGTCCTTGTATTTTTTTTCCAGCTGCCGGGCTATAAAAAGTTGTTTGATCAAGGTTCATGTACATGGATGCAAGATATAGTCAATCTAGAACCCTCTTTCTAAAAGTTAATGTAGTTAATGTGAGGTTCTGTGGTTAAGATAAGTTGAGAAGTTTTTCACATTTGTTACAAAACATTTAAAATTATCAGTATGTAGCACCCCACTCAGAATGATGAAATTATGCATTCATTTTACAGCCTAGATGAGAGGTTATCTAGGTTTAACAGGTTCTCTGGCACATAGAATGACATCTTGCCTAACCTTGGACACTTTGAAACAAAGACAGTGAGGTCAAATGATTGTTTTACTCAGTTTATAGGTGTGTTAGCCTTTAACTTTTTGTGATTACAGATACGTTCCAACTGTAGAAAGTGTTGGACAATGACATTAGGAGATTGGTTACGGAGGGTGTCTTTCTAAGCCAGTCTGTGGAGAACAGTCTCAAACCAGTGCTGTTTCCAAAACTGCAGACTACATTCTACTGTTGAATGCAGTTTAACTCCCTGTTGGTTGTTATTTTCCTGTATGCAAGGCTCCACTTTGATCATAAATGTTTCAGGTCTTGGAAATGAAACTGTAGCCAAGTAAATAAATAATGTTATAGTTATATATGTTAAAGTTTAGCATCCATTCATGTTTCAGAAAACTGTTTTAAGTGATTAATTTGGATTTCCATGATTTTCACAGCTGAATATTTACATGTGATATGTGCAACAACTCAACAACTTGTAACAACTCAAAAACTCTACGTGTCCAAGATTTAATTTGTATCACTACAGTGTAAATTCTAATGCTAATAACATAACGCTGTTCACTTAAGCGATTGCAGTTCTTGGAGGTTGCAGCTTGGTTTATATGATGAGTTTCTCCAAACAATGGACCATTACAAAACCCGATCTGGCACACATCTTATTCTGTGCTTTAATGCATCGTTATCTCTTTAGAGAAACCCAGATCAGTTCTGTCTCCTGGCTTGCTTTCTGAAATGCATCATCTATTCAGCACTTTATTGTAGGAGAAGGGCCAAAGACTCTCTGTTAGCTTGTTCACATTTTGTGACCTTCAATCTAATGGCTCTATAACTTGATTTTATATGCCTGGGTAGAGCTAGAGCTATGCTGGTGTTGTAATAAAGGATGAATGATGATAGACAACAGGATTAGCCTCATCCCTTCACAGGAGACCTTCATTTTTTATATCTGACAATGAAAAATATTCCTTCACGTCTGTATTGGTAGGAGGAGATGGCTTGTTGTAAGTCAGGCATTCTTTCCAGACTAAACACCAGCCAGATAACCTTGCACAGCAGCTGGATCTCCCTGATTCAATGTCTGTTATCAGGCAGATCCAGCTTACGACGCTCCAATCAATAATGTTTGTGAGCTCAAAGCGGCACGGCCCAATCAGAGTCCTTTAGAGCAGGAAAAGGAACGAGCGAGGTGACAGCAGAAAGTGACTGCACATACAGGGATTAGCATAGAGGCTAATAGCTACAGTAGCAGTTTTGTCAGATTGTGAGCGCATTTCTTTATTGAATTAAAAACAAATACCAACACTACAAACTGCTCTACAGGAAGAATAATTTCGCTCCACTTCTGACATGTTTTAGAGAGTTTGTTTTATGAAGTGGCTCCCGTTCTGTAGTGCAGTAACTCCCACCTATGACGTTATCTGATTGGTCTGTAATAAATGCAGATTGATGGAACGATCGTCCAATCACCTGCTGATATGCTTCTGAGAGGTTCTGCCCTCCCCAAACACTGTCTATGGGCTCTTTTCCAGATGGACTAGTGAAATATATTAAATGCTCCATCTGGTGGAGCAGGTTAGCAGCCAGAAGCCCAGCGTCACACTCTGCCTGTTTGATTCAGACTTGGTCAAGCAGCTGTAAGTAAGGAGTGAGCGGATACTGGAGATGTCTAGTTGAGGTGTTTGATAAGAAGCACTCAGCGTCAAGGCTGCCTGTCTCAGGTGGCAGAGCTGAGTGTGAGTCCCTCTCTGTGGTGTGAGGTCTGCTCTTAGGGGAAAGACTGATTCACAGCGATGTTATCAGAGCATTTACTCAGTCACTGTCTGACATTCTGACCAGCCTGCTGCCTCGTTCATTTATTTATAAAATGAAAACATCACCCACAGCTTGGGTTCCTACTCCTCTGTCTGCAGGACCACTGAGCTGTTTGCCTACACACTGTGCACTTAAGACAACATTAAACACACACACTTTGTGCTCATGCACCTGTGGGGACAGGATCGAGCGGCTCACACAATGACGCATTAATGAGGTTCAGTTTAGAGGGGGATGTTCACTCTGACACTTCCTGTCAGTGGCTTTGATTCATGGCCTGATTTTACCAAAGCTTTCTTTTCACTTCCTCTTTGTCTTTTTATAATAAAGTTGTAAAGTAAAGGGAAATACTGCATCCCATTTTTTTCCTAATACATAATCTTCCAGTTTTACTTTCACATAGAAAGTAAGTCATGGTTAAAAAAACTGTTTTATTTTATTTAACACTTGCTGATCGGCTCAAAATGCTTTAGTCAGTGAGTGAGTTTAGGCTAATAATGATATTAAAAAAGAGGTCCATCAAGCTGTCAAACCATTCTCTTCGTCTCTTTAGCCTTAGCCATTGTATCAAACAACCTAGATGGAACATCTGGCTTCTTTCTACCTGATGGCTGGTGAGTGAACTGGTGATTTAAAGCTGTATCCACTTTTACATGAGAAACTTGACCTGCTGCCGGTTATTTAGTGCTCAAATTAGGCAACTCTGTGGAAATAGTCTGGATGAATTCTCCATTACTAAATTAGAAATTACAAATTCAAGGCAGAAATGTTATATATTGTTGCTGTATTGATGGTTTTAAGTTTTATTGATCTTGATACCCTGTTGTTACTTGAAGTTCTCTTGTTTTCAGAGGTGTGTATTGGCAAGAATTGAGCTGTATGGAATGTATATTAGTAAAAAAGGTGATGTACAATGATATATCATATTTCATGATACTATTAGCAGAGCAATACGTCACAGTTTTACTTTTTCTAGTCTTTTTTTTATCTCCTCCAGAGAGGCTGTTTTTGCTGCCGTAAGCTTGTTTGTTTGTTCGTCTGTGAGGAAGATAACTCAAGAAGTTCTCGACAGATTTTGATGAAACTTTTAGAGATTGTTGTTCATGGCACAAGCAAGAAGTGATTAAATTTTGGTGATATGAATACAGATGCAGATCCAGGAATGTTTTTAAGGAATTGTGTGTCATAGGGCACTTTTCCGCTTTTCCACTAACGGCTTAGCCAACAGTGTCAGAAATGCCTTGGTGGAGGTTTGTGCTCTTGGAGCATTTCAAGTTTTAATATCTTCCTTAGTATGAAGAGCCCACCATATTACAATCAGAAAGATAGTTGCCATTTAGGGTAAATCTTTAAAAAGCATGGTCACTGCACTATAGATAAACTGAACTGTCTTTACAGGAGACAGAAATCCTAACAATGAATTGAACAAGAGAGGTGGTGAGTCAAATGGCTGAATGCCTGCTGCCAACCGGTGGCCAGAAACTGATGTCAATACAAAACAAATTACCCTAATTTCTATTAATTTTTAACCAATAAAATATAATATTTCCACCATAAAATATGGTTAAAGTATTGCACAGCCAAGTATTGCAGTATATTGGTGTATTGATATTTTCTTTCAAGTCGACCTGTATTGATGTATTTAATGTTTTTTCGCTGTTCTTAATGTCTAAAGTAGAGTGTCTACAATTCTTTACCTGCTTCCTGTTTTTACTTGGCCTCAAAACAAATTTCTCCTCTGCCACAATTTACTCTACACAGTCCAGTTGCCTTGCTTTTGAATCTTCAGGATGACCATGACCTGGATGAATGAGAATCTACACAGATGCCACAATTTAGTTAAAAGGAAGTGCAGTTATTTTAAAGTTGTGTAATTAACTTTTCTGCTGAATTAATCCAAAATACTTTCATCATTTACTCACACAGGACACTAAAATTAAGAGCTTAAATTATATGTCCAAATTAGGGATGTTACGGTTACCGGTAAAATGGTAAACCACGGTAAAATTTCTGACAGTTAGTATTACCGTGTCCTGTTTTAATTACCAGTAAACCGCGTTTGATTACCACACTGTGTCAATAACTCGCGGTGATGCTGCTCATTGCCTGGAAAAGCTGGAACTATTTGTCTGCTCCCCAATAAAGCAGCCGCGGTCCCTCACAGACGGAGGCGCGCATGCGCAGTTTGCATTGTTTGGCGTCTGAGAGCGAAAGTTATGGCGGTTGGTGCCTGTACAGACATTATAGCAGAGGTTTTTTCCCCCTCGAAACGGACAAAGTCTGGTCGAATTATGGATTTTACAAGGATGCCGAGGGTAAACTGATTAAAGACGGTCACCCTGTCTAAAACATGAAGCTGTTGCCAGCGGAAGAAAAAGACGTGCGTGATTAAAACTGCTGTGACTCCTCGAGTAAGTGAGCTGACTGAGCCTGAGAGAGTGAGAGTGAGAAGATTCAGTGAGCCTTACCTGAATGAATTATAGGTGGTTTATCAGTATTTTCTGTGTAAATAATGCATAAATGTTGTAAATAATAGCATCAGTATCATTCTGGAGAGTGTTCTTGTCGTTCTTTTGCCGTTTATTTGCCGATTTTTTTGCCGTGTTTACTAATTGATCATCTTTTTCCATCATAGTTGGTGTTTTATGGATTTCATCAATCGTAATTTGGAAACATTGGAGGAGGAAATGTGGAGAAGATCTGCCAGGGAGAGGGGAGACCAGAGGAGAGTCAGGGAAGGGGGCTAACTGGACAGGAATAGCCTCAGGGACTATTGTCAGTAAAAATGCCTGGATATGGTCTAATATAATGAGCTGTTTTTTTATTTAACCTTTACTTAACCAGGAAAACAAAGTCGTTGAGATTAAAAATCTCTTTTTCAAGAGTGTCCTGGCCTAGATAGGCACCTGTAACATGGACACTAATGCTGTAGGCAAACAAAAAATGTGAGTGTATGTAAAATAGGTTAAGTTTATTTTTGGTCATCTCAAAACTTTGAACATGTTCATTTACAATTGTTTATGAAGAGAATCCAGTTTAAAGTTCAAATCAGTTTTTCTTTTTTGTAATTACACACTGTTTAAACATGTATAACTTACCAGAATTGCTTACTTTTATTTCTCATGAAAAAAGGGTGAAAAAATTTACTCAAAGGACACTTCCTGACACATTTATTGACAAAAAGACAAAAGACCTGTTATAATTGTAATATTAAAGGGGTTAAATGATTTCAAGTGTGTGTAAAAGCACTTTTTGAACATTATGAGCACACTGCAACGATACCGCGACAATAATGATAACCGTGATAATTTTGGTCACAATAGCCGTGATATGAAATTTTCATACCGTTACATCCCTAGTCCAAAGATTTATAATGTATTAGCAACTTTTCTGGGAAAAAATTAATTGTTTCAAGCAGAAATGTTGAACCTTATCTGGGTCTCAACTTTTCAGGTATCAGCAAATTGCGTTTGTTTCAGTTCTTTTTGGTCATTTTTGTGAACAGAAAAAATATTTGTGGGTTTTTTATTATTTCAACAGTTAAAAAAAGTTTCATGAACATAGAAAGTCAGGCATTAAGGAAACCGTCTAGCCTTGAAATTCTTACAACTTCCCCTATTGGCATGGTTAACTAAAGCTGCTTTATGGTGACACTCAGAGTGAGACTGACAGAAAGTTGACCTTGTGGTAGCACTTCTGCTCTGGTTGCCTTTTTCTTTTCTTTTTTTTTTAACATTTACGTAATTTACTTAGCAGCACATACAAACACGTGTAAATTTGAATCTTACAAACATTAATGTGTTAACTATAGTATGTAATAAGATACTGTAAAGAGGAGATGATGTAACCTTTTAGTAGCAGTATGCTACAGTGGCTTTTTTTTTTTTAAATTAAATCCAACCTTTTGTCAGCCATGGCTGCAGTTCAGGGCAGCATTTTTACGTGACAATAACCTTGTATCAGCAAGTTCTTCCTCTTTTTTGAACAGTATGACTTCTTTCCTGGGCACCCACAGCCTCTCCTCTTCCAGGCTAGTTTCTTCTTGTTTGATCATAATCTTGGCTTCGCTGTTGGCAGTGACTTTATAACGGGGAGCACTCAGGCTGTTAGGCCCAGCTAAGCTGTGTCATGTGTTGCCTGCTGTTGCTATGTATGTGTATGAGATTATGAGTGGCCAGACTTGCTTTGTAATCTGTTGTGGTAGATTTTGACTGTTTCCCCTTAAAACAACCAGGTATTTACTCTGCCAAAACCTTTTAGGAAGTGAAGGAAGGCTTTAGACAATACGTCTGTGGGATGTAATAATACCATTGAAGATCCAAATCAACAATAGACCTCCAAATGTTGGAAAACAGTAATCATCCAAAATTGGTGGATACCAGTTTCCACAAAGAAGATGAACTTCCCTGTTATTATTTTTTTTGTATCTTTCCTGACTCTTCTTCTGAAGTCGATATCAATATGCTAAGTTATAAATCACATGAATTTTGCAGTTATCTTCCAACCAGTCAATAAAATAACCACCGGGCAAATATTTAGTTCTTCACAACCACTATAAGCATCTGATGTTGATGATTAAAATACTTGCTGCAGTGGTAAATTTTTGAATTAGTTTGTCTTTTTCATGTAGAAGTCAAGTGGGTGCAGAGTGTTTTAGGCCTGCCAAAATACAGCTCTCACAAACACAACAGAAGCAGTCAGTAAATTGAAACTATTTGTTGTGATTGTGTCACAGCAGTTGTGTGTGCATTGTGGTGGCAGAAAACCAGGGGAAACTCGTTGCAGAGAAACTTGCAGAAGCAGACCAAAGCCCCTGTATAATGGGAAAACATGGGTCATTGTTGGATTTCAGTAATAAAAGTATTACTCCTGTCTCTATTGAAAGCTCCCAGTCATGTGGCCAGCATGGAGGGCTGGAGGGCAAAAAGGCTGCCCCGGTGAGGAGCTGCAATGTGGCTTTTTCAGCTCTACAAAATGACATGCCTTAACTCAGCTTCATTTGTTCATTTTTGATGACTGCTAGGATATGTTCACTATCACTGATGTTAAAAAACATACTGAATACCCCTCATGCAGCTGTATCCCCCCTCTGTCTGAGACAATCTGTCTTTTAAGGCTCCCTTCCCTGCATTTGCCCAGTTCACTTCAGCTGCATTTCCATCAAGCAGTGCGGTTCAGTTTTGCTTGGTACAGCACACATTTACTGGTGTTTCCACTGTCAAATGAGGAAAAAAGGTACCCAAATAATCAAATCATGCTGTCCCATGTTTTAGCACTCCTCTGAAGGGGTGCCGAACGGACCAAACTCACCCTAAAAGTGCTGCAGTCTGTTGATTGGTCACAAAAAATGCTGATTCTCATGCAACAGCAGGTAAAAGGAAAAAACATACTTCACTATGTTCAAATAAGTCATGGATTTAAATTGATTTGTTCACTGTGGGCACAATTGCTTCACATTGGGCTTAAACTGATGACAAAATAATGGCAGGATGTCATTCTAGTAGGTCTATTCAGAAGAGTCATTTCTGGGCAGCCTCTTGCACTGTAAAAGTGGGGAGAGGGAGAAGTCCTGATGCCGCAGACTTTAAACTTGTTCCTAGAAGTGCTTTATCACATGGAGGAGATATGTTGAACAGAATAAAGGTCATATAAAACTCAGAGAAGCATAACAAAGACTCTTTTAATCACTTAAAACGACAATGTCTTAGCTATCTCATCATGTATGATAATGATGGAAAATTCCTTTCCTTACACCACTGCCAGAATAAAAATCTACAGATATAAGTCATTTTTATGTAATTTCAATACATTTGGATTAATAAATCTGCTGTTTGGGGAGCCAGAGGTAGGAGAGTCTTCATTACTGAAACAATGGTGAATCATAGTCTAGCATTTGCTTGTTAATGTTGGTATGTTGTTATCGTATCAGGGTCACCATCAGCCAATATTTTCAGTCATCTTTGGGGCAGAAATTTTATCAACCGAAGTAATATGTTTTTCAAGTTAAAACAGAAAAAAACTGTAAGGATCAGTAGAATTTTGTTTAGTGCAACTAGCTTTGTTACTGACAGACACAGTGGAGCATCTAACAGCATTAATCTTCTATTTGTCCACTTCTCTGTTTGCTTTCTAAGAATGTGTACAATAGAAGTATAACTTTGGCTTGACTGTTTACATACAGTATTAGCAACAGAAATTAATCCTTGCAATCCAAAGCCATTTTCTGCTATCTTTTAGTCTGCTTAGGTTTTTTTGCAATAATACACGCTCAGTCTCAACCCTTTTTTTGAAGACACCTTGGCTGTTTGAATATTTATACTATGAAAGTTGTCGGACTAATATATTAAAAGTTGTGTGACCACAGCGACAAAACAAAAACTTAAAACAGAATTAAATCTCACAGAGATCGATGATGATCACATCTGAAGCATTGGCTATTAGGGTAAAAAGATAGCAATAAGCCAAGAAACTCACAGCAAAAATCTGCTAATGTTTACACTTATTTCTTTTTTTTTGGCTTCTTATAGTCATTTTTTCCTCTTTGTCAATTCCTATTTAATTATTTTTTACCTTTGGCTGCTTCTGAAGAAGTTGGGAGCAACTGACAGGAAGTTGTTGATCTGCAAATATATTATCTAAAAAAACACTGCACTTCATGGCTGGATTGAAAACTTTCTTGAAAGTGTATTTGACTTGATGTCCTCCTCCATAGATTGACTAAAGAGTCTGCTTTCAAACACATTTGTACCCATAAAGAGTCATTGTATAGTTCCCGAAACACTGCTTGGGGTTCTTGCAATCCTGTGTATTTGTGTGAGTGTCTTTCTCAAGTTTATTGTTGATATATGCTGTACAATGAATGCAGTTTGAGAAAACACAGTGCTGAGCTGTGCTGAACTGAGCAATTACAGAAGAAAAGACCAGTTATTTTAGATGATAACCAAGGGATCCAGGATTGCGCACTACTGATTTTTTCTGCTACCTTTCCTTTCCACATAGATTTTCTTCAGACAGTTAGAATATTTAATAATTAATTATAGTTAATAATGATAAGATGGCAGACATTTTGTAACATGCTATTCAGTGACAACTTGACACCTGTAACACTCACACTTAGAGGCTGATTCTGTATCCTATGATTCCAAACTAGAGGCTCAAGTATACAAAACTGGATTAAGCTGATTTTCTGTTGTAATTTTGCTGAGTGTGAATCAAACCTGTTCTGCCACACCTCCACAGTCTTTAGAAGCAGCCTAAACAGCAAAATGAGCTGTTCTGGAACTTGTTTTTTAGTGGGTATGGGTTATAATCTCCAGTCCAACTTACTCATTGGAGCACATGTTTCTACAAGTACATTCAAAGCTAAATTTCTTTGGAGCTTGAAGATCTATTCTGTGAAGTGTTTTGTTTATTTTACACATAGTCTGGCATTGTCTCTCCTCAAAGATTCCTCCAGGAATCCTCAAAACACGCTACGACCTCGCAAGTCAAACGAAGGCCACAATTACCCACAATTACATTAAACACTGTGCTGTGAATAGAGTCAGGCCCGTGCTGCAGCCTAGAAAGCTCCCCTGGTGTCAAGGTTGTATGTTGCTCGCTGCTCTTCCGTTCATCGCCGTCAGGGCAACAAGTGTCCACACTGACGGGTGTCCCCGGGTTACTGACTTTGTGTTTGTCAGAGTGGTCAACTTCTGAGGAGGAACAGGGATGTTCTGACATTTTACATAAATAGATTAGCTTGTGTCTCCTGACTTTTTTCCCCTCCTGCTGCCGGCCGCCAATTAGCTCTGCAGGCTCAGGCTTGCACGGACTATTTCAGTTGATTTATTCTCCCGTGTGGAGCATTTCAACGACTTGTGCCTGCAGGAGAGCTCAGACTAAACCAGCTTGTATTTTAACTGAAAAGGTGACATAGGGAGAGAGTTTTGGAGTACAACGGGTTTGTGAGTCAGTGAAGGATAAACTTGACTTCTCAGGAGAGCTGGTCTCAGCAAGTTTTTCAGTTTAGAGTCTTCAAGACACATCAATGCACTGTATATTTTCATTAAAGGCAAAGGGTATGACAGACTTGTTTCTATTGATTAGGGATGGGACTTGAAAACCAACTCCGGTTAAGAATCGATTACAAGGAATTGATACCATTAGCCTTTTTTGCTGATTAGTTCCCTCAACAACTCCTTCCACATTGCTCTGCATGCCGTTCAAATCAAAGATGTCATACTCTCATCAGAGGCAGTCGGCAGAAATAACTAGAATATAACAAGGAAGTAAAAAAACATGGCAGACAGTTGAGCAGTATTGTGGCTTATTTTTTAACAAAAAGATGCTTACTGCACCACTCTCAGTAAGTAGAAACACAAGCAATTTGCAGAAGCATTTATCAATGCAGAATGGCATTGTGCCATGTGTTTGACTTTATTGACCCTGAAAATCTACAGAGGTCAACTTATTCCCATACAATAAATTGTTTTAGAATTGATAAGGGAATCATTAGAGAATCAGATCAATAAGCAGAATCATTGATGGCCTTGGTATCAAAAAAATCTTATAATTTTCCTTTATTATATACCTTACAATTTCTGTTCCATTATTGATACAGACTGTCAGATCCACTGTCAATAATATGCCCATTAACCACAAGGTATGTTTTTAAAATGTTCAGGCTAAATCAGGAATAATTATTTCATTTGTTTCAGTTAATTGAGGAGGAGTCAAATGAGATTGATACCTGTTTGGTTCCACTGAAACACTTTTGTAGTGAAAAATTGCAGACGATTTCAAGCAAATTGTCTAAATAAACAAATATTGCCAACATTTTGAATGGTGGGTAGAACTGCTAAGAAGCAGTTTCATCCAAATGTTGCACATGTATGTCTCTTGGTTAAGTTTGCAAAATAAGATTATTGAGTTTCTTTACATTTTGATAGAAACCCAGTGGGAATCATTTTGAGCAGGTGCACTGTAGAAATTTGATGTCTGTAAAGGTTTGAAGCAAGTCTGTTGAAGTGTGACTAGAAAAATAACAATTAAAGCAAAACATCTTAGTGGCATAAGTATCTTACCTTGAAACAGGAGGAGCCTCAGGGCTTCTACTTTGTTGACATGGTATCAAACAGGTTTTGTTTTTGTTTTATTTCTTATTTCAAAGTTCATTACAATGCTTTTGTGGCAACCATTTTCTTTCTTTACAAAATAATCAAATATATTACGCTTGATTCCCTGCTCAAAAGTGTGATGATACGATCACTTAGAACTGCCCAGCCCTACTCCAAAGCTGCGTTACAGAGAAAACTGTCCCACCTTTAAGCTTGTGGATGATATAATTGCTCAACAACTATCACCGCAATTTTACTCTTCTTATTAAGAATGTTTTGCTCATGGCAAAACTACAAACAGATATAAAAGTTGCCTTGGGTAACCTTTAATAGCATTGTGCAACCTAAGAGTGATCTATCCAGTCTTAATTTGCAGAACAAGTCTTCAAAGTGAGCAGCACACTTTTTGGGCCTGTTTACTTGCTCTTTCATGACTTTAATCTATTTTGTGAATTAAAATTCCTCTCCAAAGGTCACACAGAGAACTCAGTCGTCTGTCATTTTTCAGAAAAATACCTTAAGAACCTGTTTTTGAAATAAGCTTTCGGTGTGAGAGCTGTTAAAGTCAGCCTCTTTGATCCACATACTTTTCATTGCTCTGAACTAAACGTCACTTCAGGACAAGAACAAAGTACTTGGAGCTAAAGAGCCAGGTCAGACAGGGAGGCAAAAAGCAGGGAGGGACGAAGCACTTGCGTTTGCCTCAGTTTAAGATGTTTCTCTATACCTTCCTCATGAAAGAACACAACGGCCCCAGCTCTCCTTGTGGAGAGTGTCAGATTCCTACCACCAGGAACAATCTCCTTGTCAACACTTGGACAAAGGGGGTTTCATCATATGGAGGCTTTTACTTCAGTTCAGCATGGTTCACTACTACTGAATAAATACCAAGCACCTGTTGTTA
This sequence comes from Cetoscarus ocellatus, assembly GCA_037902135.1. NCBI lineage: Eukaryota > Metazoa > Chordata > Actinopteri > Labriformes > Labridae > Cetoscarus > Cetoscarus ocellatus. The sequence goes on from JBAMNC010000550.1 coordinate 615,683, forward strand.
TCAGAGCTGGTAAGGACACGAGGTGCAGCACAGTTTAAATGAATGAGCAAAGCTGTCGTGCCATGGGGAGATTTTTAGTTTGAGGGGAAGCCGCTTTTATTTGTATTCTTCACAAGTGGCTTTGCATCGGTGGATCATTTGCTTTCTCATTTGCAGTCTCATTAACTCTCAAAGTCAAGCTCTCTGTAAAGGTGAAATTTGGCTTGCTAGCATCACATTTATGGTATCTTCTCCTTTTGGTAAACTTAAGTGGTCGTCTGTGAGAAGTTGTGCCTCAATTAGAAAATGAAAACCCCTTATTACCGCTGCCAAGGAGGTTGTGTTTTGCTGGTGTATGTTGGTTTGTTTGTCCATTTATTTGTTTGATTGTTAGCAAGATTACACAAAAAATACTGGACTGATTTTGTTGAAATTTTCAGGAGATGTTGGTAATGGCCCAACTTAGAAATGATTAGATTTTGGTGGTGATCCAGATAACCACCATGAGCCAACAATTGTTTTTGCTCAATAACTGTCTAACTAATAATTAAATCAACATGATTCTTAGTGCTAGGTGTTGGTTTTCAGGGTCAAGGAATCATATTATGATGGTAACATTATCATGGAACTATTGCTCATAGATATAACAGCAGTATGTGAGCTACCTTGGCGGAGGTTTGCGCTCTCCGAGTACTTTCTAGTTTATTTATGGAAAATGTTACACAAGCCGGAGCTATACGTATTATAAAAACAAAGAGGCAGGTCTAAACAAACATGTTTAACAAGTGTGGTAGCACAGTGGTTGTGTACATGCTGTTTTCTTTACTGGCCTGGGTTCAGTATTTTAGTTTTGGCTCTTTTCCTGCATGCCATTTCCCACTATTCCCATTTTCTAGCTCTATCTTCTATCATATCTCTGAAAATGTAGGCATTGACATAGACTGTAGGATGTATTTTACAAAAGTTCAATGACGTGAGACATTTGGTTATGACGGGAGTTTGATTTTTGTCTAGCTTTCTGTTAACCCATGGTGCTCAGCTCAACTCTTCACTACCTGCTTCATTGTTCCATCGCAGTATATACTGATGTGGCTGCTCGCAAATGTAGGTGGGGTCATCATAGCGTGACTGTGACATCCTCACAGCAGCATAGGAGGAAATAGAGGTGACAGAGCTGCCGGACAACTCTGGTTTGTGGCTTTTTGTCACAGTAAGGTCACAGTTTGTCACTAGTTTTGCTCCAAAACGGTTGCAAGCTGCAAACGGCATGTTCTAAACAGCAGAGTACAGTTTAGGAAGTTATAAAGCAGCAGAGCAGTCAGTGGTCAGCTGTGTCTCTACAACACGTGTTGTCTTGGCTCAGCACCAAAAGGTGTGAAAGCACGTCTGTTGTACCAAGAAAATTTGTTAGACCAAATCAAAAAAGTTGTTTTTAGATTATTGTGATAAGTTCAGACTGCTGTGATGTATTTAATGCAAAAGCTCAGTCTGTGATAACAATGAAATTACTGTTGCCGTAATGGAAAACCGAAATAACCAGTTAGAGGTGAGTCGATTCAAGGCAAATGCCGAGTCACAAAGAAGCCCCACTAGTAACAGACATAGAGGTGGGGTGAGGCAAGAGTGTGGCAGATGTCTTAAAGCTCCTGACAAGTAGCTACAGCTAGAGTTGCAAAAGGGTGGAAAATTTAAGGTGAATTTCCAGAAACTTTCCATGGGAATTATGGGAAATAACTGAGAAGTGTGGTAATAAAGCAATTAAAAACATTACAACCCAACAGGTTTCTTTGTAAGTAGAACTTAGTTAAGTTTTGATTATTTTATTGAACAGTCAGTTTCAGCATTGATCTGTGCATGTGATGGAGGAGTGCACAGTGTATGGAGGGGGCGTGGCCTAAATACCTCTGCAGTAAGCATTGTGCTATGTGCATGTGATTGAGAAATAACATATATATTCTCAAGTATAATTGCATGATATCTGGTTTATCCCGTTTATTCTTGTACATTCACATAAATTCTGTTAATTCTCAAGGAAAGTCTCCAACTTGCCCAAAATGTACAGTATTTTTCATAAAACTGAAACAGGCAACTTATTAAAAAAGAGTACCCATGCCGAACAAAAGAAAAGCTACTTTTTTTTGAAGCCGTAAACATGTTTGTTTCCATTGTCAAATTGGACTTGTAAACATGAGGCATGTAAGAGACTTCTTGTATTTCTTCAGCCAGCCTCCAGTTTACATAGTTAACAAAATTATTTTTCTTTACACTTTAACACCTCTGTTTTGGGTGTCTGTCCTGGTTGCAGTTTGGGCAAAATAGTCTCAAAAAAACAAAACAGATGCACATGATAGAAAAAGCTGCATGTGTTTTATTTTACTCTGTTTCTTGCAATAACATGTACATTTTAGTTGTTTTTAGACATAGAAAAAAGATTATTTAGTAAAGTCTGAAGAAAGGAACCAAAATTTGCACATTACAATGGTGAATGAAGTAAAATGAAATGTATAGATGATTGTCTGCCTGTGCCTGTGCAGGCTGTTTACCTACAGGGAGACGCAGGTCCAGGCTTGAGTCCATCTTTCTTTGGTTTTTAACTTAGTAAACTGTTCATCTCTCTTTTCCTCTCATGGCACTTGCAGATTGATTTATAGTGGTGCCGCAATAAGCAAAATAATATGTTTTGGTCAATAATAGCCAAGAAATATTTTACTGAAAGTTGAGTGGCTCATTTTTCATAGAGCAGAGTAACTGGAGGAACAATTCGACTTTGTCAGGGGAATTTATAAATCTTTTGTTTTGGCCTCACAGAAGGAAGGTTGCTGGTCCGAACCCCGTGTCAATCATGGTCTTTCTGTGTGGAGTCTGCGTGTTTCCCTGTGCTTGCGTTGGTTCTCTATGGGCACTCCGGCTTCCTCCCACAGACCAGAGACATGCTCATTAGATTAACTGGTGACTCTAAATTGCCCTTAGCTTTGGAGCGAGCATGAATGGTTGTCTGTCTCTCTGTGTGGCCCTGCAATTGGATGGCGCCCAGTCCAGGGTGTCAGCTGAGAAAGGCTCAACCCACATATCATATGCTATCAGTCACAAGGATCTGCTCTCCACTTTTTTAGACCAGAAATCATTTCAGAATGAAGAAGTTGCATTGATTCGTGTCTTGATTTCAACACTAATAAAACAGAAGTGGTTATACATCCAGGGAATTGTATTGCAGGAAATTTTCTACCTTAATAATTATGATATCCAAAAAGGAGCAGGAAAAAGACAATCTCATTAGGTCCTAGGCCTTTGCCTTAATGCATCAATTGACAGATAAAAGCTTTTTGGCATTTCTTAAAAAATGAAAATTGCGTTTTCCATGTAAACTAATAGTTGCTTTACAGTCTAGTATTATAAATCATTGTGCCCCTTAGGATTTATTTCAAATATTGGGGTCAAAGATATCATGTTCATTGGGTAATAGTTTAGATAAAGTCTTTTAAGATAAGAAGCCTCAGGCTGCACTGCTGTCCTCTGAGATCTGTACCATCTCATGACTTGGAGTCACTATGACATTTTAAAACGGTGAGCGGGTGTTTTTCCTCTCACTGATTTGTCACACTTCCTTCATCAGTGAGTCGGCACTTTTCCTCACAAATATGAACATAGTTTAGATTCTTCATTTATAGTGACAAGAATGACCAGCTAAGAGGTCAAGAGTACATCACTAATAACTATTTACAATTCAGTCCTGAGGGAGTTTTTTGTTATGTGTCGGAGAAATTCTCAGAATTTGTGGAATTTTGTGGGACTTTACAAAACAGTGCTGATATGTGTTTGACAAAAGTCTGCCCTTAACGTTCTTCATAGAATAATCTCTACAAACAGGCCACTTCCATTTTTATAAGAGCAAAAATGAACACATAATCTAAAATATGTGCCTTTGATAAGACTTCTAAATCACTGTGACACAGTGATATATAGTACAAAAATGTTTTATGTGTTCGTGAGGAATTTTTGTGTGTGTTACTTTCAGCAAGGGGCAGCAGCAGTTAAGTCTGTGGGGCTCTGGGCTGTACCTGGCAGGTTTTTCAGTTCAAGTCTTTAAACAGTATCATTCACCTTGTGAGTACTGACATTAGGCCATGCCCTGAGCTCCTAACTTTATGTGTGGCACCTCACTCTGTCATTACTCCGTAAGTGCATTTCCATACTTGTGTACAGGTGCATGAAGAATGATCATGAAACTGAGACTGAATGAAAAAAGTATGTCATCTTCCTCAAATATTAGTGGTTTCAGTGTGTGAGTGGCTTTACACTCGGGACAATGACTGTGCTCAACTAGCTGTGGTAGGCTTACAATAGTTTTAATGGCTGCTTATTCCTCTGGCTTTGCTTTGCATAAATCATAACCTCTTTAAACCTTTTCAAACTCAGGGATAGCTTATAGGTACAGTTTACAAAAACAAAATTCAATGTGATATTAGATTTTTTAATATTGCGATGATAATACATGGACTGTGATAAAACATCAGGGAGTCACAGTCTTTTTCTGGCATTTCTTTAGCTAGATGTGTGATCTCAGACTCTCTGTCTACATCATATGAGACAATTAACCAATACATTTTTGAAAAAAATACTTTGTTACTCTCTGACAGGTAAGATGGGCACACGTTAGCTGTAAATCTAAAGCCTTATTGTGCAACAGATGCATTATGTTGTTAACATATTTCAAAAGTGTGGGAAACTCGGACTTAACGACTACAGCAGTATTGTGGATGTAACAATAAGAAGCATGACTAAAGAGCCCATATTTTGCCTTAACTCTGATTCGTATATTCAGTTTTGTTGGTGCTCCTGACCCTTTAAGGCTCCATTCCCCACATGGGCCCAGTGCGCTCTGATTGGTTGACTGATCTGCTCTGTGATGGTCAGTCAGTCCAGCGCTGCTCAGTCCCATGTATCACTGACTCTGCATTCATTCTGCAGTCTATGCGCTGTACTGGGCTTGCAAACCTAGTTGTCTTAAATTGGTGATGAAACAATGGTAGGAAGTCACACTGGTAGGTCCATTTAGGGGGCCGAGGAAACAAGACCTCTTTGGGCAGCCACTCTCACTGTAAACAGAGACTACAGGAGGAGTCCTGAGACTGCAGACCCTTTAGTCTTGTTCACAGAGGTACTCTATCACATGGAGGAGACGTGAAATACATGAAAGGGCCTATAAAACTCAAGAAAGCTGAATATGGGCTCTTTAAAAGATAAATAATAACAACAGTGATGTTAAAATTCCATATTTGCTTCAACTTAAAGTTTTTATGTCTCTCAGCTGTCCTTTATGTTTTACGCTGTACCTGTGCTCCTTTTAACCTGTGTACCTGTTTCGTGAAGATGAGCCCAAAAAGTGTTTATTTCACCTCTAGAGAGTAACCAGTTAATTGAAGGGTTTCCAGATAACTAAAATCACTTCTCTACAAGTTAAAATGTATTCTCAGTTTGTCAGAAGTTTTGATCCCTTTATTACCAAAGGTGAATTGATTAAATTTCTGCCATCCTTAATTCTCATGATCAACAAAACTGCAGCACTGAAAAGGCAGATTTGGTTTGATAAAAAATAAAAATCTAAACTATGCTTGCATAAGCTGTGAGTATTTTTATATTCAAATGTTTCTTTACCATCTGGACAGCGTGCTGGATTTTTATTCCTGCAGTTTGGGGCAAGTAATTAGAAAGAACAAGACCTAAATATTAAGTGCCTCGAACTCTGTTTCTGTGAGTATGGTATTGATGCAGATATAATGCCATTTTATTTTTATACATATCATACTGTAAATTTTAAAAGTTTCTGCTTTCACAGCCTTAACACACGATGTTTGAAAATGTACTGCTGGTCTATGTAAGAGAAATTTTCTTCATGATAAATTTGGATGTATGCTGTTCATTTGGATGAAGGCTAGTTGGAATTCGGTTATTGTAATTTTTAAATTGGTTTATTGTGCAGTAGAGATTCAACGATTGTGAAAATCAGGGCCTATACAAAAAATCGATAATTGAAGTTTCAAGTTAGTTAATTGTCAGTACCAGTGCATATGTTGTTGTTTGGTGTAATTCTCCTAAAATGCCAACATTTTTTCAAATTGTTAATCATGACAACCAGTCCGAGTTGTTTAAACAGTTCACTTCAGCTACCCTGTAAAAACTAATCTGAATTTGCAGTCTGGTGGGCTTGAAACCAGCATTTAGGAGATGTAACAAGTCTGATCAGCATCTGTAACTGACAGCCCCTCATGCCCCATTATAATCTAATAGCTGATATTTGTAAGAAGAGCTATTATCAACCATACCAACACTAAACTCACGAATCTATAACTCCAATCACGTACCTCTACTAACAACATCCCAAATTTTTCAGCTTTTAATATGAGCACCATTTGTGGTTTGGGCCAGGTGAATAGATGTAAATAGTAATTCACCAGTAAAGTCAGGGATCTGTGACTTTACAACAGCTGCACATTATTTCTATAGCAGGAAATGAGAGTGGAAGCTGTTTATAACGTCACTGTGGTTACTGACAGCGCTCTGTTTCTGTCAGTGCTGTTGCTCCACATTTTTCCCTGACAAAAGAAAGTTACTGTCTCCTTTTTCATTTTAAAGGGACACATACATATTCACAGGTCTGAGATATTATGGCCTCATGAATGTTTCTCTTCAACAGTTTCTGTGTACATTTTTACTGCAGGCACACTAACACTGTGAAACTCTCAATGATTGATGAAAGCTCTCTGTATTCTGCCAAACAAAAGTATTCAGAGGAAAGTGCAGGTTTCTTCTTTCACTTCAGACAGCATGTGCTAGGATTGGGCAATAGAACATTTTTTTTAGTATGTATGAATGCTCTGTCAGGGAAGGAGGAGGGTAGGAGTTTTATTTTGAAGTTGTTCATACTAATTTGCCAAAAAGCTTAGTGCTTAGTGACATAAAAGTAATTGAACCACCAACAATAACATGCTTATGTAGCACAAGATAATCAAATGTTAATCTATATGTAGAATTGTGATTTGATTTATTTGTGTTAGTAAATGGATGTTTTCATTTAATAGTGATGCGTGATATAGATGTTAGCCAAAGTGCAAATATTTCCAAACTTATTATTACTGAATATCAAGACTGATTTATTTTGGCAGAGCACGAAGCCTCTGTTCCTTTAATGTTGACAGTTCATTTGTGATCAAAACGGATTTGAAGCAAGAAAAACATCTTATTCTTTAATAAATATACTTTTGATATATAAAAGTGGACACTCACAGATATTGAGGTAAACCATGATGGTGCGTTTGTACAATGTGCTAATTTTCCAGCCAATATATGGGATATGTGGCCAATTTGTTTGGCTAAAATATGGGCTGTGATAATCAGCAAAAATTTTCACATCTGCAAATGCCGATAGTCACTGTTTTAGGCAGCTGTCTGCCAATAGCTATATTGTTCTGATAATATCCCTGTCATTTAATGTTAATATCTTTACGGAAAACTTTATGATCATATAATTTCACAAGAACATGTGTACATTGGCTAGCTTTTCATGTAACTCAGAAAATGTACTATGTGTAGCGTTTACCCAGAAAAAATATCTATATTATTTTTGGTTCATATTTCTCCTCCCTAGTATTGGTCACCAGCTGTTCCTAGTGACATACTGTTTTTACACAAATGCAATAAGTTATATTTACAAAGCAATAAATAAAACACAACTTCAAATATCTATTATTGTTCTTTTAAATTCTCCTTTCAGGATAGTGAAAAGCAGTGTTTGCACAAATGTTTTCAGTGTACTTCTTCACACAAAGACCCATTGTTGCAGCCACATGTTGATGCCAAAATCTTGCCCATACTCAAGTGTGTAAGACTCAGCCCCAGCTCAACCTGACCCACAGGTTTTCTCTCAATCTAGCCTGTTAGATTTTAGCAGTGGTTTTGTGACAAATGACTTATGACTGCTTGGGCTCAAAAAAGGGCTGACACAGAAATCAGTTCCTTTGCCCAGGGTCTAAAATATAAAGCCCACGGGAGGGATGGGTAATATCTTGAGTTTAAATACTTATCAGTGTGTTCTCAATGAGAAAAAAATGCAAAATATAATTAAAATTGAGGCTATTTTTTCTTTATTCTGTGGTAAAATAACATTTTGCATTTACTCTGACCTCACATGGCTTCTATTGTGTGCATTATTAAATAGATTTGCAAAAACTGAAAGAATATTGTGAGATCTGTTGTTAGTAAAAATTGTAAGAGCCACAACAGTAATATTCTCATAAGATAATCAGTTTGAATTGTTAAGACTTAATGGCGTTAAGGATTTTAATTGATACAACAATATCAATACAAGTATCGTTATCTGTTTTGCTTATTAATCCTATTATAATTTACCTTATCAATACTCATAGTTGTTCTATGTGGGGAAAAAATTGTCCAACAAAAGTTTTCTGTGTTATCTATATCAAACACATGGTAATCCCAATATTTAATATCATGCTATGTCAACATTTGTTTTTAGTATGTAGCTGATGTTTCCACCTTCACACAACCAGACATTACACTCTGTGATCTTATCATCATTTTCTGTAAAGCTGATCCACACTTTAGACCGCTCCTATCGCCTTTCTACCCATTGTTACTTCCTTGACTCCTTTGTTGTAGTTTGTGCTGACTGCCTCTTTAATGGAGCATGATATGAAAGTTTTCAGAGCACACAGAACTAAGAGGGAGACACTGATAAGGGTGTTGTTTAGGAAAAAGGCAGATGACATTGATTTTTTTTTAAGCATATTTTCTCTGGTTCTTGTCAGGGACTGGTTCTAACTTCTCTATTCCTACCCCATCATAAGTGCATTTATTATTGATGCTGAAAATCAAATGACATTCATACTCTTTGATTCTACAGGAACAAAATCAGAAGTCTTTCATTCAGAATACTGGGTAATTTAGTGTTTTAATGATCAATACAATCGTCACAGTTTTCCCATTTTTTAAATGCAATAGGTATTAAAATGCTAAAAAAAAAAAACATTGTTTTAATGGTCAGCGGTATGAAAAAGTAAATAAAATGGTCTCAAACAACAAGAGAGTCCTGCCCAAATTGCACAATTTTGTTGGCAGCATTTGTAGATGCAGACTGAATAAGTGAGAAAGCCTTGAACCTTGCTGTTTCACCCCCTTCTGTAGACTGTGATCTCTCTTGTGGTGAAATATTACTGATGATCATCCAGTTTTCTTACTTTCTGGTACCACTGTTCACTAAAAAAAAGTGGTGATTTTATCACAGTGATTATATATGGCATTTATGATTAGGAAAATGTTAACTATCTCGATGTTGCTGATGCTTTTGTGTAATATGGACAGTAGCAGAACCTCAGATTGCTTTGACCTCCTGTTTTGTCTCTTAGCTTTATAATGAAATAGTTTCATTAAGTTTTTCATCATCCAGCTTATTGGTTAGATTTACATTTTTTATTTTATTTAGCATGCATTTTGTGTTAGCTTTCACTATTTCCTCACTCTTTCTGCTGCCCTTCATATTTACTGTTTATTCCTCTGCTTCTGCGTAGTTTATGTACAGACATAACGGAACATAAGAAATCCTGATTAAACTTTATAAGTGCACTGAACAATCTGACTATTTGGCATAAATCTAGGTGTAAATCATATTTCTTATAGATCAATAACAGCCTTTATCTGAATACGGTTATCAGGCTATGCAATTTGCATGACAACTTGAGTAATCAGGTTACTCCAAAAATTTGGTAATAATTAGACTATTAGTGTTCATGTGATCAGGCTCAGTGGGCAAGAGTTTGTTTGCATTACAACTAAAAATATAGTTTGACTAGGACTATTATTGTTGTTGCAGTGTATTAAATAGAAATCATTGTTGTTAACCTTTGCAAGAATCATTGCAGAGTTTTTATCCTGGCATTGTGACAGACATTTCTTGACTTAGAAAAAAAGTGAAATAGATATCAATTGTTGCCATTCAGCTTAAAACTACTGATATATCAATGTTGGTTTAAATACCCAGCCCTATTGGTATGACTAAACAAAGACTTACACAGAAATATGCTCTTATGCTTTAAAATATGAATCCTAAATTTTATAAGTCACTACCAGACAGCTCACACATAAACAGTGAGGTTTTTTTTTTTTGCAAGAGTAAAGTGGTATTTGTTTATTCAAGGCAGCTGTCACATTTAACACAATAAACCATTTGTCTCACCTGTGCCCCGGCCTTCTGTAACTTCTTTTGGATAAATATTTGTGGTCGGCTAAGAGCTTCTTTCCCAGCTGAACGTGACTGTGTTTTCATAATGCAGGACAGATCTACAGGCAGGGGCCATTCAAGTTCATAATGTTCCCATAGTAAATCAGATATACAAGAATCACGGGGGATTTTAGGGATCTCCCCTCCAGCATACTTTTGCTTTATTTCATCCATCATTAGCTGCTCATCAGCCAGAAAAATGTGACACATTAACCACAGCATCTGTTTAGGTTTTCTCCCTTGGTAACATATGCATACATACGGTACTTTTTAACTAAAGCCGGCCAAAATATAAGTGACATTTAATAATGAAGCTCATTTAAAACAGCAGCAGCAGACCAGAGGGATGTACATAAAATAAACAAAACAGAAGAATTAGAACAGTTAAAATAATCAGGAGACCACAACAAAGAGGACTGAAAGACAAACCTTTCCAAGATCTGAGTAACACAAATGCCCATTTGTAAAGTTTGTTTTTAAGGCTTGACTTACAAGAGTCATAAAAGGGGCACAGTCCAGGGGCCTTGACCGCACAAACATGATCACCTCCTATGAGACGGGCTCATGTTAGACAATCAAAGGGAGCAAATAGTTATAGTGTAAATGGATGGATCAGACTACCAATTATCAGCCAGATTTTGACCTGATTATATCATCACAACCTTCTGTCAAATGTCCAGCCCATACATGGACTTTGGTAATGAAAAATACTCTTGCAGTGTGAATCTGTGAGGTTTTCGGGAAGCCTCATGACCCAGTTCAACTAGACTAGCATGTCAAAATATTTGATGTTTTGTCTGTCTAGTTTGGCAACTCAACCAAGCATTAACAATTACTTTTTTGCTTGAGGGGGTCCTTTTTTTTTACAGGCGTGGATGCTTATGTAGCTAACACATTACAGAACAGGATTTAGATAGCTTATTGTGATAATCATCCTCAGGTGTTGTCACATTATGCTTTAAATTCTTTTTGGAAGACAGACACCGCTGTGGCTCCGGAGTTGTTTAGTTGTAGAAAATGATGGGCCATCTTTTTCTTCTTATATTCAAAGCAGTGTGTAAGAGATCCAACAGATTGCTTTGCCTGGTGATGACATAAAACTGCTTCACATCTGAACAATAGTTGAAGAGATGATGTCCCTCTGAACAATTCAAAACAAAGGGCATGTACAGAAAACAATGCAGGCCTAAGGATAGATCCCTGAGGTGGATAGGATCGTCACACATCGGTATTTTGCATCAACTTAAACCAAAGGGCCATAGCCTAACTATCAATTATCATCTTAAAAAACTCCAAGTAACTCCCCTGTTGCTTTAGGTTGCATGGACACACAGCTCCTCATCGGCTCAAGTTGACCTTGAAAAGTCAAGAATTGTCATGAGACCATAGTGTGAAATGGGGACCCTAAAAAGATTTCTGTATGTCTTCAGTCTATTTTTGTTATAATCATTGAAACACTTGTTATTTATTTGGACAATGTTGCACAGTAGAGGGGAAAACATTTCAATATCTTTTTTACCCTATATTTTTCTTACCTGCATACCAGATGGATTGTTTAACATACTTCACTCATCCATCTGGGAAACAGCCTTTAGAAAGTGTTTGGGAATGGGCAGAACCTTTCAAAAGCATATCTGGCAGGTCAGTAGGTGTTGTAGGCAGGCTAACGCAGTGGTGTGAAATGCAAAACATAAGCTACTTAGTAGAACAAACTCGCCAAAACATGTCGGAAATGGAGCGAAAATATCTTTTCTATCTATAGATACTTTCAGTGTTATAATTTTTTTCCATTTCATAAAGACATGCTGTCCAGATCTGATAAAACTGTCACTGAACTTTTAGCTTCTATGCTAATCTCTGTACAAAGAGTCACTTACTGCTTTACAGATCCCACCCCTTTCCACTCTGAAGAGCGCTGATTGCTGCTTTGGGCTGAGCACAGTCGAACACTGGAGCTTGGTAACATGAATCAGCCTGATTACAGACACTGATTTTGGCAGATCCAACTGCACTGCAGGGTTAATATCGTTCAGCCCTAGTTCAAATATCGCATCCAGCAAAAAGAAAATCACTTGAGTTGGTACAGTTTGGAAGTAAAATTTGTGTGTTTATTATCCTCTTTATGGATACATAGGACACAGGCCGTTCAGAAGTATAGATTCAGGTATCCATATCAATAAAAAAAAAGATAATCCCCGTCTCAACCAAAGCTACAGAGAAATATCTGTTGTTTAGACACATCTCTCTTTTTTAAACTCTGTTTTAGTTTCAGAGTAACTATGTTGTGTTTTATTACCTCTTTTTATTTGTTTTCTTTTATTGTTTGGTTTTCAGACTGTCTTATTTTAATAAACTTTTAACACTTTATCACCTTTATTATATCTTATCATGGTTTTATTGATTTAGTCTTAGGTCCTGTGTTTTCTCATTTTCAATTCAAGATAGTGTTTCCTCGGTCATCTGTGTTGGTTTGAAGAGTCCTCACTTGGTGTCCTTGTGTGTACATCTGTGTGTCTGTGTGTGTGCGTGCATGAGTGGTTGTGTGTGTTGGATGTGGGTTGCAGGGTGAGATGGGTTTTTGTATTTTATTTTGTATCTCTTGGCACACATCTGCTTGTGTTGTTGAATGTACAGCACTTTGTGCTACAATTTTTTTTTGTATGAAAAGTGCTTTATAGATAAAGTTTGATTGATTGATTGATTGAAGTCAGGGCTGTGACAACAATGCACCTGATGACACAAGACACAAGTAAGAGGGAAAAGTGTTAACAGTTTTTCAATACCAGTGAAATTCTCTTAAAGCAGATGAATTGTTGGTGAAAAGATAGTACAGTAAATTACTGTCTTTGAGTAGTTGTAGTGTTGGTTGAAGCTCTATGATTCCTGTTAAGTAACAGGCCCTGTGAAAAACTAGTATAGTGCTTTGTTATTTTGCATAATCATTTGTGTTTTTCCTTTGAAGCACATTTATTCATCATGAGGAATAACAAAACAGCCTTTCACTGAAGTTCATATTAGTTTAACAAAGTTTGGACCAGAGTGCAGGGTGAGTCATCATCACGCTAAAAATACTTTCGAGGAAGTTTTTCACAATTGATATCTATGAAACTGAGGTTGCCAATTTTGAATGCTTTCTGATATTTCCTGTTTCAAAGTAACTCAAACACTGTTACTAAAAAAATTAAAAATTAAAAAGAAATTTTAGAAAACCCCAGATATTTAGTTATATATTAAACTTAAAGATACCTAAAGCAAAAGGTAGAAAACACATCTGAAGTCGTACGTATATGTCGGCATAAAGAAGAATTTTCATGTATTTTTTGTGAAGTATTAACATGAATTTTCACAATATTGTGCTCCATGGTCTTCTGTTTTTGTTGTTATGGTAGTAGACAGTTATCAGTATAATGTGATTTTTCCAAGAATTGTTCCAGGGTTTTAAAATATGTTTTTGAAAACTATTTCAATGCTTTTTCTTTGTTGTATTGCATTTTTCATTAAATGTACAGAGCTTGCAATAATCTTTGCTTAGCACTAGCCTTCAATCCTGCATTTGTTTGCACACTACTGCACAGCTTTGCAAATAAGCATCACCTGGAAATCACTGGAATAATAATACACAATTGGCAGAACAGCATGTTCTGCAATCTATATGCATACATCTGAACATTATATGCATACTTCCATTCAAACAAAGGGAGTGTCTACTTAAAGACAAGCAGCTCCTCCTTTTCACTATCAGTCCAAAGCTGCACATTTCTGATTTGTTTACCACTTTTTGTCTCTGGGTTCCCATCTGGAAACGATATTCATGCACTCATTTGTATTACTGCTGCTGAGATTCGCATACCACTTGACATCAAAACAAAGCCATTGCCTAAAAGTGTATTCACATATCAGATATTTGACACCATTTCTCGTTTTCTCATGTGAAAAGAAAGAAACCGTCTTTATCTGTCTAATCATGGATTGAATGCTATGTTAAACCTAAGCCAAACCGGTCCTGTGGCTTTTCTTTTCAGTTGTTATGTAAGTTTTAAAAACATCTTGTGAACCCTCATTTTCTGTCTTTTTCTTCTCTTAAACCCTGACACAGATTTATTGCAAGTACCTGTGCCTGGAGTCTCCACATCCAGCCCGGTATTGGACGGAGAGCTCAGCCTAATGCAGTGCTGGAGAAAGTGTTTACATCCATCACACAGGTTCGGCTTCTTTCTTGATGTGCTCCTGCTGCTTCTAAACAAGCTTCTGAATCTGGGATGGATGATACAATGCCAAATTACTCACTTAGTCTCTCAAGTTAGATAGTTATAGAGTTTGTTTTATACCATCTGCGCTTAGGGTGTGATTATATTAGATTTATTGATACCAATTCTTTGAGAAATCCATTCTTACCAGGCTTTTAGCCTTCATTGATATTGTAGAGAGACCGTAGACAGAACCATAAAGAGGATATGAGATGCAGGGGAAGTCGAGTGCAAACCGTAAACAAAACCACACCTCTCTAGGGTCTGTGCATGGACATAACCACAAGGCTACTGGCATTCCCAATAAATCTGATTCTTTACTAATTTCTTTATCAATTCCTGTGGATTTCCTGTGTGTGTAAAAAGTAGATCAACTAGCAATTAGAAGTAATCATAGTGGACAGAAGATAGTCAGTCAGCTTTGGTTACCAAGAGGGCCATATCAAAATTGTCTTTATTCACCAAAGGCTAAATTTTCACAATTTGAGGGATACCAAGGACAAATACACACAGATTACACACGCAGTTTTTCTTTTAGCAAGAAAACACCAAAAGCTCTGAACAGATGTTGACACATTTGATCTAATAACTCGGTAAGTTATCAGTAGATGATATTTCAGGGAAATGTTTGTCATGGCACAAGAATAGAATTGAATGGAAGAAGAATAGCTTTTATTGTCATTGCATTGCGTACATACAACAAAATAGGTTTGAGCGGTCTACCATCAGTGCAGAACAAATAAAAGAAACATTACAAACACATTTAGAAAAGAATGTATTGCACAATCATCCAACTATTTAAAATGTGAAATATAAATATATGGTATAAATTTACCAGCAGGTACAAATAAAGTATCCTGAACGTATTGCACTATTGCCCACAGTACAGAAGAAGTGATGTGTTTTTGTGGTGATCCAAAACCGGATGCAGTTTTAGGACATTTTTAAAGGATTTCTGAACAGTGCAAGTGGGTGAGATTGGGAAATTTCCCACATTTTCAACAATGAAAATCTCAGTGTTGAAAATGCCTTGGTGGAGATTTGTGCAGTCAGAGCATTTGTAGTTGCCACTGAATTTGGATTTTCTTGCTGATGATGAACAATAAATGGAAGTTTTTTCTGCAGTGACATGTCCTCATTGAAAACAGTGATACATTTCATAGTTGTTATGCCATGAATATGGACACTGTTTCTGTTAAAACATTCAAAGTCAAACTTAAAGAACGGCAGAGTTTATTCATTGACATTTTGTTTCAGTTACAGTTTTGCCCCCCCCCCATGGAAACATGATTTTCAACATTAAGAGGCTATCAAGCTGCAGTTTGGTTTGTTTATAGGTTTTGTCATTTGTGGTAGATGACATGCACACCCCCGCCTTTACAGCACATGTGCTGGGCCCCTCCCACCAGACCACATGGCTTTCCAAGGAGCAGAAGGCTTTACAGCTATTACAGCTAACCAGTATTCTGGTTAGTTTAAAAAGCGAAAGAGCCAAATAGGGTTACAGAAAGGCAGCAGAGGGTTTACAAAAAGTTAAATAAAAACAACCTCAATCAGATTGAATCATTCTGCTTCTAAAAGGAAGCAGACCTTGAACAAAATGTAATTACATGCATAATTATGATGATTGAAGAAATGGAATTTGCATCAATATAATGTTCAAAAATGTACTAAAGTATGTACAGTCTAGACAACACCAGTGCAGCTGACCTCATATCTATCAGTCAGTCAAACGGTTTGGTGAAAACTTCCTCTTCGTTATGAATTTATTATTCAATGCCTCATTTTCATGACACTTTCAGACAATGAAGGCTCCCAACAATTCAAGCTGAGGCAAAGAAAGATTCCTGCTGTATAATAAATCACATTTTCCCCAGTGTCAAGATCAGAAAAAACTCACATTGATTTGTTTTGGAAGTGAACTTCAGTACTGACAAAGTATGATGAAACAGTTATGCAAGATCACATTTCTGCCCTGACAGTAACTTCTGCAGAAATGTCTCACTGCAGTTTGTGCAGCTTGCAGTTTTCTCTGAAACTTTTAGAGCAAACTTCACACCGATTAGTTTTGCATTTGCTGACTACACATACTCCGTTATCTTGAGATTTTGTAAGCCAAAATAGTGTACGATCAGCAGGACTGTGGTATGCTAATGCCTGTATCTGATACTGTAGATGTAGTGACGAAGCTTTCCTTTTATCACAGCGTCAGGCTCTTTGATCCAGACTGAGCTGTTTCCTGTTTCCTCTCTCTTCTCCCAGAATCCAGACTCGCGGCACCTCAATGGCCTTTCTAAGCAGCTTGACTGGGATGTGCGAAAGATCCAGCGTTGGTTCAGACACCGCAGGAACCAAGATAAACCCAGCACACACACTAAGTTCTGCGAGAGCATGTAGGTTACTTCCACTCTTCAACTTTAACCCTCAGCAGGCCTGTACATGTGATGGTTGTGTTCTCCATGAGTCTGTGTGGTGATGAGTGTGTGCTCTGTCGTGAGGCTCTGCTGAGAAGATTAACATATATTTTATTTTTATATGTTTTTATTAACAGCTCATTCTGTTTCATGTACTTTACTTCTAGGTGGAGGTTTACATTTTATTTGTGCATATTTATATATGGATTCCAATTTCTGTGGCAGGTGGGTATACATTTGATGCTAACTTTCTCTGAGGAGAGAATATTCCTTTTTTTATATGAGTTTGAAAAGGCACAATCATAAAGTACATATACAGTTTAGTTTCTTAAGTATTTCTTGAGCATCTTAATTTCTCCTTATCGAGGATTTTGGCCCTGGTTTAGCCACTCTGTAGTAGTGGATTTTTTACTTGCTGCCTATAGGGTCTGCAACAGTTTTGTATCACTCCTCCTTTAAAGCCAGCAAGTTGAACAAAATTTTATCTTGTGATAAATATATATATGATATATGATAATGTGATAATATTGATTTTAAAAAATGGATTTTCAGTGATAATGAGGTTATCAACGTGCATTTGTACATTTTACTGTTATTATAACCACTGTCAAAATATCGGCTGCAAATAACAGCAGAAATTTTCATATCTGCCAATACTGATAGTTAGATTTTGGAGTTTTTATAAGCTAGTACCGATATCATACAGATAATATCACACATCCCTAAAAGAAAGATAATTGAATTAATGTGTCGGGTGAATGAATGGAAAAATAAATCTATCTAAGACGGATAATTTGATGGAGAGATATTTGGGTAGTTGGACTGATGAATGGAGATGAAAAGGAGATATGTTTCCTTTGTTAAGGTTTAATGCCAGAGTAAACACACGAGTGTGAATGATTTATTTGTTGTTGTTTGTCTTTAGGCTTGTGTAAGCTGGTAGCTTAATTCAGTGCGAGTGTAGGATAAGCCTATATAAACACTTAGATCTGCCTGTTCAGTCACTATGTTAAAACTTGCTTTTTGACTTTGTGTCAGCTGTTCATACTGATCATAAGTTATGTTTTTTTAGGATGACTGAATAAAATATTTTACCACTACCACCACTAACTGATGTATGTTTGTGTTTTAGTCCCCCTGGATGTGGGATACGCGGCATTGCTGGTACGGCTATCCCTATCAGGTATGATCAGTGATCTGTATAATCTAGAGTACAGTGGAATATAACTTCAGCCATAGACGTAACCTTTGCTGTTATATTCCATTGCAAGACTTTGCCCCTTATAAACCATGAAGAGCAGAAATGTAGCCTGTGTTGACTTTCTCCTCTCTCTCCAACAGCAGAAGCATTGTTAACATGTGTTTACTTTTACTCCACTGCTGTTTTACTACTCCTACATGAAAAAACAAAGTCATAAAAAGCAGCCGATATGAAGGAAACAACACAAATACAGATGTATTTGAATTTATGTTGTTTCCTTCATATCTTTATAGATTTAGAAGAGTTGGTAGACTTGTTTTAATTTAGTGAACAACAAGGTCAAGATTCAGCTGCATTTAGTTGTTTTTTAATAACTATTTTACTGAGTCACCATTGACTAAGTATGATATTATCACTGGGTGAACGTGTTTAAAAACAACTTAACCAAAAGCTGATTCGCGTCATGAAATGAACCATAAAAAGTCTGAAAATTATTTAATGATTTCATGTGTTATCTCTGCTTTATTTACTATCATTCTAAGTATGGGTTGCATTGTAAATTAAAGAGTGGTGTTTATTCATTGCAGTGTTATTGGATTTAATATGAGTTTATTTATCATTATTATTATTATTATTATTTATTTATTTTATTTACATATTTTTAAAAAAAATGTATATTGGTAATTTTAAAATAACAGCATATTGGATATTGCCAGAAATCCAGTATCATGTACCCCCAAATCAAAAGAATTATGTCCTGAAAAATCCTTTGCAGAACTGCATTCTGCTTTGCTGCAAATTCTGTCTAAAAAAGTGAATTAGTGAAAGTAATCCATAAAAGATGTTGTGTATTTTGTACTAAACTGCTGACACTGTGTCTAAAAAAGGTTAAATAATATAGTAGTCTATGAAAGATACAAGTCAAGTCCACTTTATTTATGCAGCACATTTATAACAAGCAAGGTGCTTCACAGAGTAAGAAGGTAAAGAGTTAAAACATGAATAAATAATCACAAAAATACATCATTCATCCTGACATAATGTGAAAATTAAAAGTAAACTCAGAAGACTTATATTAGATTATTGTGGAAAACCTGTTGCTTTTCTACTAAAGCTGCATGCTTTAAAAAGACACGTATGGATAAAGGAGATCTTGTTGAGACATTGGCACTGAACTGCAGATACGGCATGTTAAAAAGTTGAATCCTGTGAGGCACTAGTAAATGACAGAGTTAGGTGGTAAAGTTTTTGTTGAACTGTCAGTGCTTTATTTTGAATGTTGATGAATATCAGCTCAGTCAATCAATCAGTCTTTATTTGTATAGCACCAAATCATAACAAATGTTATCTCAAGATGCTTTACAAAAGAGTACGTCAATGCCGCACTCTTTCTTTTCTCTGTGGATTTTTTTCATTCTTTATTTATTGATTTATTTTTATTATTATTATTATTATTATTACATTATTATTATTTCTGTTGAGAGATGGAAAAGAAGATTCATGTGTATCAGTCAGTAAGCACTTAGTTATCAATGACACGTTCTAATAATAATGTTTGTGCTGTTGGCACTTTCACTGAAACTGATAATAAATTTGGCTGATAATATAAATACTAATTTTCTTTGTATTTTGTCTGATATGTTTATTAAACCACTGTGAAAAAAAATCAAACCATTTATATTAAATTAGGGAAATCAGTCCTTTTACATACCAGAGATTGTCAACATATTTTCTTTAATGTTGAGTAATAATATTGAATTTTAAAAGTATCAATGAAGGGTATTGGGTTCTTCTTCTTTTAACCCTTTCATGCATGGATTATTAAATCACAAAGGAAAATTGTGGGTTTTTTTCAGTTTTATGTGGAACTTAATAAAGATCAACAA
This sequence comes from Cetoscarus ocellatus, assembly GCA_037902135.1. Classification (NCBI taxonomy): domain Eukaryota; kingdom Metazoa; phylum Chordata; class Actinopteri; order Labriformes; family Labridae; genus Cetoscarus; species Cetoscarus ocellatus. Next base: position 635,704 of record JBAMNC010000550.1, read on the forward strand.
ACACGTCTTTGACAAACATTTACTAAGAGTAAATAAAAGAAAAAGCAAAATCTGAAGTGCATGTATGATTGCTGTTTAATCAAATTGTTCACTTGGGAATTACACCAAAATATAAAATAAAAAACACAAAATTATTCTGAAATCTGAATACAGGCATTATACCAAATTTGCCCTTCGTCAGCTTATTTGGATTTATGATGCAATACGTAGATATGGTAAAAAATGGGCAAAGATAATATTTTTATGAAACTTAAGACAAGGGTTTGGGAATTTACCCCCTGGTAGTTGGACATACTGCAAAGTTAAATGTCTACTGTAGTGGACACCATGCATGAAAGGGTTAATATATTGCTCTATAATTTCACATCAAGAACAATATTGCTCTCTGTTTTAGTAATTTATTTAAAGAATATAAAACATCAGCCTTAACAATGGGCAGGCCAAAGTCACAATATAAAGTTAGTTGAGCTATCATACCTGATTTCAATGAAGCATTACTAATATAAGGAACCTGCAAAGCCTTCAAAAAGTTTTCAAAGATCTGAGAATTGTTTTTTCATTAATTTAAGGACAAAATCTTAAAAAGTTTTTTTAAACTTGTGAGAGAAGTCTTAGATTTTAGATCGCAAGTTGACTGAGAGAATCTTTATTAAAACTATTTGGGCCATTTCAGGAGCTGCTTCAGAAAACAAAGCAGAGGTGTGGCCACGAGATGTCACATGTCCACAAGCATTAAACAGCTTCTGTCCTCATTTATGTGAGCAGTCACTCATGTCTGCATCGCTGTCTGTCACCTGGGAGGGCAATGGAGCTTAAAGTCCTGTTAATTACTTAATATTTCAAACCCTGGTGTATCACTTTTAGCAAAAATAATAATCTCACTTAAAAATTAGCCTTTAGAATGTAGAAGAAAATAACATACCACGCCTTTACTGAGTGCTTTTTCTTTGCAGAGCAATGTAGTGCCACCAATTTTTGGGATCTTATAAGGTCCTAAAAAGTCTAGAGTTTGATTTTTTAGGGAACTTTGCCATAACCCTCTCCTGCATTGTGAAGGGTAAGGAGCTGGCATCACATTTATAACCTCTTTTTGATATGTCAGTAATGGAAAGGCTGGCTGCTTACCAACTCTTTTGAAAATCCAACCACTCACTCTTTGTGCGACACAGCAGAGTTTGTTGAAGTTAAAATAAATGAGTACTTGTGTAAACACTTTCCTTAACCTTTTGACCCCTTTGTCTCTTCAGGTCATGACTCCTGATCTTTACCACTACTATGTGACAGAACTGGCCTTCTACTGGTCACTCATGTTCTCCCAGTTCACAGACATTAAAAGAAAGGTAAGTGAAGCTGCGGTGCCTGTTGAGTAAAACCACAATGGGCACAGCTGCCACTCCCAGTGAAACGTTTGTTAATACATCTGTTGTTCCTCATTTGGCAGTGGCAGCAGTCATGTCCATGTGTGTTTTTTTTTTTTTTTTCATGTTCAGATTCATGCTTTATTACACGCTCTTACACTGTGTGTGAATTTTGGAGGGTCACATGTCTTTTTGGAGGCTGGGTGGGAGCAGGGCTTGGTACTGCTCAGTCTGTGAATGCTTTAGATTTTCAGCACGAGGGCACTGAGTGTCATGTGAGTGCAGGATGGAGCGGGCCTAACTCAATTAGAATAACAGAAATTCCTCAGAACAGCAGCCTGTTAGAGCAGGGGTTAGTCACAGCCACAGACAGTTAGCTTTTAATGTTTAATACAGCAAATGATGGAAATGTGACACAGGGAAAGTAGGCCACAGCTACACTACTGTATGACTTTGGAGCAGCTCCACTTTCATTTACAGTGTGTTCAACTTGACATGTTTACCACGCCATGACTGTTATCGTGGTTACTGAGGTGTGAAGAAAAAATAGTAACATTTATGGTGATACTATGAGGATGGTTGTGACAGTTTGTTGGTTTTAATATAATCTTTGCAGTGATGTTTGTTCAGTTGAACCTGATTAGCATTATAAAGCATATAAAGCTGTTATCTCATGGTCTCCTCACCTACAGCTGTTTAAGTTTGAAGACTACTACAGCAAACTCCTGATACAAAGTAAAAGCATTATTCGGAGAACAAGCAAACTACATGCCAAAATTTGCTAACAATGACAAAGATTTAGAGCAGGGACTTGGGCCACATGCTCCTTCTCATTCAATGCGGTCCAAAGGATGATTTTAAATGATAATAAACTGTGCACAATGAGAAAAAACAGGACATCTGCCATGATAATGCTAAAATCAAGCCCTCCTACAGCAATTACCCACTCAGTGGGAGCGTAACGACACATTTCTTTATACACATTACAAATAAACTTGTGGTTTGCAATAATGTTACCTGTGGCCTATGATTTTAAAAATGTCTGGATGTTTAAAGCGATTTTTTTCAAGTGCAGACCCATTTTTTGACTATTTTTCTACTTTCTATTGTTAATTTCAAACTCATCTACCCAGTTTGGGTTTTGAAGACATACTTTCCAAAAAATAAAACATTAGAAATTACGACAAAATAGAGCACTACACAGATGAAAAACATACAAGAAATGCACCCAAATATTACATTACGTCAATTTCATTTGTGTATTATACAGACTCTGCATGCACCATGGTCTATTCTCTAAGTAGGTCTACCAGTGGTTACATCAGATGGACTTTTATTTTGTCAAGGAAACAAGAAAATTTGTGGTTTTATTTCATTAAACAGCACAAATGACTGCATGGCGTGCCTCAGGTCACGATCAATGTTGCTTTTCCTGAGATGTGACCAATTCCCATAAACACATTGCATTTGTGATATTTAATGACATACTGTTCAGCCCTTCATAAAATCAGCTGAAAGTGCTGTACATCTTAAGAAGATTCAAGCTGATTTACTTTCCCCCAGTTAAAAAAAAATTAACTAAGCAATTAGCATCCTCTCTTTGAGGAGAAAGAGGCAGCAGCTACAGGCGGGGATCAGTTGTGCAAAAAAGGAGTGACTGCAAACTAACAACAGTGAATGTTTGTCCAGTCGCCCCACAGAGTTTTTAAAGGTTCTGCCCACTGCAAACATCGTCTGTGGGCTGTTGCCCCAGTGGATCATGGAAATGTCCTGTGGATATATGAAACAGACATTTTCGTGTGTCAGGCTAAATAAAACTGGCCATTTTTTTGAAAAGTAGGCATTTGTCATTTACCATAGAATACAGTGTTGTTTGTCTGGTTGTATGTCAATTTTCAATACAAGTAGACTCACAAAGAAGAGAGCAGTAAATTCTTGTACAGGACTTGGTCTTCTTTGTTGTAAAAAGCTGTGTATATGTCAGTGTAGACTAAAAAGTTTAGAATTATTGGCATATTGGATATTTATGAAATCCAAAATCTTAATCCCTATATTTTTTATTATAAATTTGGACTTTTCAGCTTATCCTTTCACATACAAGTACTGCATGTGATCAAGTTCTTCTCATGGATTTATTATCAAAACACGAATATTGCACTGGAGCTCACCCCTGAACATTTTGCCCTGTGGCCACTTCTTTAGCCAGAATAAAACAAAACAGAGGTCATAAGAGGCTTATTTCCCACAGACTGTTATTATATAAGAGATTTGGATCTTAAGACTGTAGAGAAAACATCAAAACTGCAAAAAGAAGTCAAGAAAGCCTCTGTCTATTTTAAGTTTTATCTGTAGAGCTCTCTTGGTTAAGCTAGACCTCTCTGAAGCACCGCAGCAGTGATGTTCAAATTAGTCTGAAAACACTTTTTCTAATATGTGTAAAAACAACAGGGAAGGACTTGCGCACAGTGTGTCAAAGAATTCAGACTGTGGTCTGATTTTTATAAACCTGAATTTAACATGTTGTAGGGCTGTATATGCAGTGTGAAATATACAAAGTGAAGGGAGTACAAACATGATAACACATGTTATACAGCCTGTTTGTAGGGATCCAGCATTAATGCCTCGTTCTGTACTGAGGAAAGTCCAGCATGTACTGAAACATTTGCAGTTGTTGCACTTTACGCTTTTTCACTGTCTATACAACCCTTCAGTACATAAAATGTAGATAAAATGAACAGAACCTTGTTTTATGATGTTTGTTTAATAAAAGTCCTCCTGCTGTTTTTATGAATTTCCCCAACTACTGTATCCGAAAGGAAGATCATTGTAGGATTTTTAAGCACAGCTCATTTCATGCCCTACCATTGTACAAAAATGTTGAAATTAGTTTTTACAGCACTTTATTAGAAGCTTTGTAATTTCAACAGTTAAATGTTTCCTGAAGAATAGTGAAATTAAATAAGAAACAAACTGAAATTTTACAACCAGACCATAGCCCATCAAACTTATGTATAAATAAAATCCCGATCAAATCAGTTTCTATATTTTTATATTTATCATTTCTCCTTTCTGTCCTTCTTGTCAGTCTGCTGTTGTCAGCCCAGATGACTTCTCTGTCAGATGCACATGTCTCTTCTTTAAGCCTCTCTGAAGTCTCTACTGTTTGTTTTCTTCAGGTTGCTCTTTACTGTTAATCTTTCACTTGAATCTTCTCTCCCTGTTCAAGCTTGTCGGCAAAAAAATTGAGTCAGATTAAACTTTAGTTAAATTCCTATCGTCTCACAGTTCTGAAACTAACATACTTCTATCAGTTTTTATTTCAGAAGCTACAACATTTGACCTGGCAGTACATTAAACCTGCAGCCCTGAGAACAGAATGTACAAAGAAAAATGGCTCTCTAATGCTGGAAGATTTTTTAAAATAATTTTTACCCATGAAGACTTCAATCAAAACTTAAATATTTACAATAATACTACACTTTTGTATGACTTTTGATTACATCGCTAATATATTCAATAGGGGCGGGATTCGCCAGTGGCGCCACGATACAATATTATCACAATACTTGAGTCCCAATTCAGTTTTATTCAGAGCCTTAATATTGTACAATATGCTGAATATTGAAATACTTAACATTGGGTTATATTGTGATTTATAACCTTTTCTTGGCTGCATTTACATGCAAAAAGAAAGAAGAACAAATTCAATATTCACATCCCTTCACTTTTATTAAAAACATGAGAAAAAACTCACCAGCTGATGTCTGTGCAATCGCAGGTTAATACAACCTGCTCTGCTGTGTTCAGCCTCTCGCAGACTTTTAGCTTCAAGGCCCTGTAGAGCTTCAGTACTGCTGTGTCTGTGAACTAATGCAGAGATGGAGGCACATACCTGGGCTCCAACCAGCATGAAATAAAAGCCCCTGTTTTCCACGATGTTGTTAGGCCTTGAGTATTTGCGCATGAAATAAGTAATGGATTGAGCTGTTTTCTGAGCTCATGCAGAACTGGGAGACAGCTTTGACAAGCTAAGCATGTCAAGTGTTGTCTGATTTATCAGCAGGGTTAGCTTAGCATTAGCTTTACTGTTGTTGGCTTTTGTTTTCCCTGGGTAGTGCAAAATAGGTGAGCCATATTTCCATTATTGTTTATTTTATTCTCACGGGTCAGTCCTTGCAAACGACATGTATCATGTTCATCTTTAATGTCCCTTTAAAAATCACTAACTAATCAAGCATTATTTCTTTCTCTCTCCTGAGCTGCCATGTTTGTTTACTAACTCTCCCCTGCACAATGAACGTCTCCTCTGCTGACTTCTTCTGCATTGGCTCAACAGCACCATTGTGTGGACTTAAAGAGTAATTGATTTGATTTGTAGAGGATAAAAAGCTTTGTTAAATGTTGGAAATTAATACACAAAAAATACTGTTGCTTGGCGGCTTTGAATCGCTATACTTTTTCCACACCAAACATAATGATATGTTGGTGTATTGAATTTTCCCCCACCCCTAATATTCAGTATGTTGTGTTTATTTTATGCACTCATCATTAAGGCTTGAGCCCTTCATTTTAGCTCCTCCTATTATAAGGCATGAACTGAAAATTGCGCATTTAGTTGAAGTCATTGTGATTCCTTATTATTATTTTGTGGTGTTTGGTCTGAAGCATGGGCAGACAGGAGCCATGATGAGAAGAAAAATGGTCAGGCTGATCGCAATGATGTGTTTGTCTGAACCACAACTTCACAAAGATGTTCACAGGCATCATCTGTTGATCCTTAGCTGCATTTTCTTTGTTATGAAAGTGGTCTTACATCCAGGTAAAAGTTTTTGTTAATCTCTCCTCTGTCTCCTCGATTTTCAGGACTGGCTGATCATGTTCATTCATCATCTCGCTACAGTCTGCCTCATCAGTTTCTCATATGTCAACAACATGGCACGCGTAGGCAGCCTGGTGATGTGTGTCCACGATTCTTCTGACTTTCTACTCGAGGTCAGTGAAAAATGTGATCCAGAAAGCATGCACAGAATATTTTAGTCCAGTTTAGAACAACTGATATTGAGAAAATCAAAATCAAATTATGCTGTGAGGGTATGTTAGTCCAACTTTGAGAAATTTACTTCTGTACGATTTCAGTTGGATAAACATGTTCACATGCATTTTAAACATTTTAGTCAGACCAACAGTATGATTTAGCCTTTTATAACTGCATGTAAACACACCATAAATGTGTATGTGTGTGACTTTAACTTAAAGATACACCAGTGTCTACACACGATATTGTATAGTTTGTCTTTTTCCTGAATATTTAAGATAAATTGTGATTTTTGATAACAGTTATTCACTCCTCTGCCTTGGCTGAAATCCAAGTGGATATGGACACACTGGTTGCTCTGTTTAAAATATCCATAAAGCAGATTCTTTGTATTATTTTTGTTAGTTGTAACATCTGTTTTGTGTTTTTTCTTTTTATTTGTCCTGCAGCTAGCCAAGCTGGCTAACTACGCCAAGTACCAGCGCTCATGTGACTTCCTGTTCATTGTGTTTAGTGTGGTATTCTTCATCACAAGACTTGTTATATATCCAATATGGTGAGTTCTCAGAGACAGTTCATCCTCAGCGTGAATATTTGAACTAATCTGTTTATTTGAACTAATCTTAACCTTTTCAAGGTTCAATGTTTCTCAGAATTTAAAGACAAAAAAATTGGTTGAGAGCAAAATTTAGTATAAAGAGATAGTTACAACAAATAACTGCAAAACTAATTTACATTATTTTGAATCTGCAGACATTAAGGCTTGGCAAACTGGACCAAACCTCATATCTCATTATTTGTTAGATAAGTGGCAGCACAAAATATGTTTCTTAGCATTTTATTCTGTGAAAAGTAACAACAACACAATCAGTTCTACTCAAATCCAGATGTCTTTTTACTGAGCATCAGATCAGCTTGTTTGTAAATCAACACCAGCATTAATCATATTGACACAAACAATATTCTCTTACCCTATATCCTGTTTGAAAATACACTCACTGGCCACTTCAATAGATACACCCTTTCAACTGCTCAATAACGCAATTGCTAATCAGCCAATCACATGACAGCAGCTCAAAGCAGGCACAAAGTTGTTGTCTAGGTGACCTGCAGTATTCTGAGCATCAGAATGAGGAAGAATGGTGGTTTAAGTGGCCATGAGCAAAGCATGGTTGTTGGTGCCTGTCAGGCTGATCAGAGCATTTCAGAAAATGCTTATCTCCTGAGATTTTCACGCACAACCATTTAGGGAGATGATCCTGAAAGGAGAATATATCCATTGAGCAGCAGTTCTGTTGGCAAAATTGCTTTGTTGATGTCAGAGGTGAATGGTTCAAGTGGTTCTAGATGCAACAGTAACGCAAATAAGGTATGTTAAAGTCACACATGATGAATCGTAGAGCATCAGGGACAAAGCAGCAGAAGACCACTCCTGATGCCCGTCCTGACAGCTAAGAATAGGAAACTGAGGGTACAACTATCAAAGCCTCACTAAAATCGGACAGTGAAGACTGGAAAATGTTCCCTGGTCTGATGAGTCTGAATCTTTGATTCAACATTCAGATAGTAGTGTCACAATTTGGCATAAACAACATGAAAGCATGGATCAACACTTCAGGCTGGTGGTGGTAGTGAAGGATTTTTTCTTGGACCAGTTTGGCCCTTAAGTACCAACTGAACATTGTTTTAACACAACAGGCTAACTGAGTGTTGGTGCACACCATGTCATCCATCCCTTTATGACCAGTGTAGTTATCTTCTTATTCTTCTGATGACTACTTTTAGCAGCATAACGGATCACTTCACAGAGGTCAAACCATCTCAGTCTAGTTTCTTGAACATGACACTGAGTTCACTGTACTCCAGTGACCTTCACTGACCAGATCTCAATCCAGTAGAGCACCTCCACGATGTGGTCGAATGGGAGGTTAGCATCATGAATGTGCGGCCGACAGATCTACAGCAGCTCTGTGACACTATCATGTAAATATGGACCAAAATCTCTGAGCGAGTGATGTTCCCAGCACATTGTTGAATCTGCGCCACAAAGAGTTAGGGAAGCTCTAAAGGCAAAAGGGGTCAGAGGAGGTGTTGTACCTAATAAAGTGGCCAGTGATTTTGTGTAGATGTATCTTAGAAGTGCACATTTTCCTGCCTTAGCAGGAGTCAGCTGCACAAAAATGTCTTCATATTTTAACCCCTAGCAAGTATTTATCTTTATTTTATGAGTAAATATATTTGAACTAGAAAGCACTTGGAGAGCGCAAACCTCCACCAAGGTAGTTCAGATATTGCTGTTACATCTATAAGCAATAGTTCCAAGATAAAGTTACCATCATAATATGATTCTTTGACCCTGAAAACCCACACCTAGCCCTCAGAATCATGTTGATATCATTATCAGTTAGACAGTTATTGAACAAAAAATGATCGTTCACTAATGGCGGTTATCTGGATCACCACCAAAATCTAATCATTTCTAAGTTGGGCCATTACCAACATCTCCTGCAATTTCAGCAAAATCCATCCAGTAGCTTTTGTGTAATCTTGCTTACAAAAAACCAAACAAACATACGCTGGCAAAAACATAACCTTCTTGGCGGCGGTAAAAGAATAAAAGTCTTGGTTTAGTTTTTAATGAGCATGGGATCAGGGTTAAAATTGTTTGTAAAACGCTGTTTTAAGCTCTTTTTAGGCTTTAACTGCTAAGAAATCATTACATTCCCGCTGTGCTTTGATTCCCTAAATTACTGTAATTTTCGGCTCGTGTCCCGCAGCTGTAATTTGTAACACTTGTCCACAGAACACAAACTTCACTGTGTGACAATCACTGAGCTCTTTTCTTTTGGAAAAACCCCTCATGTAAGATCGAACAGCTGGTGTTTGTAAGAGGCAGTTTCCGGCACACCTACAGTCTAAGGCAGTATTTTATCTGTGCCGATGTTTCGGGTAAAGGGAGCCATCAGGGAACGACCCATCCTCAAGCTGGATGTTGAAGCTCATCCTCCAGAGCAGCAGACAATGGGGAAGCGATCACTGGTGAAAGTAACCCGAGCAGCTATATTCAGTGTCTTGGTGCGGATGATTGAAGCTAGTGTTGCGGCTGCAGCTATCTGGACTGAAATCCAAACCTCAGCAGGGGGAGGAGGGTCTGCTGACAACCTGCTGTCACTCACCTGGATTTAAAGGAAGCCATGACCGCACCAACACTCCGCTGACACAGTCCATCCAGCTAACCCCCCTGCTGAGTCACTACTGGTGTCCTGATAACAGTCTGTACTTTTTAATTGGAGGAAGAAGCCAAAGCTTCCCAAGAAAGTTATGTTTTTGCACAGTTCTCTCTGTCTCTCTGTCTGTCTGTGTGACTCAAGCAGTTCTTAACAGATTTTCATGATGGAAGAAGTGATCCGGTTTTAGTGGAGATCTGAATTGGGATGTGGATCCAGGATATTCTGAAGAATTTGTTGACATTCTGAGATACGACAGTTTTCCACATTTTCACTAATAACTCAAAGAGTTTTATTTGGATTGTGATGAAATTTTAAGGGAAAGTTGGTCATGAAAGAAAGGAGGTGTGATTCGATTTTGGTGTTGATCTGAATATGGGTAAAAAAAAAATTAAAAGATTTGTTAATATTGCAGGATAGGGCAGTTTTCAACATTTCAACAAGAATATCAGAAAAGCCCTAGCAGAGGTTTGTGCTCTAAAAGCACCTCCAGTTAATAAAATGATGAGAATACAGGCAGACACATTTTTAGTCTTACTCACTGTGAGAAGAAACATAGTTAATGCTACTGTACTGTAAAAAAAGCTCACATGAGCAATAATGAGTCTTAAGTGTTAATTTTAAATATAAAAACCAGTTGCTTAGTGATATGAAATGTTTGTACAACATCATGCACAATATTAGGGGACCAATATTGGTATTGACAGATATTTGCCTTAAAAGTTGGTCATGGGTATCTGCAGATATAATGAGTTTGCTTATATTTACAAACGAAATTTTGACCATAAAATCGTCCATAATAATCCCATACAATGGCTGTAATATTGGCTTAATGTAAAATGCAGGATGATGGTTTGCCTCATCGTCACTGAATGTCTGCTTTTATAAATCAAAATGATCCTTTATTAGAGAGTAAAATGTTGTTTTTCTTGCATCATATCTATTTCTGACAAGAAGAGACCATAACAGTTAAAGTAAAAGGTCAGTTTCAGTTAAGTAGAGGCTTTTTGCTCTTGACACAAAATCTTAATATTGATATTGATATCGATGACAATGAGTTTGACATCCCTACCTATATTCCATTTTTTTTTCTAAATAGATGAGACACATTAACTTTCTTATCCTCCAACCTGATGGGGGCAGAGTCCCTCCTTTTTGATGGTATGAGTCCTTTGGCTAAAAGGGAGCAAAAGGAAATCATGTTTCCTTGACTCCTGTTTACAGAGCTGTTGACCGGGATAACACCAAACGGTGAGATCAGTGGAGATGACTCAACTGTTGTCCCACATGTTCTGGAAAAGTCTCAGAGATGGAACACCAGAACCCACAAATCTTGGGACAGGTCCAGAACATTGGTAACAATGTAGCAGAGGCGTGTTTATAGCGATCGCATCGAGATCTTTTTAACCTGAGCTTATTTGTCTTTGAACCAGTGTAAGCGATGTACAATCTTAAACCGAATGACAGAATGAGGAATAGATCCTCTGTTTATTCTTACTCCAAATTTATTCTGAAAAATGTTTTACCGAGCTCTGTTTCATATTTACTCTTCAACCGCTCCAGGTCAGCTATGTGATGTGAATTAAGCAGTGTGGAGATCTTAGTTTTCTGAGCTGTAAATGCCTGAAAAAACTAAATATCCGGGATGACTAAGATGCAGACACGTTGTGAATATAGAGGTCAGATAAGGTGCATATCCCAATATTTGACAGTATTTTTATTTTTTTATCTTTCAAGCCATGACCCTGTTCATGTCCTGTACTCAGGAGCTCCTCTGCAGGCCTTGGTCACTTGCTGCTCTGCCAGGCTACCTTTGGTTTGCTAAGCTCTTTTTGCTTGAAAGTGCACACGTTTCACCTCTGCTCATATTTTGAAGGACAGATTATATGCAGAGTGGAGAAATATCCTGAATTTTGGCAGCTCAACACATTTTAGCCTTGCAAACCTCTTTAGTGAGAACTATTATGCTCATTATTGTCTTGTCCTCGTCATGAGAAAATGTTGTTTTTAATCATAGTTTCATAAACAAAATTACCTTTGCAAACACATCTTTGTATTCTTGTTTTTTCAGGATCTTGAACTCCACTATGTTTGAGAGCTGGGCTATAGTTGGACCGTATCCCTCCTGGTGGCTCTTCAACTTCTTACTACTGGTCCTCCAAGTGCTACATATCATCTGGTCCTACCTCATAGCCAGGATAGCTTTTAAAGCCCTCATGCGTGGAAAGGTGGGTCAAAGTGGACCGGGACTACAACTAATCCATTGTTAACAGTAGTTCATAAATGTTAAATGTAGGGATGGGAATAGGGAGCAGGTCCCAGTTTTGACTGGTGTCTTAACTGGAACCTGCTTTGGACTAGTGTCAGTGAATAATATCTTTGGCTTTATGCTCAAGAATTCCCTTAACCATGTCCTCTTCAGGGTGCCCTGAAACACAGTAACATGACACATTAGGCAGTCAGAACAAACTACGACAAAAGAGGAGTGCAGTAAACATTATAGAGAGGAGACAGAGGCAGCCGTAAGTGTGGATTCATTTTACACAAAATGGTGCAAGGGATGCATGCAGATAGACCATGAGTCAGTAACAAAAAGAAGACATATATGAGGTTTGTAGGAGAGTTGAACTGATTTTTTAATTTCTTATTGATATAGAGACTAGCAATGTCTGGTAACTGAAATCAGCATGAAGAAAAGGGGAAACCATGAAACAATGAAAATTATGTGTGTTTAATCTTTTTGTTTCAGCCAAATTAATTTATCACGAAATATGTAAGTTCTACTCTAATTTATGGGCTTGATTCTATCCCAGATCATTTTAAGTGAGAGTTAAGGTACACCTTTTACTGGTATCCAGCCAATCACAGGGATGTTATATAGAGACAGACAACAATTCATACACACACCTAACAAATGTTTATCAAGAGCAATTTAGAGTCTTCAATCTGCTTATACACCGGAGCAAATGCAAGACTTCAAGTTCACGTCTGTGTGGTGTAACTTACGTGCTTCACCAAAGCCCAACATCTGACACCCCTAAAAATTGCGACTCATAAGATCCTGTGTCCAAAAAGTGGACACATCAGAGGAAAGGAAGGACAAGATAAATTTGGAATGTATCTCAACTTTTTATAGAAGTGATTTAATTCAGTAAATGATGATCAAATATTTTTTATTTTAACATTTCTAACCCTTTGAGTCCCACTTTGAATACAGAAAGCCCACCAAATTTCAGATGGACAATTAAGAAAAAGTGGATTATTTCCCAACATAAAAGAGCCTGTGGGGATTTTTTCTGGATCTCCTGCTCTTGGACTTGTCGTTGATCAACAATAGTATTGATTTAAATGCATCTTAACTTTTTTGTGCAGGGTTAAATTCTGAGTAAAATGCAACCTCAAGTCAGTGTCCAGAAGTAGACTAAAAGTAACAGGCTAAAAATAATTGCGCTGTAGATACGACTTCCCTTTAAAATTACTTTCATTGTTTAATTGATGTAGGTCTTGTCCAATATTATTATGTTAAAAATAAAATATCACACTTTTAGTCCTTTTAGCTGCCACTGAATGTGATAATACCAGAGCCACAGTATCATATCCATGTTATCCTGAGCAGTGACTCATGAGACCATAACATCAAATTTGGAAAAAAAACACACATACAGGAACACACTTGTTTCTTCTTACAGCTATAAAATGTTCTCAAAATACTCATATTATTTCTTACTATATGTGGCTCTCATTCATCGTCATGAGCTGTAGAAACCCTCCACACTGCCCCTAGTGGTAACTAGAAAACTGCATGTATTCGCCCTGGTGGACTACAGTGGGGATGAAAGACTTGGATGATTTGGAGCCTGATGTACTGATTGACATCTTAAGACTGAACTCTGGATGTTTTTATGGTGCAATGGCCCGTGTTCAAAATCATGGTTATAATCCTGGTCAAGAGGAGCTACAATGTTTGACAGACACCTCATATAAATTATATTAGTTTGAGTAAAAATACACACCTGCTTGAAAAATTAATGCCACAGCATTTAAAAAATACTTAAATGAAATTTCAAACTAAGTTTTGAAGTGTCCAGAATGTAGACGCGGAGCATCTGAGGGTTAAAGTGACCTTCACCAAAGACAAGAAATCATTTGGTTTATGAGGAAGTTTTAAAAAAATGTGACAGATTTATTTAATAAACCTGAACACACTTGTGCAAAGACTCAACAGGGCCTTTTTTTGAAATGCCCTTCAAAAGAATGTGTATTAAACAGTTCATCAAGTGTCTTATGTAGGAGTCCCAGCCAGGATCCGTCTACACGCTGAATGTTTACACTAAGAATAAATTTCACATCACATCACATCTATTTTTAGTGATGAATCTGCTGCCTCTCCTCTTTTTCCTGCTGTCTCTGACTCCGTCTCTTCTCTCTGCAGACGCTGCTTGTTTCCTCCCCCTCTGGACTGAGAGAGGGAGATCCTGTCTTTCTGTCTATCTTTGTACAATGAGCCTCCCCGCTCCTCTTCCTCCTCCTCTTCCTCCTCTTCCACTCTCACTTCTCTTTGTCCGCCTGAGACCTTTCACCTTCTCTGTCCCTGCTGTAAGTTTTCTGTTGATTTGTAAAAATTACTCACATTTGTCTTTATTCTTCCCATAATATCTATTTGATTTGATTTTTCTCTGAGAGGTCAGTGAAGTGTCAGAGGGTTTGATTTGGCGGTTATAAACTCATCACATCAGAAGACTAAATGATGAGTTGTGATTTCATGTCAGGTATGTGTAACTGTTTCTTATTAGCCAGGGGTCTATAAAGTGGTACCACAACACCACCCTGTGGTCAGGATGAACTCAAGGATCTACTGAGCTCTCAGAGAAACTTTATTTCAAAACAGACCAGGAAGCAAACTTTTCTTATAAAAAATCAGCACAAGTCTGTATGGCAGAATATTTACACCTGTTATTAGACTTCACCTGCAGTTACCAACAGTTTAATCTCCTAATCCAGTTAAATGAACCTGTCAGTCAAACTGTGAAGAGATAGTACTTCTGGTTGTGTAAGCAATGGGTCATAATAATGATGCACAATTTTATTGGTACAATATCAGTATCAGCAGATGATAGCTAAAAAGTGGATTATTGGAATCTGCAGCTATAAAAATGTCTGATATTTACAGTCAGTATCTCAGCTGTGCATATTGACCATGTACACTCACCTGCCACTTCAGTGGATACACCTGTTCAGCTGCTCATTAAGGCAGCTCAGCCAATCACATGGCCACAGCTCCACGCATTTGGGCACATAGGCTTGTCCAAGACAATCTCCTTAAGTGCAGACAAAGCATTAAATGGGCAAGAAAGGTGATTGAAGTGACTTTGAGCGTGGTGGGCTAGCATGAGTATTTCAGAAACTGCAGATCTACTGACGCACGCACAACCAGCTCTGAGTTTACAGGAAATGGACAAAAAAAAAAAAAAAAAAAAAAAAAAAAAAAAAAAAATATATATATATATATATATATATATATATATATATATATATATATATATATATATATATATATATATATATATATATATATATATATATATATATATATATATATATATATATATATATATATATCCATTAAAGGATTTATAACACTGCGTGACAGGGCAGTTTTCCACATCTTTGATTATGACTCAGCTAATTTCTATTTTATAACTATCTTGTTGAAATTAACACTTAACATTCTTGCAGTTATTAATAACACAAACACACACCATGTGCCAAAAGATTAACTGAACTTATAAAAGCTTATTAGATGTAGCATGTGTAAGACATGCTTAAATGACTTTTTCTTTTATTACCTCCGCCAAGGAAATATGTTTTTGCAATCGTTTGTACCTTTGTTAATAAGATAACTCAAAAAACTCAGTGAATGTTTGTCATGGCACAGGGAGAAGTAAGTAGATTTACATGTTGATCCGAATCTGGATGTGGATCCAGGAATTTTTTCAAGGTTTGGTTAGCATTGAGAGAAAGGTCAGTTTTCCACTGTTTTAGCTAATAACTCAATAAGTTAAGAGCAGATTTTCATGACATTTTTAGGGAACTTTTTTTATGGCTCAAGGAGGAAGTAATACAGTTATGGTGATGATCCCAACTCTGATGCAGTTCCAGGAATTTTTTGAAGAGTTTTTGATAACTGTGAGATAGGGCAGTTTTCCAGACTTATGATTTTAAGTCTGTAAGTTCTCAGCAGATTTTGATGACATTTTAGGGAATGCTTGCCATGGAACAGGAAATAAGTTATTTGATTTTGACAGTGATCTGAATTTAGATTGTGGATTTTTTTTAAAGATTTGTTAACATTGCGAGGTAGGGCAGTTTTCCACTTTTCAGCTAATAATTCAATAGTTTCTCAGCAGATATTCATGACTTTTTCAGGAATGTCGGTCATGGTACAATGCAGCATTGAACTGATTTTCATGGTGATCCAAACCCGGATGCGGATCCAGGAATTTTTTGAAGAATTTCTTGACAGTGCAAAGTAGGGCAGTTTTCCACATTTGGGCTAAGAACTCAATAAATTCTCAACAGATTTTGATGACATTTTCAAGGAATGTTGTTCATGCCACAAGGGAGTAGTGATTAGATTTTTATGGTAATCAAAATTTGGATGTGGATCCTGGAATTTTTTCAAGGATTGGTCAAGATTGCGAGAAAGGGCAGTTTTCCACATTTTCAGTAACTTCTCGCTGGACAATGTTAGAAATGCTTTGTAGAACTTCTCGTTTTTCTGTCTATTATTTCATCTCACTTTGATATTCCTCAAGTGTTGATCATTTTCTCCTCTCTTCCCTCCAGGTTTGCAACGATGTCCGCAGTGACATCGAGAGCAGCTCAGAGGAGGAGCCCAACTTGCCCTCAGATGGCCTCAAATCTTCTCCTCACGCCAACAAAGGAGAGAACGGCACTAACGGCCACTGTGCAGCTGCCAGAGCTCGACCTCAAAACAACCACAGCAGCTGGTGACACGGAGCATGACGCTGGAGCCCCCAACCTGCACTCCGTCCCTCGTGTGTTGCTGTCTCATGACACTCCCTCATCGTGCAAGGCTCACACACGCACACACACCATGCTTTACACTGACAGTGAGCGCACTTGATCCATACAGTGACGGACGTAAAGGTGGATAGAGACGCTGCTTTAAGGAGCCCTGTGACGACCAGTAAGCCTCGACTCGAGAGGTGACGAGTCAGAGCTGAAATGATGTGGAGGCACGTTGATGCGAGTGGTTTGCATAGCCTTACTTTTCAAATGATGGGATTTATTTGCTGCCAGATGTTTGTTGGTTTCATGTTCTCTCCCAGTTTTATTGGTCAGATGAACTTGATTATTCTTGTGTTCGGGTTTATTCACACTGGATCTCAAAGGGCAGAGAAATGCTGCTTTAAAAGGTAAAAGTTTGAGGTGTTTTGCATTTACAGCAGGTATTGAACTTGAGTAAAAGTTGTTTAGCTGTGGGGTTTTATCAGCTCTTTAAAGAGGAGCACCCACTGTGTGTGGAAAGTGCAGCACTCCTGGGACAGCATTGTTTCCTGCCTACTGAGGTTTACTGTGGATTTACACTTCAACACATTGTTTGCTACTTGTTTATTTTTGTTTTACCATTTTTTTACTTCTGAGACCAAATGTTTATGAAACTGTGTGACATCACTGCCTTTAGAGGAATCCAGGTTAAGGGATTGTACCAAATGTTTGGTATTATGTTCTCACCTGAGTGCCTTGTACAAATATATTTCCAAATATATTCTGTTGTAAAAAAAAACACATCTTGTTGCTGTTGTGTCCATTCAAACCAATATGGATCAAAAATTAGAGTGTGGTATTTCCTACAAGGCATAACAGGATAGGGCTGAGTATTTCCTGCAACCTTATGATACTATACTTATCCCAATACAGCGGCCACAACACCAAACGCATCCTGTTGAGTGGCAATTGTGGACTTTAAGCATGCCTTGTACAACACCCAAACTATTTTGGGTCTTTAGTGAAAACTAAAGCATCAAGAACAAGGTTCAAAGGAGACCACAACCTCAGACACTGAGATCTCAGGTTCTTAGAGGTCTTAGAAGTATTTTACTTTTATTAACAAACGTGTATTTCACAGCATTTGGGCCTGATAAATTCTGTGAAATACTAATCTATACATGCTATGGCAAGAATGTGATGATATACTGATATATTTTTAGCAGATTAAAATAATTATGTTGAGAAAAAGAGATTTAAAAAAAAGTAAAAATGTAATGAGATAAAGAGCTCAAGAGTAGTAAAAAGGAACTCAAAATGTTGGGAGAAATAAATGAATAGGTTTGGGGAAAGTAAGTCAAGATTTTAAGAGATAAAAGTCAAAATGTTAAGAAATAAAAGTGAAAATATTTAAGGTCCCATGTCCAGGTGTGTTTGATCATTAACAATTGTCTCTGTCTTGGATGTCTATTCAGCAAAAATTTGAAATTGAATTTAAAAAAATGAAAAATTTCATCTCTGCCGGGGATCAGATGCAGCTCTTTTTTCTCCCCTGTGGAAATGCTCCGCTCTGGGGAGGATATGATAATGAGCTCTGCACTGATTGGCCGCACAAATGATGTCTAATGCAGGCATGAAAACGGGTCAGGGGTGAAAAAGGTGAGAAGGATATGACCCTTCTAGGGGGGTCAGGGGGCATGCCCCCTCAGAAGAAAATCTTCAATATTTCATATTTAAAAGCATCAATCTCATGCATTTTGAGAGAAAAATCAAGCAGAATTACAGGACAGTATGAATGTATAATAAAGTATCAGTCAAGACATGGTCACATTATGCTTCCGAATGCTTTGGCCTGCACGAGCGAACTGCTTGTACACTTCACAAACTAATCAGGTAGCAGTATTCCCTCTACCATCCCAGAGGAAACTCTGGTGATGTGAGGCCCTTCACGCTTATACTGTATTTAAAAGTTTTTAACAAGAATTCCAAAATACTGGGTCTTATAAAAGTCTTAAATTAGTATGTGGGTTTTAAAGTCTAAGTCCACAGACAAAAGTCAAGACCTCTCAGAAGGACCGACAGGCGTCTGTCTCTGTAGCTCAAGGAGATAGCAAAAGGACTGAGAGTTTGATGATCCAGGGTTCAAGTCTTGTCTGGTCTCAGTGGATGTTGCAGTCTAATGTCTGAAGAAGATGTGAAGAGCTCTCAGGAATGCACAGTGGTCTCCTTCTCCATAGCTCACTGAGATGGACAGGAAAATTGTTATTAAGATGTCGTAGGTCCAGGGTGAAAGTCTTGTCTAGTTTCAGGTGTTTTTATGGTCCAATGTCCAAATGAGGAGGTGAAGACCTCTCAGAAGGACCATCACCTTCTGTGACCATGGGCTCAAGGGGTTAGAGAGAGAACTGTGAGCTTGAAGATCAGAGGTTCAAGTCTTGGCTGAACTTGTTAGATTTTAAAGTCTAATGTCTAAAGACAGAAGTCAAGACCTCCCAGAAAAACTAACAGGTGTCTGTCTCCATAGCTCACGGAGATTGGGAAAGGGCTAGAGCTTTGAAAGTCCCGGGTTCAAGTCTTGCTTGGTCTGGGTGGATTTTAAAGTCCCTTATCCCAAGTGTAGAGGATAAATTCACCCCGAAAACATCCCCCATTGTAGAGGGTGCCGATGGTCTGGAGGTAAGATGTGCAACTGTAGGCCCCAAAGAATTGGGAAATTCTGGGTTCAATCCCCCCACCAGCAACTGGATCAACAAAGGTGAAGCGCGGGCTGGACCGGGGCTGGGAGTTATTCCCCCTGGTGTTCTGGGAGAGGTAGCAGCAGGGGGTTAAACGTGGGATTATTAAGGGATAAACGTTTGTAGTTCCCATTGATGGGAACTACAAACGTTTACCCCTTGGTGTAAAATTTCAGCTGTCATAAACCCCTGCTGCTACCTCTCCCAGAACACCAGGGGGAATAACTCCCAGCCCCGGTCCAGCCCGAGCTTCACCTTTGTTGATCCAGTTGCCGGTGGGGGGATTGAACCCAGAAATTCCCGATTCTTCGGGGCCTACAGTTGCACATCTTACCTCCAGACCATCGGCACCCTTCACAATGGGGGATGTTTTCGGGGTGCATTTATCCTCTACACTTGGGATAAGTTACTTTAAAATCCATCCAGACCAAGCAAGACTTGAACCCAGGACTTTCAGAGCCCTGGCCCTTTCCCAATCTCCGTGAGCTATGGAGACTGACACCTGTTAGTTTTTCTGGGAGGTCTTGACTTCTGTCTTTAGACATTAGACTTTAAAATCTATCAAGTTCAGCCAAGACTTGAACCTCTGATCTTCAAGCTCACAGTCCTCTCTCTTACTCCTTGAGCCATGGTCACAGAAGTTGATGGTCCCTTCTGAGAGGTCTTCACTTCCTTATTTGGACACTACACAATAAAAACACATGAAACTAGACAAGACTTGAACCCTGGACCTTCAGACTTCCTGCTCTTTCTCTTTCTCCTTGAGCTGCAGAAACAGACACCTATTGGTCTTTCTGTAAGGTCTTCACTTCTGTCTTTGGACATTAGACTTTAAAATCCAACAAGTTCAGCCAAGACTTGAACCTCTGACCTTCAAGCTCATAGTCCTTGCTGTATTTCCTTGAGCTATGGAGACAGACACCTGTTCTGATGTCTTTAATACTAATTAAATACTAATTCAAGACTTTATACAGCCCTGTCTTGTAGAATTTTTCTTAAAAACTTTTAAATACTTTGCAAGACTGTTTGAGGCCTTTTAATTAAAATACCTCATTGAATGCTGTTTTAGGCTTTGTTATTCAGAAGTCTTATTTAAGACTTTTGAAAGTATTTTAAGGCCTTTAAACTCAACAAAATGAGTGAGAGAATACAAGCTCTTTATTCAAGGTATTTCATTGCTTTAAAATGTTTATCATGAATCAACTAAAGCACAGAAAGTATATTATTATGTGTGAAAACCATATATTTTTTAATTATTTTTATGGCTAGTATAGAAGGAGATTTTATTGATTCAGATAAAACTAAAACTTTGGAGGAAAAATGACTTTAATTTGATAAAAACAAATACCAACTTTCCTCTGAGGATCAAACTGTTTTTAATTACTTAATTCTATATTTCATTCAGTGGTGGCCAGATGAAGATAAGGCAGGAAAATGTTGAAGGAACAAATCAACTATCATTTTTATTTCCTCCTAGCTAACAAATTACAACATACAGAGTGTTTACAAGCATTTATTTTATTATATAACAAACAATTTCAGCTGTCATCAATCTCAAAACAGTGCCAACCCAAACATGGATTTTCAGCAGATTATTGATGCAAATACAGTCAAAGCAATTTGCCTGATGAAGATTTTATGACAACAGGTCTTCCTCATGAGGGCTCATTTCCCCTCACAGATATCAGATTACATCCACAGAAGATTTGATGTCCTCATGATTCAGTGATGGACAAAAAAGGAATGAGAAATGTCCACATGTGTGCAAATAAAGAAAAGCAGTTTGTCCATTCTCAGTCCTTGATGATTTCAGGATCCTGGTTTTCTGCTTCCAGTTTCAGCTGTTTTTGTTTCTGCATGTAGCGGTACCCTCGCATCGTGCACAGGTAGCCCCCATAGAGCGTCAGCAGCATCATGGAGGCAGAGAAGGCCCGATAGCCGATGTCAGCGAGTCGCTTTCCAGAAACCATGACGAGGATCCTGTGAAGAACGGGAAAGGAAAAATTTGAATGGGAACAGCAGCACTGACAAAAAGTTATAACAGATGTCTACTTAGGTACTTAAACATTTTTTATTTAGTTTTATTTATTCATGCTTAGAAATCACAGAAGCGGTTTGATAGATTTAATATGTATGCAGACATTTTGGAGTTATGCAGAAACAACAATAAGGACTGACTTGATAGCCAGAATCGATAATATTTTGAATCATTAAAACCTTATCAATTAGGGATGCATGATATTGGTTTGATATTGGTATCAGCTGACATCAGCATAAAAAATTAATTATCGCATCGGCCAATCATGAAATTTTTGCAGATAATTACACTCGATATATCGCCAATGTCAAATTACACAAATGTACAATACTGATGCACCGTCTCATCACTGCATGAGTACATTTAAAAATCAAGGGTTTCGTTTTAGCAAGAGTTAAATGCTGTTTTTCTTGTTTTACAACTGCTCCTCACAACAATACACTTTAACACTGAAAGAAACAAGTCAATTTTTCTCAAGTACAGAGCTTGTGTTCTTGACCAGAAATGTTGGTATCGGCAGTAATTAATTAAAAAATATCGGCGTATTGGATATCGGCAAAAATCCAATATCGTGCATCCCCAGTATCAATTCCCATCCCTTGACTTACCATTATACAGATTAAAATAGTGCTGTTAGTATATATAGCTACCGAGGTTTTATCCTTATTTTTTGTGGAAAATGTATTAAGTGCAGATATACTAGTGGTCAGCTGGCATACCACATGGAATTTTGCACACATCCATGGGATGTAACTCGAGTCCATCTGGGCAACATTGCAAAGAAAGTGATTGGAAAGGGCAGAACCTTACTTAAAAAGTGACTGAACAAATACTCTGTCTGCTACATTAAATCTGGGCCACTCTCGATTTCATCTAAACTAATCCATACTCACAGTTATAACCTCTGCCAAGGAGGTTATGTCTTTGCTGGTTTATGTCCGTTTGTTAGCAGGATTACACAAAAGGTACTAGATGGATTTTGCTGAAATTTTCAGGAGATGTTGGTAATGGCCCAACTTATAAATGATAAGATTTTGGTGGTGATCAGATAATCCCCATTAGCAAATGATCGTTTTTGTTCAATAACTGTCAAACTAATAATGATATCAACATGATTTTGAGTGCTTGTTGTGGGTTTTCAGGGTCATGAATCATATTATGATGGTAACTTTATCTTGGAACTAATACTTACAGATGTAACAGCAGTATGTGAGCTACCTTGGTGGAGGTTTGTGCTCTTCGAGTGCTTTCTCATTAGTCCTCAAAAGGAAAGCTCGGTCATTTTTTGATTTCTAGGATAATGAAGATCTGATAGGAGTAACATGCGACCCTACTACTGACATCTGAACAGACCACTGCCTGTCATATTTAGCCTCTAAAGATCGAAAATGTCAGGTTTCTCTCTGTTGGCTTATCATTACTGGGTCAGCTTTGCACCAGAGCGACAGTTCTCATACTCTTCTGATTTAAAGCTCACGTTTCTGACGTCCTTTACGTAGTGAAAAAGCGCTAATTTCTCTTACCTTCTAAGTTTGAAGACGCTCTTTATAAAAGCTTGAAGAAAAGTTGTCCTCAATGTCAGCACGGCAACATGCAAAACTAGCAAACTAACCTTCGCTTTCGTAAGGTACGGCAGCCCAGAGGGGACAGTTCAGGAACTGAAGCAGAGCGACCTCACCGACAGAGCGCCACCTACTGACCCGGAGGACAAACAAAACCACGTCACTACCTCTGCCACACGATGCTGTTTCTGATGGCTTTTGTTAGATTGTTAATAGGATTACTCAAAAAGTCAGGAACGGATTTGAAATACATCTCCAGGGACTGTTGGTCATGGCACAGGAAATAATTGGTTAGATTTTGGTAGCGATCTGAAATGGTGATGTGTTTTTAACAATGATAAATAGGCAAGACAGACAGACTGCATTAATCGCCTTGGGGAAATTCGGGTATCCAGTAATATTGGTAAAACAAACAACCAGTCCAGGTCATAAGCCACTGCCTTTGTTCAGGGTGTTGTTTAGTCTGATGGCTGTGAGAACAAAGGATCAGTTTTCCATATTTTTGCTAATAACTCAAAAATTTCTCAACAAAATTGAGAGTGAAATCACAGCAGATTTCCAGACTTAAACTGCACTGAAATTAACTTAAATTCAACCTGAAACAGTTTTTTAAAGAGGATTTAGTTTTTTAATTGCTGTTTAAACATCCGAAGAGAGGGCAATTTTCCATATTTTTGCTAATAGGGCAGGTTTTTTTTCTCATATTTGCTAATAACTTAGAAGTTTCGCAACAGATTTTGATGACATTAAAGGAGTGTTGGACATGGCACAGTGGCAAAGTTGTAAGTTTTGATCCGGATGTGGACCCAAGGAGTCTTCTTAGGATTTGATAACATTGTGAGTTAGAGCATTTTTTTTTTCTTCAGATTTTAGCTAATAACTCAAAAAGTTTGCAATGAATTTTGATGTCATTTTTGGGGAATGCTGGCCATGCAATAGGGGAGAAGTGATTATATTTTCATGATGATCCAGGAAGTCTTTCAAGGAATTGTGAAAGAGGGCAGTTTCCCAACTCGCCCGACAGTTTTAGAAATATCTTGGCGAAGGGTTTTGCTCTCAGAACACTTCTACTTGCTTCTTTTAGAAATAAAACGTAGACAAGGAACTATAATAAACAATGTCTATACAATTCATTCAAAATACTTCTCAGGGTTTTTTTTTAGAAAAAAAGTTTAAATTGTTGCTTCATTTGCTGAACTTTCACTGTCATATCAGTTAAAAGTCATTGCAATTTACGATCATTTGTTTATTTTATTTATTGCTACAAAGCCTACATTATTGAGAGAATAAACATAAAAACATTTCTGTACACAGTTTCCCCACCGACGAAGCTGCCTCATTAAAATGGTTCCCATGATAAGAACAGATAGTTGTCAGCTTCATTACGCCAATGAAACCAAATAATTAATCAATCAATTGTTTTTAAATATGTAATTTGTGCTTATATCTTTAGAGTTGACTTGTTATTCGGAGACTAAAGTCTTAACCGCCTGTTGAACTGTTTAACGGAAGCTGCTCCGCTTCTTCGTAAAGTTTTTAGAGTTAATATAAACATAAAGGAAAATTTTAACACAAGAAGATGCATATTTATTAAAATTACTTACACAACTGAATGGTGTTTATTGATTTTATAAGCCTTTAATTTTTTTTATCCGAAAATTATTCCGAACAGGAGTTGATTTCGCCCACAGGAAAGAGTTCCACCCGGACGTGAATTACAGTCGGACAGCCGGTACAATGGCAACATGCAGAGAAAGTGTCGATGATAAAGATGTGATAACAGATCCAGGAGCTGCTCCTTATGGAAACTTTATTAACTATTACAGTTTCAATCCTCCTGGAGAGCGGCTTAGACTGATTCCTGCCTCCCTGCTCCAGGATTTAGGACCCATGGAGGACCAGAGAGGGACCCTGATCCTGGACGTGGGCTGTAATTCAGGGGTGAGTTTACAAAACCAACCTCATCTATTTGACTCTAATCTTCCCTCAAAGTGGTATTTAAGTATGTCAGACTCAGGAACAGGGGTATGTTTCAAAGGGAAAAGCTTCCTGATGTCCTTTATCAGTAATATCTTCATCGGGTCTCACTTTTCAGTTGTCATGGAAACTCTTAATGTGGACATGGGACTGATGTTTCATTATCATGCTTTGTTTAAGCTGCTCATGCCTCACTGACTTCTCTGAAGTTACAATACTTATCAAACTGAGTCCCGTCCCAAACCATCTCTAAATCTGTAAAGCAAATTGATGAATAAATCTGACAAAATACATTTTAATGGGCCATTTATCATTATCCTAGCAAATAATTCTGATTAAAGACACCAATATGCTTCAGACAGCGAGTAAAACACTCTGCAGCTGAAGTAATAGAAGAAATTGTGAATTATTAAACAACTTTATAGAGAACACTCAGCGTTTGGACCATTTGAACTCATAAAATATTAATATTTATCTTATAATCACTCCTAATGAATCTCTAATATTCTATGCATGTAAAAGATTCAGATTTTTTGTAGATTATACATTTGTCTTACACTATGATCTGTTTTTTTTTCTCCTGAAGTTTGGTCTTCAGAAAACTTAGAAAAACGTAAAAACAAAAATCAAAAAACAAAAAACAAAAACTCAGAAAACTTCCAAAGGCTTCCTTAGGCCATCAGACTGTACAACTCCTCACTCGGGGGGAGGAGCCGAGAAAGTGCAGTAGCCTGTAGCCATATTTTTGTTTTTATTTATATTTACTTTTTATTTATATTTGCAAATTGTTACTTTTAAATCTTGCTTTTTAATCTTACTTTTTAGATACCTATGTGCAGTTTGTACCCTGTGTGCTTCCTGCTGGAATCCAAATTTCCCGAGGGAGTCTTCCCAAGGGATTAATAAAGTTCTGTCTAATCTAATCTAACTGTTTCTACAAAGTTAAAAATGAATTGGTCATCCTTTAAAACTGTTTTCAGAATCAGGATCAGAAATACTTTATAAGCCTCAAAGGATGAATTCAGTTGTTTCATCTCCTCTTTAGTCAGTGTAGCAGTAGGAATACCAAATATAGAAATTAAAATAAGAAACTAGCATAATAGAGATGAAATGGGGAATTTAACAGACAGAATCTTTAAGAAACTACAATTTTTACCATAATGAAATTAAAGACAAATAAAATATGTAAAAGTGATACTCTGAATAAAAGCCAAGGGATTTACACTCCTAATAATATCTACAATCTGGATATAGATGTAAATGCACCACTTGACAGTAAGGCATATATCAGTTTAGTATGACACATGGAGAATCTTTCACAATTTCTAAATAAACAAACCAGTGCACACATCCTCCAAGGTAGCTCACATATTGCTGTTACATCTTCAAGCAATAGTTCCATGATAAAGTTGCCATCATAATATGATTCCTTGACCCTGGAAACCCACATCTAGCACTCAGAATCATGTTGATATCATTCATTCAGTCTAATCATTTTTAAGTTTGGCCATTACCAACATCTCCTGAAAAGTTCAGTAAAATCCACCCAGTAGTTTTTTGCATAGTCTTGCTAACAAACAAACAGACAAACAAACAAACATGCCAGCAAAAACATAAACTGCTTGGCGAATGTAAATATAGAGATTAAAATAAGAAGGAGTATGATAGAAATGAAATGAGAAAAAATTACCACATGCAGAATCTTTAAGAAATTACAATTTCTACCATGATGAAGCTAAAAATAAATAAAAGATGTAAAGTGAGACTATGAGCAAAGACCAAGAGATTTACACTCTTGATAATATCTACAATCAGGATACAGATGTAAATGCACTGTTTGACAATAAGGCACATATCAGTCTAATATGACTCATGGAGCATTTTTCAAATTCAATAAACAAACAAATAAATGTACTTATCTAACCCGTATTGATAGCTAAACCTGTCCTCTCTTAAAATTCACTTGTCACAGGATCTGAGTGTGGCCTTGCACAAACACTTGGTCCAGGTGCCCATGTGTGCAGAGGAGTCTGAAAACAAAGAAACTCCTGAAGTTCACATTCTGGGCTTTGACCTGGATGAGAAGCTCATTCAGCGGGCTCAGCAGTCCAACCCTCTGCCAGACTTCATCACCTTCATCCCTCTTGACATCACTGAGGACACCCAGCAGCTTCAGGACTACCTCATACAGCACCACAGCTCCCACTTCCACCTGTGCGTTTGTCTGGCTGTCACCATGTGGATCCACCTGAACCACGGAGACTCAGGTCTGCTGCTGATGCTCTCTCGCCTCGCCTCCATCAGCCAACATCTGCTGCTGGAGGTGCAGCCCTGGAAATGTTATCGTAATGCAGCGCGGCGGCTGAGGAAGCTGGGCCGCTCCGACTTTGAACATTTCAAGACATTAAAGATTCAGGGGGATGTTGCAGAGCATGTGAGAGAACATCTGGAGAAACACTGCAGCATGGAGCTCACACAGATGTTTGGCTGCACCACATGGAGCAGGAAACTGATGCTGTTTAAGAGGAGGTGAGGGACAATACCAGAGAGGAGCTGCAGTTCAACAGAAGAGTCATTTCTTAACCAAATGTTTGGACTTTTGTGCAAAGACAAGTGTTTGTTCACAAAGACAGTAAATTAAAGCCTCTTTGAGACATTCTAGGGGATTATGAAACACACTGCTTTTATTAATAATTCTTTTATATGAACTATAAACTATTGTTAAACCTGACTTAGACTGCTTTTCTCCAACTGACCTTCAGGAACTAAATTGTGTTATTGCCTTCTCAACCTGCCTCTTAGACCTGATCCCAACTAAGCTGTTCATGGTAATCTTTCCCTTAGTTTGTACATCCTTGTTGGAGACAATCAGTATATCTTTATCAATAGTCTTTGAAAGTAGCAGTCATCAGAACTCTTCTTAAAAAAAACCCTTCCCTTGATTACCCTTGGGACAACAATTACTAATA
Organism: Cetoscarus ocellatus; assembly: GCA_037902135.1. Lineage (NCBI taxonomy): Eukaryota > Metazoa > Chordata > Actinopteri > Labriformes > Labridae > Cetoscarus > Cetoscarus ocellatus. Next base: position 663,616 of record JBAMNC010000550.1, read on the forward strand.
TCTGGCTTTTCCTTTAGCCACATACCTTTATTATTACAGTCCCTGATATTAACTTCAGAGAGATCAACAAAATTAAATACATGGTAGTTCCTGCAAACAGCACACATATATTAGTATGAACTTGACAATCAGGAATGACCTGCTGCCGTTGACCTGCTCAACTCCAAGTGCTTTATCCTACATCAACAGAAATAACATAATTTAACATTAATTCATACTTTTAGACCAGTTAAACCCAATATTGACAGTTCAACTAGATGCTGCTTTATCATTCCTCATTCCTCTCCAGTTTATAATTATTATAGTTGTTAATGTTAACATTAGATTGATCTCTCTATCCATGGCTGCTATTGATTATTCATCCATAGTAAATATCTTTACAACCACACAGACATGAGGACCCTCTTGAAAATGAGATGCCACATCTCAAGATGCTAACCTCGAATAAGTCAATGTCCAGCAGAGACAAATATGAGGACAGATTTATGATCTGGGCGTCCATGGGTTTGTTGCTATCATAAAATCGTATTTTTAGTCCCTTTGTCTCTGCCTGGATTAATACATCTCTGGATATGTGTTTATATGCATATTTATGATGCATATATGTGTGTAGCTAAAATGAGGCATAGGGCTTCTGACTGCTCTATTGTAAAGTGTCTTGAGATAACACTTGTTATGAATTGGTGCTGTACAAAAAAAGATTGATGGATTGAAAAGCAAACAGGACCCTTAAAGAGAAGACTATCTGCTGTGTTACGAGGGTTATGTTTTTGCTGGTGTTTGTCACTTTGTGATCAGGATACCTCAAAAAGTTTGAACAAAATTTGATGAAACTATCAGGGAGTGCTGGTCATGGCACAAGGAGGAAGTGATTTGGGTGGTGATATCAATACAGGTGCTGATCCAGGGGTTTCAAGGATTTGTTAACAGTGAAAGACAGAGCAGCTCTCCACATTTTAGCTAATGACTCAACAAGCCATAAACAGAATTAAATGATATTTCAGGGAATTTTAGTTATGGCAAAGGGGAGATAGGGTCAGATTTTGGTGGTGATCCAAATCTGGATGTGGATCCAAGATTTTGGTAAAAGGGTATTTGCATAAATCCAAAATTGTTCTGCAAAGTCTTTATCTGAATCAAAGCAGGCTAAGCCCTGATGATGCCTAAGCACACAATACAAACTTAAACAGGACACATTAATTTTCATCATTTTAATTACAGAATACTAAAAATAACATTACATAAAATGTCTTTTTAAAAGAAACCATTGAATATTACAAAGGTTGTAAATTTTGTAAAGTTAGGATATAAAATCTTTGAACAGTGGTGCATAATTGAAAAGAAAAATAATTTTCATAAAATGTATATATTAACTGTTCTACTACATAAAAAATGAGATGGACACAAAATCGCAGACAGACGAGATGAGTGGACACCGCCATTACCGCGGTGTGCTCTCCTTTTCGAAGGAAGAAAGACTCGAGATGCACAGCACACACCAATCAGCTTTAGTTCTCAAGTTATGTCTATGTTCAAAAAAAGGAGGAGGGGGTTAATGGATGGGTTACCATTTACAACAGAGGAAAACCAACAAGCTCGAGAGACTACAAAAAGTGACTTGGTGGCCGCTCCCAATATTCACACACATCTCGACTACACTGGCCTTGGTTCCAGAGACACACACTGTTTTTTCTCCACAGGTTTAAGCTGTACAAAGAGTTTTTGAGAAAGCTCATACTTTAAAAATCATTCCACCGAGACAGGGAAACAAACGATCAGTCGTCTTTCAGCGTCGTTACAAACCATTCCTAAATCCTACTGTACAACTGGTCAGTCAGATCCACTGAAAGCTACCATGGTCACAAAATTCAACATCAGGAGGAGTTGAAGGAGACTATACACAAGAAGAAGAAGGAGGGGGAGGGAGAGAAACATGCATAATCCAACAGTGTGCTTGCTTTCTTCCTCTTCGTTCTCAGATTCACCCTGTGTCACTTTATCATGAGCCCTTGTGAGGATGTTTTAGGTCAGAATCGCTCGAAAAGAATCGCCCATCGAGGACACTCAGAGCCAGCCGTGTCCCTCCACACGCACGACACACTGGCCAGTCATGTCCACACAGAGGTATTTCATCCGTCTCCGGCTGTTTAGGAGACGCGTTGTGTCACATTTTTTTGGTAAACAGACACAAGAAGGGAGGGGATTATCAGTTTATTAAGGTGTTCTTCTAAAAACGTCCATGATATGGTCTGAAGAGTTTACGCTGAGTGGCAGAATCGCGGTTCCTTCTGTGCAGTAGTAGTGGTTCGGAAAGAGGGTGAGAAGGGGAAACAGACGGTAACCCAGAGGACATCTCAGAAGACAACAGAGGCGTTTAAGGAGGGTGATGAGGCGGCAAACACCAGCAGAGCTACTTGGTTAGGCTGGTGTGTTGCTCGAGACAGCTGGAGAGTTTTCTGTCACCAGGGAAACAGGAGCTGCTGCTGATTAGCTAATAATGCTGTTTAGGTTCAGATGAGTCCCCCTGAGTTAGTGCACACGTCAGAGTCAGGCAGGCCGAGCCCGCTTGTTCGTTAAGAAATCCACGAAAGAAGCATTAAGAAAAAAATCAATTTCATAATCAAGCTTACAATTAGCTTTGGAGAAAGAGAAAAAGAGCCTGTTAGAGTCTTTACAAGTCTGTGGTGGGGGTGGAGGTCATGTTAGTGTAGAAGAGGAGGGGGTGGGGCAGTTCAGGCGTCTAGAACTTCTGAGTCCTGCTCATTTTCTGAAAACTCTGAGAAGTTTTGCATTTTGTGTTGAGGATGTGCGTTTTGTAGAGCCCAACCAGAGACGGGGGTTGTGTTGTTTTAAGCATGCTTGTGATAGAAAACTGGAGGCAGAATATTCAGAAGGTTTTATGAGAGGAGGTTGTTGGTGCAGGTCTGCCCAGCAGGCGAGTGGTCTGGAGGATCTGGTCGGGTGCTGGTGTTGCAGGTTTGTGCTGACTGTGCTTCAGTCAGACAGACAGACAGATAGACAGACAGGTAGGTAGACAGGCAGGTGGGCTGTAACTGGACTCGAGGTGAGCTGAGGCTAGATTAGAGGAGCCGTGTCCATCAGGCTTTTGTTGGGGTCCAGGCTGGCGAAGAAGCGGACGTCTCGGTCTTTGTCTGACTGCAGGGTCATCACAGTTTCCTCCAGCTCATCTGAGTAGGCACAGCCCGGCTCTTTGAAATACGCTGTGAAGGGAAACACAGGACATACTAATCAGTCTGCAGTTTTCATATTTCTAATAAGACAGTACGATACCCACTAAGCTGGAGTTTCCTATTTTCCCTCTTTGTATTTGAGAAATTATTTTAAACATTAGATCTTTACACCTGTGTATGCCTTTTGTTGTCTAAGTTCTTTATATATTTTTCTACCTTGTTCACAAAGAAAAAGAAAAAGAAAAAACAAGACACTGTTCACGAGTGACAAAATAAAATAAATCATACAGGTCAAGTGTTTTTAGAACAATTTGATTTTTAATGTTTTATTGTCGTTCAAATTGAGCACCTAGCCGGCTCCTAGTACAACCCTCAGAGGTAAGTTTTCCCCTCCGTGCCCATCTCTTCAAAAACCTCTGAGAGTTTTTAACACGGGACAGCAGGAACCCAGGATCTAGACAATGTGTCCTTTATTGTGGACTTTTTGAAATTTGGTCAAGAAACATTTTAATGAGGACATGTTTTGCCTTGAAGCAGGTTCATATATTCATTTTCATGACGGCTTGAGTATGTTCACAATCACAAATGTTCAAAAAAAACCTTGTTTTCATACAGAGTGTACCCCTGATCTTGCTGTATTCTCTCTCGGTCCGAGATGCTCTGTCAGAGCTCCTGCCTCTTGGACTCAGTCCACTCTGAGTGGTTTACAGGTCAACTCTGTATTACTTGGTCAGTCCAACCCATGTTGTCAACAACTCTGCATTCATTCTATGGTATCTGCTCTGCACTGGACTAGCTGCCATGAGCTAATGGGCTTAAACTGATGACAAAACAATGGTGGTCCAGGTAGAAGGGGGAACAAAACCTTTACGGCAGCTGCTTGCAGCATAACCGTGGGGAGAAGAGAAGTCCTGATGCCATGGACTTTTTCCTTGTCTAGGGTGTACCCTGTCTCCTGCCTAGTGACAGCTGGGGTAAGCTCCATCCACCCCTCCACCCCCTCATCACCCTGGAAGAGTTCAGGGGTAGGGCTGCTCCATTATTACAAAAATCACAATTGTAATTATGTAGATAGATATTGAGATCACAATTGTAAGAGACGATTACCCACTGATCTCGCAACATGAACGCTGTCATTATGAAAGAACAGATGATACATAAAAATAAGAGACAAAATCAGATATCTTAAAATAATGATCATGATAACAGTGGAGAAAAAAGAAAACAAGTTCATCATGTCCTGTGGCACTCTTCATAACTTAGTTTGTAATTGTGGAAGGCATTAATGTAATTAAAATGAGCTCAGTTAATTGGCCTGCTCTAATAAGGGGAGAGGATAATGGATGGAAACCTCTTATATGTTACAAAAAAAGGAAGCATTTCTGATTTATGTTTGTTAAGGTAAGTCAGACACAAATTTTTTGATCAAGCTGAAAATCTGGCAAATCACAGCATATTGAAATTTAAAGAGAATAAAACATATCAAAAGAAGAAACTATTTCAAATAGCTCTTCAGTGGAATAATAGAAAAAAATTACAGCATGAATCATGTGCTGTATTGGCATGTTTACCTTTCTCCATGACACTTTGTCGTAGAGCCTTGGCCACCAGTACGCGCACGTTGGCCACAGGGTCTGAGGAAAGGCTGAGCAGGCTGGGTAAGAGGTGCTGACTGAACTGCTCCATGGGCATACAGTCCTCCTCTACAATGGCCTGCAGACAATACAAGGAAACATTAAAACACTGCGTCACACATACGGCATTCCAAACACTCAGGAGAGGATGTACTGCCGTCACGAGGCAAATCAGATCAAAAGCTTCCAAACAGACCGGAAGGATGACTAACTGGCTCACGGAGAAAAAAGTGACAACTGCAGTGTAGTTCATAGTTGGAGTTAACAGTGTTTTATGTACACATTCAGAAATAACAAGAGCTGAGTGTAGTACTTCACCAACTGACATCAGATATTAAATGTAAAGGGGCTTTTAGAGCAAACTTTGAAAGACAAATGATCGAAGTATCCTAAATCATGAATAAGATTTAAATCGGACCAAGAGCTTCATATGGAGTTGAAAGCAAAGAGAGGACACAGACGGGATAACAGGTACACACCTGGCAGATGAAGGCAAAGGCCTGCCGCCCCACCCACTTAGGACAGTGGCAGAACCTGACGGTGAGTTCATTGATAAAGTTTAAGCCCAGGTCATCAGCTCCACACGCGTACAGCTTCTGGAGGATCTCTACAACCTGACAACACAAGATGTGATCATGGGTTTAATTATTGGATGTTAATATGAACTTAAAGATTTCTTCAAATACAAAAAAATTACATGTGTGGTCACTGCACTTCTCATAAAAGTATGTTGAGACTTATTGTATCTGAAATAAAACGCATAACTATCTTTACCAGACCTTCAAGATAAAATAAAAAAAAAATCTGAGGTGTGTTGGAAAGAAACAAAAATGGAAAAAGATTTTGAAGAAATACATTTCCTATCACTAAAAAGGTATAAAACTTCTAAAGATAATCCACCAAACTCCTACAAAAAAGGACAAATCGAGTTCCTCACAAGACATTGATTTGTTAAAAAAAAAAAAAGGGAATAGAATTATACTTAAAACTCTGTCTTTATTAATTATTCTGTATACATATTTGTGTTATGCTGGCTACTGTACAAATTGTAATTAAAAAATAACTGACAGCAGACTAAAAATTGAGTTTTGTTTACATCAGCAAATGGCAACAGAATTTGACAAGCAGCATAAAAATGTGATTTAATACTTTAATCTATTAAATTATCTCTTAAATTTGGTGAAGCTACTTCCTGATGTCTTGCTAAGCAGGATGGAGGCAGTCAAAAAAGAGCAGATTACTCTCAAAACAAATAAGAACTTTGCACCCTCTGATTACTAAGTCCTGTTACAGACAATAAAATGATTAAACACAAGAATCAGTCATGGCATTACGTTATCACAGTACCATCCGTCAGCGTGACTCACTTCCCGTTTGTGTTATATTTTCTGATGACATAGCAATCTGTCACAATTTTCCAGCTCTGTCAATTTTCCTGACAATGAAAGAGAAACAAGCATCAGTGTGTACTTACCAGTTTGTAGGAGATCCACCTGACCTCTGACACTTTGTCGGAACAGAGTGTGAGCGCTATCTGTCTGAGGTAGTCATACACATCATGGTGGCTGTACAGCTCTATGATCAAGATTAACTGCCTGCAAGAGGAGACAGGGAGAGAGAGCTACAGTCAGACAAAATGATTATCCAGCAATAAGGAACCAGCTTCTCAATACAGCTGGTGCAAATCCCCAAAATTAAATTAACTTCATAATGTTAAAGCAATAATGTTAAATTCTGAACTAAGCATAAAAGTTGACAATTAACCATAGACAAGACAAGCTACCATCTGAGGTGTGCAGTGTGGATCTGTGCTTCACAACTATCACTGCAGGCTGACGGCACACGTACTGTACTACAGCGAAACCTTGTGAGCACATCTAGAGCAACGAAGCTTAAAAGAAACCACACTAACAGACTTAACCGATCAAACTGGAAATACTCAAGCAGGAGGAAGACATTTTTAACCTCTTCTCTGATAATGCCCTAAAAAACAGGTTCCATCAGTACAGAAATACTGCAGATTTTTATGTTATTAATGTGACAAGAAGTCTGCTCAATGTTAAAGTTGCAAGAGACTAATTCACCTCTACAATGGGGAATGAGGGGGACAACATTTGGAGGTCTTTTTAAGAGTCTACTGTATTTTGATGGTGAAAGAAAAAGGAGACTTACTCTGCCAGCTCATATCTGAATCTCCAGTTGCGACTGTTGTCTGTAACCATGAACTCCTGCAGCTGGTACAGATACTCTCTCCTCTTGTCTGCATGAAGCAGCTGAAAGAAGAAAACACATAGAAATAAGATTCCTTGTCCACACTTATTTGAAAGCTTTAGATCCAAGAGTGATTTTTTATGTAGTCAAAACACCTAAAAAGGGCAACCTTTCAACCCTTTTAATCATCTCTGTAGTAATGTCTTAAACCAAAGCTAACAAACAAAACTCATCTCACCTTCAGGAAGTCATAAAGGTGTTTGAGCACCCCTATGCGGACCTCGTCCAGGTCTTTAAGGAAACCATTGAAGATGGGAACCAGATCCGCCGCTGTCAGCTGATCTCCCAGGATGACTGCCAGCTCGTGGATAGAGAAAGCCAGCGTACGTCGCACCTTCCACTGCAAGCAGAAAGAACAGAGGCTTTTTAACTTAGATACAATGAAAGTAAAATCAAATCATTATCAATAACTGCTTTGAGAGCTTGGCAAAAAAAACTGAAGTTTAATGTGACAAATAAAGCAGCAACTTGTTTCTCTAAAATACCAAACTTGGGAAACCTCTGCTTACTGCCTCAATTGCAAACATAAGCTGGTAATGTATTTGGTTAATGTAGACGATGCCCTTTCTATATATATATAATGAAGTAGTTTTAAATTAAAAATGTGACAAACTATCTCAAGTATTTCATCTGTATTTTGGTTATTAATGATCAAAAAATAACAGAGAGCATAATTTAAAGAGAAAAGTGGCATTAAATGAAGCAAAGTAACATTATTTGACAGGTGTCATTTCATTTGTGAAGTGCTTCGTATTTACAATAACTTGTTGATCTGATTAAGTAAAAAAATAATGCAAAGGCAGGAGGTGTTTTATAACCAGAAATATTATTGATACATAATATTACTATTAGTTATAGCTATTGGCAGGTAATAGCTTAAAAATTGGACAATCAGTATTGTGGATATGAAGCCTTTATGTACATCCTTAATATTGGCCAGACATATTCCACATAACGGCTGTAATCTCAGAAGAAAGTATAAATGAACCAAAACTCTTCAACTTATCACTAAATGCCAATATTTGAAAATCAAAAATTCCATTTCTTCTAGAGTAAAATGATGTTTTCTTGTTTCATATCTGACTTGCTATCTTAACAATAAAGGTATCATTGTTAGCCATAATGACTTTAGAAATAAAGGCATATCAGATATTTGCAAAAATCTGATACCATGCATCAAATCAATCAATCAGTCAAATATGGCACCCTCTCAAATGTTTTTTTTTCTAAGTCCCTTGACAAAAAAAGTAAAATAACTGAAAATAGCCAATATTATAGATCTGAAATGTAAGAATGTTATCCTGAAAATCCTGAAACTGATAACAGGGTTCCTAAACCTTTCCAAAGGTCAAATCCAAGCACTTTTTTAAGCTCTCCTGGTGCATATTCAGGATTTTCCAGCACCCTATAGTTATGATTAGTTACTTATTTATAGGAGTACATAAGCTCGGAAAGACTTTTGTGTTTTCTGTGCATATGAAACAAATACCATGGTATAAACAACCATAGCTGTCTTTTTAAGAGAAGCTTGAAATGACAAAAATCTAAGGAAAACTCAAGAAACTCAATATAAATCAGAGGCCCGAATGAAAAAAAACTTTTGTTATAATACAGTATTTACATTTTTGATCATAATGGCCATTGAAACTAATAGAATACCTCATGTTTACTTGGTCACTGCCTGATATTTTTATAAAAAGAAACTGATTTTTCTGAGCATCATTTTATTAATAAGTGTTTGAGTTGCAGTAGTACTTTCACAGTGCCAAATGAAAAATAATCTGCCTAAACCTTATTATAAAACTATTCTGTAAGAATCCTTTTTATTTCATGAGAGACAGGTTCAATTTCAAGCACCTTATCAAAAATCCCTGCATTTAGATTGTTACCCCAACATGAAACTTAAATTCAGGATTTCAAGTATCCATAAAAACCCTGTGACTGATCATAAAAATCAGTGGCATTTTAAAATATAAATACCAATTTATCAATAAACCAATCAAACAAGCATCGCAGCTTGACAACACAAGAGCATCTGCAAACTGAAAATCTCACAAACATGCCCGGACATTAATCTGAATTCCTCTGGTGACTGCTCTCAGCTCACAGCAGAACAGAGCCGTGTTGTGGAGCACACAGTGACCTTCAGTGCTGGGATGAAGTAATGAGCAGCGGTGTGACTGAGAGCTGTCACACTCCCTCTGCTGCAACATTTCCTCTCACACATTTCCCTCTCTTTCACACATCCTCCAGCAACTAATTTACACAACAAGTGTTACTCAAGTCAAACAAAGGACAAAACTTATAAAAATCATTCGCACTGCAGCGGACAAGGTTTCTCAAAAAGAGGCACAAGAGACACTCGGATAGCAGAATTCAACAGCTGAAGATCCAAAAATTTTCAACAAGTTCTTTAAGACACATAAAATGAAGCCCTTGATTGAAAAAAGGTCAAAAGCATTGGAGTACAAAATCGACACAAAGATCCCCAGTCTACCAAAATTCAAAGCTCACATTAATTTCAACATGTCAGACTTACATTTATCTAGTAAACATTCAAGACAACAGACAGGGACCACCACCAGAAGCAGATAAACATGAACCCACACTCGATGTGCTGTGTTCTCACTATGGACTGTGTTCTCACATGCACGGCTCTCCTAAAAATTTCCTGACATTGTCCAAGAATACATGTAGGAACTTAAAACACTCAATTTGCTCACACAGACTTCCTAAACGGTTTCCCACTGTTGTGTTCCTCTTGTATAAACAGGCCTATATATGTAAAACATTTGCAGAGAAACAGTCACTATTATGTACGAATCAATCACCCAGTCAATCCTGGCAGATCACAGCCATCCTTTGTTTTCAGAGTTTAAGTTGTTTCCTCCAGCCGCAGACCGAGCATGCAGGACACTGAGGCTAAAAACCTCCATGCTGCCACTGGCTTTCTAAATGGCTAATTATGTGCCTGTGCCATATCTACAACTTCTGTCGTCGTTGAAATTGCATGTTTGGCAGGATGAATGTATATCTAACTGAATCAGGTGCATGTAGCATTTCTAAACAGAGTAAAGCCTGATTTATACTTCTGCATTAAAGCCATGCCAGAGCTCTGCTTGGCCTGTTGCATAACCCAAAAGTCCAAATTTTCAAAAAGCCTGACGTGCAACTCCTCAAAAACAAAACTACACATCAGCATTCCGGTTTAAACCTTTTCTATGTTTAAGCCCATTTATTTGTCAATCAATCATTCCTCTTATTTTTCATCTTGAAGCGAAGTTTCCACAAGCATGCATTTCTATTCTCCTTCACAAATGTTTACGTAACACCCTGCTGTAAATGCTCCCTTAAATGCCACAAACTGAAACTTGAATAAAAAATCTGCAGGACCAACTGAAAAAATCATACACAGCTAACTAGGCGGTGTGGATATAATCAAGCATTTAGAAATATCTTTGACAAAGTTATAACAAAATAAAATCAAGATCCCTTATACGTTAAAACAAGACATGAATTTATTCTAATTTCCTTAAATTTGGAATATCTAATTCAAGGTTAAATGACACTTGCTAAGGATCCACAATATATCCTGAATGTCACAGAAGAGAAACCATTTGTAACATCTAGTCTGCAGGAAGTGCATTTCCTCATCCTCCACTCTCACTGGCTGGAAAAAAAATAAAGCTAAAAAAAACTGTACACAGTCTCAACTGATAGAAGGGATAAAAAAAAAAATGCATCTCTTTTGTCGTCTTCATTGCTTTCACTGCAGTATAATTCCCTATTACTTAATATTCATCAGCTCAAACTTCAACATTTCAACATGGTACACAATTGGTTCAAGTTGACATAATTCATAATGACGTGGCAGAACTGAAACAAAAACATGCACTGCCCAGTGGTGCTTTGGTGACGCATTGCAATGGTATGGACACACAAGCACAAATGCTAAAGAGGGCAGTGGAGAGTAGCTTTGACACAGTGCTAACCTGGCTTGGCTTTTCACAGCACAACAAAAAAAAAGATCTTCTTTTATACAGCTATCCAGGTTTTTAACACGCTTCGTTGCAACGTGTTCTCCATTTAGAAACTCGTATCTTCTGCTGATTTGGTTTAATGATCTGTTTGTAAAGTTCTTTTTTGTGTTACTGCTGAGTGTTTGTGTTTTCATAGCTATTCACACTGCCTTTAAGCAAAAGCACTGCAACGAGGCTATGTCATGTTTACTCCTTGAGACATTCGCATAATGTTGGTGAAGCTGTAACATCTGTCAATTGACACTGTAATACAGCTTGGAAAGCGAGTGCCCTCACATACACACAAAAGCAAAGATGATAAATCTGGGCGCTCCGTCCCCGACTGAGTCCGCATTGCCTCCCTCTCTCCAGTATTACACCTCTGGAGATGGAACAAAGACGGGGTCAGTTTGTTCCCCACAATCTGTCTCTGCAATCTTCACAGCAGAGGGGGAGGCATCACAGGGGCGTAAATATTTAGGCTAGAAAAGGCAGCGTGAATTGGGCTACTCTCTCTACTTTGAGAAGGGAAAATGGGTGAAATACAATATTGAGAATTGCTGTAGCATTTAATCCATGTTTATGTTATAATTTGTACTATTCCTGGTAAAAATTGAATAAATAATAAAATGTAAATATATTTAGACGAATTTCGTCTAATATGAAGAAATTTTGCTTTACCAAGGGAGAAGGTAAACAGCTTAGCTCTACACAGTTTTCATGTTGAATCACAGCTTTTGCACTTGTAGGATATTTCTGTTTTAATCAATATGAAGAGTTCATAATGATTCACTTAAAATTCAATGTACCTCTCAGAGGAATTACGCAGACAGAAAGTTAGATGTGTTAAAAAACTTGATCATCTACGATTCACTGCAGGGGGTTTCAGCAAATGTTAAGCCTCTTTCACCACAGATGTAAGTGGCTGGTTGTTTTTTTGCTTTGATTTCCAACAAATTCAAACACTCCCAGAGCGCTTTAATCCAACTGACTCATCCTGAAGCTAAATTGTGTTGAGATTTACATCAAAGTCTGGCTTTAATATCAGCACTGAAAACAGCCATGAAACAGCAAACTAAATCTAATTTCTCTGCCCACCTGCACATCAGTAGCGAGTGTTTCATATGTGTCTTTGAGGCAGTGCCAGTTCTGTCGTCCCAGAGTTAGCGCGACCCCCGGCAGGCTGAAGGCACAGTGTTTGGCGATCTCTGTATCCACCGTCTGAGCGCGGGCCGGGTCCGTCATAGAGAGGTACTGATCCAAGAGCTGCTGTGGGATGACATTCTGTGGACAAGAGATTAAAGAGATCAATAATGAAAGAGGAAAGCTAGAGCAGAAGGAGAGGGTGTTCAATATTCCATGTCAGTGCTAACCAATGCTTACTGTGAGGTTCTGATCAATATTTGCAGCATGTGTGATAGAAGTTGCTGACTGACCTGGATCTTAGGCTTATCCTCAGACACCGGGCTGTGGGCAGAGTCGTCTTTCCCCTCCTCCTCCACGCTCTCAATTAGTTCAGACTCCTGGGAAAGATACAAACCCACACACTCCATTAGGAAACTAATAAACTCTCTGCAAACTAAAGATGCAGCCATAATTAAGAAGATTTAAAAGCTCATATTTTCTTATCTCCATGTTAGAAGGGTTTGACTTTGCTGGGGGCTCAGTCCTAAATTAATGACACTAAAAAGACAGATAACCAAACCTCCAAGACAAAGGGTAGACTGGTTCATCAGCAGGCAGCCACTGCATGGAAAGTCTGTTAGAGAGCCCACAATATGCTTGTTCGAGTTTTATCTGCCATTTTAGTGTGTTTTGTTGCTACCTCACGTATTAGAGTACTTCTATGCACAAGACAAAAAGTCTCCTGTCTCCTCAGTGTGACAAGCCCAGTGTAGAGACCGTAAAATCAATGCAGAGTCATTGGCAACATGGCAAACAGCAGTGCAGAACTGACCACGGGATAGACTGACCAATCAGAGTGGACAAGGCCCAAGAGCAAAAGAGGACCTATAAGTGACAAGAGCTCTAGCACGGTGTCCCAGAACCCAAGTGGATCAGGGATACTCAGTAAAACTAGAAGTTTTTTTTTTAACATCAGTGATTGTGAACATACTCTAGCAGTCAGCTAAACTGATAATATAAACTGGAGCTTAGGCAAAATATGGGCACTTTAAAGTTATTACTTCTACAATGCATAAATTCTTTTTCATACCAACAAGGTATATAGATTTTCCAACCCTGGCTGAATCTATCAAATGTCTCTGGTTTATAATTTAATGTTGCTGTCAATTTCTAAAGCACTGTCTAAATAATACAAAAAATGACTTCATATTTATCTGAGTGTTATCTTCATAATGAAAAAGTTGCTGTCATCAAAAATGTTCATACAATCATGACAGTAAAGAATTGTACGACAAGTGAAGATGCATAGCCCAATAAATAGTATGCAAATATTTAAAAAATGGTTTTCTTTTTTTTTTTTGATTTTGGATGATTTTAGGGACAAAACTTCCCATTTCTCTGATTCTAATTCAGTACCAAGTGTGTTACAACAAGAACAAGTGTGTTTAACGAAAAACCCCTGGGGTTTGAGGCTGGAGATATCCTGTATTTTGGCAACTTCTTCCAGTCACTACATGGGCAGATTGTGATTTAAGAAATACGTACTGCCTCTCCTGACAAACATAACAGAAGGGTAATTAAATGAGGGAACAGCTTATGATAATGCTGCACTTCATGGCAACAAGTGAGCCATAACTGTTGACAAACATATACTGAAGACTACACATGGTATATATCATTTTACAAATTCTCTTTCTTGGCTTCAAGACATTGATTGGCTGTTAAAACAAGTGACGAATCTGCAGTCTAAAACCAGCTGTGATTTGACAAACTGATGGCACACAACACCCTCCTCAGCTTGATTCAAGCTGCAGTGGCTCAGTTCAAACAGCTGCAACTGCCCCCTGTAACGCTGGAAAACTGTCTCTCTGCCTTGGAAATCTTGGGTTTAAATGGGCTTTATAATCATAAAAGGAAGCCAGAAACTGGTTATCCCTCGTACATGTTTTATCTCTGAAGTTATCACTGATCATGTAAGTTTCTGGGAGATCTTATGTCTTTGAAATCCTCATTATAAACAGCAGGTGTACGGCCCAACTGTCTGACTGAGGCATTTAATGGTAGGATTCAGGGTAGGATTCTAGGTTAAAATACCATCTGAAATGGTCCTGATGTCTGTAGTTTCCCATGTTTAAAAAATAGTTAAGATTTGAAATAAATCCAATGTTTAGCCAGTCTTACTGGAACAGGGGACTCAGGTGGAGACTCTTCCGGGTCCTCTTGGTCTTCTAGGGGCTCTGTTTGCGTCTCTTCGTCTCCCTGCTCCTGGACTGGACTTGACTCAGAGGATGGTGATGTTTCCATTGTCTGCTCCTCTTCTGAGGTGCTCTCCTCACTCTCTGACTGAACCTCCACTGATTTGCTCTCCACAGGACTGATGGGTTCACTCTCTGGCTGTTGCTCTGGCTGTGGGTCACTCATGTTGGTGGGGTCTGTCGGACTGTCATCTGTGGGACTGTCGAGCTGAGCCGCCTTCAGAGCTGCTGACAACACCTGGACTTGAGCTGGGGGGGAATAAAAAAAGAGCTTCATCTCTATCTCAATATATTGCTAAAATGTTACAGATTATCTCACAAATTCCTGCCCCTTGAAACTCACCTTGCACATCAGGATCATCCATGTGAGGCTGCAAACAGTCCAAAACCTTCTGGATCTGGTCACTGGTAGCGTTTCCCGGACTGGGCTTTAAATCTGGACAACTTGTGTTGTGTTTCTCCTCTTCCTCTTCCTCCTTCTCTTTCTCTGTCACTTCTGTTGATGTTTGACAGCTAAGCATTTCGAGTTCCCCGCTGATGTCTGGTAAAGGCGATCTCCAGTAGTGGAAAGAGTTAAAGTTCTCGTCCATCTGCTCCGTTTCTTTTGTGTTCTTAGAGTTGTTTGTCGTTTTGGGGCTGGTGTTGCTGTTCGAAGTCGTGCGGCTGAAGCTGCTGTGTGTCTCTCTGGAAACTGAGGAAGCATGGTTGTCGTCATAGTTGTGCATATCGTCGTCTGACGTCGACACTTGCTCTGGGGAAGGTGTGGCGCGGCCGTCCTGATTAGGAGGCGTGTGGGTGATGGTTCTTTCTGTGTGGCAGCTGCTGATGTCAGAGCAGTTTAGAGAGTTCAAGGAGCAGTCACTGAAATGACAAATGTTAACATTTTAAACACAATAATTTTACAACTGATAGAAAACAAACCTAAAAACTTTTGAAATTGATTGTTTAGTTTTTTTTGAAGTGGCACTACTTAAAGAAATTGCCAAATAAATCAACTGGCTAACCTTAACTCTAAGGAGAGATAGCCTGGTACAGACGCTAGCCAATATACAGCTTTCATTGGTGCCACCAAAAGCCTCAGAATTACCTGACTTTTAGGGTAAATCTACACAAAAGTCTACGTTAGCTAAACTAGATACAACAGTAAGATTCCTTAAAGTGTTCCACTATTTTTGGACAAAGCCCCTGTGTTTGGAGCTATTTTATGAAACACTTACTTCAGTTAAACTGAACTAAAAATCAGCAATTTTGGCTTGAGGGACAATGACATGCCATTAGCCATGGTACAAGAGGATATTTTTTTAACTGGAGTACACGGTGGAAGAAATTTGGCAGATGGAGTCACAACATGCAGAGGGATGGAGAAACTGCTGTGGAAACCGAGGAGCAGTACAGATCTCAAGTTATCTGGTGGTGCAGATGAATGAACCATGAGCCCATGCTCATGAACCTGGAGGCCTATTGCTGCCACAACCGACACTCATTAAAACACTACTAAAATGGGCACTGCAAACACAATGTTCTGTCTTTGCTGAGGGGGGAATCCTGATGCAAGTATTCAAAACACCAAGCCAAAGTTGGCAAAGACCTGCCATGCTATGGAAATCTGTGCTGTGACCATTTGTTTTGACTGTTCTTACACATCAGCTAAATACTGGAGCGACCCATCTTCTAAATGATCAGGTGAGTCACATTTATATCAGTTCTTGCTCGAGTGACAGTTGACTGACCCTTCTGCAGCACTCTGACCTGAACAGCTGACGTGTGTAGTGCGTCGAGTGGAGGAAGGATATATAGTCCTTATGCTTCATTGTGAAATAGTTCCAAACACATGGGCTGTAAAGAGTCCTACTGTAGCGTCTGTCGAGCTAACATAGTCAATAGTGCCACTGAAAGTTTCAAAATTACCACACTTTTAGGGTAAAACTACACAAAAAACTGCTATATATCAACTAGCGTCCAAATCCAGCTATCTCCCTTAAGGGGTAGAGTTAGCCAGCAGCTTTACTGGCAATTATATTTACTAGTGCCATGGGCCTTAAGCAACCCCACCCAAACTATTCCTTTAAAATTAGTCAGAGCAAGTGAGGCAAAACATTTCATCACTTAAGAACGCTAAAAGTGCTTCAAGACAAGTAAAATGATTCATAAATAACATGTCAGTGCTTCAAGTGATTTGCAGACAAACCTTTCAAACAAGAAGCAAAAACTGGTCCGACCTGATCACACCCAGTCAACTGAGACAATGATGCAATACTTAAAACTCAGTCAGTGCCAACAAAATTTCAGAAGCTTACAGGTAAGATAAAAATTGTAGTTATTACTGCCACACATTCACTTAACTTATGAGGAAAAAAAGGAAAAAAAACTGCTTAAAACATATGATGCACACACTATAAGTTAAGCATTCCACATACATATGAAGCATACATTCCACATATGGTAAAAACATTTCTAAATAAAACTGTAGTTAAATCTCACCTGTCTAATGTACACCTGGGGACCTCTAACAGTGCTCCGTCCTCCCTGAAGTGAAGGCCTGTGCTGGAGGGATTGGCAAAGGTGGAGATGAAACGTCCCAGAGATTGAAAGGCAGCCTGTCGCACCTGAAAGTAAGACATGGTGAATTCTGTCAGTTTCATTGTCAACACAAAGAGCTATTTAGACTTTAAATTTAGAGAGGTCTGAGTCTGTATACGGATGGAAATATTCACACTGAGAGGCATTTCAGGAACACAGTATAACACACAATTGGACACAAATGCTCACACAAGTTCTGTTGCTATTATGTTGGAGTCTGCATTCATAGAATAAATAAAACATATTCATTGTCTTGCACATATACTGATGCCAAATTTACAACATTTGGATGCACAGGGATAACAGTACACTGTAAATAAATTCACACTTGATTGCAGAGACTTTGAGCCAAACAAACTAAACAATCTATATCTGCTTTCATGTGCTTTCAAATGCTACTTGTAATCTTGACTGATGAACATGTAAGTAATACTGCTGTTCCCCTTAACAAGCAATTGAGGAGGGCTATGGTGCAACTCCACCAAGAGCTCTGCTTCAGTACAGTATAGTTTGGTACAGTTTGGTATGGTCAAGCCTTGCTTGCATTTCCCGAGCCCACTGCACTCGTACTTGGTAGGCTGAGGTGTGCCAGCTCTACCTTAAAGGGTTATATAGGTACACTTGGTACTAAAGATTCACATCAGCACCAGTTCAACATCAGTATCAGCCAATATAGACCCTTTTCACAAACATCAGTCATTTGCAAATGAGTGTGGAGTTAACAGATATTAATTTCAGATGTTTATTTGTTGTGTCAGACTAATTGATGCTGACAACTGGCTCAAATAACTGCTGATTTAGAGAGAATTATTTTATAGGGCAGTAAAAATGACCCTTTGGACAAACTCTGATCTGCCTTTATGATCAAACAGGAGAGAAAATGTTGGCATTGTGGGAGAATTATGCCAAAATCTCTTAGACTGCACTTCTGGGAAACTGTGTGTCATATTACAATGAGATGTCATAATAGTCCTAAGGCAATAGGGAGACTCAGGATGGGGAGACATCTTTGCTTGAGCAGGGAGGCCATCAAGTCCTAAGGTGAGTGTGCCCTTTAACACCAAAAACACTTCTATTCCTCAAGTTTCAATCTCTACAGAGAAGTGTATCTGTACACTTTTCAATCACTTAGTGCAATATTTTGTTGAATTCTCTCTCTTTTTTTTTTTTATAATCTTCTTTCCACCCGTTTTGCCCCTCAACCTTTTCTGACACATAAATTAACATTTTTTTTCAGTTAACAGCAAAGATAACTCATATTTTGGGTCTTCAACTTCACATCCAAACATTCTGAACAAGGTTGGAATGTAGGTCTTAAGAGTTGAACATTTTTCTTACTAACAGCAGAAGACTGATGAGGCTCAAAGCTGAAAATCAGGAACATGATGATGATACAGCTGATTCTTTAACTAGGTAACAGCTGTTCTCTCTTCACCACAGGAAGTTACCAATAAATGTGCTTGTAATGTTATGCAAGCTGATAACCTTTTCTGTGTTCAAGTGTGTATGCGTGTTGCTATTTTACCCATCGAGACTGGTCACTGATGAGGCTGATGAAGAGCGGGGACAGTTTTGCTCGTCGCACCTCTGGAGAGGTTGAATTAGAGACCATCATAAAACACTCTGCACACGCTTTCCTGATTCCCCAAAGACTGTCTGAACACAAGTCGAAGAACTTGGGCATCTAGGATGCAAACAGAACAAAGTCAGAATAACTCTGAAAACACTGACCTTTAGAAGAGCAGCAGCATTTGAAACGTGAGGTGTGAGACCCATCGCAGTATTGATGGAGAGCAAAGTAGAACTTTTGTAAAGTTATACAACAGCACTTTAAACACAGAGCCGAAGGACATCAATGTGAAACTGAATGTTACGTAACAAATATGTGAATGGGAGTTCAGGCAGCGATCAGACCTGCTGACAGGTGTTAAAAAATAACTGTATAGATATGGCTATCTTCTGGCTGATGGTCTAGTTCGCTTTTTTGGTCACTTAAGAGTTTTCAAACAAGGCTGTTGCATAACCATTTCAAATGCCTCACAGTGCGCTTCATTGCATCAAAGAAAAACACATCATAAAGCTTCTCACCAGTAGTTTTTCTGTCGCTTCCTGACCCACAATAGAACAAAACTCTCCAAAGTTAGCTGCACAAACCTGAAATACACAAAACAAATACATCAATAAGCAAAGCAAAGTTAACTTTTGAATGACAACAACATACATAATTTTATGCATTTATGTTTTCTCAAATCAACTTCAAAATGTGTTAATATTGTATTTATTTAATTATGAATTAGTTTATTTGTAAGGGACAGATGAAGTATACATAGACAAACTGAAAAAAGTCATCCAATCTGTCATCTATCACAGTATTTGTAGCAATTGCTAATTTTGTGAGAATAAAACAAAAACAATAAGTCTAAAAGAGTAAAATTGGAGTAAAAAATACACAATTTAAAATTATAAAGGGACATTTCATAGAAACAAAACAACATAAAATCAATAATTACAATCTTGCCCCTGACCCTCGCGCTAAATTAGTTTAGAGAAAGGACAATAACAGGGCAACAAGAAGTGTAGTAACTGAAAACTGTCAGAATTCAGCATCTGCATTTTGACAATCAGCTTCTCCATTAAAGGCTGTAACTCTGAAACACATTACCAACAGAAATAAAACTAACTGACCACATCTGAAACCTTTTAGGATGGCAGCCAAGTGCTGGTTAAAAACAAAAAAAAAAACTATAATAACTTCTAGATTGTTTAGATTTTTACACTGCAAATTTATTATCGATATAATGTATTAATCAATAAATAAAAACAAAGCATTACTCCAGATTTAACTATGACATTTTAAAACAAGAACATGAATTAACCTATAATATCCAGACAAATAAAAACAGGTTGAAAAAGAGGAAAGACAGAGCTAGGGGCGGAAGTTATTCGTTATTCGTATGTGTGTGATTCATACTGTGGTTACTTAATCTCCTTTAGATAAATTACCTCATTTTCCTCTATGACTTTTATATCGTACCTCATCCTTACTTTAGTAACCTAGCAACATGTGCCATGTGTATCTGTGTGATGTCTTAAGGGTAATTTGCATCTCTCCTTGGCAGTATTTAGATGACCTTGTGGATTTCATTTACAATTGATTGAGTGTAGCCTTGTAAATATGACAGTACAGGAGTTTTCTCAACTGTTGAGCGGTGGGACTGAAAAATAGTGAAGTGCTTCAGGGGGGCAACAGTGTGTGTATATCACCATGAGTGCAGCATGAATAAAGAGCGAAGACATGCTGAAATATCAGGATTTGTGTTCAGTTTAGGATCTTAGTTTAGGAACAATTAACAGCTCAAGCCCCTCAAAGCTCAAGTCCAGCTCCTGTCTCTGCTTTCTGCCGATAAATTGAGGCTATGTCCACACATAAGCAGGTATTTTTGTAAACATAGGCTTTTCTTCTCTGTTTTCAAAAAATAATCATGGCCACACAAAAATGCAAAAACACACCAATGCACTGTTAGGCACTTTTTATTACCATTTTACAATGTCCAGGATATAGAACCTTTTATATTTTTATTGCCATTTTTTTTGTAATTTCTATGCAAAAGCAGTTTTATTCTCATATCAGTTCCACCGAAAAGTCAGGCTGGTGTCATGGTCTTACATGTGGCTAAATATTTCTTAGTTTATGTTTAACTTCAAAACTCATGTGATAATCTTGATCGACTCTTGTTGGTTTCAAACAACGGCTGTAACCATGACAACCACTGATGCAAACAGACACAGGTCACCTGCCCTGACTTTGGCAGGCATTTTTAAAAACATGCATTTTCGGTGAACTAAAACACTTATTTCATGTGGACAGAAGACCAAAACGCACAGAAAAGGCTGTGTTGTCAAAAACACCTGTCTGCACATGGACATGGACTCAAGTGATGAATGTTTGCCCTGAAGCTGGAGACAACTTTGACACTGCAGCAGAAAAATAAGCCTCATGTGCTTTCTGAAAGCAGTCTGGACTACGAAGGAGAGATTTTCAACACTTTAATTTTCTGTGTTTAGGACACATCAGTGTTATGTCAGCCTCCACTTATTATGCTATGTGTCATTTTCCTGGCACTCAGTGGTTGCTGGTTTGCAACTCTGAGCAAAGACCTTGAACTCAAGATGTGGCGAAGTTCACACCTCACACCACATTATTGTGCATCTGGCAAAATGATGCTATGATGATGTTTTCTGAGCACAGCAGGAAAACCAACCAATGAATCATAAACGATTATACTTACCTGCAACATTACACCCCTAAATTGGAGTTTCATCAGTGCCCATCTCTTGTCTAGTAGCTTTGACAAACAACTCGTTTTAAGCAATTCATCATATAATATGTCTAATTAGTCCTTGCAATAATATGTGAACTCTTTATGTGGACTTAATTTGTGAATTTGTAATCCTATTGTGCAGTTTTAGACATGCTGACTCTTTGATGACTCACTGAATTAAACCGGGATTTACATGTTTATCGACGTTGCTGCCCTGGCAACAACAGCAAAACCACAGATGAACTTCAAAGTTCAGCTTTAGAGGAAAAAGAGGATTACACAAAAGTAGAAAAAGTCATACAATTAGGAAAGAACTTAAAAAATATTCAGGGAATTAACATTCCTCTAGAAAACAGCAGTCTAGTGTGGGCTGAACTGATGTGCAAAACAGAGTTAAAGCCAACACAGAGTGTTATTGAAGACCCAGTTAGACTTAAGGTCAAATATGTGTTTGTGAATGCAGCCTGAAACTGATTATCTTGTAGATTTTTAAGACATTCCCAGCACTTTAGAGTTTCTTGAACTTAAGGGGAAGTGAAAATGGCATTACCTTGCGGACTTGAAAGAGCCTGACGTCGCTGCACAAGTCACAGAACCGTGGCAGCAGTAGATGCTCCACTGTGTCTTTGCTCAGCATGGTGACAACTTTACACATGATCTGTCACAGGAGAAATGTGAAAGAATAATGAGGAGGAGTGTGTCGAGCAGCTAAACCTGATTTGGATAGTTGAGTTAGAGAGTAGCCAACACTTAAAAATACACATAATAGTGCCGCAGTAGCATATAAATCATAATAACATTCAGCTGGTGTTGACAGTTCAGTAATTTGAAATTTATAACAGTTTAAATGATCTAAAAATACAATCACTGCTGGTATCAATCACACAAAAACAAAAGCATTTTTTTCAGAAGTCTGTTCACTGGATTAGATGAAGACACTGACAGACCACAGAAAAGCAACAAGAGAAACCTGCTATGTTTGTAGTTTAACCAGTTTGTTTTGTGTCGTGTGATTTCAAATAAAATTCAATTGAAGCCTTTTTACGCTACTGAAAATTCCATTTTATTGAGTCTCTTACCGCAACTGCCTCGATTTTGTAGTCATCGTCACTGCTGGGCTCTGTGAGTTCAAGCAGAACTGGACAAACTTTGGTCTCCATGTCAGCTTTAGAGATCAGACCCTGCTCCAACAGAACGAGCAGTGCTGCCTGGCTTGTCTTCCGTACCTTGAAAAGATAGAAAGATTAAAACATTAAACTGTAGCTCTACATCCTTGTTTCCCCTGAGGGAAATGGCTGACAAAATCAGAACAACCAAAAGACAAGGACTGTAGTGTTGTGATGATGTGCTTCTGTTCCTACCTGGTTATTTGGATCAGTGAGATATCTGACCACAATGGGCACCAGGTATCTTGAGAATGCAGCAGGGAAGTTGGGCCGGCTCTCATGTAAAAACATGGCAATGTTGGGGACCTGCTCCATCAGCTCAGCCCGTACTGTGGGCTCTGTGTAAACACAACCACACACAAGGTTACTTGTATTCACTAACAAAGTGCATGCAATAGGGCCTGTGTCCTCAGACTGTGCTTTTGACACTGGCAGCATCCACAATCTCAGTTTTAGAGCACTTCACGTCATGGTTCTCCATTAACAGGTTACAGAGGTGGACTCCTTCTTTCCTTGTTAGTGTCTGTAAGGGCTTTTAAAATGACCGTGTGTGCTAACATTTTCATATACTTAGTATCATCCAGAAAACATGACAAGACAGTGATATATTCCTGGCCTGACATTAGCAGAAGCTTTAGACATGAAATTCAAAGGCGAGTCAGATCAGTTTCTACTCCGCCATTATTGTTGAAAAAGCTAACATCAGACGTCCCACTCTCTTGATCATGATGGGTCAGAGGGGGGAAAATCAAATGGACCTGTGCTGATATGATCCAAAGTTTGACTATTTCAAACTAAGGGGGCTGTGAACGCAGCGACAAAAAAAAATTGACATAAAGTGAACAGATATAATGGATGCGGAAAATGCTCTGCTATGATTGATTTGTTTTGAAAATGAGTGCCGCCAGCCCAAAAACAGTGACTATGGACACATGCTCTTACACTGAAATAAGTGTTGTGTGCATGCAACCATGTTAGAAGTTATTTGCGTTTCTGAAGGAGGGAAAACTCACAACAAAAATGCAGTCGACAGGCAAAAATGTTCTCAGACATCGATATCTTAAATGAAAATGAAAAATGCATCTACCTCCATCTTCTGACATTCTTGCAACAGTCTCCATGACACTGATAAAGTCATTTTCATTGTCACTGAATTCTCGAAGCACATCAAGCAGGCCGCGAGCCACGATCTGCCTAGAAAGCAACAGAAGCCTCAAGTTAGTAGAATGCCTGCCAATACCTACAAGTGCTGAGAGCACACACACACACACACAAAACAAAAACACACAGCAATGACAGAGCTGTCAAGAAGATTACAAACAAGCACACATGTGCTTAGAAATGACAGGCGGGCTTGAACCCCGCGAGGCTGAGCATGAAAAGCATGAAGACAGGAGCTAAACATGTTTGTGTGGAGAGAACAGAGCAGGATCAGAGGGCATTGTTGGCCAGCTTTTACTGTTTATTATGAACTGCCACATCAGAAAACAGGTCATAAATCTCTGTAAAACACACTTAAACTTTAATGTGTCTCCAATTGGAAAAACTTTAAGGCTAAGACTAACAATGTCAAACAAATGCCATGTTCTGACAGACACCATCCTCCCCTGGCTCAGCATTAAGTCTTTTGGCATTCCTGCAGTACAGAGTTAAAGCAGGTATGCGATTAGTAAATACACAGGAATGCAGACATTAGCCAGATGACAATGAAAACACATCTTGGTAGCTTGAGATGGAAAATTGTGTTTGTGTAACACCCAAATCATCCTATGTGGAGATGGTATTATAGTGAAAGACAATGCTAGTAAAAATGAATTAAAAAAGTTATACAAAGTAATGCCTTTATTTCTTTGAGCCGATGGAAATTTAGAAAAGATTTCATTGCAATTGAACAGGAAGTACACATTTAAACATCAAAAAGTGAACTCTTCAAAGTTGTAGATAATAATTTGCTTGACTGCACAATAAGAAAAGATTTAAGTTTGTGCATTAGGGAAATTTCAGCTTAACATTTTTTTCTGTAATTTTTTAATTCTTTGAAAAGTAAAATCTATTTGAATACTTGGCTGCACTTTCCTTCCCTTTCTCTACAAGAAGTGAGACTTCTGTGTCATTTCCCAGATGTTTCCTCAATACGAAGTTACCCTTGGTTACAGATGTTTCCTTGTTTAAACCACAGGAGATGGAATATATTTTTTTAACAAAAATCACAAACATTGGTAGACATCAACCCTAACTGCGGATAAAATATTTTATAAATCACATCAAAATTTTAAATCCCCCTTTTTTTTCTACTGTTACAGATATTAACTTGCAAAATGCAAACAACCATTCATCTGCTTGGTAATCACATTACTTGATTTATAAAGTAGAAATGCATTATATCATTGGTATGGTGTCAGTATCTACAGATGTTTCAAAGGGACCCATCTGTATTGGTAGCTGTGGAAATTTCTATCAATATTTACTATCGACTTAATAGTTTATGTATCAGTTTGTGGCTTTCTGCTCATTAATTTTACTTTTAAAGAATACGCTTCATGGAAACAAAGCCAGTGAGTGATTACATTAGTGTCTGCAGCTCTTAAAAGGGTGGATGGTGCTTTATTTTACTGTTACTGTTCAAAAATACATCTGCATATGAAACTCTAACACAAAGAGCATACTTTCAGTTATTTCCATATATCAGTATCAGCTAAAATGTGTTTGGAAATATTGGCACATCAGAAATTTGTGAAAAAATGTAGTTTAACATGCAGATAATAGCTGCTCTGTAAAAAAAAACAAAAAACAAAATGAACTCCATAAAGATGTTTGCAAACCAGACGGACAGAAAGTAATCAGTGACTGAGATCAAGCATTATTTTAACTAAGAATGTTTTTAAAGTTTCAAACGCTTTAGACATTAGGAAATACTTTCCCTTTAAAAAAGCCGATTCAGAAACATTTCCATTAACTGGTAGCTTATCCCTTGTAGGAGCTTGCAGAAGCAGTTCAGAAGGCTTTCCATGCAGCAATAAAATACTCCAATCACTAAGGACGGCAATTTTATGATGTCTGCCTACAACCTAAGCACACAGCTCTTTTTATCTGTTTACTTTACACTGATTTGGTCCTCACAGTTGGGTACATGGAGCACCTCTTATAAAGCTTCTGTTTCTGTTTCTGTTTTGGTTTTTGTAAAGGTGTCTTAACATGTGCTGTATGGATGTGATTATGATATTTAGCTTTGCCTTTTTAGTCAAACCAAAGTTATATATATACCCATAACCTCAAGATTTTTTAGGCTTTTATGCCTTCCTAAAATAGTTCGAAGAAAGTGATAAATGACAAAGGACAGGAGCCCCAGGCCAAATTTGAACCCAGGCTGACCACTCCAAGGACAACCACCTTTGTGTCTGCACATGGGACTAACAGACACAACACAAAGCTACCTGAACACAAACTGTTATATATAATAAACAAAAACTGTTTTATTCTGATCTAGGGTCTAGATTTGATCACACTGTTATCAAATTTGACTGGAACGCATATATCTTTAAAAAATATTCCCAAAGGTCTAAAAAACCTCATGAAACACCCCACTGTCAATTTCCTTTGTAACCATTTGTATGATTTTGCACAAATGAAACTACAACATGGCTCCACTTACCTGTTAAAAACATTCTCACTGAAGGCATACTTCTCTAGCCTCCCGAGAGGAGTGAGGTTGTCCTGACCCGCATCGAGGAAGGCTGTGATGCGGATGCCGTCGCACTCTGAACCATAATCATCGAATCCAACTGCAGAATGGAAAAGAGATTGTTTTACAAGCACACAGACTGGAAACAACTAAAGACTGTCTACAAAAACAAAACAGTTGAATGAGCAAGGGCAAATTCACCACAGTAATCATTGTGCAATGTTGAGGACACTGTGAGACTGAAAATTTGTGAAAATAAGCAGTACATTTATTCTTAATGGTTTATTCCCATCACTTTTTCAGCCATAAATACACACTGACTTTGCAGTTGGATCTAAACACTGTTTCATCACCCTCGCTAATGCAGACAACAGGGACTGCTGCTCTATATAAATGCTAAGAATACCTTAGCGTAAAACCTTGAAATACTGATGACAGCTCTGAATTTCACATGAGCAAAAGAGGTTGCTGAGAAACTTGACACTTCTATAAACATAGTAAACATAGACTAACATATTTATGATGTTGTTGTTGATCCGCATATTGTTTTTTTTCCTACAAAGTAAGAACAACAAGGGTACTCACAATCATCCAAATCGTCATGGCCATCTTCAAAGTATAAAGATAGACCTGCAAGGGATAAGGCAGTTAGAGGGGAATCTGTTAACAAACATATCATCAACATACCATCCGTCCATGAAGGACCACTCCCCTTTCTAAATGAAAGGAGCTCTAGGTTGGCAGGTTTACAGGCCAACAATTTGCTAAGAAGAGACAAAGTCTGCTCTGATCAGACAATAAGTCACTATGGGGGTTCTGAGACGCTGAGTGTTAACATGATGTCACCGCTGTGGTGACACATGTTCGGAAGAAGTCACCACAAGCCAGAAATAAGAAGATCAATCTCACTACAATTTTTGTTTATAAACACATAAAGAGCCAATGAACATCTACAGCTGAATGTGCTGAATCCCAAAACATTCTTGTTTTTCCTTTAAGTCGGAATCAAATCAAATATAAAAGAACTACTCAAGTACAGTTCCTACTACACTGGGCTCTGAAATTTCAAATCTTGTCAGTCAATTATGACATATGACTATTACCTCCGCCAAGGTTATGCTTTTGCCGGCGTTGGTTTGTTTGTCTGTTTGTGTTCAAGATAACTTGAAAAGTTATGGACGGATTTGGATGAAATTTTCAGGAAATGTGTGGAATAGGATAAGGAAGAAATGATTAGATTTTGGGACTGATCCAGGTCACCATCCGGATCCAGGAATTTATTAAAGGATTCTTTAACACTGCCAGATAGGACCATTTTCGTAAAAGTGGACTGAAGCTGCTTGGTGCTCTGAGTGCTTTTCTAGTTTTCAACTTATTTTAATAATAAATAAATCCTGCAAACATTTAACAGAAATCTATTTTGCACCGATAGGCTGGCTACATTTTGGCACTTTGTTGTGACAACACTTGACTTTAAGTTATATATCTGATCTTTTTCAATAAAACACAGTCCGATGTAAGGTTTTCTCTTGAATTCCTATTAACCAATGAGTTGTATTTGTAGGGACTAGGAGATACGTACCATGTGTTCAGCTTGTTGTTTTGCCGGGTAGCTAGTATCTTAAGTAATCCCCATTATAGTTGGCTGAGCAATTAGGCCATACTGAGCTGAGAACATTGATGCTCCTTCATCATCATGCATCATACTTGCTTTTGAACATAAAAACACCCCCTACCCCGACACTTCACATTAAATGTTTATAAGTGTGTAGATAATACAACAGCAGCTGTCCCCCTAAACCGATGCTGGCAAAATTATCTCTCATTGTTTGGGTATGGCCACATATTTGTGCAATTTAGGCAGTGTGCAGGTCTTTTCATGCAGTTTTAGTATTAATAAACAAAACATGAGACAATATTAGGTTAAGTGAAGGATTTCTATATCCATTACTGTTATTCAGAGCAACAGTATATAACTTTTCCACCTTAGAATAGCAGTTTCACTTAATAGTACAACAACTGTTGACAGGGAGAATGGAGTCCATCCTATTTGTTTGTCTGTCTTTGTCCACTTCTGTCTTTTAGCCACAGACATTGTATGAAACAGTGCAAAGATGGGTAAAGTGGCTTCTTTTTAGCTAAGAGCTGGTGCATAAACTAGTGCTATAAAGCTGTACACGTTCTGCTGCCAAAGTCCTGTGGAACTGAAAGAAGGAGATCAGGCTCCCGTTTGACAGGTTTAATATTGTGGACCTGTACTTGAATCTAATATTTAAAGGTGTTAGAAGTCAAAGAAAGAAAATTATGACTATGAAGCGGCCAGTGTTACAATACGAAGCCTGTGCTTGTAGTATTTTACCATTTAGTCCGAACAATGGGCTTAGTTGGGATAAATTTAGAATCAAAACAACAGCAAAATCTTGATTCATAACTCCCTAAAGAATTAAAATAAACAGGTTACTGTGGCATGCAGAAGTAGCACCAATATACTCCACTGTCTGCTCAGTTTCAAGATCAGAATTACAATGCATATTATCCTAATCATGTTCAAGTACCAACACTTCTATACAGTCTGCAAACTCTGTGCAGTTTGCTCTTGTTTGTGTCTGAACGCGGAGATAGAAGGAAAGTATCTACCTCTCTGCTGCATTAACAGTGATTCGAATCCTGAACAGGGACCGTTCTGAAGGGAATTTGTCCCCAACAGGTTACCCAGAAATCTGATCAGCCACCCAGAGTCCTTATAAATGAATGAATGGCTATTTGTCTTTTCAACTCGTTACTAGCTGTGATGTAGGCTATTTCTTCGGCTCTACTGGTGTGTTGCGTTGATCTCAGAAGTCATATTGTCCGAGCTGCATATAAGATATGTCACTAGGAACACCCCCGACTGCGAAGTCAGACGTTCTTTAGGTACCGGACTTTACTTGTAAGTTGAACTGATTTTGCTGGGTAATGCTGTGTCCCATTTACCTCCTTAGAAGTGGGAATAATGTCACATCCTACTGCAACACGTTCCGGTTGCAAGCTGGTTAAGTCAGGGTTGCTGAACATCGTACAACTTTCCAGTAGTTTCAGCCAAAAGCAATGTTCCCAGTGACTCATAGAATCTTACTACTGAGATCAACTGGTAGGCACCATCATTCCTGCTTCCCACGACTGAGTTTCAAGATAAATGGAACTCACCATATTACTACACACATTTTAACCAAACTTAAAGGTAAAATTCTAAAAGGTTTATCAAAGTATCCTGGTCATACCAATATTAATCAATATGTAGCCTTTTGTTGAAAAAAATTTGATATCCCTGCTTTAAATGTGGGAAAGTTAAAAGTCAAGAGCTGTTAAACGGCATTTCATTTGCAGGCTCTGTTGTTCTTATTCATTCCTTTTCAATAGAACCTTTCTTGAAAATGTCAATGTTTATCTGTAGACCAAAAGGATTTAACCTCGAGACAAAGGGGAAACATTCAACGTGATCGTTCCTATCCACCACCTCAAGTGCCGTCCTATTAGTAGTAAGTCTAGCTGTTTGTAAAGGATATTTCCAGTATCGCCTCCTTTGTAGCTCAGTCCAATGCGAGGAACACTACCAGGACACTGAAAGGGGTTACACTGCAACACTTCGCGTGCTAATTTGAAGATAATGTGACATATAGATGCAGCAACAAGACCCCTTTCATGTTGTCAAAAGAAGATCCTCGAGAGGGGTCCTTGAGGGAGAAGCATGTGGTGGGACAGCTATAAGCCAGTGTTTACAGCTGGGCGAGCAAGGGAATGTGCATGAAATACTAAAAAAACAACCCCATAGCTAAAAGCCATGTCTAAAATGTGGTATTTAGAGTAAATATGTAAAAAGCGACTGGTGAAACAATGCCCTAAACGCCTTGTTGGCGAAGAACTACATCTCCCCTTTGTTATGGTATAAAAGAGGATTTGGTCAGCTTATGGTAGAAAATGACTTTAGCAACAAGGCTAACGTTAGCTAGGTCAACTCGCTAGCCTTTGCTATGGCAACAGCTCGATAATAAACGATTCATGTGGTATTATACAGAGCCCTACTTCTACAAGAAATAGTATTAAAAAACGCCATACCTATATTGGATATGCATACCTTTAAATGTAGCCCTAGGGTCACACATTTCGATACCCAGGAGTAGCTTTCGTAAGCTAGCTGGCTAGTAGAGCTAAGTTTGCTAACACAGCTCGTCCAGCCCTTTCGCTTGACTTGACTCGCCTTAGCGCACACTTCGTCTGGGAACACCGTGAATCCAATGCAGCAGGAGCTGCTGGTTCAAGTATTTCCACACTGAGGTGTCAAATACTCCCTCGTGTAAGCCAACAAATGGTTAGAGTAATGAAGAAATGAGTATTAAAAAAGTGCCATTACCTGCCATCTTGAGTCTCGGCTCGGCTCTGCGGGCTGCCGTCCCGTGTGGGCTGTCACCACCGCACAGCTGTCACTCAAACACGGCAGCAAACTACTTCCTGAAAGTACTTCCTGATGCTGGTGTGAGCCGGTTGATTATATAGCTAAAACCACGACCTTTAGCCGATAAGCGCGTCTCCCCTCAGCTGTGGTTCAAGCTCGACATACCTGAGCATAAAAACAGCCTGTGGGCTTTGTGTATGTGCAAACAAAAAAAAAGAGAGCCGGAAAAATCACGTGACTGCACGTCGTGTCCAAGATGGAGACCGAGCGATTTGGTGTCTTTGCCGTTAGCTAGCTAGCTGTTTACAAATTCCTCAATATGGGAACTTAGGCGGATTTTCAGACGTTTTAGCGCTGATAGAAAGATTGATGAAATATCCTGAGATGTGTATTAAGCCACGTTTTCTCACAATGAGGTAAAGTAATTTCTAAATAAAGACCACCTAAAGAAGATTTAACAGAAGAGGTAAGCAGGGGAGTAAACTGTCAATGGTCATCATCACAAACTCATTTTGAGAGAGAGGATCGATATGGCCCTGAGAGAGCTGAAGGTTTGTCTCCTGGGGGTAAGTGTGCATCGATTTTATTTTTCATTTAAGCATTTGTGTGGTGTTCACTGTACATCTAACTGTAGCTGTGGCACCAGATGAGCTTCTGCTCCTTCATCAGATTGTACCAAACTGAATATAACTATGTGTTTTCATCAGTGATATAATGTACAGAAAGGCACGATTAGCTCATGATTAACGTTTATGTCTATTATGAACACCAATATTTACATATTCTGAACACAGTATGGCAGCAACATTTAGCCAAAACCTTTTAATTAGCAGTATCAGGGGCTGGGATTTTTTTCTTCAATTAATATAAGCCATAAACTTGGTGTATATTAGTATTTTACACCCAGATTGGTTTTTCTCTTGTTTTATTTGTAGCAGATGAAATAAAAAAAAAATATATATATATAGACAACTTGAGGAGGAGTAAGAAAATGGAAAATCGACGCTGTAAAATGTTGCTACGTGACATAACACATTTTTGGTTGCCATTAAATTACAAAAAAATGCAGAAATTTTATATAAAACTGTCATTAAAATAGGGCTGGACAATGTAGTTTATAGGCTGATAGTGTAAACCGACTCATTTCTATTTTTGGGGGTAAAGTTCCAGTTACTTTAGTAAAGATATAGCTTGTGCTTGGCAATAAACGAGTTTTATCTCAAGTTCAGTTTTAGCTTCTCGTGGTGATCAGACTATAAAAGTCACATGCAATGTTGCATGTGTTTTTTTTTTATTTAGTTTACTCTTAAATTATGATGTTTTGGTCTTCGTTTTTGTTTAGTTTACTACTTGCTTTTAAAAGTGATAAGAAAGTGTTTTACTTCATTACATTCATGTAAAGAACAACTTGTTAGCTAAATAACTTCAGGTGTTCAATCATCGTGTTCTTCATGTCAACCAAAATAGTTATTTTTATATTTTATTTATTTACCCATAGTTGAGCTGCCAGAATGTCAAGCACATGTTCTTTGTCAAATCCACAAAGGGACAAATTTATCAACAGCTGGCTGCACAATTTTGACATGTGCAGAGAAGATCACATAAATAAACAACCTATCTGTGGAAATGAACTTCTTAAAATAGAATGAATAAAATCATAATTGGTCATTTTGACACTATTTAAAAAATGATCTTATAGTTGATTAAGCAAAATGATAATGCTTTTACTGTAAAAAAACAAAAAAAAAAGCTCTTTCAACATCACCTATAATGAACCTTTCTTTGTTCAAATCAGCATAAGCTATATTGGTGTAGATTTGATTTCCTTTCGCTGTATCATTATGTATAATATATGATATAGTATATATTAAGTAGCTGAAAAAGCTTAATTTATTTCCTGTCTACAAGCATCCTTACTTAAAAAAATAATAAAATACCCAGTTAACCATTGTTTACTAGGGAGTAAGGATTCAGGGATATAAACATATGACATAGGGATTGGCTTTTTACAGTCGTTAGGACATGGACATAGTCAGCATAATAGTTAAGTAGGCAACATTATAACTTTTATAGCTACAATTCCAAACTTTATGCATTTCAACAGTGCCTCTTAGACCAAAGTCAAGTTAATAATTCTCCTCCCTTTGCTCATTATATATTACATTAGAATCATATTCTTCACATCCTGGTCTTTGTTGACACATACTTAAAACAAACAATGTAAACATAACTCCATCTCCCTTGTTTATTTATCACAAAGTTCCAGATGTCCACAGGAAGCAGGAAGGAAGAAGCTGCCATGAAAAAGCAATAATGTCTGGGCCTGTTGCCAGAGAGTGTTTTTATAGTTGCGATTACATGTCTGGTAATAGATGCTGACTGTGTTTAGTGAGAATCCCCTTTATTTTGTCTGTGCAGGACACTGGAGTTGGAAAGTCCAGTATTGTTTGGAGATTTGTGGAGGACAGTTTTGACCCAAACATCAACCCAACCATCGGGTGAGTTCCTGCTGTCTCTCACGCGATGAGCAGTGTTACTTCTCTGTTTTAGTGGTGTGAGTTCGGGATTGGCAGGGACGTTACAGTGTAGTCAGTTGATTCATGTCTTTCCAAGCAGTGATTGAGCTTTTCCACTTAAGGCTGTCAATTTCAATAAATTAACAAGTAATGGTGAAATTCAGTTATTTTATTGAATCACTTAGCCGACTAGAAGTGCTCCCAGTCAAAAATGTGGAAAACTGTCCTATCTTGCACTAATAACAAATCCTTGAATCAAATCAAACAAATCCTGGATCCACATCTGAATTCGGATCACCGCCAAAATCTTATCACTTCTCCCCTGTGCCAAGACTAACCTTCCCTAAAAATGCATCAAAATAGGTTTTAAACTACTTTATCTTATAGTGTTAACAAATCTTTATAAAATTCCAGAATCTGCATCAGGATTTGATCACCACCAAAATCATTTCACATCTTCCATATACAATAAACAACTTTTAAGAAAGTCTTGATGGAATTAGATGTTCCTTCAAACTCTTTTTAAAGCTGTTTTGCTGGTTAAACAGCTTTAATGATGTTTGGAAGACTATTCCATATTTTCATACCAAAATACAAAATTGTGCATCATCTTGCATTGGCATTTGTGGGCAGAAGAGAAAAACAACCTCTTGAGGCATGCTTTTTGTTTTAATAGTGACCACCACCAGTGCAAAATTATTGACCAAAAAGAGCATTTGAAATTTGAAGAAAGGAAATGTTCCTAAATAAACAAAGCAAAGACATGCTAACTCTGTCTTTCACCAAAGACCAACCTAAAGTAACGTGTTCTTGTGTCACTGTTCAATGCCAGCCTCACAGCTCTATGCTGGATTAAAGCCCTTTTCACACATGCTGCTCTGATATTATCAGGATAATGTCCAGACAGCCTGGTCATTCACACTTGCTCCTCTCAGCAGGGAGTAGTACCTGTTGGATAGAAGAGAAGTGGTGGAGGGGGCCAAGGGGGTCACCGACAGGCAGTACACAATGTCATATAAGTCAGTGTTCATAATATGAGAGCCAGACGGACAATTCATATCACAATTTATATCCGTACTTCAGTGATACATGATCAAAAGCGTATCAGTAACATAAAGAGTTGAGAGGAGCACTGAAGCACACAGAAGTGAAAATAGAAGCCACGTCACTATGAGCATGATGATTACACCAGAGAGAGAAAGCTTCCTAGTTTCATCTCTGTATCTAACAGCAGCTCCTTGGATGCATGAGAGACCCGTGGTGATTGTTTTGGAGCAGATGAACCTCTGCAGACAGACAGAACTTCATCAGAACTTTGCTGATGTGCCGTAAAAACAACACTTCCAGTGTCCAGACCCACATTTGAGTTTGTGCTATCCCTTGCAATCAGACAAAATTCAGCGGTTGTTTTTATTCAGTCCTGTCAAGTCTCTCTTTTCCTGGTTTGTGCAGATTTGCACAGTATAATGTCATCAGCCCTCCCCACTCGCCTCAGTGAATTACTCTGATGCAGCATTCAGACATGAGCCTACTGGGACTTTACACAGATAAAATATTAGAGGGGTGCGAGGAATAATAAGGACAAGGATAATTTCAGGAATGGGGTTTAACTGTAATTTCTGTGGGCAACTGGAGAAATTTTTATGACTGCTGCCTTGGCCTGGTTACTTTATAGCAGATTTTTTTTACTCTCAAAAGGATTAATGGTAAAATAAAGGTAAAATAATTGATAATTAAAAAAAAAAACCAGCATATACTAGTGTCCTGCATCTAAAACATACCTTTAATTTTTAAATTTATTTATTTTGACAGAGGACAGTTCACATTAATGAACATTGACTTTTAGATGTGCCAGATTTCAGCCATAGGCTAATTCCCATCCGTAGTCCTCTGCAGGTTGGTGCAATGCATTTGTACAAGTTTGTACAATCTTAAAATAAATGTAGTACTTAAAACAACAGAAACAGGCAGTAGCAAGATGGCAGGTACACAGAACAACATGAACACGATTTTACAGAACACTCATACAGCAGTGGAGAAGGTGTGCTAAAGGCAAAGATAGCAAAAAGACCATCAGAGTTAAAGCACATAGGTTGTTAAATGTGCAAGATACAGAGTGTTACAGTGCTTAAGTGCTGATATATTGCACATTATCGTAAAAGTGCTCATTTAGAATTGCACACTTGCCTGCGCTGGTTATATTTTACACATGTTCCGCATAAAAAGACCTGTTTATGCACAGTGTCGCACTTGGTTAGCATACATAGATGCAGTTAGGTATCCAGTAGTTTACTTAAGTTTCATACAGATGTTTTTATGTACGCACATTATAGATAGATGTTAATAAATGGTCACAGATCTGGTTTGTCCTGAGCCACACCCTCAGATGACCCTTAAAAGTTGCAGAGCAGGAGCATCTCTGACTGATGGTGGTATACTGTTCCAGTACCTCTGAACGACAGAACATTTTGACCAAAGCTGGTTCGTCTGAGGGAACCTCACAGTCATCACATAAAGGGGCTCCTGTGATTCAGCTTGAAGAGCCTGTGGTATCTTTCTGTTTAATAAAATCACTCAGTGGAGGAGGTGCAAGCCCACCAGAACTTTAAACAATGTATAGCCAACTTCAAATATTTGGAAGTCGTCAAAGCTTATCATATCGTACTTTGAAAGGATGTTACAATGGTGATGTTTTTTTCAACAGGTGTGAGAGTTGTTGCTCCTGTAAGTGACCAGGCAGTTATCCAGTGATCAGTGTGAGAGAGGATCATTGAATGTAGGAACGTTGTTGCAGCAGTTGCAGTCAGAGAATTCTGTTTAAAATCGCACAGATTAAATAAATATAGGAAACTTTTTGGATGTGGCTCTTAATTAATTAATCAATTATGTGCTTAGCTTATTAAATTTAGCATTATTGTTTGTTTTGAGCTTCAAAATAGTGTCTTCAATAAAAACCATGACCTTAATCATTTGTTGATCAGTGGTCCCAAAATGACACAGTACTCCAAATTTCATTTGTATTTCTATGGAACTAATGAACTTTAAGTTTTTAATGGCTTTTTATGATTTATTTAGTGTTTTGGCTGTGACTGTACTTAAAGAAATTGCACTTGGACTTAAGAGGGATTCTTAATCC
Source organism: Cetoscarus ocellatus (assembly GCA_037902135.1). Lineage (NCBI taxonomy): Eukaryota > Metazoa > Chordata > Actinopteri > Labriformes > Labridae > Cetoscarus > Cetoscarus ocellatus. Next base: position 699,945 of record JBAMNC010000550.1, read on the forward strand.
AAAATACCACAAATGCACCTGGCATCCAATACCTTTTTTCCACAACTGTATTTGCTTACTTAATTAAACAAAATGAACAAATATATGTTTTCTAAGAATGAACTATTGTAACAATCAAATTCTAAGCTAATAGGCAAATATTTCCTACATGAAGCAAGCAAAACATTGAATAAAGGCTGATTTAAACTATTTTTCAGTGTAATTAATGTAATTTTTAATGTTTTCTCTGAAGTATTTTAATCGAGAGGTGTTTTTTTGATTAGCATAAATACAATGAATGATGATGATACAGGAATTTCTAAAGGAACAAGGCACCAGTTACAGTGCTACTTTCCTGCAAAGAATTAAATATGTTTCAGATTCAGATTCAGATTCAGACATCTTTATTAATCCCCGAAGGGCAATTCCGTTTTTTAATAACCAAAGACTATTAATGAAATATGTAGATTTCTTTTATTTTTCCATGGCAAATTATGTCTTTTTTTCTTCAAATCTTTTGATATTTGAAATGAACTTGTAGACACAAGGCACAAGGCAAAAAATAAACTGAATTGAAAAAGCATTTCAAGCAATGACACTCAAAAAAATACAAAATATAAATGTGTTCTAAGTGAAGGCAACAAATAGAAAAAGAATAAAAGTTTCTTGTGTTTGTTAAAAGTTAAATCCAAAAGCAGATTAACTGTAACAAATCAGACACATATTTGTTAAAGGATCATTTTTATTCTGACAATAATATGAGTGACATGGATTTGTCTCAATGATTTATTTAACCAAATTTTGATGAAAAAAAATGTATCATAGAGTTTTAAATGGTATTGATCAACTGACTAGTCAATTACTTTTCCGTACAGCTGAAAAAAGAAGTCTGGCTACTTGGAGAATACTTGCAGACAGACTGTACTAACAACCAGACAATTTATTCTATGACCTTTGCTGCATAATATTCACCTACAAAATGTCACTGAATTTTTATAACTACAACAGAATCTAATCCTTAAGATTATATCAAAACAAAATGTTCCTTATGTCAGCCTGAAACAAACTTGATGGAATCAGCTTCAGTCAAATCAATGCAATTCTTCATCTATGTTTTTATCTTGGGACTTTGTTTACTAAAGCTGGTGCAGATGATACAGTGTCACAAAACAGTTAAGAATCCTAAAATATTTTACTGTCTTAAATTTTGAAGTCAAATTTTATAAATCCACCACCCTTAATCGCAGTATTGTAAAGAGGAATCCTCTTAATATGTTACAGAATGTAATGTCTAAGGTCTGTTTGTCTTCACCAGGGCTTCCTTCATGACCAAAACAGTCCAGTACCAGAACGAGCTGCACAAGTTTCTGATCTGGGACACAGCAGGACAGGAGCGGGTGAGTAATACCCACAGAGGTTTTTTTGGCCGTGATCATGGTGCTTAAATAGACTGTAAATCTGAGTGTTTAAGGTCTGAACAGCCAAACCACAACAGCACACACTATTGATACTGTAATCAATCACCTTGGCCAGGCTGGTCTGAAAACCTTCTGATCCTCAACACGTGGGTTTAAAGGAAGTGAGAAAGTCGCACATGTCCTCACACCACTCCCTGAGTCAGAGAGAACAGTGCAGTTACTTCTTTCCTCTGATAGGGGGCGACATTTACCTTTCTATTGGAGAAATTCTGCCCCTGTTCAGTGCTCCAGACTGAGGAACCCTAATTAATGAGACATAAGGGGAGTATTAATGATTTTTGATATTTTGCATTCCTTGGGTTGAATTTAGGTGAAACATCTTCTTTGTCTGTCATTATTTCCTTTGTCATGTTTTATCTTTCCCCCACAGCTCTCTACCGCCTGACTTCTGCTTCCTCTTGTGTTTGTTTATTCTTGATAAAGATAAAAGAGTGTCGTTACTGTCCAATTTCTCAGACATCAGAAATGTATAATAACTGATGTCCCTTTTCATTGGGCTTTATTGTTATTCTATTTTACAAAAAATACCTTTATTCTGTGACTTTAACAAGAGAGTCTCCACCATGACAGCAGCAAATAGTTTCATATTAAAAAGGGAGACGAAATTAAAAGAGCTGAAGTTACAGAGATTTAAACTGAATCAGCAGCATTTGTGCAATAATAATATCTGCATATTTTCCCAGTGTATACATAAGTAAGAAATGGCTGTCAAAATACCAGAAGATGATATCAACTCTGATATGATTAATATTTAGGCTGAACACTATATAATTTTAACATCGCAGCCGCAATGTGTGCATGTGCAATAATCACATCACAGGATGAGAAATGCAGTTACATCAATAAGAGTACACTGTGTTATTGTTTGTGCGTTGTTTGATGGATTTGAAAGACAATTTTCTTGTTTCTTTTCTATCTAAAATCCATCAGTGTGCTTATCCAAAGAATGGACCATGGTGTCTGCAGAGTTGCTGTGCTACCTTCACATTAGGGCTGGGCAATATATCGATTAAATCGAGTAATTCAAATCATTTTCTGCAGAAGATTTAAAAATTAAAAATGAAGATTTTTTTTCTTGACTTACTCCAATTGTAAAGTGTTGCAATGTTTGAAAGTATAAATAGTGAAAATATCAGTTTTCATGACGGTAGGCCCTGTCAGGTTTTGCACAAGCACTATTATAGGCTGCCTATGTTTGAACTACATTATTGATACACACTTTAACTTTAAGAGGGAGATTCTGTTTGGTTGGGGAATATATTTTGAAAACATAAAGGCAAAACTTGATTCATGCCATCTTTGTTTCACTAGGAGTTTTTTTAGAGGGAAAAAATAGATTAAAATCATAAATCAAGTGTTGTGGAAAAAAATCTGGGATTTTATTTTTAGGCCATATCGCCCAACCCTGCTGCACATAAAAGGTATAAGCTACAGATGATGCATGTCAAAGAGGGTGACACTGCTAAACGGCCGTTTCATTCTGGTTTATTTGCTTTGTTTAAATGATAATAATTAATAATAATAACAAATACTGTTTCAATGAACATTTTAACAGATGTTACCTCATTACAGACCTTTAGTCTTTAAATGCAGCTTTTACAACAACACTTAGCACAACATGGTGAGCTTTTTTAAAGTAAAAAACTTGTCTGCCTATGGAGAGTTTACTTTAAAACCATGGAAAGAGTGGTTAATGATGCGTACTTCAAGGAACTTAGTTACAAGTCTTGGGTTTATTTGTAAAGTCAATGAAGATACATGTATATGCTGTTGCTGTCAGAGAGCTGCAGTGCATGCAGTGGAAGAAAAAGGGTGTTAGAACATGGGGTTAAAGATCTGATTTTAAATTGCTGGTTCAACTCCACAGTCCAGGCCTTTCTGTATTGAGTTTGCCTGTTATCCCTATGGATGTGTGGGATTTCTCTGGGTTTACTCCCAACAGACCTAAAACATGTTTGCTTGGTGAACTGGTGACTTTAACTTGCTCTTTGGTGTCAGTGTGCATGCATGGTTGGGTTGTCGGGTTCTCACTGTTGGCCCAGTGATTGGCAGGCGACAAGTCTAGGGTGGACCTGCCAATCACAGGTCAGTAATGGTGCTACAGCTTGGGTCAGCTGGAGTGGGCAGTATAGATAATGGATTGATACAGAATAAAATAACTGTGATATGATTTTTGCCACAATTGAGTAAAATATCTTGAAAATGACATGTTTACGGAGAGATGCCTGGTAAAAGTGGCTTTTATTAGATTTAAATTGTTTATTTTGTTAAGAAATTGGTCAAATACACAGGCAAAGATTTGCGATTTCGCAGTGCACTTTAAGATTAGATAAGAGAGAGGGCAGTTTTTGGTATAAGTAAGTATAATTTACCAACTACAAGTCAAGACATCTGTGCTCAAAGGAACTACTTTCTCCTCTGACTCACTCCCTCTCTGTTGCACATTTCCCTGCATTGACTCTTCCTTTTTCTCAGCATGCCCTTCTCCTTTTCTCCCGTACAATCCCCTGCTGTTGTAGCGCCTTATCCCTGCTGCTGTCCTCTCCAGAGAGGTGAGATAAGATGCTGTTCGCCTTTTATCCTCCTTTTACCCTCGGGGCCTTTGGCTTCTTGGAGAACCTTGAGGGGGACATCAATGCAGGCCTCGTTTAAGATAAGACCAGAGGATGAAACCCGAGCCGCCTCAGCTCGCTGGCGTGTGCTGCCTGCTTCTGTGTCTTATCTGCAAGACAGTGCAACTCCACGTCAGGCTTTGCTCCTTTCTCTCTTTTCTATTGTGTTTCCTCATGTGGACTATTTTCTTTCAGTTCTTTTTTTGGCAACAATCATGTCTTCTGTCAGTGCTTTGTGCGCTTTTTCATCTTCTCCACGATTTTGTTTTCCCAAATCCACTTTTTGTCTTTCCCAAGTGGCCTCCAAAGAGGTTCCCATCAGAACTGGAAAAAGTATGTAGAGAGATTACTTGCATAGGTTTTGTTCTGTGCTAGTTTGAGGCTGTCCAAAGTGTGTTTTTCTATGTGAAGTTTTGGCTTATCAAAACTGCTAATTTGAGACAAGGGGATAAACAGGCAGCCAGTGCACACTTAAGGAGAGACTAGTGTAAAAAGGAAGCTCTGTAATTTATGTCTCAAGAGCAGATTAGACCTTGTGGGAATAGCTTAGCCCAGCTGTGAACAGCCAAGAGCTGGGCATAATATTATTATTGTTTAAAATTTATTCATAGAATTAAGAAACTAGAAAAGCACTCAGTTACGGCAGTGGCTTTTCCACAACCCCTGTAAAAGGTACAATTCTGGATCACCATACCTTCCGATTGGACAGCCAAGTCTCTGCTCATTTCTCCATGTGGAGAGCTCCTCTGCCTATGTGAAGTCACATAGGCTTGAAAAACGTTGACATCAGTTTGCAAATAAACTACATTTCCCATAAAGACGTAAAGGAGGCAAAACCCTCCCAGCAACCAAGGAGAAATTAATGGGATTTCCCATTATAAACTACAGTGTTTTTTTGTGACATCACTCTGGATCGGATCCACATGAAATTTACCTTGATGATAGAGACACATTATATATATTATCCTGTAAATTTTGAAGCAAATCCGTTAAGTGATTTACTGTACTGGACACTCTTTATATTTTATTGATTGATCATGTATTTTATTATTACAATAAGGAACACATTGCGCAGGCCTAGTAAGACACTATTGTTCATATCAATATACTTAATATTTTGTCGATTAAAGCTGGCAGGTCTAATACTCTGTAAAAAATTGTCACTGACAGTAAAATTCCTAAAAACATGATAATTGAAAAGTTTAGTCTGGGGGGGCGGGGGGGGCATTTTTCAAAATGTTAAAGTATTTTGAGCTTTTGTGACTACATCAGCAAAAGCAAAGTCCTAAACACTGAATATCTGCGCAGTCTTTCATCCTTGCCCCTTTCCTGGTCAACCTTTGGGTTTCCTCAGCACCCTCTGCACTCGTTTCTGCCGTCTGCAAGAAGCACCACTGAACTTTGCTCTGCTCAGAATATTTGCAGAGTCTTTATTCAATTCAATCTGCTGCCAGCACACGTCAAGCTTGACTAACCCAAACAGGATATCGGGGCACACTCACATCAGAAGTGCTCTGACAACCTCTGTCATGGCTAGGGATGGGAATCCAAAACCAATTCCAGTTGAAACTGGATAACACCTCCCTCGAGTAATCAATATCATTAATGTCTTTACTTATCAATTACCTTATCAACTCGACTTTGTTCTGCATGCCTTGTAAGTCAAAGACATCAGGCTCTTATCAGAGGCTGTCAGCAGATTACAAGTTTAGGATCAGATTACACAGAAGTAAAACATTTTGGCAGACAGGAGCAGAGGAGGTCATAATTGTGTCTTATTTGCAACTTACTGCACAACTTCCAGTAAGTGGAAACATCACTGAAAACCTATGTAGGCCAACTTTTGCCCAAACAGAAAATCATAAGGAATCAATAAGGGAATTGTTAAGGAACCAGATAGATAAGCAGAATCGTTAATGTCATTGGGATCAATAAAATCTTATCAATTCCCATCCCTTGCTATGGCATTTCTAGCATTGTAAGAAGTGTTATCAAAAATTTGTTTTACTGCACAATTTATTTTATTTTATTAGAATTCCTGGATCAGCATCCGGATTTGGATCATCTCCAAAATCAAATCACGTCTTACTTGTGTTTGACCCTGGTTCAGTTCCCTGACACACATGAATGATACGTGCTTGAGCACTGTACGCTTGCTCATTCAATAGCACTAGCACAAGCACAGGCATGCGATGTGATCACCAAGCGACAGATCTTCACAACAATAACTTGAAAAAATGCAGGAGTACCTGGTTAGCTCTAGAAAGCAGAAAGCTACAAGTCCTCTCATCTCAACAGCTGCAACAGTTTTACCTAATTTTCTCTGAAGTCAAAAGAGTCACAGTGTCCTTTCTGTGCACACCTAATAAATGCAGCATATAAGGCTTTTGGACAATTCAGTGACATCATTACTGAAGAAACCTTTGACCTTAATGTAAGAAGTTGCTACCAGGATTTTGTCCGACAGCATGTGTAGAAGGTGTTTGTCTGAAATTTCAAATGATTGAATTTAAAGACTAAATATGGAGGGTATAGGACTTTATTTGTAGCTGTTGTATCTAACTGGTTTTGATATGGTTTGATTTTACTAGAATCATATCAAGGTTCATAATTCTGGTATTGTGATTACCATCATTGTTTCAATATAGACAAAATAGTGAAATGTGTCACACATTGCTATTCAACAAAAAAAAGTGATAAAAAGGTGTTTTCGTTGTCCACCTTACGACAAATCATCAAGCCTTTTTTTCCCCTTTACTGTCTCTAATAGGAAATAGACATGACAAAACTATTACTAAAATCTCCTTTAGCATTAGGAGGGTTTCTATCATTATGCACCCAGTCTGTGGTTTCAGTAATTAATCCTCACTCACAGGGCATCACTGTGGCTGTTTTCTGGGCTGCTGTGTGGCCAGACGTCTGGCCTCACTGTGATTGCTCTTTGGGTTAAAGTAGCGACAGACCACACAGCACTGTTGGTGGTTCAAATCTAGCCATGAAACAGACAGCGCTCTCCACAGAGACTCTGCCAAAGCTGGATTCCAGTTGGTAGAGTTTGGGGCCAGTAACAACTGTAATTATGAGGAATGTGTGCTTTCCTGAGGTAACACTGTCACTCCAAGACGGATAGTTTATTCCATCATTTTGAGAAGGAAAATAGAATTGGCGGGAAGGCCTGGGTTATTCCCAGTGAAGGTCGTTTTCAGTCACGGGTTGTTTCAATTTAGATAAATATCATTAGTTAGTACATGACATGCTTTTATTAGTGCGTTAAAAAGACCCAGAACAGCTTATATTTTAGAAGAAGACACATGAAGAGGTAAGACGTTTGAGAGGGTGAATAATCCTGACTCATTTCTCAAATATATGGTCCATTTGTCTTGTTTTTTTAACTGTTACAAATGCGAACCATTGGGAGCCATTACTTTTGAACTGAATGAAGTTCAAGGGGTTGTCACCATTTTTTTCCTGACAAACCAGTGAGATTCATGGATGTAGACGTATTAGGTGTTGTTATGAATGACCCATTTTTAACCAAGATTAATCATGAGGAACGAAGGAGGTGTCGAAGCATTTAATTGAATTAGTTTGAACAAAGTTCTTGTTATTTAGTGCATGACATCCCTGTGATCTCCCTACCCATATTTCCCGTCTTTCTTTTTTTGTTTGGTGTTTGGGCTAATATATTTAACAGTGGATGGAGTCAGGACTTGGGAGATAGCATAGGGAATGACACATGAGGAAGGAGCCACAGGTCAAACTAAACACAGACCACACACTATGAGGACAACAACCTCCGTACACAGAGCACACAGACATACCCACAAGGCTTTAGGCACCCCTGTCAAGTCAGACAGATATAACCACTTGTCCAGTTGTTTTCAACATTTTTTCCCCAAGGCTATTCCTAAAATCAAGCGCAATCTATTGGCACACCATTTTCTAGTTCATGCAAAATAGGGTCTTAAACACATGCTTGTTTCTTGTGATTGTTCATAAAAAGTAAAACATTTGTGCCTGGAAAACGTGAAAAATTACAAAACAGTCACAAAAGTATGATGTGCAAGGTTAAATAAAGTCTGCTTTGCTAGTTGATACTAACCCAAACTTCTGGAGGAAATAAATCTGATTTTCATTCCTGTGATCACCAAATTTATCATAATTTTTCCTGAAGAGCTCTTAAAGAGCTCTCAGTTTGTGTGAGTGTCCTTCATTAAATTGTTGGAATATTTCTGTCTGAGTCAAAGTTCAGAAATAGAGAGGGAGTCATACAATGTCACGATGCTGGCACTGCTAAAACCATTTTTTATTCAGATAAAACCAGCGCAGACAAACTGTAGAAGTTATGTTTTAGTGAGTACTGGAAAGAATTCACCAGGAAATACCAAAACCTGGCAACAAGTGAACACGCTCAGCCTCTCAGGCAGCTCCATTTAGATTTGCACATGTTGTTTCAATTACGCTCGGCTTGGTGATCCACTGGGTTAAGATCAAATGTTCTTTCATAAATATCAAAACGTTAACAGCTTTGACACATTCTGCTCATCTTTCTCCTGATAATTTACACAAGTATGAGATCTGGGTGGAAAGATTCACCATACTCATCCTTTAAATAAACCCTCTCGGGGTCTTTGGTGTTGTAAAATTTTGTTTGGGTGTCTTTTTCTTATTTCCTTCCCCTTTTTTGAGTTTGTTTCAGTCAACACTTTTGAATCAGTCTAACAAAACTCACAGTTATGTAATCACAGTGTGACTATGTAATGGATTAGCTTTATCCGTCTAAGCTTTCACACTGTTCCTTTATCCGTGCTGTGAGGAAAGTATGACAGCAATTCACAGTGCTCGCAGTTCACAGTGTTTACACTTCCTTTTGGCGACTGAAAATTCTAAAGAAAACCAAAGTAAGACGTCTGCTTAGAGTCTCATAGTTGATTGTAAATTCATTTTTTCTTCCCTTTTCACATTTTTTGTTTTAACCTCTATTGGCGTTTTCTGTTTTGCATGGTGTCAAGGCTATATGAAACACCATCAGGTCAGTGGATTAGCCAACATGGTTTGGATGAGCACAAAAGCCGTTCTGGAGCTTTGAAAGATTCAAGCTTCATCCTTGTCCCACTCACCATTGTTCACCTCTTCTGTCTTCCCACAGTTTCGTGCTCTGGCACCAATGTACTACAGAGGTTCAGCTGCAGCCATCATTGTTTATGACATCACAAAAGAGGTACTATTTACTTTTCAGTCCTTACAACATGTAATCCACTTAGTACTCACTCCGATTTTTCATTGTTTTGATTCATGTTTTTCCACAATTTTAAATGAAGTTGTGTTGAAAATTTTTTTATAATCTTTAAGAACAAAGGTATTTGCATTCTTACCTTTCTCATTTATGTATATTAAGGGAATATAACACAACAACGTTAGATAGAATAGGGCACTAAATCAATTCTTTAGAGGACATTGGATTTCAATAGCTACTGACATTCAACATTACATTTTAGTCACCACATCTAGAAATCAAAGCATGGCCACTGTCGTGCCAAGACCTTGCATCTCCAAAATTGCTACTTTTTAGGAAATAAAAAAAAAACGTCAGTATTACTGAATGACTTAATAGTTTATTAACTTTATTGGAAATTGATTTTTAGTCTCTTAAATGGTTGGAAATGTATAAATCCCTCTCACCAATGTGGAAGATGACCAATGAGACTGAAAAAAATGCAAATAATCACAGTGACAATATAATGTTTAACAATAGAAACAAGACCATAAATAAAGAAAAAACAAGAAAAGAATCAAAAGAAAACAACAGCACGTGAAATTAGCAGTTATAAGTAGTCATCATCTCTACATGACATGCTCTGTATTATCTCTGTATATGTTTAGTATAGATAGGATAAAGAAGAGCAACCATCTTTATGTACATTTACATCAACTCCAGCTGAGATTTAGATATGTACATAAATATAAACGTGTGATATTATATGTAGAAATAAAAATGCAGGATTTGCCTCATATAGACAATTCTGCTACCCAGGTGTTTTCTCAGCCCCATGTATATTTTATTAATATTTCTTTCCTAAATAATCCTAATGTTATCACCATCCATTCAAGAGATGGAGACCAGTACTTCCTTACGCATAAGCTGCAGCTCATTGTCACATGTTAAACTAAAGCTCCTTATGCCGTTGTTTGAACATTTTTTTTTTTTTAGCCGCTGCTTGTGCAGATTTTGTCCTTCGCTCCAGTACTGAAGAAATATTGTCAAGGTACCTTACCTTTTGATAATTATCCTCCACAATTGCAGTTAACTCGTTGAGATGACAAAAAAATTGAGTAAAGCGTTATAATCCTTTATTGTCAATCAACTGTCTTTATAAAATGCACTGCTGATGAATACAGCAGAATCACACAAAAAGTAAACCAATGAAATGAAGCAGAGGGAAACAACCCAACCCCAATTTACTATCTTAACGTAGGGTTTAATGATATATTATAAGGTTTATTATAAAAAAATAACAACCCATATAAACTTTTCAAATTCACCGTATGTCTATATATTGGATGCAAAAAAGAAAATAACCAAACATTTGCTAGAAATAGAGAGGCGCTTTGTCTATATATCTAAAATCTTTCTTGTAATTACAAATGTTTGTTATTTAAAACACAATGTAAACATTAAAAAACACAGCACATTTAGGAGAATAATAAATATTTAAAGAAAATACATTCTTGGAAATAGAATTAAAACACAATGAACCCTGCTTACAATGGGGCTAAATCAAAGGCGAGCACCAGATATTGTAGAAAAAAAGCCAATTAGTATTGCTTTGCACAAAGACTGACACAGTTTTAAAAGATCAGGCACTGCTGTGCCCCTTATTGTAAAAATATTCTGAAGCTTACAGATTATATCCCTACTGTATATGTTGTTTATCCAGTTTGTATATTTAAAACAAAACAGCATCTGTTAGGAACAATTGATACCCAACTTAGTGGAGTCTTAAGAGGTTTTGATAACATCTTAATAGGGATGAGAGTTGATAAGATTTTAATGTTACCAGTGCCATTATTAAATCTGCTTATCAGTCCAATTCTCCTAAAACTCCTTGTGTTTTTTTTTTTATTGAATAAAGTAAGCCTTCTTAGGTTTTCTGTGTGACATTAAACACATTACACTCCTCATATTAAAGTTGACGAACGTTACGGCACGTTGTTGCTGTTTCCACCTTTGGTTAAAATCACAGACATTGCATGTGAGCTATCTGTGTTATTCTGTGTAAAATTTAGCCTCCCTCAAGACCACCTCTTTGTCCTATCAACCATGACGACCTCCTCAACTCCTTTGTTGTCGTTTGTGCTGACTGCCTTGAGTGGGAGCATGCTTTTATGTTTTGTAAGGCACTTTTAACTAAGTGGAAGGAACTGATAAGATGATGATAAGGTAAATATACAAATTATATCGACCCCAAATTCCTTTTAGAACTGATTCATAACTTGAACCAGCTCCCTGCCTCGATGAAGTCTGTTTTTATTGATAAGATTTTGCACAGGTTTAACAAACATGTTTTAATGTATTCGCTAATCATGTTTGTCTGTGTCCTCATCAGGAATCCTTCCAAACTCTAAAAAACTGGGTGAAGGAGCTGCGACAGCACGGACCTCCAAATATTGTTGTTGCAATAGCAGGCAACAAATGTGACCTTTCGGACGCCAGGTGAGCCAAAGCGAGAGACAAAACTGTATCACCATCTTTTCTTTTGTGAAAATTCCGTTCTTGTTTGTACCTTCAAAGTGATTACTAGATTTCACGTGTCTTGCTCTAATTGAAAACATCTTGTGAGGAAATGCTCTGACCTTTAAATGTTGGAATAATATTTAATGTTTGGCTTAAATGTTCCTCTGTGAGGAGGATCATTGGCTCTCAGACTGTTTAGAATTGTTTGTGAATTGTTAGGTGATTAGTCTCACCTTTCTTGGCTTGATATTCAGCTCAAAAGCCTCTGAGATGCTGTTTATGTGAAGTAGGAGACATCTTAGGTATATTATTCTTTTATATTCAAGGAGTTGTGGAAGATATCATTGTTGCTATCTTTAAAAAAACAGAAATAAAATCCCAGGCTCATGTACAAACGGGCTCTTGTTTACAAAATCATCCGTGAAATTGGTAAATCTTGCATGTAATAGCTGTAGTAGTACATCTGATTATTATCATACGGTGCATGAAATTGGAGATTTTGCAACATTATTACTATGACAGATCTCTAATGTTTACAGGGAAGTGCCAGAGAAAGATGCCAAGGACTACGCTGACTCCATCCACGCCATCTTTGTGGAAACCAGCGCCAAGAACGCCATCAACATCAACGAGGTGTTTATAGAGATAAGTGAGTGTGTTTTCTTCTGCCTGCTCATCCTCAGGTTCCCATCGAGCTGTGACTAATTAAACATTGTGCTGCATTAAGATAATTATCTCATCTGCCTCTGTGTTTTAAAGCAGGTACAGAATGTTTTAGCAGAATTACAGCACATTTAACTGTTTTCTTTAAAGGCTGCAGCAGATGTTTGTGGATAAAGAGGCAGTTCAGAGTCAGGGAAGGATAATGTGTTGGGGAAAGTAACATCCACTATAAGAGGAAATTTTGACACCATGGCCTCATTAGAAGCTGCTTACTACATACTTCTGCATACTACATTATGCTTCACACTCAACAGCAAGGCTGCCAGTCGGTTTTTATTTTGCAGTATGCTGTGTCTGGCATTGCTTAGTTACGCTTTAGGGAAAAAAAGAGGAAACAATAGCTCAGCTGATGGCTTACTGCGCTACTGTGTGGCATCCACTATGATCTGAATGATCATACAAGAATTTTATTTGTATTTCCATGATTTTAAAGAGTAATTTGCTGGTTGGAGAGCCCACTGAATCAGTTTGTAGGAAAATAACTATAAATGAACCTATATTTTTGTAGACATCACTTTTTTCAGCTTTATGGAGCCAGATTAAAAATCAGTGACCTTCAACATCCTGTTTTGTCGTCTCAGAACGATGAACGCAGTGTCATTAGATTTAAAAAATGTGTTGATTAGAAATATTGGTGTTTTTGGTAAAAACATTGTTTTGCCCCTTTTTTTACATTTTAAATCTATATTTGTGTTTACAATGGGAGGAAATATTGCGTGTAAGTGCCTTAATTAATTTAGATTAATTGGGGATCATCCATCAGGACTCCCCTTGGTTTGGGCTAAGGACTCTTTTACATGAGTAGGAGCAGGAGGCTTGAGTTGCTAGTAAGTAACTTAGTAAACAGTTAACCACCTCTAACAACAATAATAGTTGGTTTGGTTGACGTGATAGAATCTTGGAATGATTTGAAGCTCACGAGGCCACACATTGTGCTGGTAACAGACTCTATACTCGGTCAGAGCATTGATCAGGAGCGGGAAAATTAACTGCTCCATGAATCACGTCATACATGACGGATGGCCATTTTAAGCATCATGCCGTGTGTCTGTGTCTGAGGCGTAGAGAGTCAGAATGCATGGTGGTTGGTTCTCTGACTACTGAGGCTGATATCAGACAGACTTTCATTGAGTATTAGGCAGAGAAAAAGATCTCCACTAACTGACACTGAAGTGGCTGCTTAAAGGACACTTGACCAACATCCTGCGATGTGACTTCAGCCCATGCGCACATCACAACTGCAATGGAAAAATGATGTATCACTCAGCCCTTTTTGTAAATATTTTACTGAAAAAGGACGTCCATGCTTGAGTTGATTATTATTATTATCCTTTTAAAGAGGAATGCTGCCTCAGTTTTACTGCCTTTTCCCTCAGCATTCAGCCCTTGTCACAGTTCACACAAGTGCTGCTCCAAAGTTCTGTCATCTTTACACTTTCAGACAATCATGTTATTTCTATGAAGCTGTGGTACTTGTGCAATGTGGCTTTGATGGAGCATGAGAGAGTGTTATATGTTGTGTATTTTACGTTTATACAAAGGCATTCACACAGCTCCACTCTCCCTTTCTTGGTCCACATGGCCCCATATCACCAACATTTTGCCTCTGATACCACCTCTGGAGACAGCGAGGGCAGGGTTTCACCACCTTCCCCCCATTCTGTCTCCACAGCATTCATTGTGGAGGTAAAACGTCACAGGGGCATAAATGTAATGGCTTGAAATGGCAGCATGAATGGGGCTTATAGATACATGTTGCCAGAGGGTCGTGTTCTTGACTTAACCATTTTTTGCATGATCCCCGGGTTAGTCCACAGGAAAGTCAGCTGATATGCAGATTCATGAAAGTGAGTTATATGTCATTAAAAAGTCCACATCAGAGCCAACATGGCTTGTAGAATTTCACAGTGGAACAGCAATAAGTACTATGGTGAATGTGCCTTAAGTCTAAACTGTGGAGACTGGTTTCAACACACTGCCCAGCCTCACAGTGGTTTCATAGGATCAGTTACTGTAGATGAAAAACTGGTGAAAGAAGCTTCCTGATTTACAACACTGGAGATTAACTGGTTTGTATTAGACTGTGCAAGGCATAATTTAATTCAGGAGTTCCCTTTCTGATCTTGAATCTTTCATTAGAGAATAAATATCCTGTTTTTATTTTGAAGCCACTTAAATATGTTATTGTAAAAGCACTACACTCCAGGAGGGGTGAGAGTCTTTGCCTCAAGTGAGGGAGTTTAAGGATCTCTGGGTTTTTGATCACGAGTGTAGGTAAAATGGACCAAGAGTGTTTTAGGTGTTAAAGTGAACCGTCATGGTAAAGGCAAGGATTTTATCGCTCCATCTTCGGCCATGACCAATGACTGAAAAAAATGAAATCGCGGATACAAGCAGCCTAGATGAGTTTTCTCAGGAGGGTGGCCGGACCCAGCCTTAGAGATAGGGCAGGAACACGGACATCTGAAGGGATGTCAAAACAGAGCTGCTGCTCACAGGCAGATCCAAATCCTCCTGGATGGATTATAAATCCTGTCTGGCCTGAGACCATCTTGGGACCCCCCAGGAGGAACTGGAAGGTGTTGCAGGGGAGAGGGATGTCTGAGCTGAACTGCTTAGTCTGTTGCCTCTGCTACCCAGCCCCGGATAAACAGAGTAGATTGAATGGATGGATGAAAACACTAATTATAAAACAAAAGGTGTTAAACTAATTAGCACAGTAAATGCTTCAGTATGTATTTGAATCATGTTGAGTGTTTTGTGCTGTTTCTTAACTGGACATAACTGTGACTCTTGAAAGTCCTTATAATTCAAAATATTTAGGAGGGAGCTGAAATAATTTTATATCAACTTTTCTCCAGTGCTTTTGTGTTTTCTGTGTTTGTGGATTTTCCTGGGGCATTATGTCTTTGGAAAACAGTGTACACCAACAGCAGACACCACAAAGTATTTTTATACATGCAGAGCTCTCTGAGTCTGCTTACCTCTGCAGTTTTTCCAGAGTTAACTTCATAAATGATAAAACTTTGTTTGTATTGAAAACTGGGACACAACTACAGAATTAGCTGATATTATATGGTACAAAGAATGAAAAATGGTCTACTTTAAATAAGCATTTCACAGGGCAAAAAAAGTTTTTGTTGTGTAGAGGACCTCCCAGGAGAAGAGGGAAGCTCAATCCTGTGCTTCTTTATACAATTAAGGGCTGGGACATATGGATGACATATCATATCTCAATAATTTAATCTGAATGATGATAGACTGTAAAGTGTATATCTCAGTGTGTTTTTTAGAGAAATAACAAATGGTTGTCACGATACTATCATTAAAAACTTTGATCAGGTTCTTGTAAATAAAACAGTATTGGAACTGTTTGATCCATCCACAAATTTAGACGCTCTAGACACAAAAAACTGGCAGTTCTTTTCACTTTTTTCAATTATGTTTCTGGGCTTTTTTGGCCTTTATTGACAGAGGTAGGGCAGTGGATAGACTTTGAAAGTGGGGTAGAAAGCAGAGGATGGCATGCGCTAAATATGCCTATGGTAGGATATGAACCTGGGCCGCACACACAACAGAAGAATCTCAGTATATAAGGGTGTGGTTGCTACAGCTCCATCAAACCGGAACCCCATGTCTGTGTTACTTTTAATCATCAAAAACTGACAAACTCCATGTATTGTTGAGGGGCTAAAATTTACTATTCTCTAACTCTTTCTCTTATGATATATTTCCAAATGATAAAAACCCTTTCTTTAAACGATTTGTGGTAAAGAAAGTACAGAAAGTGTTTAAATTTAAGGCTTTAAATTGTACTTACACGTTGCCAGTACTCTGAAAAGTAAGTGGAATTAGCCTTATTCCCTGCCTGTTTCGCACATATTTTAACACTTTTCCAACATATTTGTCCAATTTAGACAGGATACAGGAGTTTGCCTTCAATTTTGGATGATTCACAACATAAATTAAACAAGAAAATGAACAAATGATCCAATATTGGGTATTTATTTCCTTAAATTAAGTTAAATAAAAGGAATAATTCAGAATTTAGCTTAGAATTTAGATTATTTTGTGGTTCTTAGTGTAAATTATATTTTGACAGAGCATTAGACCAGGGGACATATTTACATCAACATTAACATAAACTATATCAGTGTAAACAATATTATTTTTTCCTCTGTCTTGTTGGAAAATGTAATAATATATCTTTAAATCTCAACATGTTGCCCTGCTCTCATACTTGTGTGTGTTTTGTGTTTCTTCTCACAGGTAAGCGAATCCCTGTAGCAGACGCAGCAGGTGGATCTTCAGGAAAAGGTTTCAAACTGGGACGTCAGGCCTCGGAGTCTCGCAGGATGTGCTGCTGATGAAGATGGTTACTGTCCCCACACGACCTGTAATCTTATCTTTGCCTTCACCCCTGGTACCGAACCTGTGCCAGCTCACAGGCACCGCACACCGTCTAAAAACACACTTCACTCTAACAGGGTGCAGCACTGCCAGACTGATGGCTGGAGCAGAAATATTGAGAGTCACTACAACCCTGACAAGTGAAGTACTTCTGGGTTCTGAGAAAAAGCCTTTGTTAATTTGTAATGTAAGTAAAAGCCCTCCTATGTAAAAATATTTCAGTGACTTCTATGACAGACTTTGACCTCTGGTGTTTTATAGCACTTAACTGAGCAGAGATCCTTAGAGAGTCTGAAGTTATTTTTACTTGTAAATTTGTACAAATATACAACTTTAGACCAAAACATGGACGGATTAATCTGTACAATTTCAAATTATTTCGATAAATTATTTCCTTTTGTCAGCCTGATGAAGGATCCATTTATCCAATTATTTTGTTTAATCATTTATTTACCTGAAGGTTTTAATGGAACAGGATGTGGTTGTCATCAGCACCTCTCTATCATTACTATTTTTGTTTTTTGAAAGAATATGGAAGTAGATCTGAATAATTCAAAGTAAAGAGAGGGGAGGTTCATGCAGATCTAAGAGTTATAATGTGATCATATGGTTAAATGGCAGAGGTGACAGATGTTGGAGCCTACTACCTTGGCATTGAATGAACAGTGTGAGAGAAATATGTTTGTCTGGGCTGAGATGAGAAAAAAACAAAGACCATTTTTACACATTTGGTAAATATGTAGCTGAAGCTTGCAGCTGGCTGGCAAGGCTTTGCATAAAGACTGGGAAAAGGACTAGAGTGAGGAAAAAACCTTATCTTACAAGCTGTGTCAAAACCTGTTATTGGCCCATCTGCTCTGTAAATGTCACTCAACATTTTTTACTTGGTAACCAAAAAATTAGCCATGTTTTGGCCTGTATACGATAAAATAATAGTTAATTCTGGGCAGCAAGGCTAAAGGAAGGAAGTCAGTGAGTCAGCAGTTGATCAGAACTGGCCGACATTTCTTTGTTAAAAAAGAGTAAAAACTGACACTGAAAGTCTTTGTCAATGGAAAATATACTTTTTTCATCTTCCCCTGAATTATTTCTGCATTTTTTTATTTCTAGATTGACTCCTGTAGTAAATCTAGCTTACTTCTCAGCAGTGGACCTGATTTATTGATTGGCTATGAATGAATGAATGTGACTGATAGAACATTTATCCAATCACCTTCCAGTCCACATGGTCTGTGGGGTGTTTCAAATATTTACTTGTGTGATATAACCCACTGATATATGATTAAGTCCCAGTGGCAGGTCAGGTTACCCTGCTATTGTCTGACAACACAGTGCAGAAAAACTTCCAGTTGTGAGAGGCAAGTGTGAACAAACAAGTTGTACACTTTCATGGAGATTACCCTCAAATTTTTACATTTCTCTGAAATTCTTTGGAAAATGTCAGGATTGCATGTTTAAAAATGGCTTATATGACTTCTTTTGCTTCTGTAGTCAGTCTCAAGTGGACATTTAAAGGACTGATTTTGCATTTTTACAGGACCAGAGGTTGCTGCTGTCCTTTAAACAAACAAAACACTATTTTTTCTAGACATCTATTTTCCAAATTATTTTTAACCTTGTGCAGCAACCACTGGCAATTCAAGGAAGTTACTGGCTGAAGCAAAAAAATATTTTAAAACATATACTTTGTACAATAAAAACATTTCTTTGTATAGGATTTGCTTGGTTTATTTATTTATTTTTATTCAACTTTATTTAACCAGGAGAACTTCATTAAGATTAAAACATCTCATTTGCAATAGTATCCTGGTCAAGACAGGTAGCATCACATTTACAAAGTTACAGACATAAAACAGTTACAGACACAAATACACAAATATCAAACAATCTCTTCAGAGTCACAGAGCAGAGAATCATCAGAGCATCTACAGGTGTCAGGTCTATGAGGTCTTTAGCCATCCTTCCAGTCTTTATGCAAAGGCAGGCTAACATGCTGAATTTACATGTATTAAACTGACAAATAATGGACTGGTATTTTTCTTCTTATCTACCTCGGACAGATATCAGATACATGCTCTCTAATATAACCTTTTCTTTAATTGTTTACCATTTTTAGGATATGTTGATGAGTGATTGCCAATGAGAATGTTAATAACTTGTGAAATTACATCTCTGTGGTTAAAGAAACGAATTTCCACATGTGTAAAGATTATGTTGACATTGTAGAAGAAAGTAAGAGGAAAGTGATGAGTTGTTGCAGTTTAATAGTTTATTACTAAGTGGTAACAGCTCCAGATGCTTACATGTGCTTCACATTGTCTCTTGTAATTACTCAAGAGGTATTAACTGAATCCTGAATATGAAGTTTCCCATATTGCATTACCATTTGTCCTCCAATATTACTTTATCTCTAATCTTTGCAGCCTGTCTTCCATCTTTTAAAGCAGCTTTGAAACATTTAACAAATGAGGCTAACATTTGTGAGGTCTTGCCAAATGCTTTGTTTGTCCCATGAACTTTTTCTTTTTTTATATTTCCCTTTTTTCTTAAACACAATCAGCACTTGCTTGCACACTCAGTGTTTTACTGCCTTTCCTCAAAGGAAAAGCAAGGTCCTCACACTTGACATGGTTTAGAGGAAAATCAGATGTAAGATCTTAAATCTTCCTTTTGCATAACATTTGAGGTGCAGAATTAGACGGGGCTCTGTGTCGACATGTTGACCCTTTAATGAACCTCCTTTCTCCTCTGAATTACTGTATGTGCTTTGTTCCAGCCTCTGCTCTCTGATTTTTTTTCCTTTTCCAAGCTCCTTTTGACTCATTCCTTTAAATTCCTGGCACTTATCGTAAGTCCTGCTTTCAGAGAAATGTGGTGCACTTTACAGCAGCGCTCACCGAGCCCTATCATCCTCTTAAAAACATGAAACTATTTCTACTCTGAAGTCCTTATGCTATGTTAGACTGGAGCCATTTCGCTCTGATATTGGCCTAATTAAACGTAAGAAGAAGTTGAATCATGAGCTCTCCAAAGACTAAATAATTTTTTGTAGTTTCATGCTTGTCTGTTTCTCATGAGAGTCCTGTTTAGCCCCAAAACCTCTTTACGCAGCTGCCAAAAACACAGATGTGGCTTCAAATCGACTGCATTTCCACATTTAAAATTTGGAGTAAGAACACTTGTGTCAGTGAGAGCTTCTTATTTACTTTCAGTATCTTAAATTCATTTGTTATTGATAGGCTGTGTGCTGCTCTCCACTTCAGGAGTTTCCTAAAGAGTGCAATATTCTTTTTTTATGTAAAATGTGACCTAATGTTGCCTTTATTGGATAGCAGAGAGAGTCAGTGGATTTACTTTTGAGAGGTCTAAGAGAGAGGGAAGGATGCTCGGCAAATGGGCCTCAGATGGGAATCGAACCCTGGCCAATACATATATGGGCTTGTGCCTGATTGCTTACCACTCTCCTAAAACAGCATCCCTGTAAGTCATCTTTTGTGCCTGATTTGTTTCCCCATTGACTTGGGGGCATTACTCAATTAAGGCTTGTAGCAACCAGTCATGTGTCCAAATTATCTTCATCTCTGTGGTGTCAAAACAATATTTAATACGCCCTGCTCAATCAGAGCCTCCCGATATTACATTTTAAATATCAAACATATTTTTAAAATTTGACTGCTGCGGAAAAAGTTATTGACAGACCTCAAATCTCAATCACATGAAGAGTTAATTAACAAAGTTGTCACCTTTAAACACTACATGGAGCTGTACAGCATTTCCAATCTCCACTAACTGATGCATGTTTACATCCTTTTGATACACAGCTGAAAATCTGAGATATTATTTTTAATTTAAAGTTTCAGACAGTTTGGAGCTCTACAGAAATACATTTCAGTAATGTATATTAAGTGGGGAATACTTCCCCTTACACTGCTGCCAGAATAAAAGTCTTAAAGATCTGGACACTTTCGTGCATTTTTAATGTTTTTGGAACAATAACAGTGCTAGTTGAAGAGTGGTGGTGAAGGAATTGTTTACAATCAAAGTATAGGTGACAGCTTATAAGCTAAAATTAGCCTAACATAATAGTAGGAGTTATGGGCTAGTATTAGTTAAAAGGCAGTATAGAGCTTTTCTATCCCAGGTGTCCTAAAGTATTGATCCATTTTGTTTGCTCCTGACTGGACTTGCTTTATTTGATGGTGTGCTGTAGAAGTGCAACCTCAGAAAATGTAACGTGTTAAAACAAAATGGTGGCAAGCAAGACTGGTTGTATAGCCAACAGCAGAATGAAGTGTTTCTTTCCTGTCAGGGGATGGTTCTGTGGGTGTATGGCATCCTCTTAAAGTTATCAATAGGAGCGAGCTGGCCTGAAAGCACCACTGACCAAGTGTTGTATACTTTTACAGCTCACAAACATGGCACTAAGCTATCATAATGATACTGTCTTCTCAGGACAAATTTTGCCGGGCAGCCAGTTAAAAACTGTCTTTCTTTTCAAGATTTGCTTTGTTTACGTTTTGTGTTGTTCCATAGATAGGAAAGGGAATGGAGTCAGGTTGCAACAGAGGGCTCAATACACACAAAATAAGAGCAAATTGCATGAAGCTGTGAAACTCTGAACAAACGTTGGTGCTTGATGATGGTTAGCACTTAATTCTTTGGATATTGGACCTTGTGGTTGTGCCAACAGAGCGTACAGTATGAGCACTATTTATGCAATTTGCTGACATAATCCATTCTTCTTTATTCATCCCAAGCACAAACTTCATGTTCTAAAACTTTCATTTTACCTTGTTTAAATTGCTGAGGCCCAATTAAAAATGGCTCATGGGCCGCAGTTGTCCCACAGGCCATAGGTTGGACACCCTGGACACCCTGGACAACAACAGCTTCCGTATGTACATGAGCATGTGCATGAATAAACATAATCACCAGGTACAGGCACCCATATATTTAGTATGAGGTCTTGCTGCCTGGCAAAATAGTCTAGTGTGCACGCTCAGATGATTGACATCAAAATTTGGTTGAAATGGTCCCAATCTCTGTGGTCTGTCATGTTTTTTAAAATATTTGAAATTAGCTGAGGGTGTAGCCAGCCTTACATTCACCTCAAAATGAATCTTTGGATTAGGAAAACTCAGAAAAAGGTTATTTCATAAAGTTGCTATGTATATCCTCCCCGACACCCACACTGATACCATTTTAACAAGCATTAATGATCAGATACAAACAGTTGATCCATTTTCTGGTGATTGTGCTGGCCTTTGTAGAACATACGGAGGCATCAGTGTTAATTTCAGTTTTTTTCATAATCAGGTTAAATCCCTCACGGGAGCTTTGGTATAGCTCTGTTAGACTAGTAAAATTAAAAAGGGAATCACTCTGGCACTGTGAAAGCTGCACTTTGTGTCAAATGGCCTTTATTACTAACCCCCCACTCTGTTTGCAGTCTGTTATTATCCTTGTGAAATACTTGATGAGACATACTTAGGAAGGTGTCAGACTCCTTAATGTGGCTTGATGTTATTTTAGGTTTTGACTGTTTGCCCAGCTCTTATTGCTCTCAAGGATGAGGCCCCAAATGATGTCAGAACCATCTTACCACACCGCACTTAATCAAATTTTTTTTTATTGTTTATGTAATGTTGCGATTGAAAGCACTAATCACATGTGAAGTTTAATATGTCACACATGGTTTTCCCCTTTATCTGAACACAGGTTGAATAAAGATTACATGGCAGTTTTGCATTGAAAAATAATCATCAGTCTTGGGCTGGCCCTGGGAATGTGATTAATCTGTATTATGTGTATTATTCAGTGTAAATAAAAATATCAAATCACACACAAATCATTGATAATATTCTATTTCGAGCCTGTTGTGTGACCACAGCATACATACGTGTTCACTATTTGCAGTAATTCCATCAGCATTGTAGCTACCATATTTAGCTTTTTACTATGTTTTATACTGATCGTAACATAATGCCTGAAAATTCGTGTTTGCAGTGTGTTTCCGAGATGTGTAAAAAGGGATTGTCAATTGGTTTATTAATAAAAAATTGACAAAATATATTTAACCCTCCTGTTGTGTGTGTGAGAGAGTGAAAATAAGTCATCTACAGTCAGTTTAATTCAATAGGATTTAATGACAGAACAGTAACCTTTATGGCAATTTCATTTAATTCATGACAAAATATAAATAAACAGGAAATCAGCAAGATTATGATTAAAAGACAATTTATGAAGTTAAATATAGAGGAAATGAGATAGAAGCAGGGAGGTGTGTAAGTGTTTTTACTCCCATGTGTTTTGCCTCTGGGAGGTGTGTGGGTGTGGGTGTGGGTGTGTGTGTGTGTGTGTGTGTGTGTGTGTATTGACTTCTCGGGGATACAGTGACAGTGTTGTTGGTGATTGGTTGTGTTTTTCAGCTGGCAGCCAGCCATCCTGCTATAAATATAAATATGACACTTAAGTGTTTGACTGACAGAAGACTTTTCTCTGCACTTTAAGTAGTGCTGAGAAGGCAGAGCACTTCTTTAACTATCTGTAAATGTTGTAAGAAAAAGCTCCAGAAGGTTTACAAAATAACTTGACGGGAAATCCTTTGAAACATTGTAGGTGTTGCTAATAAAAATACAGGTCACTGTCTGCTTTATAATGCATCTTAAATATATTTTGAATAGGAAATTAAACATGATGACCTTGCAATATGTACCTGTAATACTTACAGGACCTTGACATACTGCCATTGTCATGATCAATCATTGCATGGTAGTGTGGGAAAATGATGTGGGAACTTGAGTATTAAGGAGAACAATTATTAAAAACTTAATGATAAGGTATAAACAAAATTGATTTAACTAATCAAGGGTACACTGAGACACTGGTACAGCTATTGTTACACTTTTTGGCAAACTTATAGCCAATAAAAATTAGAGTACTAATATTTTTTTTTACCTTGTGCTGTCAGCATTACCTGTCATACACATGCTTAAAAATAAAGCCTTGACACTTAACAACTTTAAAAAATGTCAATGTTTGATGTGTTTTGTTTGAATGTGTTGCATAAGATGTGTCCACTGCCTGTCTGCTCCAACAAGAAAAAAATAATCCTATTTTGTTTGCACCATCTTTCAGAAAATGTGCTCAGGCAGTCCATTTGAGCATTTCCCCTTATGATGTCATGAAGGGATACGCTACCTCTCCCAGGTGAGAGACACTCCCTGAGCCAGGTGTTTGTTAAGCCCACAGCCGACTGCAGTGGAAGGAACATGTCTAAGTTTTTCAGTGCAGCCACAGTAAACAATGGAGCACAGCAGTGGCAAGGTAAAGCCTCATTCTCTACTTGAGAGATGTGTAGTCAGAAACAGCTCATGAGGTTTTAGATTCTGTCTGGGATCAGTGTAAATCTGTCCTGGAGGACTGAAATATGGGAGCTTTGAATGACTTAAAATGAGTGCATTAAAATAAACAAATGTTTTTTTTTTCCTTCCCTTCTTTGGGAGAAATGTCTCTTATCTGAACAGAGAGAGACATAATTTATCACTAAAATTATATTAAGTTTTGATGAAGTGTTTTGATGAGTTTTGTTTTGAGTCATTTAAACAAACATAACTATCACCAACAAACAGAATTATGGGTATGAATTTTCCAACATAACTTGATTTGATAGGTGTTTGAATCTGGGGTCCAAATTTGTTCAAAATGTATTTAAACTGCTACAACAACATAGACCTCTGACTGTTAAGCAACTAAAGTCATTTATCAAGCAAGAATGGGAGAGAATTCTACCCACAAAGCTTTCTTTCCTCTTTTCCCACATGCTTATTGAGTGTTGTTAAAAGGAAAGGTGATGTAATACATGCCCACGTAGGGATGCATGATATTATCTGGACAATATTTATCATCAGATATTTGCCTGAAGTTTGATTATTAGTATTGGAAGATAAGAACATTTTTGTCAATAGAAATTGGCCTTATATATCCACTATATTGGCTGCAATATTTGCAGAATGTAAAAATTTTGCAGAATGTAAAAATGTACCATTATATTGTACCTCATCACTGAATGTTGACTTTTATCAAAGTGTCGTTTCTTTCAAGGAGTCTCTTGTCTTTCTTGCTTTACAAGTTTCCATCCATCCATTTTCTATACCGCTTATCCCTTTAGGGGTTGTGGGGGTGGGCTGGAGCCTATCCCAGCTGTCACTGGACGAGAGGCATGGTACACCCTGAACTGGTTGCCAGCCAACCACAGGGCCACACAGAGAGACGGACAACTATTCATGCTCACATGCATACCTAAGGGCAATTTGGAGTCACCAATCAACCTAATGAGCATGTTTTTGGTCTGTGGGAGGAAGCTGGAGTGCTCAGAGAGAACTCACACATGCACGGGAAGAGCATGCAAACAGAAAGGCCCTGCCTGACCCCGGGATCGATGATGGGCTTGAAAATATCGACATATTGGATATCAGTAAATACCCAATAGCGTGCATCCCTACAAAAAAGATTTGCATTTGTATTCCTTTTTTATTTACATTTTACAACGTTCCAACTTCATTGGAATTGGGGTTTGTAGTTCCTCTACGACTACTTCTGATTAATTGTCTAATAAAAAAGTATATACAATAACAACACTGACAACGTAATGTCAGGCACTGATAGCCCACTTTTCACTAAGAAGTCGTTCACTCGGGTTTGTTTCACAGCTCCTGTAAACAGCACTGAGGGGCTTTTACTGTTAAACTTGGATCCTGGGTGCTGAGCTCCTGAAATCCCTGCCCGAACATTTCCTTCAACTTTCCTCAAGTTTCCGACAGAAAAGAAAAGTCAGGGTGGCCCCTCCGTCCCGAGGTGCACCCTGGCATCACCCATCATCACCCACCATGTCACCCTCCCCGCCGGGTGGCTCGCGCTGCAGAGGCAGTGACGTCACCGGGCTGTCTCTCAGTCCCTTCCTGCTGCATCACAACAGGCGTCAGTAGCTCGAGTAGCACCAGTGACCGGGGGACAGGATATCCACACTGCTAATTCACCGATACAACACCTCCACTGGCTTTTCAATCACTTTGCAACATCCTAACGCGGGGGTACGCCGACAGGAACTGGTAGCAGCTCGATAACCCGCTCCAGCTGTTGGGATATGGCCAGGCCGGAACAGGTTCTGCTCTTGGAGCCTCAGCACGAACTGAAATTCAGAGGTAAGAGGAGGGGAGGGCCCGCTGAGGTTTGGACGGGAGGGGGGCGCTGTCTCTGCCCGCAGGGTGAGGAGGGGGCGCGTCAGTGTAGCGTGGAGACACTGCAGTATGTAATTAATGAACTGATTTAGGGCAATAATAAAGGTCTGAAAGGACGGCGGGTCAACTGACAGCTAGCTAGCATGCATAGATATGAAGACGCAGACGGTGCTTTCGGGATTTTGACATACGTCTGCCGGACGCCATTTTGGAGAGGGGTAGTTAACGCAAGCTCTTGACTGTTGAAGGTACCGCTATCAGACAGTTTTGAATATTCTTAGATATGTGAATCCAATTTTTGAAAGTTTGTATTGTTGGACAGTTTAAATTTGTATAAAGAAACACGTATGGTTTTTCACTAAACGACCTACTAGTTGGGTATATTGTAGTTTAAATAAGGGTGTTGAAAACATTTGTGTTTCCCTTTTCCAAGCAATAACGTACTGAGTAAACATATACAGCATATTTGGCTCTATAGCCTTAATGGCCTTTATAATACAAATGTTAATGTTTGTGCTGTATGGTATTTAAGCATGTAGAAATATCAATAGTTAATATGATGTAAAACTTACAGTTAATGAAATTATTCCGACTCATTGAAACATGTCTGGAGTTCATAACAAATTTTTTCCAGCAACATATAGAGAATGACCTCTGGTTTTCATTTTTGAGAGACCTCCAACAGTTAAGTTAATTTTGAGCTGCGATTACCCCTCTCCAAAATGGCGTCTTTGTTGACGTATCTCTCCCATTAACAGCGGCGGCCTAGGCAGCTTCTACGTGTAGTTTTCTATGGCTAGCATGTTAGCTTGCTGGATTAGCCCATGGGAGCTAAGCTAGCCGGGCCCTGCCACATATTTCTGCTGCTCATAAAGCGGTTTACGAGTGCAAGACACGTCAAGAATGTCAACAAGGAAAAGCTTGAGTACTTGACTGCGTAATATGTATGTTAATTTATACCATTTCATTGCAACATGAGCTGCTACATCCTTAGCAGGTCTAGGTAGCTAACATTAGCTCGCTTTCTGATTGGCTGTCTCGCTCTGCTGGCCAGCCAGCTGTCATTTAATGACTTGACAGCTCAAAAAGCAGGGCAGCCTCTGCTGCTTCATGTGATATGAATACGGGTCATCAACATGACCGCTACACTAATCGTGCAGGCTTTGCCACCGCTAATAGAAATTTCAGCAAAGCCCGGCATTTGGCCGCAAGATGCCACGTTGCTTTAGGCCCAAATATTGTTACATAAACACATATGGTGCGGTTGTATCCGATTTGTAACAGATTACACAGATCCTGCCACACTCTGAGATATTGCACCTTGAACTCTGAAGTAAGAAGCTTAATTGTTTCACACATTTTTGCAATTGTTCGCGTGAGTCAGCCTCTCAGCACAGTTAACACATTCCCACTTTTCCACTGATCACTGATAGAGTTTGGAGATACTTTGCATAATTATTCTCTCCCTTTCTAGTTGTACTTTTCCTTGTTATGCTTGTCTATTTAAAGTAGTCTACTTGTATTAATGTCATTGACCAAACTAGATTAATTCAAAATCTTAAGTGAAATAAAAGGGGTATGTACCACATGATTTTGTTGATTACAAAAGAAATGAAACACTCTAAATTATTATTTTTTATTAAAAAAAAACTTAAGACTGAACAGTTGTGGGAAAATGTTGCAATATTTGACTCTTGCGACATTTACAGTAATTTTTAAGGAAGCTTTGTACATAAATTCTGTCTTTTTAATAATAGTAATAATAATAATAATAGTAATAATACATTTTACTGTTAAAGCGATTTTCATAGACTAAAAGACACCACCATTTTTGCAATGACTAAAACAAGATGTCTTTTTTTATCTACTAAATTCATCTTCTATTACACACTGCAGTCTAAACTTGCAGAACAGCTAGATATGCCATATGCCATGTTCATCATAGTGTAGATCCATCTAGCTAAGCTTCAAGCTGAGACCTTGGTCAGAAAATGACCGGACTTCTCACTTCTGTTTAAGGACAATGAAGCCCCTACCTGGGAGTACTGGGGGTGTGGCATGACAATGTTGTCACCAGAAACAGAAATGTTTTTCCTTTGCGTTTTCAAAAGCACTACACATTCACATGGATCCACGAGAACGACTGAAAATGCGGTAGTGTACATGCCAGGCCAGTAGTTGGCGATGTCAGTTTGAAATGTCCTTGGCGAATATAACAACTGCGTCTCTGCTGGTCAGAGTATTGAAGCAGCAAATCCACATTTTGTTGGAGGATCGATAACAATCTTAGCACAGTTAGCAGCACAGATGTTGCTCAGTAGTTTGCCATAGCTGTTGTTGTTGTTGTTTCTAGGTGTATTTGCAGCATTTATCTGAAAGAGTACTGCACATGTGCCGCATGTCACTGTTTTCCCTGGCAACAGTACCTGTTTACACAGAGACGAAAACAAAAACATTATAAAAACTTTTCCCTCTGGACCCTGGTTTCAAAAGCTTTCAGATTCAGGCACTCCGGGCACCGTTCTCATGTAAATGGAAGGCGCAAACGGACGTTTTCATTGCCGTGTAACCTGGCCCTGAGTCTTGGCTCAGCTCAGTTCGAACCCCGCTGGAGGTGACACGAAAAACTGTGCTTTTACGAGGTACAATTCCTAATGGATAACCACTGAGGAAAGTTAACCAGCTTGACCTGATACCACATAGTGGGAAAGCCCTCACTGATGCAGACACAGACACACAGAGAGAAAAGGAATATAGCAACATGGTTTTTCATAGCCTTGACATATAGTTTTGTGGTTGCTATTGTCCTATTTGCAGGCTTTGGAATTACTATCTCTGATGATGTTTGAAGTTAATTCTCCATGAGCAACTAGTTTTTAACATGTGAAAGCTTACCATCTTGTACTGCTTTTCTTTAAATGTTTGCTACATAGATAATGAGTTTTTTTTATAATTATTTTAGAAAATAGGCTAAAAAAAACAGAGAATTAAAGCTGCTAAAAGTTTTCATTTGACACTGTCATTCTTTGAACTGTAACACTGCTGTATCTGTGAAAAGCATCATTAGCACCTTGCAGATTTTACTAGCAGGAAAACCTCTTTGCATGCACTGAGAATCTGTTCACTGAGTAGGACTACTGATAGTGATATCAGACAGATTTCTATTCTAGATGGTCAAGTTACTTAGAAAAGTGGAGGTTTTGGTTTTCATTAACGAACAAATGGCAGCACAGCATACTTTGAGTCATATGACTGACACTGCATGTCTTGTGAAGTGACTATGAGGATGTTAAAATGATACGTTGCTCAGCCTTTAAAAGAAAATAAATACATAAACAAACAAAGCCAAAAGTAAGAGGAACACCTACAGGGGCACCTTTAGTTGAAGCAAAATATCGTTTAGTCAGTCAAATGTCTATAAGTGTCCAAAAAAGTCTTTAAAAGTCCTCTCCCTTAACCAAAAGTTGGTTTATTTTCCCTCTTTTTTTCACTGAATGGTAAGGTTGCTGAATGCAAATTAAGTTGAATTTCGGGTTGTTACATTAACGCAAGGAGAGTCTAACAAATGTTTAAGGCACTGTACCGGCTGTAGTTCTCATAAATACTGTATGAACTGTGGCACTTGGCTCATAACGCTCCTGGCATCCCTGAAATCTCTCTAACAACAGCCACACAGAAGAACCATTGCATGACCCTTTACAGCTTCACTGTAGTGGATTGAGCTCCAGACATTTCTACCAAACCTGATTCAAGACTTTCCAACATGGATGACAATTTCTTTGTAATGTTTTTCTTCGGAAGATTAAACTCTCATTATAATTTCAATCAAGGTCTCAAATGTTCTCCTTGTGATCATTGTTCCTTATTAGCATTGCTATTGTGTTACTGTACTTCATACATCTGTTTACCATACTAAGGTGTTGCAACAAGAGTCCCCTGTGTGCTGAAGATAGTTTTGGTGTTTCTCATTTGACTGAAATATGTTTTTGATATAGTCTAATCAAGCTTTTAAGTAACAAGAAAGTCATATATACAGCGTGTTTTTATGGACAACAGCAAACCAGACAGAGGAAACTGTACATGCTTTGTCAGAGTATTACACAACACAAGAAATCACATGCTTCAGGCTCCATGTAATGTGTTGGCATGTTTTTCATGTGTGAAATTTCAGTAAATAGATAGTAAGTCTGTGTAAGTAACTTTTGTACAAGGCTTGGACTATCTGTGTGCCAAACTCTCAAATCCACTGAACAAAGCTTTTCCATTCAGTAATGATTTTTGATCGTTGTCTGGGGTGCGGTTAACAAAAAAACTGCTAACTCCCCACTTTTCATTTCCTATTAATACTATTTAACCTTGAGAGATGACAGCCTCAAATATCAGCTTTTCATAATAGTTTATAACTGTCGTTTGTGGTTTCTCATGAGCTGCGTGCTGTCCTGAGAAACTTTCAGGAAGTAGTAGATCAGGTGTACAGTAGTCAGTGGCGTGAGTCCCTTTCATTAAAGGCCCTCAGAAGTCGAGCCAAGCCTGCGAGGGTCTGAATTTCCCCTCTGTCTTTGCTCAAAGGAGACGGGAAGTGTCAGTTGCTCTGAATGTTTGCTGAGCTGAAACTTTATCTTGAATCTGGTGTATGTGCTAATTCTGAATCAGCTCCATGTTTTCGTCCACAGTGAGGGGGCCGCTTTCAAGCGCACAGGCTCTGCTCTCCATAATAGCAACAGCAATGACCCAGTTTGTTGTTTGGTTTGAAATAAAAGCTCAATTAGAAAGTTTGGCCTGGCTCAGCTGTGTATTATTGTTAAATGTGTTGCATGAAGTGCAGGTTCCAGTTACAGCCTTATTTTGATAAATATTAAGTTAGTCATTAGAAATTACATTGACTGTGAAGGCTTTTTAGCCATGAGGTTTACTTTTTAAGAGAGGTTTTATTTGCTTCTGTGGCTTTAAACACATCACAAGAACATTGTCTCAGTCTCTTACCAACCATAAGAAGGAATATTATAAAGGAACACAGATGTCTGTCTGCTTGCCGTTGACAGATGAACAGTTCAGAAACCACGATTTGAACAGATCTTAATGTACTGCAGCACAGAAAACAAATCTGACGATAAATTTGGAAGAAGGGGTGTCTTTCTGTGATAGGTTCTTGTCTCACTAAAGTAAAACTGTAGGTCTACAGAAGTATCCTCCTGACATTTTGTGTCTGTTGTTTGACTCACGCTGTTGCCGGTTTAAAGGAGGACTGTGTAGATTTTTATACTGAAAGGTCTAAATTAGATTTTTAAACAACAAAATCAGCTATTTAGTATTAATCCATCCTTCTATCCATTCTTTATCTATATCTTTATACCTGAAGAGGGCCGCAGCCTGTCACAGATGTTTCTGGGCAAGAGGCAGGGCACACTCTGGACTGGTCGGCAGCCAACA
Organism: Cetoscarus ocellatus; assembly: GCA_037902135.1. NCBI lineage: Eukaryota > Metazoa > Chordata > Actinopteri > Labriformes > Labridae > Cetoscarus > Cetoscarus ocellatus. The sequence goes on from JBAMNC010000550.1 coordinate 731,551, forward strand.
AAACTTATGTATAAAAAATAAACAACCGGGCATGCTCACAATCACACCTAAGAGCAATTTAGTCATCAGTCAGTCAACCTATATGGCATGTTTTGATCCATTGGAGGAAGCCACAGTACCTGCAGAGAACCCATGGGGGCAACATGCACACAGAAAGGCTCTGCCTGAAGTTCAAGCCAGCAACCCTCTTGGTGTAGGGCACCAGTACTTCTCACTGTTCCACGGAGCAGCCCAATGACAAAACTTTTGTCATAATAATTTTTGTGGAATACTGACATTGCCCAAAATATTTCCCATATGTATAAAGCCGGAGTAAAAGTCCTCCCCACTGATTGTTTTCTGATCTGTTTTTCAGATCCGGTTATAAAGAGAATAAGCTCACAAACCTCACACACTGAGGCTGATATGTGTATTTTTGTTGCAAAAATTCACAGTACAAGACAAAATATTACAGATTCATCTAGTGGTTAAAATAATTTTGTGATTTTTTTTCTTCTTAAAAAAGGAAGAAGACTATGAAAAATAAAACGGTCCATCCCTGATGTAGCCATACTCTAAGTCCATGCATCACAGCGCAAGGCCAAGTACTAAACAAGCCTTTGTTGAGATATTGAAGGCATCTTTTCATTTCAGTTTTTCTGCTTAGGTGGATGTGAGCATAACTTTTGGACTGATGTATTTTATTCCATGGTTTAAATGCATGAAATGAAAACAATACTGTTTTAAGTGAAGCTTTGCTGGGAGGGAGAGAAAGAAAGAAAGCTACAGCTCACACCTCTCGCTGCAGCAGATGCTTTGAATAGTCAAAGAAGCCTCTAAACCAGGGGTCTCCAACCAGCACAAGGCCATAGATCATTTTGTACTGTGCTGAAGAGAATGATAATAATTATTTCAAATTCCCTTTTTGATAATGGAGACTGAGAAGTGTTTTATTTTGTAAGAATGAGCAGATCTTGGCATATTCATCAGTGTGGCTTGACAGTGCTGACTATCAAACAGGCTCTCTGCACCGCTTTGATAAATGAAAAAGTAAGACCCTGAGATAAACTTTATATCAAACGTTGTGCTTGTACATTTGTCGGTGCTCTGCAGATATATGCTCTGCACGATGTGCAGTGCAGAGTTTAGAACTAATGAAATACCCGTCTAATATCAACAAAGCCACGAAATTAGCCAGGACTGATGGCCGGTGGATGAAACACATAACATTAGCACCATATGCACAGTTTTTACTGACTTTTCTTTCACCCTCAGAAAGTGTTGAGGTCTAACCAGTTTTTGTTTAAACTGGTGACTTTCAGCTGCAGGTGTTCCTATATGTCATTTTTCAGCAGCTGATGAAAACAGAATGAGTCCTCATGAATGTCTCCTTGTTTTGGTTCAGAAATAAAGCCAATGACTCCTCTTATCCTGCTTCACTTTGGCTTAGGCCCTGTTTACACGACTCCGTTTTCAGTCGTATCCGAAGAGTTTTGATTGCGTTTTAGCCTCCTGTTTACATGAGACCAGTGCCCGGAGTGCTTGAACCCGCAAACTTTTGAAACCAGGGTCCAAGGCGGAGAGTTTTCAAAACACATGGCCACCCTGTCTCATGTAAACAGGATTCATCGTTTCAGGGGGAAACGCTGACGTCTACGCAAGCGCAGTACTCTTTCACATGAAGGCTGCGCGCGCATACCAGGAACAACAACAGCTTCGGGCGTCTACCGAGTAACATGTGTGATGCCTACTGTGCTCGGTTTGTTATCCAGACAAAACTATCCAGACAAATTTGTTGTCCCGACAGATTTGTTGTCCAGAAAAGAAACTCCTGCATCTTTGTGCGTCTACTCCATTGTTGTTTGTGAAAAGTTTTTCTTCTTCGTACGTGTGTTGTAATAGCGCTGTTTCTCTGCAAATCTACATCGCCATCTACTGGACTGGCATGCACGCTACAGCGTTTTCAGTCATTCTCGAGTCTTCATCTGAACGCAGATCGTTTTTGAAGACGCAAAGGAAAAACCTTTGCGTTTCAGGTGAGAGCTTCTCCATGTAAACAGAGCCTTATACTGTGCACAACTTTTTTTTGTTTGTTACAAACAAACAAACCTCTCAGTTACCTTTTCAGGTAATGCATGGCTCCCATGGCAACAGATTTCTGTGCTTCAGACACTTCTGATTTTGGACATATCATATGGTTGAAGTTTACATTAAAAATAAAAGCAGTGATAGTTTCTTTCTACAGTTGCTATTCTGCTTTTGAGAGATGAATGAATTAAAAAGAGAATCTAGACCTCAGGGATGTTGGTAGGCACTTCAACAAACTCATGGGGCTTCCGCTAGTCCATGATGTAAACTTTAGGCTGTAGATATTCTGTCTTTAGTTAGTATCTTGCCAGGAAAGTTTCAACATTTACAGGAATTGGTGTTGTCTCTAAGAAGCAGAGCAAAGACTACTGAGACTGCATTTCACTGATGAAAAAGCTGAACTTTTTGCATATATGCTGATAAATATGTCTTCTTCTTGACCCACACTTCATCACTGCAACCTGCAGGATGTCATGTTTTGTGACTGGCACGACCAGCTGATTTTCTCTTTGGGTTCTTAGGTACTGATTAAAACATATATAATGCAGAAATATAATATATCTTTTGTTTTAAAGGAATTTTACATGCACCCCTTACACTTATTGAAATCCTCCCTGCCATTTAATGGGAATAATTTTAGAAAAGTAATTATCTTGTGTGTCTCTTAAACCAAACCGAGTTTCAAAATGAGATGTAGTTTCTTAACTTTGATTGATTTGAAATGTGTGGTGTTGGCACTGCACATGCTAACTGAGTGAGGTCATTATGGCTTGTTCACAGCCCCTTAGTCGACTATGAATTAGCTCTGGTGTCAGCAAAAATACTGGAAAACATGTAGGAGGGACTAATGGTTGCCAGTTGGCTATTTGGGCTTATTACACTTAGCAGTGTCTGGAGTTGTGTCAGTTACAAAAGAGATGCCAGAAATAATGAGTACCAACTAATGACGTGTTGCACTGCAGTTTTGTAAGGGAGCACTTGTGTTAATAGAGTAAGATTTGTTGGAATTAAATTAGGGGTTCAAGTGAGAGCGCAGGCCGTACAATAAGTGTAATGTGCAGATAATATCGAATAAGACTTATTAGACTCTGGATTCCCACACTTGATCCGTTGGCCAGATTAGATTTGCACGTTGTATTTGCGAAAGAGATCCAATATCCTACAGACTTTACATTTCTGTTAATGTCATTACCTCTCTCATGAAAATAACACCTTCCAATGGAAAGTCCTTCACTTCATTTGTCTTTTTAGCTTGAATCAAAGGTGCTCTTGGCTCATATGGCTTAAGTAACATTTAAGTGTATTAATTATACTTATTAATCTGTCTGGTTCTTCTGGACCTCTGACTCACTGCTCACATCTTATTTTAATTTCAGCAGTTTAAAGACGATGGTGGTGGAGAAGATAGATGACTTTTCACCCAGGTTGAAAAAATAGCGAAGCCATTTATATCTTTTGAGTGGGTAAAGGGATTGAATTTTGGACGCTGACCTACAATTTCCACAGAGTACTTGCCTACAGCATTTCATCTGACTGACAGCGCATGCCCTCGCCCACTGGGCACGTTTCTGAGCACAGCCTAGAACAGCTCTGTGGCAAAATCGTGTAGAGCTGGGAATGAAGCACTGGTTTTCTAATGAGAATCTGTTCCACCTAATTTTAGGATAATTTGACTTCATGCTCACAAGACCCTCATCAATGACTTCCATTTGGTGCCACATCCCTTGTAAAGCAATGACATGATGCTTTTATGAGAGGCAGTCAGCACAAATGACAAAGGAGTTGAGAAATTGTTCATAGTGGACAAGAGAAACAAATGATCCAAAGTGTGGCTTAATTACCTACAACAAGAAGGTCATGTTTTTGCCAGAGTTTGTTAGTTTCTTCGTTTGGTGGACGTGATAACTCCAAAACTAATTTATGGATTTTGATGATTCCCAGGGAATGTCGGTCATGGCACAAGGGAGAACTGACAAGATTCTGGTGATCCAAATCGAAAATCTGCAGGAACCAGTAATGTAACCCATAAAGAACTGGGTTGACAGCAGAGCCGAGAATGGCTTTGGTTACAGTAAACTTTTATCAAATCTCATCCCTCTTGTCTTGCTGGAATAAAGAGAACATACAAACTAGATTTTACTTTACCTGTGCGAATTTGCTTGCTGTTTTTTCTTCTTATGGAATACTAATTCAGTGATGATTTGCCAGTCTGTGTATGGTGATTTATTTTAAAATGGACTGGATTCTCTACATGTGTTTTTTTTCTGAAGACACCCTGGTGTGTATCTTCAGTCCAAAAGACTTGCAATAACACATCTGGCACAAGTTATGGTTAAATTGTGAAATGCTCAAAGTAAACACAAAGATGGACTGGAAAGGGTGCATTTTGTACCAGAGTGCTTGTACCACACAGATGGACTATGACAAAATTAGATGTGACAAAAATGTATTCTTATTTAATCATTATATTCTCTAAATACACATAAAGAGAGTAGTTATTTTGATCTGAAGACATCAAACCTGAAGTTTATTTAATTTTCTGAATGTTTTGTATCTGTTACATTACTGTATTTTTCATTTAATTCGATGGTAATTGACTCGCCCCTTAAAGAACACCAACAATCAGTGCTGCAGTCCACATGAACTCCCCACTTAACCTTACAGACTTTATTGCAGCAGTTTTTTACGGGTTTTCTGCATTATTGACAAATCTGTGCGGCTGTATGCATCAGGCCTCTTGAGAGCCTCTGGAGATGTGACCTGCATCAACAATGATTTATGTTATCTGTTGAAGCAAAACTGCATCTGCTGCTTACCTGATAAAAGTGAGGCAGATGAGACAATCTATGTCTTAAACATATTTGAAAGATCAATTTTGATAGCTCCTTGAAGGTTTCAGTAAATTAAAGGTAGTACTACCTTTCAGAAACAAGATAACATTTAGGTTGTCATCGTGGTTTGGTTTAATTAAATTAAACTTTTGCTTAATTTGTGTTCTAGTCATTTTTACTGTAATACAGTTGTGCAAGGATGTTTTAGGTTCTGATGTCAGAAAAACTGTTTTCAGATATTGAAGAAAACATGAAGATCTTGCATGATCACCTGTGCTTGATAATCACTCACAAGTGTTTATCTTTAATGCTTTAGGGCACACACTTCATTACATATTGAAAGCTGTGATATCCTTAAGATCAGACTACAAAAAGAAGAGACGTGGGATACCTTTGTTTTTATAGGTTTGTTTGTGAAGATGCTTACAAGCACTTACATGCATTATACATTATTATGAACCTGTTTAAGTGGCACTGCTGGTCTCTTGCTTGTGGCCATGTACCCCAGAATTCCCGGGTGCAGTAGTCAACTGACAATACTCACAAATGGGGAGAAAAACACATGTGGCCCTCCCTCTCACTCATCGTTAATTAAAATAAAAATGAAGAAACAGCAAGAAAAAATAATAAATGGATATATTAAAGATCACAGTATTTCCATTATAATCTTTAATTACTGGTGTATTTTTATTTATGTTTTTTTTACAAGAAATTAGCTGAATAACTGTCATCCTGTTTCTGTGTATGCATCACTTAATGCATTTGAAACATAAAAAAGACTTGCAAGTAAGATATATTAAAAAAACAGTAAATATTACAGATATTACACTAAAAAGTAGTTCACACTGGCTTGAATTCCATGTTAAGCCCATTTAATAAGGTCTTACTAATTGCATTTTTACTAAAAAAATTGAATGGCGGTATCAGATTTTTTTAGACAGCCTGTATGTGTTTCTTTTGCTTGATTAGGTAAGTAGATATGTTAAACAATAAGCATCTTGCAGTCTGTAGTGTTGACCTCCAACTGTGTGGATCACATGCTCCTTCCTGATCTAACCACTTCCCACACGGTTTATTTGCAAGGCAGTGTTACTGTTTCTTTTACAAGCATATTAAAAAGGAAGTTTAATTAAAAGCTCTTTAAGAGGTACCAAAAGCCTTGAAGTTTGTGCCAAATCCCCCCCATTCTTGTATTTACTAAACATATACAGAATTGACCTGACTGCCAATAATATACTGGGATACCTTGACTAAAGGTAAGTTGTAAGTGATGAGTCTTGTTAACATCTATACAAAAGCAAAACACAGAGTCTCATTCAGTTCAGCTCTAATATACTTTGTGTGTTTTTTGGAAACACATTTTTAAAGTTTCTCCAATTGAAAATTTTAGTCTTATTTACCTGAAAGCTACCACTGTATAACAAGGTAAAATGAGCTTAAATATAAAGCATAAGAGCTTAATTTTTGTAAACACAGGTGCAAAATTAGTGGTATCTTTTAGCAGAGGTCTCTTTTAATGGTGGGATTTGCATAATGCAATGTAAGGCATCATCTGAATGGAGAAAGCCCTCCACCCGAGTGTCTTTCCTGGTGAGGCAGAGTCAGGACAGTTTGTTTCAGATGTTTTTCTGTTTAATTCTGTTTATTTTTCTGTTTGTCAGGGAGGTTTGGTTTTTGCATTTTTCGTATTTTGTGCAGTGGCGGGTGATGGATTTGCATGCTGATGGATTTCGATCAGTTTTCGGAGAGACGCTCATTTGCTTTGATTATGTCACTTTCGGACTCATCCGCTCACACACATTGCAGAGAGCTTTGAGTTTGTATGCCGGTGGCACTTTTACCCTCCATCAGTCTGAGTTTATGCGTGTCATTTTCTCCAACCATGTGCCTTTTAAATCAGCTCCACTGAAAAATGGTATCTGGAAATTAATTTATGTGGGTAGTGAGGTCATAACTCTTAAGAGCGTCCTTGGTTAGAAGTGAAATTAAAATTGATCTCTGGCCAGCTTTAATTGATGTGATGTGATTTGTTGCCAATTAACTCCAACCCTTAACTTTACTTGTGCTGAAATGTTGATTTTAGTGTCTTGAGGAAATTTTGTCGTTTATCTTATCAAAGAGAACTTTTTAATAATCATCAGAGCAAACACAGTCAGATAGAACTGAGTTTTTAAAGTTGCCATCTCCTCTTCCTTCTTCACAGGTCCTTTCTCAGACGTGGTCACCACAAATCTAAAGCTCTCCAACCCTACAGACAGAAATGTGTGTTTCAAGGTTAAGACAACAGCGCCGCGCCGGTACTGTGTGCGGCCAAACAGTGGAATCATCGATGCAGGAACCTCAATCAATGTCTCAGGTAAGGATGGATGGAAGAGTTGAGGCTGAAATGCAACCTTAAATACGTAGTTAACACTCAACTGATAAGAGTCTTTTAGATGTGGCTTCCCAACTGATGTGGATTACCCCGTACGACATGGTCAGGGATTTTCAAAGACAAAAGGAGTGGTCAGCCATTGGGAAAAGGGAGCCAGCCAGTGGGTCAAACCAAGTAGCTCAAGCTGATTAATACACTATTGTACACATTTGATGGGCAAAGTCAAAAAAGAAAACTGAGATGTCTTGTCACTAGCCAGAATGTCAGCAAAATGCTAATATAGGATCACAGCAGGTATAAAGGAGAGGATTTTTTATTGTTTTTCTTCAAATAAAAACTTGAAGGACTGTCTAATAACTATTGTTAAGTAATTTCGAATTTAGAACCCTTCACAAAATGACAAAAGAAGCAAATTAATTATTCATAAAGGGGTTTAAAGCTGGTTACTGATTTTTAAATGATGGCTGAAAAGGCAACATGTCCTTGGAGATACAGTCTGTAATTGGAAAGTAAATGTCATGCCTTGAAAAACAACATTAAAAAGGGTTTTCTCAGCCTACATACTTTCAAAAATATCAAGGAATTAATTTATACCTTTAAATTATATGTACAGGCTTTAACTGAGAGTGGCTGGCTGTTTGACTGGAAATTGGTGCTTATGGAAAGCCCTGTATTGTAACTAGTTTTTTTATTGCAGGATGAGAATCTAGCTAAAAAGATGGTAAAGAAATTATTAAAATACTGCGTACACTGGGTTGCACCATCTGTGCCCAAGTTTGAGTCTAGTCTAAATTTGCACCTAAAGTCTAAATGTAGCTCCTTTTAGGTGTAGAGCCTTTAATATAATACAGTTGTCATAGTGTATTGTTTTAAAAGGAGAATGACTTTGAGGGTGAGGAGGAGGAGGTTTTTCCTTGCTCTTTTGATTTGATAAATGTGTTCTCAGTAATGGATTACATCCCATTGCTTTTGTTTTATATGGCCAGGAATAATTTCATTGGTCTGACAATATTGTTCTGTTAATTTCTTCATGTTCTTCAGGCTTTGGTTATTATTTAATCCCAAATATTGATTTATTTTGCATGTACCTTTAGGGTTAACTGCAGTTAAAGGCAGCTATGGTCAGTGGTTAGCCTTCGTAGAGACAAAATAAAATAAAAAATAAGAAATGGAACAGTAGCAAACACTGTATCAGTGAAAAACACTTTGCACTTGTTGGTCAAATGCTGTGAAAACTAGGGATGGGACTGACATCTGGATTTCTTAATAGTATTGACTGGTACAAATTTAATGATAGATCACTTCCTATAATTATATTCGTTTTTACATTATTTTAATCAGCGCATGGAGGTAGTGCTGTCATACCACCAGAGAGGAACTGTTACTTTTATGAATGCTGATTTAACTGAATATTGGTTAGTTGATGATAAACTGAAGGATCTATGTTAGCTTGATATTGCTGATTGAGATGTTGCTTTACTTTAAATGAGCTTGATTCACCGCTACGTTTGTTTTTTAAATAGCAACTTCCATTATGTGTTAGCACAACTTAATGTACCAAGACATGATGCCGTTCCATCAGTGGGACAACTAAAATAGAAATTAACTCGTTTTTGTTGCAGGCTTTATTGTAAACTTAACATAAGATAGAACTGCTGAATCAAACGGGCCAATGGTTGGTTAGGAATAATCATCTCTAGAATAGTCCTTTATTGAAGACTTGAAAAACTGACTCTCTTCAACAGATACTTTTGGTGAAGAAAGTTGAGACAGAACACAAGTAGAAAACAGCTTAATACAGCCAACTACATTTGTTTAAATTCACAGGGCCGAGATTTCCAAAATGTGTGTGGCAGCAAAACAATGCCATGGTTAAATGATGAATAACTATGTTCATTCATGATAATACCATTTTAATCTGTGACAATAAGCTAGAAACATTTGCTGGCCTACTTGATGTTACTATCTGCAACTTGAAATAAGTCAGAGAACATATCCTTACCCATAGAGGCGACAAGGACACGTGATACAGATTCAAATATTTGCTTGTCACAGTGTCTCAATTGTATGGGTACTGTTTATTTCTTGATTTGTAAGAGTTAGTCACACTCATGGAGGAAGCCAAACCATCAGCTCTGCTGTATCATAAAGTCATTTACTCTTCTAATATAAATACACTTCTCCTCTCCTATTACCCATTGCATCCCCTTCCTCTAAACCGCAGTCCCTCCTGGCAGGTCTCATTCCCAGTCGAGACAGGTACAGGCTAGTTTTTCCACACTGTGCCACCTCTGCCTTTTACAGTCTCAGACTCAGTTTACAGCCTCCGCTATCTGGTGTCAACAACTGCAAACTGTGTCACTGGGGCCCTCAGTCAGCAAGTGGGCGACAAATCAGCCCAGTCCTCCCCGTCTGTTACCATCATTCCTCACACTTATTGGGCTGAGAAAGGTCACAGGATTGGGTCCCTGAAGGAGATTGTTTTTCCTGAGGATGCAATTAGTACGGGCAAACATACAGCCTTGTAGTCCTCAGGGAGAAGTCAGAAAGCTGCGAACTTGTCAGGATAACAAGGGGTTTAGGCATCTTAACATGGGAGATTTGTATGTTTTTAAAGTGAGGTAAATTAAGATACAGCCGTGAAACACAGAGTTACCAAATGCCCTGCACACCCACAATCAACTAAGACTGTAGGTGGTTTCACATATGCATCCCTGAAAATCTCTGGATAATTTTAGCACATCCTACCTTGAACAGAGAGGCAGCACATAAGACATTGTTAAAATCTAAGATGGCAGACAAAGCAACAGAGTCTTATACCCCGATATTTTGCCTGCATTGATTCTGCATGTAAGCAACAATGCTCCTGTTGTAAAGAAGATAAAAAGAACAGAGAAGATTTCAATGCTGCCAGGGATGTTTCCAGCTGAAGTATTAATCCAGACAAACTCACTTTTTCAAAGGAAAAAAAAGTGCTCCCAAAAACAGTCAAAATTCAGCACAATTTATTACAATTATTTGTCAAGGGTTGCCAGTGTTAAGGGGTGCGAACACTGCAAGCCTTAAATCGTCCTCGCTTGGAACTGTCTTCATTTCTGTTCTAAATGTGGTCTCGCATTGCTCTGATTGATATGTTAGTTTAACCTGGTACAGCATAAATACATTTTTATCTCAGTTTTCTCGCCAAAAATATTGTTAAACTACACTGCTTCTAACAGATGCAATCCACTTATTGTGCTTGTTTAACAACATTTGTCTAGCATTTACAATAAACATATAAAAGTGCATGAATTTCCTCATTAGGGTTCTAAAAAAAAACAGAGATCACGTCTGAATGTCCCATAACTTGAGGTTCAAACCTACCGGTATGTTGTGGTACAGCAGCAACCACAACATAGCAAACAAGGGCCTGGTCGAAAAGCCATAGTGTTGTGAGCTGAGGCTAGCACGTTGTTCAGCAGTCACACTTTTGCAGTGTACTTTAGGGGTAGGATTAGTAAACAAATGTTTGACATGGTATTCTGCATCATCTGAAGGGGACACACGCTGCTCATTTTGTGCCCTGTAAGTATTTTTCTCCCCTAAAGTCCAGTTAGTTTGAAGAGAGTTTCAGGGTGTTAGCTCAGCGGCAGCAGGCTTGAAGGAGGTGTGTTTTAGTACTGCACACTTGCTAACGCACCTGTTCAGCCACAGTCAGAGGCACATGATATGATTACAATGCAACCACTCCTCAAAGCAATTATTTAAACAACAGCAGAGCCACAAAGACAGAAAGGTTTTCAGTCAATACTCTATAGCCCACCTGACGCGTGCTTTTTGTAACCTATGTGCACAACTTTACAACTTGTTAATGTAGTCAATCTCGTGTTGCAGCTGGAGCAGTATGAGTGCAGGCCTGTGGGGGACATAAGAAGGGTGCCTGTGCCCAGTACAAGAAACAGGATCTAGTAAGAATGCACCATAAGAGCACTGAAGCATATCTTCATCACTTGTGGCTGTTAAACTGTGGCCTAATCGATATTTGTGCTGAGCCTGCAGCCTTATTTACATGCTGCAGCTGTGTTTACAACCAGCAGTTCCTATTTCAGTTCATCTTCATTTCCAAGGAGAGCACTGTTAATGTATACATGACCCTCAAACATGACAGTTACACAAGACGTGGATGCAGGATAACAGGGGTAAATATTGGTGTCTTACAGTCCTTCTTCATAAGTGCTGTAAGCTTCCCTCAGGAGTTATTTGTCTACCTGGCCTACATGAGGGTGGAGGTAATTCCCTGAAGTATGCTGCAATGCACCAGCAGAGGCCGTGAAGAAAAAGTGAATTAACAACGCAGGATCAAAACAGTGTTATGCACAGAGAATTACATTCAGTGAACCAGTACAGTCTTAATGTTGTGTTCTATGCATGTAAACATTCCTGAAGTGCACAAGCAACTTTTACAAAACGGCTTTGTGTCAAGATGACTTAAAGGCACAAATGGCTCCTCCAAAAATAACACCACATCACAGGCTGGAGTATTTTTCTACTGAGTTTTCCCTCCATTTAAGAAGATTACATTGATCTATTACACTCTGCAGTCCAGTTTGTCTCACATTTCTCGCCTGTAATTTATATCAAATCATCACAAAAAAACTATGCAGACAATAACAACACAGAGGCAAACAAGGGCATTCTGCCACAGGATACCTACACACTGGAGATGTGTCATTTTCTGGCTTAACTCAGATACACACAGTGCTTTTGAAGCATAACCCAGCTGTAATAGTAGATGTTTAATGTCGCTGTGGCTGCAGGAATGCTGCTGAGTTTGATTGGTGTTATGTAGCAGCTTTTGGTGGAAAATATGTGCAGAAAATGTCTCAAAAATCATGTTTCCACAAATATTGAACTTTCTCTGAGAATTTGTTAGAACTTTGTCTAGCATATTCAGAACACAATATCTTTAAAAGACAGGCAGAAGCAAAAGAACACATCACAATAAGAGATACCTATTCTTCTTTACTGGTTTTTGAGAATGAAAAATTACTTCTAAAACTACTCGTAACTCAGAATTCTTCCTAATTTATATCTGGAAATATGGGATTTTCCTATATCCTGAAAGTGAGGAGTTTTACCAAGATTTTATTAAGATGTGCCACAAAGCAGAACCAAAGGGCTTTTTAAGGTAGTTTCAGTTTTGTGATTCAGTTTTAACAACTGCGCCCAGCTTTTCTGATAGAGGTGGTCTCGACCTGCTTCTAATCGACCCCTGGGGATATTCTTTTAACTGTGAGGACACAAGTTCACTCATGAGAACATGAAAGCATCCAAAAGAAATATGCACATTTTTATCATTTTTTTTACCTGAACTGGAACAAAACATCCAAACTGTGAAAACAAGCTAAAAATTGACTTTCAGCCAGTTAGCACAAAGATTCAAGAACATGTAAACGCATTGATGGTCGTTATTGGTGGAGTGGCTCGTTAACCAACAGGCAGCTAAATTATCCATCACTGAGGTAGACAAGGATGATAAATGTGCTTTTAAGGAGGTATGCACAATATCATCGGTTTGCTCTTCACCAGAAATATCAGTATCAGTATCGGTATCGGCGATAATGAGTTAAAAAATATCAGCAAAAATCCAATATCGTGCAGTCCTACTTTTAGTCTTTTTTTTCTCTGCAGGAGTGTCTGTCAGATACCGAATGCCTCTTTTTTTATGGTTTTATTAACGTTTTGCATATTTTGTTCAATGGTGATGGGGATAATTAATCCAACCAAATGTTCAAACTTCATTTAATACTTCTTTTTACCTGTTTTTCTTATCTTCTTTTGATGTTTATACCAGCACATTTAATCTATAAAGTTGGTATTTATTGTAAATTTCAAAACTCCCGCTCACTACTGTACTTGAAGGCATGTAATGGTTCTTTGGGCTAGCAGCAGGACAGATACTGTTGATCTGTGCAGAAGGCAAAAATAAGAGGACAAGGACTCAACTTTTCCTCCAGGTTCCTGACTTACCATTTTTCTCCAGAGTACATGTTGGGGAAAAAATGCTATAATGACCTGTGTAAGTGAATAAACAGAGGTTGTTTTAGCAGAGGCCTCTCTGCTAAAAAACAGAATCGATACGGCCCTAAATGCTGCAACAGTAGTTGTAAAATACATGTTTGTTAAAATCACCCATAGTGCAGTTAACAAAAAAATCTTGAAGTGGTCATAATGTGGCCTCTGTTTTGGTTACCTACTGTACTGTAAGGTTGTTGGAAATACCCAGCCCTGCTCTCAGCAGTGTCTGCAGTGCAAATAGCAGAGAGTCACAGCTAAGCAGAGTGTAGTTTGTACTTAAGCTTGTCAACAATGTTGAATTTTTTACAATAAGTTTATTTTTTTAATTAGCCTTCTCATAGCATGTGCAAAGTCATATCATTGTGTAATTATTGCATAATCTATGTAGAGAAGTCTACCTTACAACCTAATTACGGAGATGGGACATAAATGGTTAAAATTTAAAAATAAACAGGCTGTAGTAATTTGAATAAGAGTAAAACCCTTGAAGGGGATTGAGCAAATATTCTGTCTGTCATATTTATCACAGGCCAGTCAATTCACCAACACAAGGACATGGCAGGGGGCACTGCTGCTGAGGATTTAACTACATAATGTGTCAAATATATGACGAAACCAGCTGGGACAAGCACTAAAGCTTCTGGCACACCAAGGCCACCATTGTGTATATTTTTGCAGTCACTTCCCACTGTTGGCCTAAAAACAAACATCAACAACAAAAAACACCTATGTATTCTCACAGAACACTGGGTGATCTGATCATCTTCTAACCAGAAATAAGTTTATCAGCTTGAGGCTTAAAGAGAGATTTTCCTGATGACAGACATGGAACCTGGCACATCAAAATTGATGCCAACGTCAAAACTTGAAAGGTATAAAATAACATTCAAAATTGTTATAAACACCATATTTCTTGCTTTGAACTAGGGCTGAATGATACTGGGAAAAGCAGGATATTGCCATTTTCTTTCCTCCTGCTGAATATACTGAAGTTCTTCAAGGGAACTTTTCACACAATTGCCTAAAATTTAAATAGTGTCTTTTGGTGCTTTTACATTTGTGGTGTCTGCTCGTCTTGGCTTGACTTAGCGCAGTTTCAATACTTAGCGAGCTCTGTTTCTATTACAGCATAGACAGTACCTGTACCTCTTTAAGGTAGGCAGAATGGTCAGAGTGAGTGCCTGTCCGAAACTATGGTGGCATCCTCACAACAACAAAGGAGGAAACAGAGCTGAAAGAGCTGCCATCCTCTTTGTGGCTTTTGTAACAGTTTGGAGATTAATTTTGCTCTAAAGATGGTTACAAGCAGCAAAACATTATAACACCTACCTAAAGCAGAGGAGAGTTTTGGAAGTCATTGAGCATGACAGAGCTGCCAACAGGGTGCGGGGGGGGGGTTCAATTTCGCGTCTGTAGCCCCGACTCTTGGAGATCCTCTGACCACAGTGTCTCTACATTACATTTAGTCTTGGCTGAGCTCATTTGGATTCTCGCTGGGGGTGATAAGAAAAGCTGTGCCAGTTGCCAGATACAATCCCCCATTGGAAAACCAAAACAAAACTTTTTTGGAGCTCATCTGCTGGTTTGGCTTTATTTCATGTGTCAGTCTTGGGCTATGAAGATAATCTGGGGCCTATCCAAGGTTTTGATGTCCAACTCCAGCTGCTTCATGTGTTTTTCCAGGCACTCTTTATGAGCTTTCTTTGTCATAGTGTCGATGACAACCGAGTGGCACTGATAGCAGCAGACCCCAGTTAGTCTTCAGACCCTCAAGGAGTTTCTGTCGCTCCTCGTCAGACAGCCGTTTCATGGCTCCACGCTCCCTCTCTTCTTTCGTAAAGTTTTCATACATCTCTTGGGCTTTTTGCTCCTCTTCTTTGCGCCGCAGCAGGTACTCCGGTACCTCCACGTAATCCTTTTTCTTGATATATTTGGGAATTAGTCCTGAATCCTCAAGCTACTGTTTGTGCCCCTTCTTGCAGTCCACTAGATGAGGCTGAGGCTTCATTGCTGCGTTGAAGTTGACTTTTTTTACGAAGTCCCTCTTGGTTTGGAGGCCCGTGACTGGTTTTTCTGTTCTTCGAGGAACGGGTGGTTTCCTTGCAGTGCAGGGGGTATGAACTTTGGAACACTGTGACTTTTCGAGTACTTTGGTCTCTCCTAAAAGCTTTTTGAGGTAATTATCTGGAGACAGCACTTCCACTTTCCTGGTCCCATCGTCCTCATGACATCCTTGGCTGATTTAGTTTCCAGAATGACTTTTGGTCTGTACTTGGACATATACCTCGTTGGTTTTTCAGCTTGAACCTCCTCCTTCGGTAAAAGGTTATAGACGCTCTCTGGTGGGTAAATAAACCCTGACATGGTAAAATACTTCAATTTGGCAAAAGATGGACAAGTTATCGGATGATGAAGATAAAAAATAATAATACTAATAATAATAATAATAATAAACATTATTTAAAAGCAAAGGTTTACAAAGTGCTTTGACAACAGGCAGAAACATAAAGACAGCACAGCACAGCCGCTTAAACACAAAGGAAAAAACAACAAAAGTTCTGTGTCCCGTTTAACTCCTACAATGCTTACTGTTAACCTTATGATTGCATTTCTAGACTTCATGTACTCTAGTAACCCTAAAGAATTGAGCAAAGACGAAAAAGTGTCCGTAACTTACTTTAACTACATCCACCATCTTCAGATTTTTTGATTATATATATTTCTTTAATCAGAATGCTATAGATATATGAGTAAGGTTTGGGCTCTTCGATGCGAACATTAGAAGAACAATTTTTAAGAATTTTGAACTCAGCATAAAGGTTGGCACATTCCTCTACGCTAAGTCGCAGCTATCTGTCATAAGCCTGCTTCCTGTTTTCCCTTTAAGTAAGTACAACGTCAGTTGCAACACTAAACACTAACTTCAAGGTTGTTTATTTACCAATAACAGGAATGGGCAAATAGGACCTGTCTCTGAAGATTCGTACATTCTGTCCCTCCTTGCTTCCCGTAGATGTTTATTTTGACTTCGGGGCTCCTTCTGGTTGAGCCAAATTGAGCAGATAACACGTCGTGGAAAACCTTCCATTTTTATTTTGATCATTAATTTTTTAGCACAGTAAAATCAATGAGTAATCATGCTTTACAATCGTGATCTCCATATCAATTAAAATAATCATTAATATTTTTTTTTTTCATAATTGAGCAGAACTACAAGATGTGGTTTGAGTCAGCTAAATGGTATTGCATGTTCTGAGATATGACTATTGCCCATGCCCACATTGTTAAAATGATATCACGTTCAGGCTTGGTATCAACATTTGCTATGTTGTCTATTTGCTGTTTTAATTTAGAATGGGGTTTTAACTACTTGGAAATGGTCATATTCTATTGTGTGTCTCTGTTTACATTTTAAACAACGTCCTGATATTTTGGGAAATGGGTTGTGATTCCTAAACTAAAACTTTATACAATCTCCCTAGCTAAAACTGACAGAGTGTGTTCAAGATTTTGCAGCTTTTATTCTTGTTTTTGATTTTCTGATGACAATAATGCAAAAACAGAGGTGTAGGCAGATTCTTTCAGAAGTGTGGTGGGTGATTCATGGCTGTCGACTCCTGGGTTGTTGTTGAAACAGGTTATCTGGTGTATATCCTATCCAGTGATATTGAATTAGATGGACACAGGAGAGCACAATCAGATGTGCGAGATCGTGCTTCCCTGAGGAGTCTGAATATGAGAAAGTTTCATGAGAGCTTGCTCTTACATCCCGGTGAGTTTTCCCTCCAGGCTGATATCTCTGCACAGCTCTGGTTGACTTTATTCTTTTTCTCACTCCCACGCTATATCCTCTCTGTAGGTTAGCTGATCCCTGACCAAGTTTTACTGTAGGGGAATATAAAAACTGTTGATGGGGAGCAGCCGTGATACAAACGAGGTTACCCTGAGTCAGTGTGAAAAGGTAACTGTCAGAGATAGGGGCGTCACATAATAAGCAGGGCTGTATCCTGTGTCATATCACATCTCCTTTCGTGTCCCATCATGTCTGGAGGATCACAGTTAATCCACCTCATGTCTTGTTCGTCAGTCGGTCTGTGCAATGTTTTTGGTCATTAGATTGAGGGGTTATATTTTGTTTTTTGTCTTCCTTTTTGTTTTTATAAAGTTGTCAATCACAGATTTTTTTACAATGCAGCTAGAAAATTGTATTGAGTCAGGGAAGTGTAAAGTCTCATTTTTTAAAAACTTTTTTTTGAAAGTTAGGACAAAATGCAAAACCGTTTTTTTCCCTTTGTCAAGAGACATTTCACACAAATTAGGATTCAACTTTGTCTTTCTTTCCCTGAAACCTTCAAATAATTATAGCAATGAAGTTATTCAAAAACTGAAATTACTGGAAAAGTATAAATGAATATTTTTGTTCCAAAAAATACAGCAGTTACCAGATATGATCCCTCTGTGAGGAGTTTGTCTATTTCTGTGCAACATAACTTAAAAAGATATCAACAGACTTTGATGAAATGACCTTGGAATATTGGACAGGGCACAAGAGAAGAAATTCTTAAATTTTGGTGATCAAAATCTTGAAACAACTCATCTCTAAATAGGACAATTTTGGACATTTTTGTCAATAACTCTGCTCGTAATGTTAGTAATGACTTGAAAAAAAAAATGCAGATGTACACCATATGTGTCCTTGCAAAAGCACAGTTAAGTTTGGATACAAGTCAAGATCCAGAGCTGATTTTTTTTATTTTTGACCTCAGTCGGGATCAGAGGTACATGCGTATTTAGCTGGGCAACCATTGACTGTAAATGCCTTGGCGGACATTTTTGCCCTTTGAGTAATTCTAGTTGATTATTAAATAGGTTACTCAATATTGATACCTCTGTTGTATCTAAGAGGATTCAAAACCATTAGATTTTTGGTAATGATCTAAACATTCTGTAAGTATAAAAAAATACTAGAATGAAAATTCTACATCCAGACCAAACATTTTAAATTGTTTTTTGGTTGCACCAGTTGATGAGGAAACATGTTTCTTATTTGCCTTATGTTTGCATTTTTCATCAAGGCAGCACATCTATTCTTAAAAAGCCCATATTTTGCTTATTGAGTTTTATATGTATGCTCTTTAGTGAGTTAAACATGTTTCCTCAATGCGATAGAGCACCTCTATGCACAAGACAAAAAGGCTGCAGTATCAAAACTTCCCCCTCTCCCTCTCTGTACAGTACCAGTAGCTGCCTCAAACAGCTTGTCCCCTAGCCCCCTCAAATAGTCCTACCACTGTGATATTCTACCATTGTTTGGTTGGCACTTTAAGCCCGTTGGCTCGATTGAAGAGCAGAGACGGTAGAATGAGTGCAGCGTTGTTGGCAACAGACAGAATGAGAACACAGATGGATCAGGTGTATTGGCACGAGTAATTAATCATGAACTACTCAAGCAGTCATCAAAAATGACCATATGAACTAGAGTCAGAGAAAATCTGGGCTCTTTAACACCACTCTCTAACCTTTGTAAGGTTTTATATCTGGATTTCATCAATTTCATTCTTAATTTATTTCAGATTTGGCAGCCCTTTACTGAGAAGGCTCACTGTCAAATGTAGATAAATTGTGTGGTATTCTCCAGCTGTAATTCATAATATTCCTGGTTCCTCTCATGCTGTCTTATTGTTGGATTTAATCTGAAAAAAGAGGCTGCATGTGTTTGTTACTAAGAGGGAATATGACCCTTGGGTGGACCTTAGTAAGTACTTGAAGGTAAATAGTTAGCTGTAACTGTTTTGAGCATCCCCTCTCATGGGACACAATTAATTAGCTACAGGAAAGGAAAGTTTTCTTGCCTTTCCCCCTCCTTCACCCTCTAATGGTTCCATTCATCATCAACAAGCATGCAGGCGATTACCATCCTGCTTGACCGTGTTGACTACAATTAGCCACTTTGAGTGTTATAAATGATTACACAGCGTGGAGAAGGACTACTAAATCATGCCATTAGCAGACGTTGCTTTTTGTTAAAGTGCGTTCAAAGGCTGCAGATCAAAGAAGCTTTAAATCATTTTTCCCTGCTGTAAATGCGTGTTTCCCTCTCAGGCTTTGGCTTGCTGTCTTTGTTTTTCCTCTTGTTATTCGCCGTTTCTTGTTGAACTTACATGCTTTCCTGCCTCTGCTCTCTGGTGTTGTCCCCTCGGACTTGAGGTAGATGACCGTGCAAATTAGGTCTGACTCAAACAGGACGTTCTCAATCTGTTCGTGCCGTCTGTTTCTGGTTTGGGATATTGAACCGCCCTGATTGCTGTAATGGTGCACTCCGCCTCTGAGGTTTTTCACTCTGGGGAGAATTGGCATGTGCCATATATGAGAACCATCCTGATAGCTGTGCTGGCTTTGAAATTTGGAGGTCATTGGTTCCAAGCGGAGGCCAAAGAATCACATGAAACAGTTATACTTTTTAGGGCTGGGTGATATATAGTGTTTTTTAAGATACATGGTTTAGGCCTGTGCTCAAAATATCAATCCGGCAAAATATTGTTGTGCACTCCTTGGTGATACATGTAACAATACAGATTCTACAGAATCGATACAGCCTCACATGCTGCGACAGCTGTTGTCAATACACTTTGGGTAATGTTATCAATGGCACAGCTCAAAGTCAAAGCCAAAGTACATAATGAAGCACATGTTCCACATTTTAACTTAGGTCTAGGCTCTGAGTCTTGAGTTGTAGAATTATTTATTCTTCTAATAAAAAAAACATGTCAGGAATTATGTTGAAGGCATAGTCAATGTCCACAATTTATGCATATCAGGATACGTATTGTATCATGGCCTCAGTGTCGGGATATGTATCACATTGTGAGGTTGCTGGAAATACTGCCCTAGTATTGATAGATTTTCAAAGGAGACATAGGGTAAGATGGTGTTGTTTACATTGCCATAGCTTTTGTTTAAGTGGATTTTAAAAAGTATTTACAGCCCCAATGTTCAGCCAAAAGATTCTTTACAGTAAGAACCACTTAGAGCAAAGTCCTTCTTGGCTGCAAAGTAATGTGTTTGAGCTGTTCATGCTACACAGAGAGTCATCATTATATAAATTATAATATATTTTATTTTATCAAAGAAGTATTTTGCCGTATTTGTGAAAACTAAAACTCAAACAATTCATGGAATCAACAGCATTAAAAATATAAGTCCTAAACAACAGATACTGTGCAAGTCATTGTTGTTGATTGTAAGAAAAAAAAATCTGTGCACTGCCTAAATTGTAGAAAATTATTGGCAAATTTTGAAAAAGTGTTTGTTAAACTTTTCTTCTCACCTGTTTCAAAATTTGGTAAAATGCTTGGAACTGGGGAGGAAAGCGAGGTTTACCTTTATGGTTTTCATCCACTTTTTAAAGATGTTGCCATTGTAATTGTGCTATTTATTGCTGACCATCATTAAGTTTTTGTACTCTTTGGCATCGCCAAGCATTGAAATAATGATGAATCATCATTTTGAAACACATGTTCCTTCTGAATATAAAAATGTTATCAATGTATTTGTACAAGATAGAAAAAATGTGGGAGTTTTGGAAAATATAAGTTAGGTGCAATCAATGACCTGTAGTATCAGGAGGTACAGGAACCTAATGAGCCCCTAGCACAGGGCTCGTCATTAGCTTCATTTGCACAAGGGCCATTTTTCTCTTAATATATGCTGTGAGGGACAACTTTAAAAATTAATTTGAGAATAGCAGTATTTTGGTATGATTGACATTAGGTTAGTTATTTTTATTAATTAACTTTATTTAACCAGAAAAAAAAAACTCATTGAGATTAAAAATCTCATTTGTAGGAGTGTCCTGGACAAGACAGGCAGCAGCACAATTACCAAATTACAGACATAAAACTATGGAGGGCCTGATATGGCTCCTGGGATGATCGCTGCTGTAACAATATTCCCCAAGTTCTTCTGTTAGTGAGAGTGGTCATAGGGCGGCCAGGTCAGCTTTGTGGAATTATTTTTCTCAATTTGCTTAACAGGGCAGTGGAGCACAAACAAGTTATACATGTTCTACAGATAACAAAAAGCAACATAAGTGGTAAGTGGTGAGCCACAGCTTCAAATAAATGTTCGGGAAAACTGTCTTCTTCAGTCATGTTTTTGACTTAAAGGGAGAGTGAGAGCACCAAATAGACTGCACAAATATTCATAACACTTTTGGGAAAAGTAGAAAGAGGTTTGCCTTCAATTTTTTCATCATAAAAAAAGCAAAAATGTCCTAAATTGGGTCTTTGATTTTTCTTGCAGCGGTATTGAACAGATGTTAATATCATTTTATTTGAATATTACATAAAGGTTTATAGTTCTGTTATTTTGACAACCATTTATTTCTCGACAAAATATACATATAAACAGAGATATTGTGCATCCTCATTCAGCTAAAATATATGGCAACACCATTTTTCGGTTCATATTGCCCAGCCATAGCACTGATGTCAGAACATACCTTTCAATTACACCCTCATTTAAAAGTGAAGTCAAAGGTGAATGACAATCACAAATCAATAGCTATTTCCATTCCCTCTGCCCTTCTACCCGCCTTGAACACAGACATAAGAAAGTGATCATCGTAAATCATCGTTACAGCTTTGAAATACCTTCCCACTCATTGGAATGACATCAAATAACACCACAGTGACTGAGAGGTCTGATGTGGTGATGCCTTAAAGTAGTCTTCCAAACCCACACCTGCTTTCTGTTAGAGCGATATGTAATGTTAAGAAAGAAAAGGACGGGGTTGGAAGCTGTTAGAAAGATTACCCCCCGGGGTATTTGTAGACCCGCCAGTGTTTCGCCGCCATGGTAACACAAACTTGGACATAAATCATCTCCAGCGCTTTTTTCCGTGCAGCAGAGGCAAGCTCAGAGCCTTGAAGACATGGAGGCCCTAGTTTAGTGTTTGACAAATTCATGGGTATTTGATACCCACTAATTCAAATTTAATCCGGTGGAGTGGACACAGAGTTGAGAAAAGGGAGAGCCATGGAAAGTTGCTGACAAAGAAAAGTAAGGGTTTAATCGCTGGAGTTTCAGAAGTGTTTATTTTGAAATTGGGGCTGCAGATTTCAGCCACAAATCACAAAGTGTACCTGTCTGTCTGCTGCAGTTTGAATGACACTAACAGGATGCTTGCCCAGCAGCTAAGATGAAAATACAATGAGAATGAGGTTTTTAAAAAGGGAAGTAGAACACGAGGAAGCAGTAACAAAATGACCACAGGAATCATTGGTAGACTTCCTGCTACTCTGCGTCTGCTGTGGAGAGACCTTCGTCACAGCAGCCCTGTTTCTTCTCCCTGTGATTCAAGTCAGCTCTTTACAAAGTTGCAGATGTTAATAGAATAGATCCACTCAGAAGATTTAGTATTTTGGAGCATGACTGTTAAAATGACTGATTTAAGTGGAGTGTCATATTCATGAACAGTCAGGGCTCAAGATGTCCAGATGTTTGAGACTTGTTTCTGTGTATGGTTAATAGTGATTAGGGCTGTCACCTTATATTCAACATTCAAATATCTGTTCAAACATGGGGGTGAAAAGCTATACTTGAACTGTAAATATATATTAAAATATAAGATATACAGTTCTGAAGCACATTAGGAGCAGGGAACCCCCCCAAACCAACATTGGGTGCTCCCAGCGCAACCTGACTGCCCATTGCTCCCTGGACCTTAACAACAGGATGTACACCTCAAGAAAATGGGGACAGGCAAAAAACTCTGTCCAAAGCACCATGGGCTCCACACCACACATGGCAAAATAAAAACCAAGACCAGGGTATGTGTCACTGATGTGCAGCTGGCTTACTCCTCATCTATGACAAATCCACAGGCCCATCTGTTGGCCTTCCACCCAACTGTGGTGGCAAAGTGATTAGCCTTGTGCGACCGCATCCTCCGCGGACAAGTGGCTCACTGGTGTGGCCTTGGGAGAGATAAAAAGTTAAAGAAATACTTTGGGGCAGGGAGGGTATGGACATCAAGTTAGATTTTTGGGAAAAGTGACTGCCCTGACAGTGATATGTCAATCCAACACCTGCTCTTTGGATATCTGCTGATACCATTCTGATTGAATACCTTGTTAAAAAGATTATATTATCTTTTTTGTAAGATTTGTATGTCCTTAAGTGTATTTTAAGCAGGGGAAACACAACAGAATTGGCCCCAGTTTTGGCTCGGATCCCCACTTCCGATCAAAGCCAGCATAGGCCAGATAATCTGTTGGCTCGAAAGATTATTTGACCGTGGTGTGAGATGTGTTGAGTCATTTTATGTATGTGCTTGCCAGGCCCTACATATCTCCCACAGCATGATAGAGCACTTCTTGTGTATGTGACAATAAAATCAGTAGAGCTGAACGATTTATCGTTTTCAGATTGTAATCGCAGTTTCAGACAACGCAGTCATGTGATTGCCAAAGCTGCAGTTTTTAGCAGTACTCCAGATTGACCCAGGATCTGTTGTGTCTATTATTTTACACATACTGTTTTACAAATTTGCAGGAAATTGGCACTTACAGAAGTGCTGGTAGGCAGGCCAACAACACAAAGCCTCTGTTTAGGAGTAAAAGTTGGAGTATCCCTTCAATAATGAAAACAGATTATCAATCAGGTGATGAATAATGTGTTATTTGCTTGTGATCATTGATTTCCTTACTGTCGTTGATACTGTAAACATAGTGAATATTGCACTGAAGCTTGATTTGAAGACAATCGTGAATCGAATTGAAATTGCAATATCTGCCATAAAATTCACAATTAGATCTTTTCCTGAAATCGTTTAGCCCTAATCAGCAGTATTGGGTTCTCTCCCTTATCTCTTGTGAATAGCATAAGTAGCTGCACAAAGCAACTGATTGCCTGATGCCCCACACAAATAGAATAACCAGTGCAAAGTCCTACCACTGTTACATGAGTAGGTCGAGCCTATTGGGCCAAAGTGACAAGCCCATTTCAGAGCACAGACTGAAGATTGCAGAGCTTTTTAGGACATGGCATTGAATTGACCAGGTACCACAGAGCAGACCAGCTAACCAACCAGAGCAGACTGAGGCCACACAGTGGTCACAGGGGATTTAACAGAGTGCCTCAGACAGAGTGAGAATGGAGGTGGATCGAGTCACTGTATATGGAAACTGGCAGTTTAATTGAACATTGGAGGTTTTGAACATACTCAAGCAGTCATATAAATAAAAAACACTGAACATAGTTCAGGCAAAATATGAGCTGAATTGACTTTAGCTGAATAAGTTGCCTCAAGGATTTACCCCATGTATGAGGTGTGTCAGAAAAGTTCCATGACTGGTGTCACAAAAGATTTATTTCAAACCCAAACTTCTTGCCACATAGCCAGACAATCAACCAGCATGTCTACAAGAGATACTGTGGTGTTTGCTTTGTTCAGTGTGCGAGAAGAGGCGAGAGTTGTGGCAGGACAAGTCGTGGCTGCTTCACCATGACAACGCGCCTGCTCACAATGCCCTGAGCATCCGACAGTTTCTGGCGGAGAAGAACATCGCCGTGCTGGAGCAACCTCCCTACTCACCCGACCTGGCTCTGTGTGATTTTTTTTCCTCTTCCCCAAGCTCAAGGGGGTCATCAGGGGGACCCGTTTTGAAGACGTGGACGACATCAAAAAGGCCATGACGACGGAGCTACAGAGGATCCTGGAAGAATCCTTCCAGGGGTGCATGAAAGCATGGCAGAGAAGAATGGGAAAGTGCATTAGACTGCAGGGGGATTACTTCGAAAGGAAAAATTTGTAGTTTGGATTCTAAATAAATCTTTTGTGACACCAGTCCTGGAACTTTTCTGAAACACCTCGTATAGCTTATTCTCACCTGTACCCTCTGGCTCTATGGGTCTGGGTTGGACAGACATTTGATATCAGGATCAGTCACTTCCCAAAAAGGAAATAACTTAAATTTGTATTTGCTAACCCAACAGAATATGGCTTCACACATTTTAGCTATTTATATAATTCGAAAAAGGATTTTAATCAAGAGGATTTTTTCTCCAGTTTGGATTAATGTTAAGAGACAAAGAAATAATGATACCTTTTAGATTTTGATTTCTCTGTCAGGCTCCCTGTTTGTTGTTGAAGGGGATCTGTGTTGTATCTGTCATATTTTCTTCTTACTTTTTGGAATATGTTGCTCTTCTGGGTTAGCTTAGGATTTAAATCCCCAAATATACGCTTCTGTTTCAGTGCTGTGTTCATAAAACCCTATATTTAATAGTTATTTGTGGCTACATTTCACTATTTAGCAGTGTCTTAAAACAATTTGTAAAATTAACACTCATTCGCTTTTTTGACATTCCTCATATCTTTGGAATTTTGAGCAATGCGGTAGAAGAGTTTTTTTTCCCGTTAAGTTTTTGTGAAAATGACTGTAAAGTCTTCAAGCATAACATTATGTTTCCTCTTTCTTGTCTCATCTATTATCTCTTGACACGGCAGTTATCTTGTTCACTCTTGCAGGGATTCCCCAAAACCACCGTCCTAAATCATTTTAACAACCCGGCCAGAGCCTTCACTTTCTCTGTGATTTTACAGCTTTATTTTAACTTTTCTTTTCACAGAGAATGAGACAGGTTCTTACAATTTTTGCACAATTCTTCAAGTCATTGCTTACTCTGTTTCTGTGCTTTTATGTTTCAGTCATGCTGCAGCCTTTTGACTACGATCCCAATGAGAAGAGCAAACACAAGTTCATGGTCCAGTCCATGTTAGCACCTCCTGACATGACCGACATGGAAGGAGTGGTGAGTGTTGCACATCACATTTAATGACTTTTACTGTAAGGAAAGAGGCAGTCGATCAGTGAGGGTGAGAGGTCATGTCACAGCTCTGACAAACAAAGAATGAATGCACACAAAGAGGAGACTTTGGCCAAAACAGCATGTGTGGTCTCATCTTTGAGATCACTAGCCAGCATACTTACAGTAAATCATTCCTGACTGGCCAGCAAATGTTTTCAGGATTTGTCTGATGTTATGAGTCAAACTTGTGAAATAAAATACCAGCACACACTGAATCAACCTGAGTGATGGCAACAAAGGAGAGGCTTTGCTTCAGCAGGGCTTAATTCCTGCTGGGTTATTATGCATGCCGGTGTCTGTGACTGTCACTGAAATTAGATTTAAAGAAGCTTTGTGAAGTGGGGTTTTAAAAAGAGCACAGCAGAGGCAGACTGGAGGCCTCATGGTTGTACTTAGCTCTCAAACAAGATGTGGAGTCTTTCAGAAAGCAGTCCAGCTGTTGTTGAAATGTTAAAAAGATCAAATCAGGAAGTAAATCTTACCAATGAGGACTCTTAATGTCATTAGAATTGCTTACAAGTAAAAAACAGAGAATTTTCTGAAATATTTATTACGCGGAAGAAGAGAGTGGTGCTTGAGTACAAAGCATTGTGAAACATAAGATTGCAGTTGATTTTAAATGAAAAACAGTGATGCACAATAACAGCATGAAATAAGTGCTGGCAGATAAAAAATGTCTGCTAATACAAGCAATCAATTTATCATTTCAGCAGAATGTAAATCTGCTATAATGTGCTCAGATGAAGGTGTATTTCTTAGATATTTAAGTGGAATTGAAGGACTTAAGTTTAGATATAAAACTACTCCAAGTTAGTTTTTTTGCACTTTGGAAGAATGATTTTTTTTGTAATTTCAAGCCATTTTCAGGATCTTTTTGTTTAATTAGGAGAATCAATTTTAGTTTGAAAGTAAAAGCTTCATAAAAAAGTAAACACATTTTTATTTTGTGCAGCAAAGAGCTCAATGACTTTAAGCAGATGTTGTGGTTACCAGAGTAAAAATGCACTGAGCATATAATCTACATGTAATCCAAAGAAATTCTTTCTTTTACAATAGACTGTCACCATAGGAGTAACAGGTACATTCTAGTTTATTGTAGACTTGATGTTTTATATTTGTGGAACAGAACAAATCAAGCAAACAAACAAAAAATCAGGAGTGTTATCAAAATTTTTATTGACCAGTGGCTCCCAAACTTCTTTTGCCTCTTGATGAGAAAGATAGTTTCAAGCCCCCCAGAAACATGTTTTTTAGTTAGTACACCATGCCCTTTTCTCACAAATTTCTGTATTTTAAAAACTATGGTAGAAAAGGGTACTGCAAAACAGATAGCAGATCAAAACAATGTTCATACTATTTGCTTTGTTATTATATAGCCTTGCTTTTGGAGTCAAACTACAAGTAGTTTAAAAATTCCAGCATATTATGCCCTCAAAAATCTGGTTTTGTACATGCTTTTTTTGAAATATCAAATATGTGTTGTTATACTAAACTGACTTAATAAAGACAGATTTCATAACTCACTGAAGTGACAATATAGTTAAGAAAAAGAGTGTTTTTCAGACCCATTGTTCAACCAATTGACCTGAGCTTCTAATATATTGCTATTTAGACAATTCAAAGCAATAGTAGTTCAGTTTAAAATACATTTGACTGTCATTACTAGTCTACGTTCAAACTGCAGGCAAAAAGTGGCCCAAATCTGACTTTTTGTCAATATATGACCCATATCAGATTTTTTCATCAGTCTAAACGTCACAAATCCAGTTATTTCAAATCAGACCCAGGCCTCTTTCATATGTGCTCCTAAATCAGATACATGTCTGATGTCTCTCAAAGCGACCTCACTCTGAAGAGTAATGTTGTGTTTCATCCGACTTTTACATTATTGCAGTGAGTCAGGCGACACAAATCTGTGCAAAAAGAGGCGAGATGCAGTAAGATTCAATGTAAACTACGGACGAAACAAATATGGATGAACTCTGTGTCAGTGAAGCCCCTCACGTCTCCCGGCTCAGACTCCGCATCCACTCATACCTCTGTACAGAGACATCAGCCACTGCTCCACAAAAGGCCATCGTTAAAATTTGTTTCTCAATCTTCTTCTCCTTATCACTGTGTCATAATTATTGCGGCTCTGATTGCACAACAATTTCATAACTGATACGCACCCTCTGATGTGTAGCACCCTAATTTACTTCTGTAAACACAGCGTGCTGCAGGTCACTTCAAGGCTGTAGATGGTTCATACTGAAGTCTGATGGTTGTCCCATTTTAATTATTGTGTGAACAACCACGCAAAAAAAAAACGTCTTTTAGCAAAAAAATCAGAGTTGAGCATTAAGACTTGCAGTGTGAATGTGGCCTAAGAGAGAAGATATTGATATTGTAGCATGTTGTATAAGTTGAAGCCGGACGCGCATAAGTTATTGTTTTGTTTCTTCAACAGTTATTCTCTAATAAAAAAAAATTGTTTAAATGATTCAATTAACAACTCAGAAAATATTACAAATGCTAAGTTGCCAACTCTAATCATGACTCAGCAGAAATCAATCAAACAAAAATGAGTAGATTAGAAACAAAATTAAAATCACGCTTGGAGACAGTGAGTGAAACTGGCCTTAATTTGGCTCAGTGGTTTCAGCTTTAGATCCTCCACTAAAAGCCGAGTTTATCAGAGCAGTCTGTCCTCCTGCTAAGAGATTTATTAAGCTTTCAGCCACAGCCATACACTGAGAGTGTTGCTTTTGTTCTGAAAAGAAGCTCAGCAGATACTTCTGTCTTTATCTTTCATGTATTATGTCTAGAATAGCTGAAAGCCGATCAACCTGACATGATACTCGTTACACAGAGAATCACTGTCACCGTTGCTTTAACTGACTTAGTCACTGTTGGATATTTGCACTGTGCCCCCTTGCCTTAATTGGTAGAAAAGGTAAAAATGTTTTGATTCTTTTCCTCTTTTTTTTCTGCGTCTTCAGTGGAAGGAGGCTAAACCAGAAGAACTTATGGACTCCAAGCTGAGATGTGTTTTTGAGATGCCAGTGGAGAACGAAAAAACGGTAAGCACGTTATTCCATCATGATTTACTCGCCACATCATGTGAGTCTGCGTCAACACCAAACATTAAATATTAAAGGACAATAAGAGGGAACGTTTTTCAAAGAGTATAACCGTCATTGTGAAGTCCAATTTGTTGGCCTTAAAGGTGCCAAAGCATGTATTTCTTTAATTATTTTTATGGACTTTTTGTTTGTTTCTTTTGTTCTTCTGTTTACTGCTGAACTATATGTAATCTCTTTTCTTAAGTTTTTATCCTGTTTGTGTTTCCTCAGCTTTACTTCCTCATTACCCCTCTTCTTTTTGACTGCAATACTGTCCAAAATATTTGCTTTTCCTTTGCATCTTGCTCAGTCTAAAACTTTTGTTCGTCTTTTCTCTGTCTTTAGCTTTGTCCTCTATCAGCTACACTCACAAGCCTCCACAACACCACAGAGGGTGGCTTAGTTTGTTTTTTCTAGCACTTTGTTATGGTTTTGATTCTTCTCGGACCCCACACAGCTTTACAGACCTTATCTCACTATGATATGTGTTGCTTTCACTGTTTCCATTATCTGAAGGAGCACAACAGGACCCTATTGTGGCTAGTTTCACTTTATTTTGCACTTTGTGATACAAACCTTGGCTCCCGCAGAGTCCTTGACTGAAATCAGCTTACTTCACAAATAAAAGACATCTCTGGGTGAACTCTACCACAAACAGAGAGGTAGAGACTCTGTGTTTCTTCAGGCCTGTGAATGAGCTGATGTGTCGCTGATAAAAGAGTTCAAGTCTCCTCATGAAAAAAAGAAACAACATAGTGTCAGCTATAAAGTCATATATGGCACTTAAGCAGTGATTCACATCTGACTACTCTGTAACTCCTGACCCACTTACAGCACGACACGGAGTCCAACAAGATGATGTCGTCCAGCTTGCTGAAGTCAGAGTCCTCGCTCCCTCCAAAGTCACTGAGCTCCACCCTGGACGATGGGGAGGTGAAGAAGATCATGGAGGAGTGCAAGAGGCTGCAGATGGAGGCTCAGAGGCTACGGGAAGAAAACAAACAGATCAGAGTGAGTGAAAGAAAATATTGATGGCAGTTGGTTAATTTGTATATTTTAGTTGGATATGTTTCTAAGATAGAGAAGCCACAGGTATCACTGAGTGTGTTGACATGGGTTCAAGTATCCCAGTCATAAGCCTTGTCCCAGTATTTATAATATTCAGGATATGGCGTTTACATGTTCAGCTATGTGGTACCAGCTCCACTCGCCTTCAGTCTTCTCTTTTAATATTTTTTTGTTTACTCTGTTACTTGTTACTCTTTTAAATTCCCAGGCACCAAGTGAGTTGAGCCAATACTAAAATAAAATGTAAGACACAGCAGATGACAGAGCAGTTACAGACTATTGTTAGTAGGAGCACCACATGTAGCATGTTGGTAAAGTGAACCAGATCCCTTCTTAACATCAGTTCCGTAATGCTGTATGACTATATGAATTTGTCATGAATCCGGGATTATTTCTCAACCCTGTTTTAAATTTCAAATGTCTTAAAAATGAAAAAAAAAAAAAAAACTTTGAAAGACAAAACAGAAAGCTACGGCAGATCAAGATCAGTACAGAATTTTCACAATGAGTCCTTTTTTTGTTCGAAAAGGGTGTAGGATGAACTAATCAATAGTCAGGCCATCAATTCTGCAATTGTCCTGTCCCCACTCAGAGCGTGTACTTAGTCGTCTCAGCTCTATCAGTTTTGTGCACAGTTTTGCAAACACAGCTGAGGATTTATCACTGATACAATTCCAGATCTACACTGTGAGACTGAGCCAATTTCAGAAACCTTGACTTATCCTCATACAGTAGTCATCATCACACTAAATATAACTTCTTCTCTGACTGCTGCAGCTTTCAGCTTGAATTAATCAACCCAGAGCAAACGTTGGTTGTGATCAATCACCTGCTGAGCTGAATCTGGCAGATCCAGGAGCAGCTTAGCTCTTTATCTGTCACTGCTGCCGTGCCTCTTTACTCCTTAGGAATACCCGCTCTTTGCTGCCTGATTACATTCAGGAGGTAATGGTCTATAGAAAAAATCTGTCTGTTAGTCTGTTTTCTGCACATCTCAAGAGCCCCTCATTGGATCCATATAGACTATAGTGTTGTAATACTGATGGACAAAGGTTTAACGTTGTGAATGATCCCTGTCAGATGATTTGATCCTAACAGAGGCTCCAGCAAAAGTCTCAGTCTTGAAAATTAATTGTTAGAAACTTTAAATCATTATGTCACAATGAGCTTCAAGCCAAAAACAACTATGAATACATAACATTTCTTTAATACTGTAGCATACTTTAGATACTAAATAAATTAACATGTCAAATAAAATGACTGAAACAAGCTTTTAAGCCACACTGTGTGGTTTGTTCTCCCATCTAGTGGTGAAACTTTATTTTGCATTCAAACGAATAATTCTCTCTAGCGCCTCGCTTTTCCAAATGTGCGTTGCAACCGCTGAACTCTACGTTAGCCGGTATGTGCCTAGAAACTGTGTCTTCTCTTTTTTGATTTTTGCCGACGAGGATCCCTTCTCCTGTGGCGTGGCATAAGTGTGATCTGGCATTATGGTGAAAGTGCAGTACAGGCTTTCAAATGAGTCTTGCTGTGCTCCTTCTCAGTTTCAGTCACACTGGCTCTGAGCGAAAACGTGTTTAGCTTTAGCCAGTAGTACTACGTAGTGCTTTATGTCCCTCTCAGCTGTCCATAGTTTTTATAGACCGGAAGGACATGGAAGCCTCTACAGGACTTACCCGTTCTATGTAAATACAGATAAGAAATTCTTCCCTCAGGAGGACAAGTCAGATTATTGGCAGAGTCAATGAGGACATATTTATGAATGTAGACATTGTTTTTAGCTCAAAAATCACTTTAAAAAACACATCACATTTCCCTTAAAAGACAAGTTTAAATTTCTAAATGCACTTAATCAACCAGATTTCCCATTCAGATTCCAGTTGAAGGTGCTGTTTTTATTCCCCTGTGACATTTACCTTCAGTTTAAATGTTACAGAGTTGTATAACGGGGGGCAGATTGATCCCCATTCTGTACCAGTTTTATTGATAGCAGCAGAGGTCTTTCTTTAGGTCCACAGCAGAGTGCAGTGTTGTGCGTATTCATGACTGATTACAGGTGTTTTCACAGTGCAAGCAGGCTTCATATGCCCTTTTAAAAGCTACAACACTGATTTACTGAACTACTGACAGAAAGTCTGCCATACTTTGGGAGGTTATATTCTATATTTGAAAGTGATATGCAAAAAACTCCACAATCTCGATGCAAATATGGAAGGCTAAAATATCAGTGGAAAATATCTGGAGAAATTTTCATATCTGCTGATACTGATATCACGCAGATAATATTATGTGTTATGTTATTCATTTGCTCAGATTAAACTAAATGTTGTGTGTCATTCTGAGGCATTTCTTTATCCCAAACCTCAAATGTGGCAGAACATCCAATATACTGAATTTTAATCCCACAATCATCATTGTTTATAAGAAAAATATGAGTCTATGATAATAAATCTAATCTGTTCTGCATATTCAATCTTGCTGCAGATGCTAAAGTTCAAACAATTCATCTGTCTTCAGGATTAAATCAATAACAGGAAGGAACTTTTTCTTCCATGAATGAGCAAAGTTTTATCTCAATCATCAAAATGAGCGATGAGATCACAGCACATACACAATCCCATTCATTCATCCTGTTTTTTTTGTCTTGATTTATGTTAGCAATCCAGATAAGAAAATTAATGAGAAAATTTGATACAAGTAATTGCACTGTCCTCCACCCTTAGTGCATTTTAACCCTGACAGTAACTTCATATTGAGGTTTGTTACAAGTACAACTGCTCATTTCTGTAATCAGCGGCAGACCTCAGGGTTTGAGAAATCAATGGGTGTGACATCAATCACTGTGATCAGTGAAGTAAGATTTGGGGTTTTGTTAGGGTTTGGCTGGAAATAAGTCACACACACACACTATGTACAGCTAAGAGAAAGTGGTCCTCCCCTCAAACACCGCTGCCCCCCCTCCACTCTCAGTTTTTGCCAGAGGCAGAACGACTGTTGGCTGCTCCTGCGGCTGAGATTAAACTAACAGAGAGCCCCCCCCACCCGCTGCTGGGAAATGAAGTGTGTTAAAGCCTGGCGCCTTCTGCAGTCCTCAGAGGATTTGGTCAGATGAAGATGTATGCAGATCCCATTTCTTTGAGCAAGTAAATAAATACTGTCCTATCTTATTGATAGACAAACTTTGACTTCAGCAGTGGCTTTATTTATTCACCTTTCATTTTCTGATGCTTCTTTGCCGACAGTAGATGGGTTTGGAAACATCATTTGTTGCCTGTTGGTCTGTCTCTCTGTCGGTCTGGGCCACCTTATTTGCAATATTCTGTTATCCGTTTCAAACTTGGGGAAAGAAATCTGTATTCAACTGTAAATATAAAATCAAATTAAAAATAAACAGTGCAGCAGCACATTGGGGCAGTGGACTACCTGATCCAACACAGGGCACTCCCAGTGAAACTCAACTGTCTATTGCTCTCTTGACCTCAACAATGAGGAGGTACGAGAAAATAGAGGACAGACAAAGCCCCTGTGAGCAGACAATTATGACACCAAAACATCTGTGGAGCGCTGGGTGGAAGCACTTTGGGCTCCACACCGCTGATGGCAAAATAAAAACAAAGACCCGGCAGTGTGTTGATAAAGTGAAAAGCACCTAGCCCACTCCTCATCCACAACAAATCTTCATCCTCCTCGGCAGGCCCCCCACCCCAGAAAATGCTGTCACAGACAAGATCGCAAGATATATATGCAAGGGCATGCAGCCTAGTAACCTCAGGAGAGTCAAAAAGTAAAGTAATCAAATGGAAATGCCTTGTGTCTGCGTTGCAGCTGGAGGGGTCTAATATCTTCAAATATTAGCGTGTATGCTCAAAAACTGTTTGAATTTGATTTATGGGAAAAGTGATAATCCTAGCCATAGGTCAGAGGTCAGGGTCATTGGATCTCATGTTTATCCCCTGCTTTCTAATTTGATATCTTCAGAATGCTTTGATGGATTTTCTTCAAACTTTGCTTGAATATGCAAGAATGAACTGGTGACGTTTTGGAAGAATAAGGTCATTGTGATCTCAGAATTTTTTGCATAATACTGAGTATGAAAGGTGGTCTTCTGTAAGAATCATTTTTTAATACTTAGTAATAGTGCAGCATTCTCCATTTTATGAAAGACTACATGGGTAAATAGTCCAAAAGTTTACGATCATCATGGTTTGGTATGCATCCAGACCTGTTTCCTGTTGAAGATGCTGCTGCTCCAACTCTTTCAGAATGAGTTGCAGGCATCAAATTCAGAATATGTGTGCATATTCTGAACGACGAACAGCACATTATAACAATATACAATTATAACAATTTATACAGAAAATTAAACAGTATTCAGTTGAAAATAAGTCAAATATGATTTTCAAATCAACGTATTCTGTTTTATTCACATTTAACACAACATAATAACACAGTGTCCCAGCTGAGTCCAGGTAACTTTCTTTTCTCTTGTAGTCCTTTGGCTGCTCCTGATTGGACGCTATGGTCAAACAACAAGAAAAGTAGTTGGGAGCATGTGATTGGTCAATACTCCGGCAGGATGTTCTCATCTTCTTTGAGGGTCATAATGAAGGTCTAATATAACTACTCTGTCTTTTGTTCAGAAAATTCTTCGGATGCACAATATTGGATATTTGCCCATGTCCGATATGCTGATATTTCTCAATTCATCTCCAATACCGATATTTTTTTTTAATCAAGAGCATAAAGCCTCCACTTTACTAAAGCTGACTGATTCTTTTCATGTTGTCAGTCTATTTGTGTTAGAAACAGATATGAAGCAAGAAATACAAAATTTTAATTTTTATCTCAGGTTACACAGTAATGATGAGGTAAACCATTATGGTAAATATGTACATTCTGCCAATGTGCAAGCCAAAACAATGGATATTAATATCCAGTTTGTATGGCCAAAATATTGGCTGTAAATACTGGTAGAAATTTTAACATCTGCCAATAATGTAAACCAACTTTTTAGGCAGTCATCTGCTGATAAAGATATTGATGCAATAATATCTTGCAACTTCAGAATTTGATCTAAAAAAATCACTAATTAAAAATGTTTTCATATGATGGATAAATATGATGTTTACACTGTTCTTTTTGGCAGGATTAAAACTTTCTTGAAGGACTACATTTGTCCTGATGTCATCAGTAGATTGACAAAAGTCAGCTTCCAATCACAGTTGTTCTCATAAAGATCTGTTGTATGGTTCCCGAGGTTTAAACAGTGTTACTGCTTTGAGGCGCCTGCAATCCTGTGGAGTTTGGAGGTTTAACTCTGTAATCAAAAGTATATTACAAAAGTGTAAAATCAAATAAATAAGATTTTTACCAATCACATTTCTGCAGCCCTTCCACCCACCACAATATGTTCACTGTCCAGTAGTTGTATTCCTTCAATATTGTTCACTAGCAGAGGCATGTGATTGCCAGGCAGCGGATTCAGATAGATCAGTCACTTTGCCCCATTAACATATTAACACACACATTGTCCCCTTATCGTTTCAGGAGGATGATGGCCTGCGGATGAGGAAGAGCAACATGATGTCGTCTCAGCACTCCTCAGTTGGCATGAAGAGAGAGGAAGGTTTGAGCGCCCGCTCGATCGCCCTCATCGTCCTTTTCTTTGTGATTGGCGTCATCGTGGGCAAGTTGGTCTTGTAGATGGCAGCACAGATTGGCCGGCCGCAGCATGCTTTCTGGGGGGGGGGGGAGAAAAACAAACACGGGATGAGGGTTTTTTTGGATCAGAAATGCCATACAGTTGCTGGGTGGGGGGTGGTACTAGTTTTGATTCAGTCTCATTTATGTAAAAAACTTCCAAAGTAATGTATGAGAAAAAAGAAGAAAACTGATTCATGATCTTATGAACAAACCTACTGTTACAGCCTCTGCGTAATCATCACATAATCGTTCAGGCCCTCTTGTATAAAGATGAATGGTTTTGTGGATGGGCAAGGGAGGGTTAATTAATGTAAACATGAATTATGCTTGTGATTCAGACCAATGGATTTTCTTACACCGGCGAGGTCGTGTTGGTGCGATTGAGTCAGTTTGCAATTGTACGAATGTCATTTAAGTGTATTGTTGTTTCTTTTTCTAAATGATGGAGGCCAGAGCCTATGTAAATTTAAACATAACCCCCTCCTCTTCCCCCTGTTGTACAGTACATCCAGGTGTTCCTTCCAGCTAAACCCCCTTTAAGGGAGGGATTAACCAGAGAGATGATCCACACAGTCGGGGTTACACACACAGGGCTATCAAACTGACTCATCCAATCAGAGGCTTTGTAAAATCAGCTCGTCTTTGATTGTAGAGCGACCGTGATCAGTGTATGAAACACTATACCATATGTATTTTCTTTCCTTGTGTTTTTCTTTTCACTCTACCGCACTTCCATCACCCGTCACTTAATGCTCACCACACCCCGGTTTGTCAAAGGGGGACATTTGATTGCATGCATTCACACAACAAGAGTGTTGCATCTGGACTTTTGAATCTAATTTAACTGCTTTTTTAATGGTGATAATGATATGTAATTTGGCTGTAGGTTTGCACAACAACATTTTCTGATTTATTTTCTCTATCTCTTTTGTGTTTTGTTGCATTTTTATGATTTTAAGTAATTTTTTGTTGTTGTTCTTGTTAGGTTGAAGCATTTAAGAATATCGCAGCTACCAGAAATGAGCTCCAGATTTGTAGGATTTCTGTAAATGTTCTCCAGATGAAAGCCTTGCCTTGTGACCTGTTTGGGCAAGTTATTCTCAGGCCAAGATGGAGGTATATAAATATATATACTATATATATATTTACATTTACACAATAAAATAATATATACACGCACAGTCAGAGAAAGCATGCAAACATATAGTGAGTAAAAAAAAAGGACAGGAGGTGCATGTAGAGGTGAATGATGATGTTCTTTCTCGTTGGCATTAACAGCACTGAGTTTCCAGCTTCTTTTTGTTTCCTTCATAAGCCATACATTTGTTTACTTCCTGTTTTTGTTTTGGGCAAATGTATGTCAGAAATCAACTGAGTGTCATGTTTTCCACTGCTGGTGAGTTTGACAGGGTTTTTTCTTTTCCACTCCACTGCGGTTCACTTTCGGGTGTTTGTTCAGCATTTTTCGGGTGTTTGTTCAGCATTTATCTGTTGCTTATTAACGTTATATCCTCACTGCATTTGAAGTCGTGTTCATTTTTAAAGCACCAAGATTAAGTGTGTCTCTTCTTTGATCTTCCTGCAGCAAACTTCACTTTTTTAAAGCAAAAAAATAAGAAGGGGGAGAGAAAAGCATACAGCAGCCTAGCTTAAAGCCTGGAGGGGACCACATAATGACATTATACTGTTCTAGTGCCGATGGTTATTTCTTGTTAAAATGAACAAACAAACATGGATAAAAAAAAACTTTGAAATGGTTTCATATCCAAATTTGCATGTGGAAAAAAGTGATGTGTGTCTTACTTTGCAATATTTCGCAGAAGAAGAGCAATTTTTTCTGTTATTAAATGCCTTTTTTTTCCACATAGAGAGTCCCTTTTTGCTAAAATAGAAGAAAAATGACAAAAGCCACCATCTTTTCATGTAAAGTGGAGTGGAACGCAATGGATCTGAGTGTTGGGTACATGATTTCAATAAACATGAGTTGTGTTTGAACTGTATCTCTGTAAAGTTGTTGGGTTGAGGATGACTTGCTGCTTAGAGGGAGGGCAGAGCTGACCCTGAGCTACAGTCCCATCTTGGGTTATCAGACCTGGGTCACATAGTACTTGCAGAAAATTTCTTCTTGTTCGCTGAATCCTGGTTGGAGTGTCTGAGCATTTTACCCATTGAATACAATTGGAAAATACCTTGGTATACTCTAATATGAATCATTTGTCTGCTTCAGATTTGATGAATCCAATTTGGCACTCCAAACAGGAACAAATAAACAACAATTATGTGTGAATACTAGTTGATCCAGGCACGGTTGTAAAGAAATATAAAAACACACTACACTGACATTTTCTGGAGTCTCTGACCATCACCGTGATCAATGTAAGCAGTCGGGAAACTGTTTTGTATGTATATAAATAAATAAATAAGTCTATCTGAGAAGAAGATTAATATTCCTAGTCAAGTAGTCTCTCTGGTGTATAAAAACTACCCAACCTGGTTGGACTATGTAGCATCTTAATAAATTAAATGAATAAAGCCCCTACCCAACCGTGTGAAGTTATTTCCTGGTATGTACATGTGTATTTATAAAGGGTAGTCTCTGATATCTGTTTGAGCACCTTTATGCTTTAAAATGGGACAGAGGATCGACAAACAGGATGTCTGCAGGTCTTAAAAGTACTTGAAATTGATTGATCAAATTGGTAGAAAAAAAAATTAAAGTCTTTATTGTGAAATTATATGGTGTATTATTTTGGTGTTTTTCAGCTTGGAGGTCGTCAAGATTAAGCCTTCCAACATTCTGTTCAGCTGGCAACAAGCAAACTTACTGTATGCGATCATGTGTTGTGTGTGGGGAATGGTGGGAAAAATTAATTTTCTAAGAAGTAGTTTAAATAGAACAAATTTGTGTTTGTGCAATCTTACACATAGTACAATATATGAAATGATGAGGCCAGTGCTGGTCATATAATGGAATACATTTATACATGACTAATCACTCTTTGAAGAGTTAATGTTACTTTAGTTATACTTAGTGTAGAAAAAGAGAAAAGAAAATCATAGGATAGATTCAGAGGGGTATCACATACTTATGTTATTTTTTTCTCTGAAAAATAAAACTGAAAGGATATTCCATGTGAGAAAACCTCTAAAAACCAAATATAGTAGGATGTGATCTAATGCCTTAGCTGAAATGTCAAGAAGTTTGGGCAATATGTTCTTCTGTGATCCCTTGACTCTCCCCCCAAACTAAGGACTATTAGGTAGTAAACATAAACTTGGTATTTGTACAGGTGCTCTTGACCTTTTAATTTCACATTCAGGATGTCCACAGAGTCTAAGCAAGTATATAAAAAAGAATGGCCTAACGCTAAAACCCCCCTTTTAAAAACTATTTGAGAAAGTCCTGAATAAAAGTGTGCTTAATGTATTAAATGTAGAACTTGTTTGTGCTTATAGATCCATTGAAAGTTTTGTTGAGGTCTTAAGTTCTGAAAAATCATTCAGTGGACGTCGTAACTCAGGAAATCCCAAGAAACAGGGTTTTCTGACTCTTTTTGTTTGTGAGTTTAAGCTTTTTTGCTGTCTTCTGGAGCTGCTGGGTGCTGGTTTTATTTTTTGTCATTAAAACTGGTTTAATTCAGTGGCAGATACAGAATGTTATTAATGGGTGGGTCTAAGAATATCTGGATGTGTCTCAGTTTTTTCTCCTTTTCTTTTCTTTTTATTCAACTTATTTTTCATATAATTAATCACCACATCATTATGTTGTTCTTTAGATAAACCTTGAGTAAGTTTTTTTTTCAAAATATAAGATGGTTTATCCACTCCCTGAATGATCTAATGCAGTAAAATTAACTTTTGAAACAATTTTAATTTATACATGTCTACAGTAGCACAAGAATAATTAAACTAGCCAGCTTCAAAAGTTAAAATACTTTTCTTTTGATATGCAAAATGATTAGAAATCTCTATTCACGTAAAGGAGGATGTTCAGAATATTAATCACTTTAAGTTGCTCTCCTGCATCATTCAAACTCTGTATTTTGTAAAGGAATAAAAACAAATTCAACCTTAAATTAAATATGTTGTTTGATTATTGTCATTTATTCACATATTATTATTTTAATGACTCTGATTGGCTGGGTCACCGGCGAACAGGCCTGCCCATAGATCCGCCCCCCCTCCCCCTGGTGTCCTGATAGTTTAAAATTACGTGATGACGTAGCAACTGTTGAACGTCAACGGTTGCTGCGTGTGGTACTGGTGGGGCCGCTGTTGCTCGTTTCAGACACCCCAAAAATAATGTCTTTGGAGTAACTTCAGTGGTCAAAACTTTTCACTTAAATACAATGCACTCTTATAAATCGGCTGTGTTTACGCTTTGTCTTTTCATTGACTGAGAAAGTTAGGAAATGGCCCGAAAAATAATGAAGTACAGAGGATGCTAACTGCTGCAGCTAATGTGGCGACAACAGTGTTACCTGGACGACAAGGAGGACGACGTGATGGCGGCAAACACTGTCCCAACATGTGAAAAAGAATTTTGTACGTAAATACTATACTTGTCAATATTGTGTGTAAAGCTCATGTTAGCCGCAGGGTATGGGTTTTTGTGGTCGGTAAAGGTATCTGGAGTTAGTTGTTTTAGTAGCTCAGTCTGCCTATCTTGTCTGGTTGTACTTCTGGACTTGATGCTCACTCCTGCAGTGTTTTAAAATGGCACAGATGTCTTTTAATACGTAAAAATTACTTTTAATCGTTTTTACATGATTTTTTTTACCAGCTCTTTAGTTGTTATGCTCTTTTTTATGGTCTTCTTTGTACCTTATAACTTGATTTTCACAGTATGAAATGCAAACAGGTGAATTTTATACTTGATTTTTATTTTAACTGTTAATTTAACTGTTAATTTAAATGTTTACTTATACTGTGTATATATATATATGTGTATATATATATATATATATATATATATATTTTTTTTTTTTTAAAGACAACTTATAGCATTTCTAAATCAGTGACTTTATTAATTTAGAAGAAAAATGCACCAGCTCCTATCAGTCACTAAAACACTTACACACAGAGCATTGTTAGTTTGTGTTTGCTTTTATAAAGCTCATCCGCATGCGGGAAGGTATTTA
This sequence comes from Cetoscarus ocellatus, assembly GCA_037902135.1. Lineage (NCBI taxonomy): Eukaryota > Metazoa > Chordata > Actinopteri > Labriformes > Labridae > Cetoscarus > Cetoscarus ocellatus. The sequence goes on from JBAMNC010000550.1 coordinate 772,772, forward strand.
GTATTGTCACCTCATAGATAGACACTTTTAAATAAACATTTTTTTTACAGCAGTGACCTTATTTTTAGAGAAAGCAGCATTTTATTTATAGGGATATTTATGAGAGACAAAAGTTTTTGTCCTTGGCTTGTTAACATGAAAGACAGTGACAGCAGATCAGACTTCTCCTTTGCACACTCTGAAATGTGGAGGTCTTCAACATAGATAAAGTAGTCAAAGACATCTGACCTACCTGTATATATGACTGTGCATCAAAAGTGGATACTAATCTAGAATTGTAAGAATTAATAGATAAACTTAAATAACATTAAAAAAAATTCTGAGCAGGAGAGGGTACGTATTGATGAGTGGCAGTCAGAGGAGGTGTGTGATGACAGATGCTGAATGCCACTTGTGTTTTATGGACCACTATAATTTGGTTTGTGGTTTGTTGTCCATAAAAGTGTAAAATAATACAAATCATTTTTTTAATTGAATAGAGTCCTCAATTTCAAAAAAGTGTAACAGGGGAACACAGACACACAGTTCACGTTTGGGTTATTATTACTTAAAGTGAGTTACATAATCTGTTTTAACAAGAGGTACGCAAGTTGTGGAGCTGCAGATTTTCAATGATTACTGATAAGAAAACCAATCAAACTTTTGGGGCTCGAATTTCGTAGACCAGACACAGGTGCCCCACGCCAACAGGGTGTGTCCAGGACATTTTGCAAGTTTCCTGCACGGCGTAGTCCGGCGCAGCAAGGCACCCACAAGTGGCAATGAGGGAGGAGAGAAGGCGTGAGTGGGTTTAACACAGCCGAGTCTTCACCGATCAAATGAACGCCTCTCCTTACCTTTGAATGAGCTGCAGGCGAGGCGCAGTGAGAGTTTCACCTCATCATGGAGCTCCAGGCAGCCAAACTTCTCCCTGGAAGAAACTGATCTGCTGGTCAGAGAGGTCCAAGCACGCAGTACCAAAAGATATGGTATTGCGAACAGACCTCCACGGGCTGATGATGCAAAAAACAGCCTTGGAGGAAGATACTAATATTGTCAATCAAGTTTGCCCACATATTCTTAGAACCACTGCCCAATGTGAAAAACGGTTCAATGATGTAAGGAGAAGGGGCAAACAAAAGCTCTCAGATCAAAGAAGGCACATGGTGGCCCCTCCACCAGCCTCACTTTGAGCTCAGCAGAGGAGATCACGTCCTCCACACTCTCCGTGATAAGTATTGAGGGTTTTAGTGGGATAGAAGTTGGGATTACGGGTGAGGCAAAAATATTGTTCTACTAATGAAGACGCTCACATTCAGTAACATATATTTAAACTCCACATAATAAAGATGAGTGGTGTGGACAGATCACAACATGAATCAGAAGCACCTGTGCTGAAATGAGCATTTTCATTGTTTGCATGTGAAATTACCTTGTTTTACCCTACTGAATCATGATCGTTTTGGCATGTAACTCCTGATTACACAAAACCTGGCACCTTCAGCGCAGTGTTTTGGCTCGACATTGTCAGTGCGCCAAGCTGAATTCTGTCGACACCTCCCCCTGGTGCGCCGCCACACCCATCTCGGTGCAGCCGGTCTACCAAAGGGCTGCGCAAGGTGATGCGCCGGATGAAATTGCCACTCTACGCTGTGCCAGGAAATTAGGGCCCATGGTGTGAATGCAAGTGGCCACACATCTTGTTTGTTCAGTTTAGCGAACGTTCTCTTTTTAAATTTGCACAACCTCAGTCCAACTGTGCCCAGACACTGCTGTATCTAATCACATATGCTGCAGTGCGCATGTACATTTTTTATTAATTTGATACACTTTGTAGTGTTTGTAATTTTCAGTTTTATCTGTGGTTGGTTGAGGTGTGTGGTTTGTGCAGGTTTTTGATTTAATGTTCATTTGGTGTATGACTCTTGTATGGGACAGTTTAAAGTGGCTTTTACATGATGAAGATTTTACTTTGGGTTAATGTATGCATGGCATGGTCTATGTTTCAAGGGATTAATCTATCTATCGATCTATCTATCTATCGATCTATCTATCTATCGTCTAATTTTTTGAATGCATAAACAAGTAGATGTAAAAAATATGGCATAAAGTTGGGCTGCTAAATTATACCATAAATAATAACCCCAATTATGTTGGTAATATTGTAATCACTATTGTATATCTCAGGTACTCGCTGATTTTACAACATGCACCACAAGCCTCTGGACACCCACAGAGGTGTTACACCTCTTCTGAGGATTGTGTGGATACTTTGATTGGTTGCTCAAAATCCCTGTGAAATGTGTAGAACCAAATTTGGTAGGACTTTGTGACCTGTTATCATTTCTATTGGTGCTAGGAATCTATTGTATCATAATAGATAATTTAAAGATAGATGTATTATATCATAATTTCTTAAATTTTTTCACCATAGCACTTTCAAAAGACCTGTGTGGGCCCGGGTCTCTTAAACACTTATAACGCTGTCATTCCAAACATTAAATAAAATGAAAAAGATTTTGAAAAAAACACAAATACCTTAAGGTAAAGAAAGGTGGAAAATGGCCTAAGAAGTGTAGCATGTCATGTGGCACAGTAATCTTTTAATCTTGATTATTCAGTTTTCACAACTCTGTGGAGTGGTAATTGTAACTGAAACCCAATTAACCACCCAGCTCTAGTATGAAATATGTATCACATATTAACAATATGTCATTGAACTATTTGTTTATTTTTCATATCTATTTTCATTGAAAGGATTTCCAGTTAATGGGGAAATCCTACTGTTCTCTATCTGTCCCCAGGCCTAGTTTGGAAATGAGTCTTTGATTTTAAGATTTAAAGTGATGCCGTGCTCTACAATTTTTTCTCTCATTACAGCTCGACCTACTCCAACTCACAGCCAAAGTTCAAGTTCTGCTGACTTGTTCGTTGCTCCTGCTTTGCTTGATTTGGCAATGCCACAATTTTCAGTGGGACAAGAGTGTTAAAATAAATAGCTGTTGGAAAAGTAATTACCCTTTGGATTTTTACTTATGTGCTTGCGGTGCTGAATATAATAAATCTAGGGTGATTAATCCATTGTTATTGTATCAGTAACAACCAGAAAGTGTTTCTGTCTGCACCTCATGCAAGCTGAGTGTAGGTAGAGTTAGGGCCCCCCTGCTGTGCACCTGGGCCTGGTAGCACCTCTGCTGTTTGACTTGGCCGTAGCGAAACACAGCTGTGAACTCAATGTTGGAAACAGACAAATATTAATAAGATTTTTACATCCTTTTGGGAATGGTATGAAATACTGAAAAAGTGAAAGTTGCCAGAGGTCTTGAGGTCAGTGTGGTGGAGGACATTTTAATCCTGAACAAGTGTCAGAAGACTTGAAGTTTCCACTTGTGGTATTAGAAACAAGAGGCATAATCCCCCTTACAATTAAGATAGTAAATAAAAAAAATATTTTTGATATTTTAGGACATTTCATACATTTTTTAGACAGATTAAATGGTACAGTGTATTGAGGGAGGTTTCTTGCTACTGGGTAGTTTTAACCTGTACGGCAGCAGGATTTGACAGAATTCATGCCAATCAGCATTTTAGGAAAGCAATAGTAGTTGAAGATTTGGTTTGTTTTCGGGTGGATAACTGAAACAATCTCTTAGGTGTGCCTGATTCAAGATTTGTATTTTCATTTTTTGAATGGAGTCTTAAGAGAACTAGGAGGCTACAGAAACACTTAAGCTCCCAAAACAAGTTCAGTAGACCCTTCACAAGCCCATTTTATGCTTTTTTAAGGTTTTATTTTCCCTTAAGTGTGGTTAAAATGATGATATACGTGATAGAGCACCTCTGTGAGCAAGACATAAAAATCTGTGGCTTTAAGGCCTCCACTTTGCCCCTACATGTGGATCCAGCAGCTGCCTAATATCTCTTGTTCCCCTGGCCCTAATAAATTGACCTAGATGTTGCCATACTCTCCTATTTTATTTTTTTAATTAAGTTTTATTTATTTTCATTATTTTATTTATTTTTTAATGAATGAATGAATGCAGAGTTGTTGACAACATGGCTCTGAGCAGTGCAGAACTGATCAGTTACCTCAGAGTTGACTTTCAAAGCAAACCGAGCGGACTGGGACCATGTGAGGAAGGGATCCTTCGAGGGGCAGGAGCTCCAACAAAGCATCTTAGACACGTGGGGAATACAATAATATTTGGAGTTTTCTGTATATGAAAACATTAATGATTGTGAACTTTGGCAGTCATCAAAAAGGAATTTGTAAACCTTTATCAGACAAGTTGCAAGTCTTAGTGGAGATTTTGAGTCCTTCAACAGTCATAATATTTTAAAACTTTTGTTTCTTAAACCCTGAAATATGTTTATGTTTATGACCTTGAAACCAAGTTGAGAAAAAAAAGAAGTTCTAACCACTACTTTTGTGACTTAATTTTATCTCCTATCATATAGCAAATTGCTAAGCTTGAAAAAATGTCTATTATACTTGTTTGCTAAAAAGAAATCACAGATGAACTATTATTCCCTCTAACTCTATGAAATCCCCAGAGCCCCCAGGTGGTAACACTGGCATTGCTTACTTGTATCTCTGGAACCATATACTGGTTCTCCATGGGGACAACATGCAGGGGGACTTTAAAAATAAAGTTCATCATATAGATGTTGATTAAAATATATATTTTGAATTTTAATCAGTCTTATTGGATAATTGATCAGCAAACTGATATGTACAATAATCAAAATGTTTTCTTCATCCCTAACAAGTATCCAAATGTACATCTCACCTGAAGTATGAAGTTGTAGTCTTTCAGGGTCAAAGTGTGCATTTGACGTTGTTACTGTAGGAATGTTTTGAGGGACTTTGTTTAAACTTTGCATTAATGTCCACTCCGTCTCAGGGATAGGCTGATTAGATTTGGAGGGCTCTGGTCAAAGTTCAGGGTGTTGTAGCCCTGGTCATTAGTTTTCATGATCTCAAACTTTGCATAAATGTTCTTTCTAATGCAACGAAAGTGATAAGACTTTGGAGGTCATGTACAAAGATCAAAGGGCTTCATGTTTATCCCTTGACCCTTGACTGTAAAATCTAATACTGCACAGATGCCCAACAAAAGGAGAAACTGATTAGATTTTGAAAATACAAGGTCAAAGGTCATTGATTCTTAGGAGCATCCTCTGCTTTTTAACTCAATACCAATGATGGTGGTTTTAGAGGTCAAAGGTCAAGGCAATAGCTTGTTGCCGATAAGTGCAATATCTTAAGAAGGCTTTTAGGGAAACTTCTAGAAACTTTCTAGAAACATCCATGCCCAGCTTTAGGTTCATATTGCAGGACACAGACAGGGCCATCCAGAATACAAAGGACCTCCGCTCCAGGAAGTTATTTAGCAAGTTAAGCTCATGACAAAATGAGATGTTAGTCAACCTGGATTATAGATGAGCATATTTACCAATGCTCTACACATTTTGGGATATAGAAGTTAACAAGTAAGTGGAACTTGTCTTTGTCTACAGCGGACCACAGAGGACACCAGATAACATGCTGCCTAATTTGAGCGCAGCATCTGTAGAAGTGTCATCAGAGAAGCTGTCAGTGATTTGGAAAAGCAGAGAGAAGTTCTCAAAAAGTGGAGGTTAAGTGATGAGAAGGATAAATGCTACTGATGCAATAAACTGGACTAAATTCTGAGAACCAAACAAGTTTGTTTGTGTGTTGTTGATCCCTGTGATGATCTGCCAAAAAAGACATGAGTAACATTAACCTGTTGCTATTTTTATATGTTGTGCCTATGCACCAAGAGTGACCTCATTGGATTGAAAGTTGTTATAATTTTCTTTAGCATTTTGCTGTCAGATGTGATGGAAGTTGTGAGGCATTGCTAGTATTAGGACTGCTGCTGCTGCGTATACCATTGCAGTAGTGGGATGACTTGTCACCCTGTGGGTACCCATTGCTGGGTCGACTGCATTCTCACTGCAAACAAACCCATCCAGGGGTTGGTTGGAAGCAAGACAAAATCATGAATGGAAGGCTCTGAGGCTCTGAGGCTCTTGAGGGCTGAGGTTCTAGGGCACTGGGTGACTGAGGATCTGGGGCACTTGGAGGCTAAGATTCAGGGGTACCTTGAGGCAAAGTTTCCAGGGCACTTGGAGGCTGAGGTTCTGTGGTATTTAAAGTCTGAGGATCTTGGCACTTGGAGGTTGAGGTTCTGGGATGCTGAGATTATTTTTGTACCAAATCAGAGCTCTGCAGCTGTGTTCATTAATACATTCAAACAGACAGAGCCAAATGAGGAACGTCCATTTGTGTTGAAACAACTCTCCCAAGCAATTTACTGTAGGTGTAAAACTGCCTTAATCAAATTATCATAACTACTACATTTGTCCTCTTTCGTACCCCCACTGTTTTTCACTGCCTAGCACTTGTTTGCAATGTTGAAGCATAAAATGTGCTAGTTTTCTCAAGTTTAAGTTAGACCTTCTTAAACATTTCTTAAAATTTTCCCAGTTAATATTCTCAACAATAGGGAGAGCAGCAGTCAACAGAGCAAAACTGTGATAAATTAATTGCCCAGCATAGCAGGTACATTTTGTCTTGACTTGTTTTGCTTTTTCTGATAAAACTGGTGTTTTCTTTTATTGACCACAAAGAAACAACATTGAACATTAGCTTCTGACCTGTGTTTTTGTCCTGTGTTTGCTATCTTTGACTGATCTTTGACACAGCCTCGCCCTGCTGGCCTTTTCCAGTAAATCTGGTCTTCATTGAGGTCAATATAATCCCGATTTTTGGCTGCCCTTCCACATCGTTGAACATATAAAATATTTAATTCTAAATCAACCCATCACAATCCTATTCCTCATGTTAGCTGTGAGATGTAATTACTTTTGGCAATCCATTGAGTATCGTTTTACAGAGTAGTTCAATTACACAGAGAAAATGCAATCCATCTCTTGCTCTGTCCACAAGTTTTACAAATCTGGCATGTTTATATATACCTATGATTAATTTTCCCTGACAAAGTTGTACACAGTGAAACCAAACACTCTGCATGGCATAGTTTTTCGCCAAAGACATAAGCCAAATATCATGCAGATTTTCGCCTTATAAGAGGTCCCTGTAAGAGTTTCAGGGCTGTAAATGTTTGAAAGAGGACATGCAGCGTGCCAGAAAAGTTGGAGGCGGGTCAACTGGCAGTGAAGGATGCTGTCTGGGAGAACAGGCCTGTGGCAGATCGCTCCAGCAAAAACCTTCTCAATCATCTGTGTGATCTTAACCTTCGAAGAGAAACATGACCTGATTTAATAAGCCACTACAACTGACAGATAGCACTCATGGGAATTCCCGCTGTCAAAATAAGCCCTAAAGGCAACAAATATGTGAAATAGATTGTCCTATAAGCTGAATGATGCAGGTTACTGTCCATCTGTTGGGTTTTTATTGTGCTCTGGGATGGAAATTATCCAAATTCAGATTTTCTAAGGGCTGGCGCCTACAGTACGAACGGCTATGTGGTCAAGCCGTTAAGACGATAGAAATGTGTGCAGATTTTAATGATATTACCTTTCTTCAGTATTCACATGTAAAAAAACAAACTCAAAAAATGCTTTAATACATTTATGTGGTTAGGAGTGGAATTGAGTGGCAATACTGAAAAATATTATCTTTACTGGTTTAATGCTATTATCAGTGTGCTGGCTTCAAATTTCAATATTTAGTTAAAACAAAATGGTACTATGTTGACACGTCTACACAAGTTTAAAGCATCTGTCATAAACTTCTGTATGTTTTTATGTCTAAATACTTGGACGGTGGTTCAACACCAATTTGCTTTTTATAATTTAATAATGATGTTGGCTTAGAATATGACAGTAAATGTGCCTTACTTGAAAACTGATTTTATTGGCTATATCTGCTGAAAGTACTTAGTCACTGATACTATCACCTCTGGTTAAACTCCACACTCACCATAGGGATGTCATCAAATCACCCTCTCACTCATCTGCTGCTCCAGCTGCTCTGTCGTCCTCTTAGATAAACTGTGGTAGAATCCCAAAAACTTTGCCTTCAATCTATTTAGTAAAAAAACATTTATTCAATGTTGAAATATGTGTTGAAATTTGCTGTGAGACAAACAGAATTAAAACAAAGCTTAACCAGCTACACGTTGCTGCGGGTGACACTATGATGTGTTTATGTTGGTCAAACAAGTATTTGACAAATGCTTGGTGAGGAAATTTAAGACTTCCTTTTTAGTATGTTATTCGGGACATTTTCTAGCCTTTATTGAACAGTTTGAAGACAGGTAGTGGACAGGCTTGTGTCAGGGATGAGAGAGAACAGGTCTTATGTGAGAATTTAACCCGGGCCAGCTAAAGCTAATATATTGGACGTATCTGGTTGCTTACCACTTCACCAAGCCAGCACACCAGAAGTTTAGGTTTGGCTAGAGCTTAGGTGAGTCGTGTTGAGTGAAGATGAAATGTGTTACATGAGTTGCAAACTGTAACTGAGTTAATGTTCTTAAATGCATTGACATTTATTTATTAAACTGTTTACACTGTTAAGCTTGTTAGATAGAGTTAATTATTTTTACAGTCAATCAGTATTTTTGTAAACTCACATAAAGGAACACAAGTTTTAATTAATCACAACATGGTGCAATTCAGTTGTTTTTATCATGGGATACTTATTGCATTGCTCTTTAAGAATAGCAAAAATTCTAGTTGAGAATTGTTAATAACGCCCTTAAGGAACTGATATCATTAGATTAGAGATTACATTAGATTAGATTAGATAGGACTTTATTAATCCATTTGGAAGTCTCCCTTGGAGAAATTAAGATTCCAGCAGCAGCATTATATAGCAGATAGAAAGGTATATAAATATGATAAAATATAAAATATAAACAAAAATATGGCGACTGGCTGGCTACTACTCCTTCCCGTCCTCAGTCTTCCTGTTACTCCTCCTCCCCCTGAGTGAGTAGTTGTATCTGATGCCCTGAGGGACAAAAGAGTTTCTCAGCCTCATGTCATTAGCCTCTTTGCTTGAAAATACCCTTATCAGTTCCTTCCTCTTTGTTCTGCTTAAATTGCAAATCAAGGACGTCTCATTAGAGGCAGTCAGCAGGAATGATAACAAAGCAGGTATCCACAGGTATTGATAAGGGAATTGTTAAAGAATCTGTTCCATAAACAGAATCGATAATAGCTCTGATATCAATAAAGTCTTATCAATTCCCATCCCTGCCTAAGAGCTTTTTGTACTTTGTTGAGCCAAAACCTCAACCAGTTGTTGTAGCAAAACACAAACAAGATCAGTATCAGCCAATCTCACTAGCATGTGATGAGTGATCAGTATTAGCCACAAAAAGCCTGATCAGGGATCCCTTTTGATGTATATGTTTGCAATATATTGATTAACGCAGTATTTCTGCATTGTGATAGTATTGACATTATGGACCATGTTTTGCGTATTGACTCTTATAATGGCCTTCCCTGTGGTTCCCAGCTCTATTTGAGACAGCTAGTTTTATTACATATGGATAAGTTATTAATTATAAATGTACTATAAGGCATTTGACTTAAATGATATAAATTTGAAACAGTACAGATTATATATGGCTCAGACTACTGCAGTTATGGGTTTCTGTGTCCATTAAAGTCAGACAACACAGCAAACAGTGCCTGTGCATTAAAGAGACTTTATACCACAATCGTCTTTGCTGTGGGGGTTTGGATGCAATAATTTTTTTTACCAGTAATTAGCAGTGTTAATCTATTTTCAGGGTTTCTTTCACTAATTTAAAACATGTCATTACTTCTCTCTCTGGTCTTCTCCTGATGAATTAGGAGTTCATTTAGGGCAAATAAAGACCTGCTGCATGTGGTGAGATCTGTTCAGTCGTTGGTTAAGTGTGCGAGTATGAGGTCATGACAGAAAGGAGCCCGCTTTCTGTTTGGCCTGAGATCAAGCAGGAGAGCACAGCCGCTGCCCCGAGCTGCTCCTCTGTTCTGTAGGCAAATCACAGCACTTTACTAATTTTTCCCAGGGGCAATGGGACACTTTTTCAGTAGAAACTCATTTGTTACAACTGAGCCAGCCAACATAGGGCTGATGTTATCTTTTATGGGGCAGCTGCAGCTCATACTCTCTTAGATTTTCTTAACAGGGTCTGAAATTTGAATGAGAGAGAGGCTGGACTTAAGCCTTACTACTGCACTGATGTCATCCCAACTGTGTGTGTGCATTAACTGCATATGCAAGATTTTTATGGGTAGGCAGGAGATGGGACCTCTGCGATATATTCTACAGTCTCCTTGTCCAAAAGCAGCACTGTATGTTTCTTTTACCAGAACATTTGTCAGACCAAACCACCAAACTGCTTGTGGTTTGGAAACTTGGTTAAGCTGAAAGGAAACTCCTTAGGGCCTGTTTTGTTTTCCTTTTTTTTAACGGGCTATAGGAACATTTTTCCTAGAGTCTTATGAAGAAGTTGGGCCTTTTATGGTCCCACTCTGCAGAAAGTCAAACAACAAACTCCAGAGATTTATTATTAAAGAATATAACTTTAAATCTTCCCTGTGTTTGGGTGGCCTGTGAAAAAGCTTGTAGCTCTTCATCCTCTGCTTGTGGCCCCTCGTTTCCTCTTACATTTTTGCTGCTGGATTAACATAGTTTCAACATAGTTTTTCATGTCCTCTTTATTAGCCTGGAAATTATCTCTTTTTTCCACCTTGAAACTTTTTTTTTTTTGTTAAAATGCCATGTAATGAAAGTAATTAACTTTAAGTAACAGATTGACATTTTGTGACATATTCAACATTTTCTCTCTGACAGGGTGAACAAGATGTATACTGCTAAAACAGCCACCTCAGTTTAAATGTATGAAATGTATATCATAATGTATTAATATTAGGAGCTGGTTAAAACCTTAGGCCAGGTCCATGGACTTTCTCTGAATGTACAATTACTGCCCATAGTAAAAAAAACAACAACAGACTTTCATCTTAACTGAGGTAGAGTCAGTTGTTTTGAAGGTTTTCATAAGTTCTGCTTCAGTAAAACGGTCTCATTCACATTAAAACACAGATCTAACAGCCAGTTTATAACTGAAGTGACCTGGCATCAACAGGTTAAAGGTCATGCAGTATGAATTTGCAGCACTGGCAGTGCCAACTGTCCTTGCGCTTTTCTATTGATTCAGACTGAAATTGATTAGTTTTGCCCATTTTTTTGTTTTAATCTTGGCTACAAAGCAAATCAATTGCTTACACTAATGTCAAATTATTGAATCATGTTCCAAAAAGACAAATGTGGTTAAGTTTCCCATTATTCTGTCTGAAGACTTAGACACATTTGCGGCAGCAATTCAGCTTTTAGCCTGCAGTAAACAACCCCATCCAAACTGCAATCATGCCTGTTTTTTAATGTTACTGAATAAATGAGGTTCTAGTGGATGTTTTCAATAAGCCAAAAGGCCTGATTGTTAACAGCGATGGCCTTGCACTCCCCTCTGCCTTCGCAGCCTTTTTATTTTGTGGCGTGCAACAGAAACCACAAATTGATGATGAAAAACCAGCTGCCCTGAGCTGTAAACTCGGTCATCTTCCTCACCCAAACATCTCCAGCACACAGCTACCAGCAGGATTCCATGTGGCTGCTGCTTGATTCACTGCTATAGAGAGCAAGAGTTTATTCTGGTTCTAAATCAACGTAATGACAGATTTTGCACATCCTTGTACAAATAAATGTCAGTCATCCATTCTGGGATCTTTTTTGTATTTAGCTCTGTTCTCTTTGAATGGCAGAGGGGGGTGCAGTCCTATATTCTGTATCCAAGTCTAAAGAATGACCTCATGGGTCTAACAGCTGCCATCTCCATTCTCGCAGGAGTTAATAGGAACAATATGGAGCCTCTGGGAAGGACTGACACTTTCTTTCTTTTGGTGTCCCCACAATTTTCATGCAGGAAAGACCTATTATCCCCTCATTAATCCTCTTTCCTTTTTAAAAACACTTTGATGTGCTGAAAGTGCAACACAATGCAAATACAAGAGTTCAATGAAAAAGGGATGTATTTATACACTCAAAAATCATCTGAGTCTGGGGCAGGGAAGCAGGCAAATAGGAGGTGAAAGGATCCCTTGGTAGTCATCACCAGATTAGAGTCAATTAAACTATTAATGAAATAAATTGGTTGTTTATTTATGTTACTTTAGTCCATGCATGTAAAGTCCTCATTCATTTACTCACAACTTTAGTTTATATGCTGTGACACATACTCATTTATTCTTTTATTTACAACCTTAGTCTTTGCACATATTTCCTGTTCAAATCCATTTAGTAGTTTTTGCGTCATCTATTTAACAAACAGACATACGCCGGCAAAAACATAACCTCCTTGGTGGAGGTAATCACTACTGAATTCCAGGTCTTTCTTCTAGTAATTCACTGCTGTCCATGCACATTCACCTCTGTTCAGTCATACTGAGCTTTAGCCCATGAGCACATGCTCCTGTTCATTTACTGATTCAATCACCGAGGAAATTGGTTGAAGAAATTATTAAGAAAAATCTTAGCTTTGGCCTTTAAATAATTTTGTGGGTGGCGCTGGGGTCCTGCACAGAAAGATATTAATCTGGAATTGAGAGCTACTGCTTTAGTCCATGCACACGTGTTCTTGTTGATTTATTCATTTATTTACTACTCTAGTCTGGAGCTGCACAGTGATGCAGCAGGTAGTGCTTGTGCCTTACAGCAAGACAGTTGCTGGTTTGGTTTAATTTCCATTTCTTGCCTTTGCTATTTGGGCACATGCTTGCAGTCTGGTCACTCACTAAAAGCAATGCATGACCATGATGATCACAGACCGGCAAATGTTGACTTAAAATGAGTATCAAAGGCAGCCTTAGTTCTTCCAATGTTAGCTACTCTTAAAATCCAACTTTACACTGTTTACTCATTGATGCTGTGATCATATGGTTAATAGATAGTGCTCTATTATGACTGTTTTTACCTGTTGACTAAGTGCTGTAAAGTTTAGGTTTATCTGTGTTATGAATTGTTTTCCACATTTTTTGTCTGAAGTTCTTAACTCTTTACCTCAGCTAGTGACTGGCTTTCAACTTAAAATTTGAGCTTTATTGTACTTTTTTCTCCTGTCCTCATTACAAGTTGGTTTGAAAGGCCCAGAGCACCTCTGCTTCTCTGTTTCAGAGGTCTATAAGTTTGTTTGAAATAACTTAATATATGCTCCAGTTTGAGGGACTTTTTTCACAGCTCTAGCCCTGGAAGCTTACACTCAAAAGGCAAGACAAGTAAGATTTATTTGTCTTCCATTGTTGTGGACAAAGTTTGACCAACTTTAATCTAAGAGAGTAGCACAGAGATGGAAAGAAAACCAAAGTCCGTTGAATGAAATAACTGATGTTGACTGTTTAGACAGATAAATGCTCCTGGTTCAAGCAAATCCAATTTCTTTAGGGCAGCAGCTAATTGAGAAGTCAGTATCTGTCAAACACTTAAAAAGCTTAATTAGTCACTGATGTGAACAGAACCAGGAACTTATCTCCACTCTTACTGGTTGTAATGTACAAATTATTTGCATCTAAATGCACTACTTATGTGTTTGAGGCAGGTGTCAGGATTTTTTAAAATTAAGATTTCTATGTTAGGCTAAAGCTACATTAGCTTCAGTTATAACACAGGGAATCTGGAGTGATATATAGTCCTGTGTTGTCTCTTAACTGCTCTGCTCTCGGCTCATTTATTGCTGGAACAACTGCAGAATCTATTTTGTTGGCTGACAGCTGTGTTTTCTTTTTTATAATACTCGGTGCATCCAATCTGATATCCCCGTGTGTGTGTGTGTGTGTGTGTGTGTGTGTGTGTGTGTGTGTGTGTGTGTGTGTGTGTTTTTAGTGGTTGGACGTGCACTGGAATGTCTTGTGTAATGTGTGAGCCATATGACAGTTATTTATCATACGGCTGTACACTCAGCCACTATCTGGGCTTTGAATCAGACCACAGTGTGAGCACCAGAGAGAGGATAAAATCCAGCTGATGCTACAATCCTACTCTTCTGTGTGATATTTCAGATAAAACATGAGCTTTGGGACACATCACACGTAAACTTGATACTTTCCTCATGGCTGTTGGTTAGTCTGTCCACCACTTTGACCAAAAACTAATATTTAAAATGTAGCAATCAAATTTTCTGAACATGGCTGCATTGATTTTTTTTCCTTTATTGCCAGCTTGAGGTTTTGGTCTGTAGTTTGCACTGATTTATTGTAGTAACTGATGGATCTGTTACTTTTAAATTTAACCTAGACTAAAGGTGACCTGAAATTTATGTCAGAGTACTTTTTTTTGCTTGGTGTGTCAATACTATTATTGTAGTGCTGAATGATGTTGAGAGCTGTAACAATAAATGCTTCAGCCCAAATTATGATATTAAAAATTAATTGGAACTAGAAGTGCTCAGAGAGTACAAACCTCAACCAAGGCCTTTCAGACATCCTCAGTGAATTATTTTGGAAAATGCTTAAAACTGACCAACAAACCCTGAAAATTTCTTCATAAACTGTCAAGAAGTTTTAAATAATTTTGCTCAGAGACAGACAGAAAGAAAAACAAACAAGGAAATGTCACCAACATTTAGTCACTTTTCTGTGGTGCCATGAGAACATTCCCAGAAAATGTCATCAAAATCTATTGTGAAGTTTCTTAGTTATTATTGAAAATGTGGAAAACTGCCCACTGATGCCCACCAATCCTTCAATTTCCTGGATCCACATCTAGATCCTGATCATCATAAAAAAAAACTTCTCACTTCTTCCTTGTGCCATGACCAATATTCCCTGAGGATTGTATCAAAATCTGTCAAAAACTTTTTGAGTGATCCTGCTCACAGACAAACAAACCAACAAACTAACAAACCAAAGAATTAACCCCTTGAAGGAGGTAAACAATGCATTGAGGTGTAGTTTGAAGTTTCTTTTCTGCTGAGCTGTGTGACATTACTTCTTTAAACACCCCATTTCCTGATACGGTTGTTCAAAAAAAATTTTCTTCTGAAAGAAGACTCATAGAACACAAGATGTTATAAAATGTCATTTTAATAAACAGAAAACAATCACTGTTTTAAAGCCATAAATCTAAAACAATAGGACAAAATATTCCTTATCAAAAAGCGTACTTTGAATGGTTAAAATAAATATTCATTCGATTTATTTGGCTTGACTGCTGACAGAAAATGAAAACAATACACAATCTTTGGAAAGGATAGAGGCAGATAATATTCAACCACAGTGGCATCAAAACCAATAAAATTGGCAGCTGACAGAAGGCTTTATACAAAGTTTTTCCTTTTTAACATTCTTTCCAGTTTGTGAGGAGACAATGTTCTGTACAAAGTGCATTAGTTATACTGCATCTTGGTTAAAAAAAATGAAGTGAGTCACACATGCTGGAATGTCCTCAGCTTTCAGTTCTGATGTTGAAGTCACTCAACCAGGGCAAGTAAAATAAATCATTTTGTTAAATGAGAACATTTAATCATTATACAACAGAAACAGTTAAATATAATATATCTTATATGCAGAAATGTTGACTTTTGCATAAATCATAGGTTTATATACAGATTAGTTTTAGGTAGAAATGCAGTTAAAATTTAAGAGTTTGTATGAAAATGAAGCCACAGGCAGCATCTGAAAGCCAGATTTACAAAAATGATCCAGCCCTCCTGAGTGTCACATCACTTTTTGACCATCACACATGTGGTTGCCATCATTTGGAAGATGACTGAGAGACAGCTGCCAGAGAATCCTGTCCATCACTGACTTCAGCTGTGCAACAGATTTGATTTTGGAGTCATGTCTCTAAAAACAACACGAGCAGCTGAGCAGAACACACCACAGCACCAGAGACACCATCTGTACCAGTCTGTCTGTCCCGCTGGCTGCTGACTGAACACGCTTGCTGTTGAATCCGTTTTGATGTGAGGGATGTGTCTCTCCATTACTGCAAAGCATCATGGGGGCCTGAAAGGAGGTGGGTCTCCTCTGTGGTCGGTCTGGGCTGGTTCCATCAGTGGGCCTTTCTCCGATGTACAGTAGTGGGTGTTTCCTGTGGTCCAGCTCAGTCTTGAAGAGCTCGTACTCTTTGTGTGGCAGTTTGATGCCCAGCAGGTTGCACCCAGCTGTGGGAGTCAGGTCTTGTTCCGCCCCGACCTCCCAGCCTCCCGCACGACCACACTTTCCTGGCCTTGTCCCATTCAACATCTTTGCTGTTGACTCCTCTTCAGCTGTGACCCTCACCTGTGTGACCTTGAAGACAAATTCAGTAGCTCCCGAGATCTTCACTGAGGGGTTCCCCCAAGCGTAGTGGCCAGATGCCTTCAGAGTGAACGTGGTCTGAGAGCAGAGGGGGTCCAAGTAGTGCCTGTAGACACCCTCCCAGGAGTGCTGGTCAGGATTGAAGGTGAAGTCCCGCGTGAGGAAGAGGGTGTTAGGGCGGGTTTCACAGTGCTGGCTGACCCAGCGGCCTGACAGAGACAGAGGAGCTGCAGGACTTCGAGGCAACACCGGGGGTCGCTGTTCGGAGGAGCGGTACACCAGGGCACACACGGGGCAGGGGTGGATGTGATGCTGCAAATGAACAGGGAGAGGTTAATAATGAGTTTACAAGTTTGTTGTTATGTCAGCATTTGAGTACTTATGTTTGCTTTTGAACCAAAGCAATTTAGGTTGCATTGCTAATAATGCCAAAGTTATGGTCAGAGAAGCGGTATCATTTTGAACCGTTTTTATTTTCTTCCTCTTTTTGTTTATCCTTACCAAATATGTTTAGATAGGTGAGTCTAAAAAGGTTTGTTAAGCTATGACTACTAAATCTACTGCTTTTATAAACTGACTTACTTATAATTAACTCTTGACATTGTTTGTTAGTTCAGGAAGACATCCCAGTTAAATGCTTTGTCCAATTTTTATCAGTTGCCTGCCACAAATATCCTCTGCAGATCTTATTAATGGCTACTACCTTGTTGTCACAATGCTCTGCTACACAGATGTAAACCATGCATGCTGTATAAATAGCATGAATAACATCTTTTTCAAAAGAACGGCTCAGCAGCATTTCGATCTAAAAAATGTAGATAAAGTTTAACAAAGTTTGTGCTGTTTTATACTTCTACCGCTCGCCTGAAGCAATGAGTCCTTATTCAGCTCAGGCGTGTTGATATTAACCTGCAAGAACAATCCAGGGCTGCCTGTACGGCCTCTGCTTATGTCTGCCAATCAAGGTAAACTATTGCAATGACTTGTTGATACATTTTTTCTAGATTCTGTTTCCTAAGTGCTTTCTTACCAAGGACCTTGAGGGCAGTTCATATTTGAAATTACAAGGGATGCACCAATTCCACTTATTTTCAAACCAAGTAAAATTACATAAGATGTTAAGCACAAATATAAGAAGTCAATATTAACATTTCAGTGAATAAAATTACTTTGAATGTTTGATTTATTCACATCAGCCGTTCCTTACCCCTCCTCTTTGCAGGTTTGTGCAGTTTGTAGTGTTTTCTACTTTTTCTTACTTTTTTATGTTGAAATATCATAACTGCTGACATAGCTCAAACTATCCCTATGACTCTACAAATATTTAAAATCTGGAAAATTGATAATGTTAATATAAATTATAGGCAGTACTGTATCGAAACTATTGGCTCAGTATGGGCACAGATACCTGATACTTGTAACCATGTGACCTTAGAAATTACTCGCCTAAGAACATCCGTTATATTAATTTGAGCAGGAAACATTTAATTACTTTAATTAATTACTAATTTTTGTTGCTCTAGAACCAAGTAATGGCTAGGAAACTTGGTCATTTGTATGTGCTAACTGAAGCTGCCCTTGCTTGTTAGCCACCTTGCCTGTTTTTTTTTGTCGTTCCAATACCAACTCATTTAATGTTGCATTATGCAGCCAGACTGTCCTAACATCTTGAAACTACAGTAAAAGTTTGGCATGAAGGTTTATTGCTGACCTGATAAATCGCTACAGCTCTGTTTAACAAGAAACACTAACGGCTGTATAGCAGCAAGAAGTACTGGACATTTAAAATGTGTGCCTTTTCATACACTGAGTCTACCACATGCTCCTCTGGTTAACTTTACTGCTAACCAAAGCTAAAGAATACACTTGTGTCTCACCATGGCATTCTGCAGTGGCTGTTGGTACCCTGTAGGTCTGTACAGGGTCCTCTGGGTCCAGTCAGTGTGAATGTCTCCTAAAAACAGCTCCTGGACCTTCCCTCCATGGCTATAGTACTGCGTCTCTACTCGAATCAGTTCCATCTCCAGCATAGAGAATCCCAGCACTGCCAGACATCCCCTCCCTGCCCGCGTGTTGTACAGCTCATACAGTTTCCCTGGCATCACTCGATCCAGAGTCAAACTCACGCAGGCCTGAGGCAGCCTGGAGGTCAGCCTCTGCTTTGCTGCCAGGTTATGGATCACAATGCCAACCTTACTGAGGTGATGCTCAGCTTCTGTGGCCCCTCGTGTGATCCAGGAGGCCTGGCGTAGGCGTAGTTTCCCCCTGATCATCAGGGAGTAGGCCGGGTCCTCACAGCTGCTGTCTGTGTAGTAATGCTGCAGAGCCTGGAAGTGACGGCTGGGATGGAAGGTGTAGGAGCGGGTCAAGAACTCTGGACCAGGCCGAACTTCACATCTAAACACAGAACAACAAAAATAGTTAGTAGCCAGGTCACTTTTTCATTTAACTTGTCAGGTATGGATTTCAGACTGAAGTGAGCAGAGATTTGTGTCCTGCCATTCTAATCTGAGCTGTCTTTAAGCCTTCTGGGGTAAACCTGAATCCAATTTAGATGTTTTAGACATTTTTTGGCTCTTTTTAGTCAAATGTAATGGGGCAATATGCAGCTCAATGTCTCCAAATACTTTTCTTTCCATGCTGTAACATACATTTAGTGTCTGCAAAACTAAATTCAAACCCTTTAATGTTTTTGGCTTAATAGTTAAAGCTGCAATAACAGATGTTTGGCTACAACCAGTCAAATCTGAAGGTTCAGGCTTATTTGCTCTTCCACAGGGTCTGATCATGCCATCTGTTCAGACAGGTTTCTGTGTACCGTGATTCAGATGGTTCTTCAAAAGTAGTGTAAACCTTGGATAGGCCAGGTTTGATGCAGGTGTGGTCTGCAGACAGACTATACAAAGCATAGTGAGGGATTTTTCTAAATAATCAATGTGACTGTAACTGATGCAGACCATTTTGGTTCATGTAGTGTACAGATAATAAGTGCTGGCAACTATGTTATGTCGAACATTTGTGTAATATGGTATCCTACAGACCTTAAAAAGTGATTTTTGGATCAAGCTACCTACCCTAGCAGTTTTTTCTATATGCCACACAAGACAAATTGCCCACTAAGATACAAAAGTGAACTTCTTCTGTCTCTGTAGTGAATGCACATTCTGTGTAAAATAGCTTAGTATGCTTGATTTTCCATTTAATTGAGGAAATATCAGTGAAAATGTGAAAACCATTTAAAAGACTCATGTCGTGACATTAAGCAGACCTAAACTCTACCTTTAAATAGTGCCTTTTCATTTGTGATGTCTTCTAAACTTTGCTTTAATTTACTGGGTTTTGGTACGAGGCACATTGTTTCCATTACAGTATTTTTGGTTATTACCTTCTAAATAAGGGTTGGGTCTTCATATCGCAGCTGTGTGAAACTGCCTTGACATCCAGCTAGGATTGGGAATCAAAAACCAGTTCCAGCTGAGAATTGATAAATAGCTAAAGGTATCAATATCATTAGTCTTTTTGCTTAACAGTTCCCTCACCAGTTCCTTCCACTTTGTTCTGTATACCTCGTAAATCAAGCACATCGGGCTCACATCAAAGGCAAGCAGCAAAAATGTTAAAGTAGTCAAAGATGTGATCATGCCAGACAGGGGGCAGAAGTGGTCAAAGTTGTGGCTAACTTTTGGACCAAAAAGACACATACTGTATGATATTTAGTAAATGGAAACACCAGAAACTTGCAGTGTGTCTGAAAACCTATGCCAGCTTTAACCCAGAAAACATCCACAGGAATCAACGAGGGAATTCATAATGAACTAGGTTAATATGCAGATTAGATAATGGCACTGTTAACAGTAAAATATTATTGATTCCCATCCCTACATCCACCACTACAAAGGAGGAAATCATGGTGGTAGTATAACTGCCCCTTAGTCTGTAGCCTTTTGTCCAAAGTGAGACAAGTTTTGCTCCAGGACTCTTACAAGCAACAAAAAAAAAACTATTAAAAACAGAAGTGCACCAAGTGTAAGGTACAGTCCTTCTTTGAAAAAAAAAAGTACAAAGTCTAGGCAAGTTATATTGGAAATGCCCAAATAAAGACAAGTCAGATCAGTTTCTCCTTGGCCATTGTTGTTGACAAAACTGGTATTAAAAGTCCCATTCCTTGCTTTGAATTGCCGCTGAGAGAGAACAAGCACAGCAGTGTTGTAGATTTTAAACTTTTTATTCAGAGCTAAGTGAGAGCAGAAACAATTAAATAACTGATATTGCTTTGAAAAATAATCTTTAAACGTCAGACCAAGTCTAACTAATGTATTCAGATAGCCTGTACTAAGAACAGGCCTGAACATTTGAAACAATATACTGAAAATTTGCTCCAAAGATTTGTTGAGTTGAGTGAATCCTCTGTTTGGTTAATCTCTTTACTGTGATCAGTGAATCTTTCTGCTCTTTAGGCTATGTTTTACCTCAACAACTTGAATTAGAGTTATTCACCTTGTTGACACCCATGTGCCATCCAGTCTTGGAGGGATGTCTGCTGTGATTCTCACTCTGTCCTGTAGGTGGTGGTACTGACAGTTGTGCTCCCATTGCAGGTTCTCACTGTGGTTTGAAGAGGAGGAAAGGGAAGTTGTGGGCACTTCCCAGAGTTTACTCCCAGTGCCAGCCACAAACACAGCTACAGAGGAAGGAAAAGCCAGATAAAACAGTGAGTAAAGTATCACTTATCCAATCCAATCAACACAGCAGCTTCCATACAGTTCATTAAGACATCAAAGCTGATTTGACACAGAACACTAGGAATGCTAAATGAAGTTAGTGCAGAGCTGATTATAAGCCACCTTCATGAGACATCGGAGGAAACAGATGATAGCTATACAAGTGAATAATCACATCTTCTCCCTGTTGGCTCTAAAAACAACCCTGGTTTAACTGTAAACTGTCAGAGAGCTGTCATTTTGCCATACTCTCCATGTAATGTGTAGAGAATAGGTGCTATAGAAACCACAGATCTCTGTGAATCATGTTGGCCTGGATGTTGACAGTTTTGGCTTGTCTTTCTTATCAGCCTGCAGCTGTGACACCAAGTCATTCCCTCCAGGTCAGATGGAAGGTGTTTGTTCACATCAGCACCTGCACACGTTTTAGTTCTTTGTATATATGCATTTCTATCATCAAGATACCAGTGATATGGTGATATATGATGTGATTTAAAATCACTTGAAATGATTTATGTTCTCGGCTGAGGTTTCTCAAACTCTGGCATATAGGTTAATCTCAGTGAAAGCATTTTTCACTGTAATATTTATTGATTTGACACGTACACATCTGCAGTCTGTCTGCCTGTCAGTGGCTATAACTGCACTTTCTGCTCTGTACACTTGTTCCTGTGCAGGGGTGCATGTGTTGTCGACACGCTAAGACAAAGCGCTTCGTTCTGGTTTTAGTCGAAGGGGAAGAGGGAGGGCTCTTTGATTACACCCGTATGGCCCCATACTGTGTCTATTGGGATCTGTCTGCCTTGCAACGCCGGCTGTTTTCTGTGTGAAACTATAGCCTGTTTCACTTTCTCAAACAAATGTCAAAAATCAGAGTTCTAACACACACCTTGGTTTCTCTTCATTTTCATCTCACACTTGTGTATTTTACTCTTTTTAAACATTTGGGCTTTTTTTTTTTAACATGTTTTATGAACTGTAGGAAGTTTATATAACATGGGCACTTTAGCTGGATATAAAAACAGAAAAGTGACCGCTTGCAAACTTGGGGCACCAGTTTAATTTAGTAAGTTTATCTGGTAATTCAAACCATAATCAAACTTGACAGCCACACCAAGTTTTGTGTTGACCTTGTATGTGGTATGTGACTGTCACTTAATATTGGTTGGCCATCACATTAAAAAGATATACCTATGGGAAACAATGATTACTAATGAAGCCCTTTACAAGTTGGCCACTCTAAAACAGTTATTAACACATGATCCATCAGCTAGAGTTTGACAAGATACAAACAGGCTAAAGATATAGTTCTCAGATTTAGCCTTGAATTTTGTGATCTGAAACAGAAAAAATATTTATCCTTCTGCTTCAGTAAATAACTGTTGCACTTTGTTAGCAAGATTTAGTTTCAGTACTTTGGAGGGAGCAAGTTTTTATGCTTCCAGTTAAACTGCTGACTGTAGCTTCATATACAGCAGACAAATGTAAGAGTTATAAATCTTCTTATCCAGCTACAGAGAATTTTACAAAGTTTGAGTTTTCACATTGCTGTATCCAGCTTTCTTTTCCTCTCTACTCTTATAATTCCTCTTGTTCTTTGTTACTCTCAGAGGTCTCACATTTTTCCCCTCTCTTCTCAATTTTCCTCTCACTCATCTGTGGTTTGACAGCTTTACAAGCAAAATCTCACCCCACTTTTCTCCAGATCGAATTTAAATGCACTTTGGGAGGACATCACCTGTTGAGCAACAGGTCAGATGGTTCTTTTACAGACGACCCGATAGAGCTGAAGTAATATTTATCAGTTGTTTCGAACTTGATTATAGTAAGGACCACTAACAGTAATATCCTTTAAAAACAAAATTAGCTGTTTCCAGTGCTTTTTCTAAATGTTTTTATTGGTTTATTTATTTGACTCATAAGCATTCATATAATTTGTGGCCTGGGATCCTTGGTGGAGACTGCCTGCTGCTGTGGAGTCATGAAGCCTCAATAACTACAATTACAGACATTACACATATTTGGCCATTTCGTTAGCCCCTTTCCAGTTCATAATCATTATAGCTGTTAATGTAGACATTAGCATGATCTTTCTATCCATGGTTGATACATCTATAGTAACTGTCTTTAGCACCACATAGGCATGATATCCCTCTGAAAATGGGATGTCACATCTCAAGAGGCCTTTTAATACATTTATACTTAACGGAGACAAATATGGTAGGGATGCACTTGTGGTCTGGGCATCCATGAGTTCGTCACTACCATAAATTCTTATTTTCAGTAAGAATATCACTGATTATACTTCTATAAAGTGATCACCACAACCATTCAGACATGAGGACCCTCCTGAAAATGAGATGTAGCATCTCAAGAGACTATCCTCTAATAAATCAGACGACAGGTCTATGGCTCATGGATCTGTCACTAACTTTAGTTCTTACTTTAGTCCACTTGTCTCCTCTTACCTCCCTTCCTCCGCCCTCACACCCAACACAGCATCGTGTGGATTTGCTGTTCATCATGAGACTGGGATCCACATTCAAGATTTCCTGCCTGCTTAACAGAAGGTTTTTTCTTGCCGCCATGATGGAGGATTCATGATTGGCTATTTGGATTCATGTTGGGTGTTGGATGTATATATTTGTATATATATGTATATGTGTATCTTATATGTATATATGTATCTATGCATATATGTATATCCATAAAATTGAAGAGCTTTATGCTCTATTGTAAAGTGTCTTGAGATAACACTTGTTATGAATTGGCGCTATACAAATAAAGATTGATTGATTGATTGATTGATTTAAAAAATCAAACTGCATTGACCTGTTTTACCACAGAAACTAAATAAGAAGTCCTAAACACCCAATATTGGATAATTTATTGTTTTTAATTATCAAAATTTTGCAAAAAATTCTACACACTGCCTAAATAACACCCTTGCTAGTTCCAACCAAGGGTCAATGCATCTGTGCTGTTTATCTTTATATTTAAAGTAGAATAAACACATCATGTTGAGAAGATATGATGAGATATGAAAGCAAAGTTTTGTTCTCTCTGTGAAGTATTTCCAGGGCTATTATTTTTTGACCTTCTCTTTTTGATAAAATGTAAATTGAATCAATGCATCTTTATGGAGGGAAGTGAGGGCTTCTCTAGTCTGTGGCTATTTTATTTAAAGTTTTGTGTTTTATTATGTATATTGTTAAAAGGGGCATATCATAAAGAGTACTCCTCTTTCTGCTCAATTTTATTTATGAACTAGCTTTTTGTTTTGTTGTATTGAAGTGCTTTCTTTTATCGATGAAATAAACATTGACATTGAAAATGAAATGAAATATTTAATTTAGAATATAGTCAAAGGTCAAATGGCTAACTCTAGCTGGGCTTACGAGGTCCTCTTTGGGACATGTCACTGACAAGGCTATATTCATTTTAGGCATTTGATTATCAAAGGAGCAATGCATCAACTAAACTTTAGATTAACCTAGTCACACATTGAGGTGGACCATCTACGGTTTTGTAGCCATTTTTTTCATATCCCTAATTTCCAACATCAGAAATCGTCACTAAAATAAATACAGGCATGATTATAAAAACATTCAGCCCCATATAGTGAACTCACTTTGTTGTTTTATAGTTTAAGACTCAAGGCGTGTTTTGAACCAGGCTGTAAAAATGTTTATTTAGGCTGCAGAAACCGTCTGTTTCCCGCACACAATCACAACACCTCAGCGCTCTTGCAACCAGCTTCAAGTGGACATGTGAGGAACTACATCTTATGGCACTTCCATATGGTCCTCTTTTTTTCAGCTCTGAGGTTGCTGCTTGGTCTCAGCCTGCATGCATCTCAACATCCATCCTCTATGTCAAAGATCTGCACAGTTCCTCTGGATTGTACTTATGCTCTCTGCCCCTTCTGTGGTGTTCTGTCTGTGTACTTTGTTTACGTCAAGGTTGAAGGGCGATTTGGCTGAAAAGAATTAATCTTAAAGGTTAACAACAGCGACTATGTTAGTCTGGCAGCTCTGTTACCGTTTAGCTTTTGACTAGGATTGCATCCTTGAGCTCATTTCACTAGTTGGACAATCATTTGTTATTTCTGTGCAGAGAAAAATCTGATCATATATATTTGTAATTTATCGCCATTCAGTAAAAGTCATTGAGGTATGATTTATTGGGCTGTATGGATAAATAAGATGAGAGAAATCCTTACTTTAAAAGGCAAGTCTTGGCCGTTGAATTTAAAATTTATGAGGGTTTTGGATTCTGCAAAGGGCTTAAAGATGGCAGCTGAGTGATCTGTGTTTATTAAGCTGGTTAGTGTCAGAGTGAGGATATTTTTGTTCCCCTGAATCTTGGAGTACCTCCCATAAGTTGACCACAACCACCGACATGTGCAGCTGAAACATTTCCCAGCATCCCTCCACCTGATACAAACACAAACACACATGTCAAAGTTGGATTTTAAGCTGAAGGCATATTTCACCTCCATCAAGCAGTCCTTCAAACTTTTGATATGATTAATACTTCTCCCTGCTGTCAAAGGCAATGAAACATGTTTGTAATTTTCCCTGCACAGTGATGTGTTTGTTTATGCTCCAAGTCACTGCAGCTGGTGAGGAAACCCGGTCAGTTGGAACCAGCTGTGGTCCCATGGGTGTGCTCGGAGCAGAAAACTAATCAGGATTAATTAATGTCCTCTGTATTTTGCATGTCATCCAATGTCTGTTTTGTGTTAACCAGTTTCCTTTGTAGCTGCAGCAACATGTTGTGTGAGTGATTTCTCCCACATGCAGCAGTAGATGGACAATGAGGCAAAAAGTCAGAGTTTGACTGTATTTAAAACTGTCTGCTATAAAATGTACTGATATCACCAAACTGTATGGTGTTCAGTACATGACCTACTGTGAGACTAGCAGTATGCTAAAGATACTAAGACTTCCTTCAAATTTAGAAAATTTGTAAATGTACATTACTTTTGTAGTTAAGTCATTAAAACATTTACAAACACCAAAAATATTTTAATGGCTTAATAACTTCACAATAACTGTTTTTGAAATAGAAGCATGGTGTGGAAACACATCAGTCTTATAACTGAAAAAGACAGATCTGGCCCGGACTTTGAAAAGTATACCAGAAGTGTTGCTGTACCTCACTTGAGGCCAGTCATATATATTTACCGACAGGATTTATATCTACAGCAGTAAATCTGCTGCAGCATGGAGGGGCTGTCAGTTCTCTGTGCCTCTCTGGATGTGAATGGTCATCATCTCCAGAAGACCATTTAGCATTCCACCAGAAACAAAAGCTTTGCAGGACTCAGTGTAACTACTGACTGGCAGTTATACAACATTCTTCTGTCAGACACACAGGAGTATCAGTGCATGCTGCCCGTGGTGGACAAAGGACACAACTTCATCACTCTGGTCAACATATAGGTGCACCTGGTCAAGTATGACTTAGATTCTTGTGGAAGTTCTTCAGTGATGTCATTACTAAAGTCATGTGGCACACAGACAGTACGTTTTTGTCTTTTAAGATGGGTCACATCAGGTGATCATAAATCCTTAACATTTTGCAGTGACTTGACCAACAGATTGGTTTGACTATGACCGACATAGTGGAGGAAGGAAGGGCGACACTAAAGACAGCAAGCAAACTGTATTTACAGTGACATATTGTTTTTGTATTGTAGACACAATAATGAATGATCCATTAGCTTCATGTTTCATACTGACGGCAGATGCTGTTTCTTTTTTTCAGTCGGCCATTGTTGTTTCTCTGCAGTACATCATTAAGGCAGAAATGCTTTGAGAACTTGACAAACATTTCCTCCGACCTTACAGTTCAAACCTCCAACAACAACCAGCAGTCTGTGCTCCCACTGGTTAAAGTCTCTGATGGGACAGAATAAATCAGAGATGCAGGACAAGAATAAAAAATGCTAGAGTTGGTCAGAAAATGTTAAGGCATCTGAGATTTTTTATTTTTAAATTCACAAAAACACATAAAATGACTGATTGTGAGGGCCCGTTGGTCAAAATCCTGAGACCATTGGGTCAGGCTGCACTCATGTTTTAACTTTGTGGTCTGACTCTTGCATGTAGGTGCTGGCATATTTGCTTTTAGAATACTTGAGTATTCAAATTACTGCTTAAAGCAAACCTTTGTATTTTCACATTGCATGTGTGCAGTCAAGAATAAGTGTCTGTACATTCCACTCAGATGATCGTCAACTCTATGCCTCAGCCATCATAACCTCAACTGAATGAACTGTACGACCTCCAAAGAAATTCAATATTACTTCACTTTGAACTGCAATTGAATTTGTTTGAAATTTACCTTAAATTTAAAGTTTGATTGTTTGACTGATCGATCTGAGTCACGATTTCTCTGCATTTGCTCTACAATCCACCTCAGAGACAAGCGATGCTCAACAACAGCTCTTAGACACTGCATTCAGGAACACAGGTGATTGTCTTTTGGATTGGATTTTAGATAAAAGAGGAAGTCAACTGGCTGATTTTAGGGCAAAATTCTTAAAAAACAAGAGCATTCATAGAAATAAGTTGTGTCAGAAGTACGATATTTGTCTTTAAAATATGGTGGAGCAAAAGTATAAAGTTTGCCCAGGAAATAATACTCAAGGGAAATATATAATTTCAGTATTATGTTGTGTAAAGTACTCAAGTAAATACAGTTTTCATACTGTGTTTGATGTGAATATAGTGTAGGAGGCATTTTTTTTATTCAGTCTATGTGACGTGGAGTCATCCAAGCTGCCATATTTCAGTGTTTGTTTTTGCCAAATAATTTTAGTAGTGTTTCTTGAGGTCACTTGTCATTCATCCCCCTCCCCTATCTTGGATCTCATTCCAGTCGGGCATATGGTTGCATTTACTAAAACAGTGCTCATAAAGGCAGAGCTCAGTAAAACAAAATTGCTCATCGTGGTTTTTCTTCTACAAAAGAGCAAATTTCAACCACAAGTGAGGGGATGTTGTAATACATATGAAAATATTCAACCCCCCATTGCAATTTTGGAGGAGATGTGGGACCATTTTAGTTCATTCACTTCCTACACATGCAGTCAGAAATGATTAGTTTAACCCCTGAAATGGTTACCACTGATTTATTTTTCTACCATGGGGCCTTAAACTTCCCCTTGATGTAGCCAGAACCTCAGCGTTACAGTTTTATGCATGCACCAGACAGAGTAATGTGTTTTTTTTCCCAATAATACTCAGATTAATTAACTTAACTCTTGCGGTTTCATGTTGGATTATTAAGGTTCAAAAGTACAGACGAGTAGTCAGGTCAGGCAAGAGAAACACAAAATGAGTAGAAGGGGTTTTGTGCACTTGTAGAAAGTTGAAATAACAATGCATAAAAATATAGATCTTTGGAACAAATGTTAAAATGTTAAGGATTAACTTCTGAGTTGTCTTTTTGTCTTTAAACACTTTTTGAAAACACCTTTTTTCTCCTGTTATATTTTATAAGATTGAGGGTAGGAAGGTCCATCATGGTACTATTATGATGGGCTGCAAGTTTAAGATGTACTTGAGAAAGGCTCCATTTACGAATGTTTTGTGGAATAAAGTTTCTCTTGGAGTGGGTTCTAAACTTTTTGATTACAATCATATTTCTGTCTATTATAAAACCTTATTGCTCAACAGTAATCCAAGTAATCACAGACATCTGTGCAGTTTTTATTATAACTGACAGCAGCTATTGGCTTCATCAAGTGTAACAACAAACATTTACTCAAATCAGCTTTAACTCTGCTTCATATAAATCAAAACATGTCAGAAACGTCAGTGACTTCATCAAATCTTAATCCAACTCTGTAGCATGTGAATAGTGAGCTAAGCCTCTGCTCCTAAACAACTGTGTACAGACTGATGTTCATAATCATATTTACCAGTTTTGTCTTTCAGCAGCAAAGGTACATACAAGTGAACATTAAATCAATGTACCCTTGTCTTTGTTGTTGTTTGTATTCCCTCATCTTTATGTGAGAGACAGTTTGAGACTCCTATGATGACTCCTATTGCTGAAAGGCTAGTTTTACCAATGTTTTGCCAACATTGGTATCTGTTTTGCCACTTCAAATAGTTTGCTCTTCATCCCGTCATAACAGCATACTTTTGTAGAATATGTCTGGTTTGACAGGATTGTTAAAAAAACTTTGTCTTTATTATGTGCACAAGCATGAGCGGACATTCATAAGAAGTTTTTAAAAGAAAATGAAGCAAAAATGCACTTAACTGGTTTCATCTTTCTGCGGCGTGTCAGATAAAACTCTTTAAATGCAGTTTCTTCAGCCACTGGAGTTTAATTTCAGCTTCAGTAAAACATCCAAACACATTTTTAGCAATGCAAAGGCTATGGATTTTACCCCTGGTCAAATCATGGACCTTCAAAACAATTTTAAGAGGCACGGAAGATCAGGCTCTTCAGTTGACTGTTAGAACATGAGAAATTATTGCATCCAGCAAAATTTGTGTCAGTAATTAGTTTCTATTTAAACTGTATTATCAGCCTAATATCAGTATCTGCTGACAATATCTTGAAAAGTAACTCATCGGCCTCATCAGGTATAAAAATATCTGTTAATTTATCAAAACACTTTTCAGCAGAATGTGCAAAGAAGTTTGTGGAATTTTAAGGAAGACCAACAGGCCTACCATACCTATGCTGCAGTGTTTTTTTCTCTGTTATCAAGCACTTTGTAAAGATTCTCTGAAGGAATCATCCTGCAGACCTGTTTTTGATTATAGTCAGAAAGATAGAAAGTGGGCTTGGGTGATATGAGAAAAATATGCCATGTGCAACAAGGCTGTTAAGTACTGCAACAATAGTATGATTTGCAATAAACTAACAGAAGATAAGTAGTGCATATGATCTATGACAGTGTTCTAGCCTATGCTACCCTTTATGTTTCATACAGTAATTAAAGTTGCAAAATGCCTCTGAATCTAAAGGAAATCCAGACTCCTTTTTTTTCTCTGTTAAATTGTCACAAATAAAGTTAAAAGCCACTTATGATCAGTTTTAGCCTCATCTGATGACCTCAAAAGCTGTGAAAGCCTCAATTAAACCACACCACCGGAAACATTGATTCTTCAATTTTTTGGGAATTTATTGCGATAAATTCAGATTTGTACAATGTGCCTTATATCACTATTACAGTAAACTTACAATTAACAGAACAGCCATAATAGATGGATACCTTACTGATGTCTGAGGATATTTCAGATTGTGAGAATTTTATAGAAAGATATTTTCAGGGCATTTTTGGCCTTCACTGACGGTGGAGAGACAGTGGCTGGACTTCAACAGGGGGAGAAAGAGCAGGGTAAAAGAGCATTTAATGGACCTTGGGTGGGAATCAAATCCAGGCCGACACACAAGGCAAGACCCTTCACATATGGTATGTGCATGGTTGCTACCCACTCTGCCACACCAACATTCCTGATTACTGTTTTATATGATTGAAGAAGCTTCAAGGGCAATTGTTTTTCTCACTCCACAGAACTTCCTGTCTGTCAGCAGGTAATGACAGAGCTGTGTTTAGCTCTTAAAATGACAGGCGACCATTATATGTCCTTTTAAGAGAAAAATGCACAAGCAACCTTTGACATACATGTTTGATTGTCGTAACTGCACCATCCTGGCAAATGAGGGGAAATCACTTCAATACCTAAGCTGCTCACATGAGTCAGGGATTACAGATACGGTTAAAGAAACATAGACAAGCAGGTATATGTTTGAGCTTTACTTAAAAACTGTGGAAGATAACAGACATCAAATTAAGATACAGGCTGACTTTTCTGTCAGTCTTCTTCCCCACCTGCACTAAAACAAGACTCCTAACATCTTTAATAAGGCAAGACTTTTATCCTCCTGCAGTGTCACTTTTATCCCACAAGAGGTCAGTACAGCAGCCTTGTTTATGCGTGTGGTCTGCGCTGACAGTTTGTCATCACCACCAACACGTCCACTGCTACCACCAGCCTTCACTCCAGCCCACTGATGATCAGCCAAAGTAATCTACCTGACTTGGAGCCGCAGTGTTTTACTCCCCACACATGCATGATGGCACGTTCACAAAAAACACACAGAGCTCTCATTGATGATTTACAACACAGAAGGGACACCATTTATAACAGACCTCTGAGCTGCTCCCTGTTTGTTTGTTTGCATTTGTGATTACGGTTTGGCAGCCGCGGCTCTCCTCTCACGTCTTATCCGCAGAGCCAAAGTCAAAATATGGTTTTATGAGCTTCTTTTTTGGAGCTGAACCACATCCAGGAAGGTCTTATTCAGGGTTTGTAATGGCGGATCAAGGGCTTGACTTTAAGGTAATGTTTCATCAGAGAGGGTTGATTTGTCAGCCTCATTGCTGTTTTTATTAAATTTTCAACAGTTATTACACTTGAAAAATCAAGGCAGTGAAATTGAAATAAATGTTGCTGCAATAAAAAGATGGCAAACGAGAGCGTAGTCCTACATGTTCAAGTATTTTAACTGCTTCCTTATGTGTTTCCTTCTTTTTTATACATCCTCACCCCATTTCTCCTCGTGGTTGCCCCCAGTGACTTCTAAAGCCTCTTTTTTTGCTCTCTTTTTGTCTCTGTGCTGCAGGACAAATGTTTTCAAACTAGGGGTGCCCTGGTCATGTTTTTTTTACTGCTGGTACTAGGGATGGGAATAAATAAGATTTTGTTGATACCGATGCCATTATCGATTCTGCTTATCGATCCAGTTCTTTGCAGATTCCCCTTTGGTTCTTCTGGATCTTCTGTGTGGATAAGTAGGTTTACACAGGTTTTCAGTGGCAACAATGTCAAATACATGGTACTCCTGATATTTAATACTGTGCTGCAGAGACTTATATATTTACAAGTTGCTGGTTGTTCCACATTTGCATGGAATTGCACTGACATTGCACTTTCATCATTTTGTGTGAAATTGAGCCATAATTTTACCAACCTCTGTCTCCGGTCTGCCATACTCACATCTATGATGTTTTTATTGTCATTTCTGCTGACTGCCTCTGATGAGAGTGATGTCCTTGATTTGATAAAGCAGCTGCTTGAACTGTTGGCTAGTCTACTTAGGTTTAAAGCATACAGGGACCTCTAAAGGTGGAAGTGTAACCTGATGAAAGGACCACAATCGTGCTTATGAAGTCAACAACATGCTTTTACTGACTTTGTTCAACAGGGCAGTACAGAAACGCCTTCCAAGGAGCAGTACAAGTATCCTTCAGCAGGGTTAATCGAATGAAACGATGCAGCAATTTATGAAGTGTGTATGCCAATTTGTTAAAAATCATGTTAAGATAATCTCATAGACTGGATAGAGTGAAGTCTTTTCAGTAGATTGGGCACCAAAAGTCTAGAGGCCAGTGTTTCCACCCCATGCAGAGTGACCGCTGTCCTTGTGTTAAGTCAGGTCCATCCTGTGGCCCCTTTCTTGTTTCTTGTTCCCCACTCTCTCCTCTTATTATCTAACTTTATCTGCTGTCCTAACTCTTAAGTTAAGGGAAGAAAAGCAATACAAAGTCCATTTAAAAGGCTGAATACTGGAAATAGTCTGATAAATTATTTTTTTTCCCCTGAGCCTTAACTGAGTTGCTTCATGTACCTTGTTGACAAAATAAACAAATTTCACATCCAATCAATTGTATTTATCAACTTTTATTACCAAAACCTGGCTGTCTTCTTCTTGAAATTACATTAAACTATACCTGATGTCTTGTTAACATTTGTCCAATTTTAATTTTACATAACCTGAAACACCAAAAGGACTTTTACCCCATAGCTATGGGATATATTACAATACTTTCACAGTATGTGTCCATATTTACCTAGGCTTATTGCACCAAATAGCAAATTCTGACCCTGATGACCAAGAAAAACAGTCAGAAAAAACAAATTTATGCAAAGTCTGATCCATTAAATTTAACTTTGCTTTCATAATCACTGCAGAAACTCACGAAAGTTAAAAAAATCCAGGTGCACAAAGGGAAACAAATGCGCAAATAAATTAACAAAGGGTCAACACCTGAGTTAGTCTACAAAACTTGAATATTTAATAATGTTATGTTATTTAACCTTTAATGCATTTTAGTATATCAATTTATTTCACTTATTAGTTCGTCAGTTACCCTGTATCCTGACAGTTTTATCATTGATTTTAACACTGAATCTTTTGAAATAAGCAGAATTATCCTGAAGTTTTTTTTTTTTTTTTTAAGTGGCTGTTTTGAGTGGAGGAGGATGTCTGACCCACGGCAGCAGCAGACAAAGTTAACAGTTTGTTTAAGCAGAAAGCCAATAGTTATTCATTTTGTTTGATGTTCACACTGCTCTCTCCATCTTCTTCTGCTTGGCTACCAAATAATTACACTACACCACCACCTCCTCTTAGCTGCAGACACTTAAGTATTAACCACAGCTGACTGGTGCTGGGATTTGGTTACAAGAAGCATGAGCTCTTATCATCTGTCACTTTTCCTCTCAAACACACCAGTGATCTGCTGCCGATCAGTCAGAGCATCTCTACACCACAACGCACCTTGAAGTGCTTGTACCCTCCTCCCCTCCCCTCTGATGAACAGCCATGATGTTCACGGCTCATTTCATGTGGAAGGATTTCAGGTTTTCTCTGTCTTTCCTTTTTTTCTCTGTGTTTTTGTGTCTCTGTCAGTGTTTGATGAGGTGAATGAAGTCGAGGGTTTGCTGGAGGAGGACAGGATGAGCCCTCTTCATGACAAGATTAGTGAGGTGCATGTGTGAGAGAGCATATATATTTTTTTTAATGTTCGATGATACAGTAGCTTAGAGATTCTGCTCATTCCACATATTTAGCTGACTGCTGCACATTAATCATAGTTCACAGCTGCTTTTTTCAGACGCCACTGAGTCCCTGAGCTGTCCTCCAGATCTGGGAAAGGTGTTAGAAGACTGTGATTCTCCGCTATTTTTCTTGCTTTTCTTTTTTGGCTGGAGATCCTGTCTGATGAAAGACTGTTTCGTTTTTCACCTCATCACTAGCACCATAACTGTAGTGAGAACCAGAGAGGGAATTCTCACCTTCAAGTGTATGATTGTTTTGTTTAAATAATTGATGTTACTTCAGAACTTCTCAATAACTTTTAAAGATATATGAGAATGAGGCCACAGGTCAGACGTGAACCGTGGCCACCCATGTCAAGAACAACAGCCTCTAAATGGATGTGTTTATGTGAGGTGACTTCACTACTTGGGTGTTGAGACTGCACATCTAAATGCTTAATGTTTGAATACATGAATGTAGAAGAATGCAGATTGCTAACAAAAGTGGTGTTGAACTTGAGTTATGGCATTTATCTGAACATTTCTCTTTAAAAAATGCAATATATATACCAACCCCTTTCAGGGTTCAGAGACAGAAGCGAATCGGGGGAGGAGGACTGATTTCAAGCCAATCACAGGGCTGTCAGATGGAGCCAGACAACCATTCACATACACTAATGTCTAGGGGTACTTTATAATCACTTGTTAATCCAGAAATTCCAGATAGCCCAGAAAAAATCCAGGTGTGTATGGGTAAAACACACAACCTCTGTCATATTACCTTATATTGTTGAAGATTATTTGGCTTATTAAGTTGAAGGAAAATCACAATTTAATTTTCCTCACTGTACCCCGTATGTTAGCCAAGTTGAAAAATATATCTGCCTGCAAATGAAAAAATGTTATCATTTTTCATTTTAGATAATGCCTCGCAGGAAAACAAATGCACTTAAACCATGAAGTTGTCAAAGCACATTCTTCTAACGAAGTGTAATGCAGGAACACACCCAAATCGAGAGCTCAGTGAAACAAATGATACAATTTGTTCAGCTCTCTTCAGCCAAAATCCGCCTGAATTTTCTTTTTTTCTTTTTTTTTTTACAATTAAGAAAAGACACCTGTGTAATGGAAATGTCTTTTGTTGACATTAATAACTTGCAGCAAAGTTTAAAACAAAACTCAACATTTAACAAGCGAATTCATTTAATTTCACGTCAAGCCAATCCAAAAAAACATGAGCCACTGGATAGTATTCACATAAAGCTGGTCAAATATAGAAATGAATGTTCTCATAAATGTATTAGAAATGCTGTTAGACATAAACTCAGTTGAGACCTTAATGTGTTTTGCAGCTCCCGGCAGTTTTTGGAAGGAGTGGGCAAAGACAATATTCCTGACCTTGGTAACGCAAAGACAAGGTTCAATTTGATTGTGTTAAGTAAAAAAAAAGCTGTGTAAGATTTGCAATTCTTGTTCCTGCCTCTCTGTTATGAACATTTTTTTTTTATTTCAGAGATGTGCACAGAATTCTTGTCATCATTGTTTCTTCTCTGTTCAAATGTGCCTGCATTTCCTATAGAAGCACTTGCAGGTTAGGGACCTCAGTGAATCAGGGGTGGGAAAATAATTCAAACATTTTGTTTTTACGAAATGTATGAATCTTCACACAACATTCTGACCCTCAAAAACCTAAATTGATTATCATTACAGTCAAAGGACACAACCCCCTTTAGTAATGTATGGCTGACAATGAAAAAAGAGCATTTTTAGCATCCTCACTGAGAACGGGTTTTGTTTTAATGTCAAAATAAATTTAACCTGCAAATTGTTCTTTAAAATATCAAACTTTAAACTTCAGTGTGGCAGAGATTTCACATTGTAATGTAATCAGTTAAATTATTCTTTGCCTTTGAACTACCTGTTATTCAATGTAAAACACCGCCCTTTACTTTTATGTACTGAGAACAGCTTAAAGAAACTATGCCAAATATGTTCAACCTTAATTTTTGGTCTTTTCACTGTAACACCCTTTTTTCCTCTCTCTCTGTTCCCTCCACCCCTGTCACCATGTCAGGCAGAGGTCAGGTTGATTTAGGGGTTTTTCAAAGAACATGAGGACTGTTTTGTTATTTTAACCCGGAGTCCCCTCTTTCCTTTTTTCTCTGGGATTTAACCCCAAACATCTCATAGCAGTCTCCACGACCAGGAGTCTCCCTCTCTGTCCCGGGGCAGCGCATGCACGACTACTGTTGTCTTTTCATCACAGAGTAAGCTGCTTAATCCAGCGGCCTCGTTTATTTAGACAAGGGATCTACAGGGGTTTGCCCGACAATCGCTGCTGCCAGCTACACTGTGACTACAGGACTCTCTCTGAAAAGCAACAACATTGTCCTGCTGCATCTCACACCTTTAGACTGAAGAAACACCTGCAAATCATGATGATGCATCAGGGCTGTGCAGACCAAAAATCACATTTTGGTATTTTTTAGTGTGTTGGCAACTCGATAGATTAATCCTTATTTTTTCCCTGAAGAAATGACTAATGGCAGTGACAAGACTAGAATTAGAAACTTTGAGGATTGCACGTGCTGCTTTAATTTCCATAATGATAAAACAATGACAGTTTATTACCAGTTGCACAGCTCATTTAAGTTACATGAGTTGGGTCTGTATCACTAAGTGTAAAATATCATAAAACCATATCCTGATCAAGCTGAAACCTCCAGAGTTAAAAAGTTAAGCCAATGTAGGACTGACAAAAACCGCAGTTCCTCGACTGTCCACTCGAGGCTGTCTGCAGAGGCAGCTGAAGTCAGATACACAGAACATGTTTAAAGTCAAATTTTTACTGCAGAAATTCATTTGTTCATGTACAGATCCGTTTAAACACAGCTTTGGCCAATAATGTATGTCTTTACACTTCATGTGGAAAAAATAATTTTTCCCTCATTCCTCATATTTTAGAATTTATGGTTACGCATAGTCATGGCCACAAGTGACATGACTACAAACTAGTTTTACTTTTATTGACTGGCTTTAAATCCTGCTTTAGCTCTGCCCCTTTTGAATGCCAATTTGTTGATTTAAATAAAGTACTTTGAGACAGCGTTTCCAGCATAACAACTTCAGCAGACTGTACTCAAAAGCCTTCTTCAATAACCAAATGGCTAACATCACCCTCCTTAAATATTTTGGACATTCTGTGATCTTGAAACAGAAGATTTACATATTTGATATCGCTGCAACAAAAATAGAGGACATTGTCTGCTGAAATAAGGCAGTTTATTGTTATTTATAATGAAAAGTTGCTGACTAATGCCTACATGCTGTCTAAATAGTACAAAAACATTTCCAGTAATTCTTTGAATAGCTATTAAAGCTTAATTTTCAAACAACACACGGTTCAAAAAGAGAAAATATCCTGTGGTATTTAAGTGCACCAAAATATGCATGATCTCCAGTCATATTTTCACCAAAAGAGAGAGAAAGGACTGTCTTCATTTCAGAAGTGCACTGGCACCATTTTGGGGAGTGTGTGAAACAGGAGGAGCAAAGGTTACCCTGCCGCTCACCAGTTTCACTTGTTTCACAAATGTTTCCAACACATTTGTTTAAGCTGGACACTGTGAACAAGTTCGCCTTTATTTTCTGGGGATAAAAAACATACCACCAAACATTTGGTGTTTGGTCTCTTAGATTTGTTACTATAGTTTAAACAAGTTTTAGGATTATTTCAGGACTCCTGCAGATCCTTGAAATGTTTTGAGACTTTACTTTGATAATAGAAGGCCATAAAAGATCTTGTTTTTCTTTGTTTTTTGGGGTCTGAAATTCAGATGCTGCTATTAGCAAAGTTCAGTCAGTCACCTTCCAGTCTGTCTCTAAAGGTTCTGCCTTTCCCAACCACTTGCTCTGAAATGTTGCCCAGATTAAATTGAAATATATCCCACTGATATGTGAAATGGTCCATCTGGTGTGTTTTTTTTCCACCAGTGTGCAGGCACCTCTTCATGTCTGTGTCTCTTTCCCTCACTCAGGGGAGCACTGCAGCTTGATGTCCTGATCAACATTGAGCAAAATGACTTGATATATTTCAGTACGATAATGACCTAACTTAAACCCTTTGTTTTGCATATTATCATAAAATAAGGGTGCTTTTTTATACTACTTCTCCGTTGATTGCCATTTGTTCTATAATACAAACCAGTGTGCTCGTTTTTTCAGCTTAGGGTCATAAAAAGGTCTGAAAGTCCTCAATTTTATAAACAACTAAAAACTTTATGTAGGTCATTTTTTGGTCTCTCTTAGCCTTAGTTGTTTGTCATTCTTATGGTAAATAATCTGTTCACAGGTTAGTAGGCCTGACCCTTTTATTTTCAGTTCATTGCTGCATTGGACGTATTTGGGGTCAGATGAAGTCAGAAGAAATGTAATCCGTAAATTTTGAATCAACATAAACAAAATCAAAATGAATGGCATTCCCTCAGTCTGTGTCACATTTGAAAAAGTCTCAGTAAGTCCAAAAACTCAACATATTTCCCTGCAGCAAATCCTCCCTCCAAGCCATTCCTCATCTTTTCATGCAGATTTATTTTGTCTTGTCAGTGCGATGGATATTCAGTCTGTTTTGGTTTCATGTGTTGTAGACACTGGAGATGATCCTGATTGTAATAACCCCTGACGGGCATTTTTGTGCTTCATCTTGATGGAGAGACAAGGCATTCAGGACTATAGATAGAGTACATGGAAAGTTGATGGTCTGCTGATGTTTTCAAGCTGTGATTACAACAGTTTTACTTAATCCAGAATCTTGGTTTGGAGATGTTGATCGAGATCCGGTCAGTGGCTGTTTCACAAAGGATTTTCAAATGGGATTGAGACTCAAACAGAGGCCAGAACAGGAACGCTTCATCCAAGGTTTAATTTTGTCTGAAGTGATTATTGCCTGTTTCAAGAGACATCAAGATATTTGACTTAGGGTCACAAAACATCCATTCCAGTTCAATTAAGTTCAGGAAACTCAGGACAAAACAGGAAATTCTTTCTTCCGAGGATCCACCAGACTCAATCCAAATATCCACTGTGGTCTCCACCTGTTCACAAAGTGGTCTCTTTTATCTTTTTCAAACACTTCATCAAGAGAGGCACTTCTCCAAGATCTGAGCGTTTGTAGCTTTAGATTTAAAGTTTAGGTTCAAAGATGGCTAAGACTGAAAAGATCAACAGTTTAGACTCATTTCATCATCATGAAGCTCACTGGCTTTAGGAGATTTCTCCTTCACAGTATTTAGATTACACCTGTCAGAAATGAAGGGCAGGTCCCAGCTATTACTCTGATTTCAGCCAAGACTTACACAATTTCCACAGCCTTGCAGTTTTGGTAAGTTAACACAACTTTTCTATAGCCTTGATCAGTCATCATAGGTGCCTCTCTCTTCTTGCCCTCCGTTTCAACACCAGCCTCAGACTTGTTGGCTAAGATGACAAGTAGCACAAAAAGTTCACATTAAGAACAAAAAAAACTGCTCTGGGTTTTACAAGTTGGTTTCTTGATGTTTTACACAAAGGGTTTGATGAATTTACATCTGTATCCATGCTGTATCACCCTGTGCCACCTTGAGCACAGGGTGATACTTGGCCCCTTAGCTGGGCACCTACCGTATCATGAGGTTGCTGGAAATACCCGCCCTCTTGTGCATGTCTGTACAGGACATTATGACAACAATATCAAAGTAAAGAGCTAATGAGAGATTTTCTTATTCAATTTTTTTGCCACTGAATGAGACATAAATGAGGAAATAAACATTTGATATACTGGCAAGTCAATTGAACATGTTGGTTCACCCTCTGCAGCCGTTTTATCACATTTCACCTCACAAAAATGTCTGAGAAGTACACAGAAACTGACTGTCACCCTGTGCTGCACAGCGAGCCAATCACAGGGCTTGCTGTCTGTCTTGTTTTAACTCGCAGACACATTTTTGGGGAGGTGCACCAAAGGTTATATTCGTAGATCTGCTTTGAATCAGGGCTACACTGACCTACAGCTTAGACTGCACAGTCACCTTGATGCAGAAATATAACTGGTTTGGCAGAGTGCTTAAGCAACCAGGCACAATCCATTTACATGCTTCTGCCGGCCCGGGTTCGAATCCAGGCTGTGGCCTGTTTGCAAAGTGTCTTCCCATACTCTCTCTCGCCCCCTTTCACAAGCCTATCCACTGTCTCTCTATCTCTCTCTTGTGTCAAGAAAGACACAACAATGCCAAAAACTAATAATAATAAAAAAAGAAATTTAGATCAGTCTTAAATAAGTATAATAGAGCTTGGTTAAGGACTGTGTGTCGAGTGTTTTGTGTGTAATTTATTTTTTATTAGTTGCAGAATATACAACATTAACGGTTATTTCTCACTCTTATCTTTCTGTATAAATAAAATGTGAAAGTGAGAAGTGAATGCAAGCAGGTTACTGTCCTGTAGTGAGTGTGACTGACAAAGCAGTCATTCAATCTCTTTCCAATTTTTTTTTTTCAGTCATACTATTCCCAAACACTGTCTGAGGGGTGTTGTGTGAAGTAGTCCATCTGGTGTGTCAGGTTAGTAGATGTAATTTATGAGATTATTGAGTTACTGTTTTAGTTTTATACCTCTTATGGTGTGGAGTAATGAGATTCTGTCTTTAGAGATTCAGTTGTTCTTGACAATATGCTTTATGCTCTGTGAAGTTTAGACTTTAGGAAACACATTTGGTTTTGCTTTTCTAAACTGAACATTAATGTTTGTTTTATACCTCTGCACCGGAAAGAGCCAAGGAAGGAGGCATTATGGTTTTTTTGCTGTGTGTTTGTCCATCCAGTTCTTGTGAACTCATTAGCTCAAGAAATCTTTGAAGCAGGGGTGTCCAAACAGTTTTCACATAGGGCCAGATTAAGAAAATATGAGGATGGCCTGGCCATCTTTGAGATATTAACGTTTGTAAAAATATGTGATGTAAAAAGAGCTGAAATGACTGCTTTCGTTGCTGTCCTGGTAAGGCAAATAGGCACTCACTGAAGTATTAAGGGTAGCCCATCAGCTTTTAGAGAGCCTGTTTGAGCCTGGTTGCCACTTGATCCATTCCTGAGTAAGAGGAGAGTTACGCCCTCTGCAGCTGAGAGGGGAGGCACTGACAGCTCATTTCTACATTCAAACACAAAACAAGAACAAACTGCACAATCTGACGAACTCTATGTGAGCAGATAGGAGGGCAAATAAGCTCAGTCCATGCTGCTTTGCTGCCATGATCCATTCATGAGGGCTTAAGGTTTTTGTTTGGTCTTTGTTTAAATATGCTTACCATTCAAGTTGCCCCTCAATTTTAGCCCAGTGATGTTATTAAGAAGTAAAAAAAACAATCAAGCTCAAATTTTATGTTATAGTATGAGCAGTTGTACCCTCTGTTTTAAGAATAAACTGGTGATTGTTTGGAGATACAAGGTCATATAGATTAGCAACCTCTTTGTCCTCCTTAAAGTCTCTTTTAAAAACACATTATTATCCATGTGCTTTCACAAGAGATGTCACTTGAGTGTGCTTTTAATCCTCCGACACTGCATTTATTTCGAGTTTAAGACAGTTTCACAGGCAGCATCTTTTATTCTTTCATTTTTTTGTCTTTTCATCATTTTAGCTCTTTATCCTGTTTTGGTTTTATTCCTTTTCCCATCATTTTATTTCCTATTTCCTTTTATCTGTTGGTAGTTTTAGACTTTTTATTTGCTTCTTCCTTCTTATCTTTGGTGATTTCAGTCTTTTATTTATTTTGCTGTCTTTTCTGTCATTTGAGGCTCTTACGTGATTTACCACTGTTCTGTTTTAGCTCTTCTACTTTTGGTCTTTGTATTCCTCACATTTCTCTTTTATTTCTCTTTTATTCTCTTGTTTGTCTTTTATTTTTGTCTGTAAAGTACTTTGTAACCCTGTTTCGAAAAGTGCTATATAAATAAAGGTTGTCATTATTATTGTATGAATTTTACTGCCACCAAAACCAACACTTGCCTTCTTCATGACCAATCACAGCACTTCCACTGTTGGCCATTGCATACCCTCCAGCTTGTTTTAAATCGATTTTTTTATTAAGAGGAAACTGATTCTTTATTGCTAGTGACAATCACTTTAGGTGCACTTTAAACCTTAATGACGTGCTGCAAATAAAGCATATATAAGAACAGGATCTTTGCCCTGTTTGGTGTTTTTTGGCAGGAATACTCTTAACACTGAAAAAGTTGACACTAGTTCGCTCATTCACTTTCTCCTGTCATGTCTTTGAAATCACGAGCCACAAGGCATTGCGACCTGTGCCATGAATTTTTAAAAGCTGCTGCATATTCAGACATTTAAGGCTACAACGATCACAAAGAAAACCACTAAAATCCTGGAGGGGCTGTCTAGGAAAATAAATGTAATTGTCTGTTTTAATTTCAAAC
The DNA here is from genome assembly GCA_037902135.1 of Cetoscarus ocellatus. Taxonomy (NCBI): domain Eukaryota; kingdom Metazoa; phylum Chordata; class Actinopteri; order Labriformes; family Labridae; genus Cetoscarus; species Cetoscarus ocellatus. Next base: position 815,144 of record JBAMNC010000550.1, read on the forward strand.
TGTGTCTAGTTTTTGACTGTTTGTGGAGGAGAACTTCTGAGCTTCACTCAGCGTCTGTTGAGGTCCAGTGACTCAGCCTCGCCTGTCTCCTCCACTACAGTTGAGCTGTGAAAAAGAAAACACTTCACAGATACCAGTAGGCTACTGGAGCAGCTTTGGATGGTGGGTGGAGAGGTATCTGGCGAGGGGCTCTGGATGATGATTAGAGCTGGGCAGATGCCTCCTCCTGTCTGTCTCCAGCTGTCCGTCACCCTAACAAACCCTGAAGGCCAAAACGCTGCGCTTCCGCGATCCTGGCTGCGGCTGCTGGACAACCGTCTCAGCGCAGCAGCCCGAGGTAAGGTCAGTAATGACTGTCTCCTGTTATTCTAACCATTAACATAATGGCGACATTAGTTCCAGGGCCACGCTTCCCTGCTCCTAGGGAACCATTGTTTAAAGGCAGCAGCTGGGACTCCTTTCAAGAGTCTTGTAGCTGCCACAGACCCCCTGACGCTTTAAAGACACGCCGAGGAGCAGAAGAGGAACACAGACCACCTATTCATATATCCATAGCCTTCACATAGGTTGTGTTTATAATCTTCAAAGTGCTGATCCACATGTTTAACTTTACAAGTCATCTCAATTGGTACAAATTCCTTAATAACTTCCTGGTGTTTATGAGTCTTTGTCCTTGATAATCTCTTCCGTTTTTTTTTTGTCTCAGTGTCCCACCATGTGTTCTTTAAGCTAAATACTCAAGTGTTCAGCTGATTTCTCAAATGAGAGACCGTTTATCTCATTTATTTCAAACAGTGGAAGAGATTTAGATTAACGGGGAATATCCGGAGAAATCTCTAGGATTAGAATTTAAGTTTTTACCTACTGCTAGATATGCATGACCCTAGAATTTTGGCAATATCCAGTGTGTACCGTAATTTCTTATATATAACACGCATTTTTTTGCTCTTAAATAAGTTCTAATTTTCAGGTGCGTGTTATACACAAGCACAAACAAAATATGTAAAAAATTTCATCTCACCAACATCACGCAAAAAGCAGAAATCTTCTCTCTCTCTGCAAAACATTACCACCAGACTTTTGTAATTTTATTAAACTGACTGTTAAACTGTTCTTATCCAATATTTTGGGTCTTAATTAGTTTACCTTTGTGTAATGATCGCGTAATTCTCAAGCGTTATGGTACCACTCACGTGTAAACACACTGGGTGCTGCCATCTTTTTAACAAGGGGACCGCAATAGCTGCGCTGTGATTGGTCAAAGACATCGGCATGTTGATAGCTGCTCTCTGATTGGCTGGTACACTACGACTGAGCATGCTCTGGCAGAAAACGAGTAAGTGAAATTAATGAAATTTCATTAAGTAAAACATTGAATAACGGTAATTTTTGAGTTGTCTAAGAGAGTAAGGTTTGGGCAAAATGTGGGTGTTATTTATGAATACAGCGTTCTTCCTGGAAAAAGCATGAAAAAATGGGGTGCGAGTTATAAATGAGGGCGTGTTATATATGAGAAATTACGGTAGATATTTCCAAACTAGGTTCAGCTGATACTAATAAAAACACTTTTTTGTAATGATTATTAAGCCTCTCCCATGCTTGATTTGACCTGATGTTGTTAATGTGACTGTTTTAGAAAAAGATGTAAGACAAGAAAAATGTGTGATTCGGTCATGAATCAATACATTGTTTTTCATGGAAAATATTTCAAGCTAAATTAAAAGAAACGCTGTTTTTGGATTTCATGATATCACAAGAAAAATGCATTTCTAAACAGTAACCTCATAGCATGAAGTAATACAGTAGATTACTGCCAATACATGTGATATTTATGGCTGCTATGTCTGACTGAAAATCTTGGCAGAAATCTTGACCGACACCACTGGTCAACACTTTAATCTTTAATCTTCAATTTCTGATGTTGTGCCAGCAATATTGTGCACCCCTACTTACCTGTCACTGTTACTTATTTTGATTATTCTATTAGCAAAGCGTATGTCTGATAAGTGACTTTACTTCAGCTTTTTTTTTTTTAAATATCCTGTACGTTGGCACATTGTTAACACTTTTAATGTGACAAACCCAATGAAAATTTCTCCCAGAAACTAGAAAAAGACGAGAGAAAAAAAAGAGTGAAAAGAAAAATGGCATTATTATGGATGGAAGGTGCATGAGTCATGTGACTCTTACCGTTCTTCTCTTTCAGAAATATGAGAAGTCCTAATAAAATAAAACTTTTGATTTACTATCTGTTCATCAGATTAGTTAGAAAAAGTAGGTTAAGTTTTTTACTCACCACTTATTAAAACAGTAATAAAAGTACATCACATTATCTAGCACAAAAAGTAGCTGATTTCTTTAATCATGAATAGCTACTTTTCCCTCTTTAAAAAAACTGACACACAACAGGTTTTGAACAAAACTTTTGGTGGAAAAATCTGCTCTTTGCATCTCTCTGAAGCGCAAACTCCAAATAAAAAGGTTTTGAGATGTTGAGAGTCAGCTCACTCTTTCCTCTCATCCCTCAGACTGTGCTGAACGTTCAGCTGGTTGCTGAGAAAACACTGTAACTGTGACAGGAGCCCACCGAGGACAAAAAGTAACTAAGTTACTAAGCATCATTTTGATCAGTGACTGTAATACTAATACTGTTTAAGAAATTGTAATGCATTGAACTTTTAATTAATCAAAAAGTAATATTATGATAGTAATTTATTTCAAGTATGTAGTTACTGCACAACCCTTTTTATACTAACAGATGTTTATGTATTCTTATGAAATCCAGACTCATGTAATAACAAAGACATTTGATTACATGTACGTTTGTGTCTAAATTGTGTTTCAAATAGAAATAAAAATCTTAATCTGCCTTTAAGAAAGCTACGAACAACACTGTCACTACCCTCTGAACAAGACTGAGCTCTGTGGTCCATTAAAGTAAAAACTAAGGGCACTAACGTGTGCCTCGTGTTCATGCAGCTTATACTTTTAAAGTGAAATTGATTAGGAAATGTTTGCATGGTGCCTACCACACACAATCTTAGTAAATAAATCAAAGTAAAATCATTTTAAAAAGTCTGTAAATAATTGAAAATTCACTAGAAATACTTCATTCAAACTGGAGGTCTTTATGAGCCACGCAGGCCTTTCCAAAATAACTTCAGCATCTCTCATTGAAGCACCAACAGGTAGGTGCAAACTTCTCTAAAGTAATGTCAGTATCTTTCAAAGTTAGACTATCCATTATCGAAGCAGCTTTGAGCCAGTCTGTTCAACATGCAGCACCCAGTGGAGGTTTTTTTTTAATGGCATCCTCCAGTTTAATAACTGTTTTGCAGGCTGGCTCCTGGAAACAGATGCTGCAGTGCTTGTTGCAGCAGGTTATTCAGTCAGCACATATAGTTAATCCCTAAAGAAATACAGATTTTAATTTGAAATTTTATGTAAAACCTAAAGGAATTAAAAGGATTGAGAATGTACAGTCTGAAGCTAAAGCTACAAACTTTAAGTTAAACAACAACAAAATGTTTTTTCAAACATTTCACACAAAATAAGAGCAAACTGAAATTCCAGAGAAGTCAGTAAGACACTGTTGAACGCCAAACAAGTTATTCTGATCTTTTCATAAATGTTGTTGTCATGCCTGTTTTTTTAATACCACCTTTAAATGAGAAAACGAAAATACACATTTTCAGTTTGTGAACACGTTTTACAAATGTACCTCTCCTGACAAAATGCTTATAATTTGTCAAGGACAAAAATAATAGCTGTAGTTCAGATCTAAAACTTCAGCATGCAGTGAAGACTTTGAACTTCAAAAAATATAGATGAAACTAAAGAAGACTTCAGCTGGGGCACATCTGTTTGACCTACCTTAATGAAGCTCAAGCCTAATGTCCCAGTTAATAAAGTAAATCATAATGGTACACTCTTCCAAATATACCTGCTGTCAATATCCGCAGACATTTACATATCTGCCATCAAAAATATTATACCAGCATCAATTCAATCTGTTAAAGATATATTTGAACAAATATTTATCTGAGATTTTTTTCATCCCAAAAACATGTTTTATTTCTGGAATTTTATCGCGTAAAATTTGCCCAAATTCTGTAAATCTTCATGCATTAGGAAAGCTATTTCACCAGCTTGAAATCTTAAAAAGAAGCCACTGATATCCTGCAGACGGTGCATGGACTCACCTTGCCACAGCCACAGCAGCCAAACTCCCCTCAACAGGTGACAGAAACGTCCGTTTGACATGTTTCCTGCTTCCGCACACTTCATTCACACACCGCCTGCTTGGAAAACAAACTTTGTTCCCGGAGAGAAATCCAACACACACAGAAGCTGCTGTCAACGGGAGACGCTCATATAGGAGATCACCATGACATGTGCACATAAATGAAGAGTCCAGTAATCCTTCAGTGAAACTTTGGTCTCCTCTTCAGCCAGCAGAAAGTTTTCTCTCCTCTTCTTCTACCTCCACTTCTTGTGCTCCATGGTCTGATGGGAAAGCCCTCAGTAGGAACCACACGCTTCATGCAACTTCTCCACACTGGTGCTCTCCTTAAGTTTGCTAGAGAGAGTTGGTGCTCTCTCCCTCTCCCTCTCTCTCTCTCTCTCTCTCACACACACTGTTGCCTCACTACTGTGCAGCCCCGTGGATCAGTTCCACTGCATGCATGTGCAGCGAGTGTGTGCGTGCATGAGAGGAGGAGTACTTTGTGTGTTCACTTCTGTCTGGCTCTTATAGTTTTTAGCTAAGGGGAGGGAGAGAGGGAGGGATAGAGAAAGTTTGTGTGTGTGGAGGAGGGGGGTTTGAACTCTAAACTTCCTTAAGTGAAAGCTCCAGGGAGCTTTTAGAGCAAGGTGCGAAAGGCCGCTGGTAAAAAGGAGGGAATCCTGCCGCTGCAGTGCTTCAAAATGTCCCATGGTAAAAGCAAAACACACCCTTTTAAGATAAAACATTTTTATTCATTATATGTGTTCGAATATATGAAACTAGTAGGATGCATTGTTCTCTGTCTAGTTTAAGCTGTTTTTCTGTGGGTTTCTCATGCCCATTCCTAGCTGCAAACCCCAGTGTTGAAAAATGAAACAAAATGCAGAACAAATGCTTGAGGCCAACTCAAAAAGCACAGGAAATCCAATAAAAAGTTCTTCACACACTTTTTAATGTTTTTTTTTTTTTTAATATTTGTACATGGTCCGTGTACACCCCCCCCAACACACACACAAACAGCATAAATAAAAATAAATCTCTACTTTTTTCCCCCACTGATCTCATTTGGGGATGTCAGCTTGCAACGTTTGTCCAGCCACAGCCTGCTCCTGTCAAAGGAACATATCAAGGCATGCCAGTGCAGCCACAGTAAACATTCGAGCTAGGGTTGGGTATTAACTCTGATTCAAGAGAGGGCACTCCCAACTATCTCGATCTCAACAACAGTAAGCAAACCTTGTGGAGACGTGTGCCGCCTGCTTTTCTGTGCATGAATATAACCACCAGGCTATCAGCACACCCAAAGGTGATGCATATCTGTCCAAACCATCATAGTTTCAGTTTTCTTATTGATGGGATCCAAACAGGATAAGCAGAGGAACACATAATCTTATCAAAAGAAGGCTGAGGAAATCGTTCAATATTCATGTCATCACTGTAATATTTATTTCAACTTAATATTGACTTCCTAAAAGCTGACCCCAGATCTCTGGTACCCCTTCCAGGTAAGGCCTGGACCCAGGGTTGGGAGCAAGTGCTTTAAACAAATGTTAACGTGAGTTGTCTGAATGAATTTAACATATTTACAGGATGGTTCATGATAGGCTTTTTGTCCTTATGGCTTTTTTTTATTATTATTTATTTGTCTTTCTTCACCTTGAAATTTTACTTAAAACCTAAAGGGATTAAACTGATAGAAAATGTACAGTCTGAAGCTAAAGCTCATACCTACAAATATATGTTTAATACATCTTTTCAACCACCAACTTTTTTTTATTTATTTGTCTTTCTCTATCTTTCCTTACTTTTCCAAGCTCTCCATGTTCATACTTTCCTCTCTTTCTGTTTTCACCTTTGTGGTTATTCAGTGCTGTTGGGCACCAGGAAAGGCTGTTTCGTTGTAGGGAGAGTGTGGACAGCGCTGTGGTGCAACATCTGACACTCATGTTTGGTTAGGACATTGTGTAACAGGTATTGTGGGGCTAATCAACAAAACACCAGAGGATTGAGGTTCTCACTTAATAACCCCTGTGTTGACCTGGCTCTTCCTGCCCATAGTTTGGTTTAGGGGGCTGAAGAAGTGCCGTGTGACAGGGGAGGAAGCTGCAACATTTTGACTACCTGGAGATTGCATAAATGGAGCCAGGGGCTGTTGAAGGTGGCTATGCTGCGGCGTCAAAGGACCTTGTGGTGGTTTCTGAAACATTTCAGTGTGTAGAGGGGCATTAACAAAATTAGTGGTCTCTAGACTTATTGTTTTATTCACAAGTGTCTTGATTTTTTTCTTTCAAATTGCAGGGGGTTCAGTATTACCCAGAGAAAGAAAGACAGGGGCACCTTCATCAGCAGTGGTTTGATGGCTGATTCAGAACATTTTCCAGCTTTGGTATGGCTCTAAAGCAAAGTGCAGAGATAGATCTGGAGTGCCTGAATGCATATTGGAATTTCATATGGCAAAAAATGGTCAATGGCAACGTGTCTAAATGTCAAAGTAACCCTGGATATTTCACAGACTTCAGTGTTTAGAGTTTTTATTGGAACTGGGCTCCACTAAAAAAATAGTCCCAATAAAAACTGTTGACAGTGAGCTCTGCGGCTTGTTCAAAGTAATGGGAAAACTGTGAGTGAATATTCCACCATTGACTTTCAAATGCCGTGAGATCCCCAAATACACTCCAACTACCTCAAAGAAATAGGCCAACGTGAAGGCCAAAATATCATACAGGAATACATAAAACTTTTACAGACACAACTTAAGCGAGATGAGTAACCAGCAGACTTGAGAGGGAAAGTATGATTTTTATAGTTTTGGTTAACCGACTGTTTTAACTTTGAGACATTCAGCCACGAAAGATGACTGATCTAATATCTGCAGCAGCTGCACACACACACAGTTTACTCAAACCTGTATCACAGTTTATTAGAAAAGCATGTACTCACAAACGCTGCAGTCATATTGATTCGTCAGCTACATGTGGTCCGGCGGGGATGTTGACACTGCTGACCACTGCAGAGGTAAAGACGGTTTCAGAGCTTCTGCCAAGTGAAGCTGGCAGCCCATGTAGGACGGGTGGGCTGGCACGCTGTCAGGGGCCTGCGTACACCCCTGACACCATTACTCACGGCTGATGGTCAGTGCAATCGAGCTGAGCAATTTTACCGCCGGTGTTGTGTTTTACATGGCAGATCAGTCATGCATCATCCTGCTTGTGTTAACATTTCTTCGCCAGTTGTCCATTTGCCTACATCTGTGCATATTCAAAGCACTTGAAAAGTTTCTCACAGTCTTTACGCCATGTTTTTAAAGTCATTAAACACTTAACGGTTGGCGTTAAAGGATAGTTTGGTTTTATTTATTTTATTCCGACAGATTTTGCTGCTGTTTTCATCTGCTTTTCAAACATTTTACTCCCAAAGTGAAATGAGATCTGGGAACAGCACCTGTTGTTTAAACTCACTTGGATGAGAGAAGTGTTTACAGACAGAACACCTGCTTACAGAAATTCTGGCTGCGTCCATCGTCAGATTGACCTCAGAGTAAACTGGTTTGAACCAGTCTGACCAACCTGTGTGCTGCAAGATTGTTCCAGTGAGGGATGCGAAATGTCAGATTCCTGTCTTTATCCCATACAGTCATATTTTCAAACTAACTTTTGCTTTTACTGTTACTACTGTACACACACCTTTATATTTTCATATTGTAAGACCAAAAGTGGTGCTTTTCCATTTGTGGTCTCTGCTCAGCTCAGCTTAACCCTCCACAGTATGGATACTACCCCCTTCATTTCCATTACAGTGAAGACTTTGATGGTCCAACAGTGGGCTGGGTTGTCATTGCACGGTTGTGTGAAACTACCGTGTCAATCTCACAACAGCAGTATAGGAAACAGTGGCGATAGAGCTGCTGGCCACTGTGGCTTTTTGTCATGATCATCCAAAGATGATTGCAAGCATCTAAACAACATAATATACAAAGCAGAGGAAAGTTTGAGAAGTCATGTAGCATTATGGAGCATTCAGTGGGAGGTGTTCATTTCCATGTTGGATACCCCAGACTTGTGGCGATACTCTGACCTTTCAGAGGTCAGCGGTGCCTTCATGTCACATTTAGTCTCAGCTCAGCTCGTTTGGAGCCCGCTGGTGGGGATACAAAAAACTGTGTCAAGGGGGTACATGATCCATAATGGAAAACCAAAGCAACAGAGTTAAGTCAAACCGAGATTGCCTGATACATAGAGGGAAAACCCCAATAATCCCTTATATAAAAATTAATCTTTTACTCAATGTGACTAACTCGTAACACTTCAACAAAGCCTCATCTGCCTGTTTTAGACCTACAAACCCTTTTTTAAATTTACAATGAATTCCTTAAATTTAACAACAGGTTTTCAATGTGATAAACTAGCATTAGTTCTGACATAAAATTCACTTAAAGTTGGAGAAGTTAGGATAAGAAAGAGAAGAAAAGAAGCTTCATTTGAAATAGCTCTACTTACTTATCAAACTCAGTGCTCTGCCTTTAAGGGTGAAGCATGTTGGTTAATATATCTAGATTCTGTAGATTTGTACCACTGATATATTCATTATCTGTGAACAGAATTTTCCATAACTGCCTCCAATGATAATCAGCATTTTCTGCTATTACCTGCCCATGGTTTCAGATTTTAATTGAAGATGATTAATAATGTTTTAACATGTAAATACATTATTTAAGGCATTTTTTTATAGGACACATGCTCTTGCTATTGTAAGACAGTAGATGGCAAAGGGAATTGGAGAGAGAGTGGGTAACAATATGATGGAAAGGGGCTGTTGGTTGGACTTAATGTGCAACCCTCTTGGAGAACTCTGTACAACCACCAGACCACATGTTCCCCAAATGATAATTATTTATGAGTTTAATAACGCTGTAGTTATGCCTGTAGGTAGGGGGGGTTACTAAAGTAGAATTTATGATAGGTGAAAGCAATGTTCTCTTTACACTGACATTACACCCTCAGTAATTAAATGTAAAATTAAGTAAATGTAACCAATATTTACACCATACCCACATGGCTAAAGCAATTTGCTGCACTGCTGCCTCTCTGAACTATTAAACTCATCATGTTTTCTTAATAACAGAGTTGACGATATCATTTAGCTGTATTATTTAGTAGTAGACAGTAGACTTGGATAAAGGCCTTGTGGCCTTACAGTTGTGGCCATGTGCTGTATCTTCAGAAACCCTTCTCACCATGGTTCAGATTTTTATCCTGTGTCGTATCAACAATGGAAGTATAGATGCAGAAATTATGAAGTTAAAAAAATGTATAATTGTGATGAAAGAACCAAATATTGAAACCACTGTAATCCTCCAGGAAATTATGTACCTCTGGAAAATAGTTGATTTAAAGGAGAATTAAAAAAAAAAAAAAAAAAGCAGCCGTCAGAGTAAATGATAAAAAATATAAAAGAAATCCAAAGTATAGATCGACTAAATCACCTGTGAAGAGAATAATGTTTAAAAATCTTTGTTTTAATTCAAATGCCTCCGGTGTCCTTTACAGCTGAAATAAAACCCTCAGCACTCCAGCTTTGGCTCCGGTCTTTGGGGCAGTCGACCCCTTTCAGCCATTATTTTAGGCGAGGCTAATCTGATTGTAGATGCTAGCCTCTGGCTAAGTGCTAACTTGCTGTGACAGACCCCACAGAGAGCACCGAGGAGGGAGGACAGACGCCGCTGATCTCTGATCCCAGATCTGACAGCTGGCTCCCTCAGGACGACACTGCCCGGGGTGTCAGAGACTTTGATCCACTCAGGGTCCTCTCAGGAATGTATGCACACACACACACACACACACAAACACACACACACCCATCAAGACATGATTGAATTCAGTGAGATATTTACCCAAACACACTCAAGCTTATTTTTTAATCTCACCTTCACCACCTTTTCCATTTCCTGTCAATAACACACACACCCACACATCCACCCCAAACAAACCGCACTCGCACACACAAACACACACACACCCACACACCCACAGCCTGTTGGCACACGCACACATGCGGGAGCTGGCATGATTTTCCAGAGAAAACACAGTTAATACTATTTTATAATCAAATAATTTCTCAATCCTGAAACCAATACCCATCCACCCAGCTCAAGCTATCTACTACGGTGGGCTACGTGTGTGGTGTGTGTTTGCTTAGGCATGAATCCTACACCTCCACACACACACACAGAGGACTTTAAAAATCAAATATATATGTACACATGGACTGAATATTCACACAGAACTCCAGACTGGGTTCATTCATGCTGCTCATTCTGGGTTCTGGCTGGTTCTTAGTCTCAGTATGAGTCAATAGCGCCCCCAGTGGGTCTGAATGTAAATGTGCATCAACAACAAATGAAAGAGAACAAAGGGAATTAAAAAATGAATCAGCAAAACTAAGAGAGGGGAGCGACTAACAAATAAGACAGACGGGCTCACATTAGACTGACAATGTGTCTTCAGACCATAATTTACTTTCATTTGTTGCAAATCTTTATTTTTTTGTATAACAGGTAGAGAAAGTGTGCAAGTCGTGTAATACACAGGACATAAAAACATCCTGACAAAAGGAAATAGGAAAGATTAAAACGATTTTCTTCACTACAGTGGGAATTGAAAACTAATTCCAGTTTAGAAATAATAATGAAGAGCTTAAGGAATCAATATAATTCGTTTTTTTTGCTTAACAATTCCCCTAAACTCATTTCTCAAAGGTCTGGATGCCCTGTATATCAAAGAGGTTGTGCTCTCAATCAGATGCAGTCTGCACAAATGACAAAAAAGAAGTTAGAGAAGTAATCATGGTGGACAGCTGACAGAAGCAGTAAAAATGTGGCTTAACACAATATGGCACCAACTGCTCACATTTATTGTTTGTGTTTGTGAAATTTGAAGAGTGGAAACACCAAAACCTTGTTTCCCACACAGAAAATCATCATGAATTGATAAAAGAATCAGTAAGAAGGGAATGTTTGTTGACAGGCAGAGTCGCATTTGTATCGATAAAATCTTATCAATCCCATCACTATTCTACATATCAGTTAGCATTATGCTCTCGTGATTGCAGTATAATAATGGACAATCAGACACGAGTGCTCAAACAGGTGAAGTTCAACAAAGATAATACAAATCAGCTGGAAGATCAGGCCAGCAGCAGATCATAGACGCTGAAGCTCCTCGGCGTGGGAGAAGTGAGTGCCAACGCTTTGCTTATCTGTCAGGACCAGAAGTTTCTCTTTACCATATAAAAACAAATAATTCCAAGCCCTGTCCAGCCCTGTTCACCTGCTCAGTTTATCAACAGTTACCACACAGAGGTGGGCCACCCAGGTATGTTTGTAGCCTCTTATTTTTCTGTATATTACATGGCTACAATCACCATGTGGTGAGAGAGACATCAAGTACTTCCCTAGAATAAATGCACCAGCTGCAGTGCATCTAACTTTTGTATAAAATAAGCCTCAATCAATACAATGTTTGAATATTGATCTGTAGCTGCATGTTGTGGATATAATCCTGCTTTCCAACACTGAGAATATTACATTGATACACTACCTTGTGGAGAACAATCCTCCACAACAGAGGTTCACCGACAGAATAATGAGTAAAGCATACTTCTGGGGTGCAATATTACACGAGGGTCTTTATAGAACATACTGATGGGGAACTCTGCCGAAGAAAGCAGAGACACAAAAAAAAATTACGGAATAAAGCAGGACAAGACAAGCTCATGTGGGAAACACTGTATCAGTGATGTAATCAGCAGAGCTTCCTCTTCAAGACAGTTAGCCCTGTGTTTGATGAATGTGTGAGTGACACATTTCTATTGGTAGGTACTTCTTTTATGTTTGAGGAGATAAAACGCAGAGCAGACCCAGTGGTGAGCATTCTTCCATTTTTTTAAAGGTACTGTAGTCATCGGGGGATGAACAGATATAAAGTAAGATGGGCCGTATTTGTGCCAATTTTATTGGGTAACAACCTTATTGGCTAATTTCAAGAGATGCCTCTGTGGTGTGGTGACAGCATTTTCACACTTTGAGTTAGGAGGTCTGTCATTGATGACAGTATCTCATGGAGAACTAAAGTGAAGAGGACAATCGACAAAGCTGTTCAGTAATTTTTTAAAAATACTGTAATAGAAATATATAGTTTTTGCTAATTTCCCTTAAATATCCCAATATATTTCTGAAGCCAGATCAGCCACCCCTAAGAGGCAATACTGGTAAATACAGACAGAAGTCTTATTGTCACACAACCACTCTCACTCACTACCCTGGTGATCTCCTCATGACATATTTCCTTTTTAAAATTCCATGTACACAAACTTCACCGTTCTTTAACATTTCACTGCAAATGGATCAAGGCTCAGGCTGTGGAAAACGCTCGATTGTCAAGACTTGGGGCCATTTGCTATGCAGGTGGACTCTGTGGAAATCAGAGTTATACACCTGCAGCCAGCTCCACAGGTGCTCGTAGCTGTTTTACCCCCATGTGCTCAGGCAATTTTGGAGCGGTTTCACCTTGTATTAATACACACCTTCTATTAATACATCATCTCTGTATGATCTGGCCCTTAGTGGATCAGGCCTTGAGTATTTAGTAGTACAAAGCAGCTATTGCAATGTTATAAAGCATCAAATTATTATTTGTTACAATAAGGACGTTTGTTTTGTACAGCTGAGAAGTAAGAAGATGGACGCTCCTTGGCCCATGTGAGCTTCATTAAGATAGCTGCGTGAACCACATCAATTACTGATCTTAAAACAGGGCTTAGCTGGGACCAATGGCTAATGATAATTCGTAGAATATGTAAAGCTTGATGAATTAAACAGTTTAAACAGCTTCTTTAAGGAGTGGCATTGACTTACATTTGAGCCGTGTCAGTTTGCTGATGGAAATGTCTAATCAATCCTCTTGTTCTGTTATTGGGGAGTGTATTTTTTTGGAGCAGTCTTAAGTGCGGCATGCAATTAAGTAGAAAAGAGAAATTACATCTTCAGTTGTGTCTATTTTTTTGGGGGGGTACTTTTGTTGCCATTTTAATGTACACTTTGAGCAATTAGCTTTCCTCTTCATTTCTCAACATGCCCTCAACTTCTGCTCTTTGATGGCTGTGGTGTTTGCATGTCTGTGTGAGTCTGTCTGGTTCAACAAACAGGATACATGCCAGACTTTCCGACACACAATCACACACATGTTAAGCCTTCGTCAGATAGCACCCGGCTCTTTAATCATCACACATTCACATCCCTGCCTCTTATCTGTAAGATGTGCTACTCCAAACATGCAGTCGATGAAAAGGAAGACACCCGTGTCCCTTTTTCCCTGTAAGTTTTCTCTGATAAAAACAGCAAACCAGAGCTCAGGTGTGCTGGGGTTTGCTCCTGCTGTCACCCAGAGCTGAGCTATTTAGATCTCTTTCAGGGAGATGGGTGGTGTAACCAGGTGAGGTCTGAGATACTATGATGTTTTGATGTTGCCTTAATGTGCTGATGAGAAGATAGGCACCGTGTTTGAGTCTGATGGTGTAATCACACCCTGCTGCAGATGTCTAAACACGCTGATGTGAAGCCACACGAGGAATGCCTTCATCTCTGCCATCCTAACTACAACCGAGGAGCATAAAAACACTATGGAGTGGCTGATATACATTCACAAACATAACAGAGAGAGGTCTTCCTTCAGACTTTTTCTTTATCTATATATGCTTTGTTTTAGACAGTTTTCCTAAAGGAACATTCAGTCTTATTTTTATAGTTTAAACTTTTCAACATGTATTGCAATTCTTATCAGTCAGGATGAAAGTATCATAGAGGTTCATGAGAAGTAACACAAGCAGCATGGTGGTTCATGCCATGCTGCTTAGTGCATGCTGTTTCCTCACAGCAAAAGGGTTCCTATTTCATAATCCTGGTTGGACAGAGCCTTTCTTTGTGGATTTGCATCTTTTTCCATTGCATGCTTGGGTTCTCTCAGGGAACTCCAGCAACCATCTGTCAAAAGACAAGCTTTTTAGGTCCACTGGAAGCTCCAGATATCCCTCAGCTTTTTAGTGTGACAGTTTAAACCAGTGTTTCTCAAATAGTGGAGTGTGACCTCCAAGGATGGCGCGGCCACATGCCAAGGGAGGAATGACTAAATTTGGGCTAAATTTTGTGAGTAAATTTGTTTTGTTCTGATGTAAATGAGATTGTTTATACCCAACCTTGTACTATTTTTGCAACCCAAAAACAATCAAGTGAATGGCACAAAGCCCAAAGGAAAAAAAGAATTATTTTGCTGAAATGTATCATTCATATCCCAGTTTACAGTTGAGCACATTACATTTTAGTGTCTCCTGTGTGTAATCTTTGGCATTTTTTTTAGCCAAGAAGGTAGATGTAAATACCCTTGGACATTTTTAAGGTAAAATATATTAAGAGGCTTTGGCAGCAGGGAGACATGGCCAGTACACAGCACATGCCTTGCACATGCCGCAACAAACACACATCCATGGGGCCCTAAAAAGTCTGTGTTATTTTTTCCCAAATTCAGTTTTAGTTTTTCCCATATTTACCTTTTTTTTGGTTTTAATTTTTGGAGAATTTGTTTTTTAGTATTTTACACAAATTTAACCCAGACACAGTATAAGATAGTGAAATACAGACACTTACTCTTCAGGTGGTCCTCACATGTTTCTTTATGGGTCCAGTCAACAGTATCTTGACAATATTGCAGAACGTTTGATCAGCTGACACATAGTAATCATTTCAAAACTGCTCTGCCCTGTACTTTGGAGTTAGCCGGGAGTTACGCAGCTTCTTTGCCAACTTAGTCGGTGTCTCATCTCACTTCAACATGTTTGCATTGTTAATGAGGGAAGGAGAAGGGGGAGGGGGAGTGAAGTGTGCCTTGAAAAAACAAACTTTTACATAAAATGTCAGCCATTTCCTTGTCCAATTCTGTAATTCCATGCGCGATTCCATGATCGCAGATTTTATAGGGCCCTACTTATTGTCTGCCCAATGGCACCTTGGATCCCACTGGAGCCCAGAATGGTTTCAATGGATTGATTTCATGAAATTGCTTGAATGTCACATTGGATTAACCAACTGTGTGGAAACTAGTTTATGATGGAGCACATCATAACGATCACCCTTAACTTTGAGTAAAGAGCTGCATCAAAATGATTGAAATAGAAGCTGGAGAAGCACTGGTTAAACGTGAGACTTTTCAGTGGTCATGCTTTGTCTTGATTCAGAATCATATGTTGGATTTTGATGTTAGAGTATGTTCACAATTTCTTATGTTTACAAATCTGCTAGTTTACACATATTAAATACCCCTGATCCACCTCCATTCTCTTCTGTCTTGGGCGCTCAGCTAGAGTCTCTGTCACATTAAGGCCCCCCTCCCCATGTGGCCCCAATCTGCTCTGATTGGTTGACCAGTCTACTCAGAGGTAAATATTCAATTCATTGTTATTGTTGTTCAGTGGCTCTGGAGCTGTTCTACAGAATATGCTCTGCTTAGGGCTTGCCAACCCCGACCCAATGGGCTTGAACTCTTGACAAAACCATCGTAGGACATCACACTGGGCTGCCTGAAACATTTGATTCGACAGGCTGAGCACTGCTGCCAACATTTTACTGGGGGGACATAGAAGCGGATTTTTCTTTTCTTCCTCTCTCTTGCATGCTCTAGAAACTGCCAAAAGTTCTGTAATAGTATTTCCTAGCTGTGGTCATCTCTGATTTTTCAGTGATATCACTTCATGCAGACAGTTAGACAACCAGGTCATAAACAAATTGTCAGTCATTTAGCTTCAGAGTTTGTTGCAGAGTTGGTCCTGAAACCGCTGTGCTGCTTTGCCAAATATTCACCCCTCACCCACACATACATACAAACCACAGCAACTCGAGCAGTTGGCATCTGGAGCTGCAGGGAGAGCTGTGTGTTGGTTTTATATGTGATCTGTCATCACATAGATTAATAGTTTCACAGTCAGCCTCACTGAGCAGCTCCCTTAGAGGTTTCATCCATAGAATACCTGACTGTGGATGTCTAAAAACATACAGGCGTGCTTTCAGCCCGGTGTACAAATAAAAAACAGCCCCACACACACACATTTATACTCTTCATACAGTGATTCAAAGAGGAGCCTGGCAGCAGAGACACAGATAGGGAGGTTAAGTGTCTGCATGTAGGAGCAGAGTGTCTCATGACACTGACAGTGTGAGCCAGATGGAGAAGCTCTGGCAGATATTTTACTCCCCGGGAAAAGTTGAGCAAATATTCAGAAGCACTGATAGCTAACAGATGATCATCAGCCTCAGGATTATTTACTCCCAGACTGCAGGTTGACACCACTGTCACTCCAATTCTGAAAAGTTTCCATCTTCATTAGTGAAATGAAATGTGTCAAAATGATGCATGGTCTGCACGTCGACAAAATATTGTCAACACTCACAGCAGCAGTCAGCCACTTTGTTGAACTCTGCTTAACTCCACGTTTTAAAATGATGCACATCGAGCCATTATAGGAGATAAATAATAATTTAGGTGTTAAACCTGTTTTTTTTTTTCACCTTGAATAAAAAAAGGAAAGACGCACAGATGCATACATACACACACATATATATACAGTATATATGTGTGTGTGTGTGTATATAAAATACGAGGACTGTCCCCTTGTACTCGATAGTTGAGCTACAGTGCAGCAGCACATTAGGGCCCTTGGAGCAGTGAACTGCCGAACTGAATGGAGGGCGCTCTCAGTGCAACTTGACCGTCCATTGCTCTCTTGACCTCAACAACACAAAGTAAAACGACAGAGCTGTGTTGATTATGCAGCTGGCCCTTTCCTTATCCACAAAAAATCCACGGGCCGATGTGTCTGCTTTTTGCCCAAATGCAGTGGCAAAAGAGGAGTCACCTCATCAAATGCTCAGCCCTGTGCAACCATGTCCTCCTCAGTAGATCCCCCTCCAGAGGGGTAGAAAGAGGCCACCAGGGAAAAGATTGCAACATTTTTTGTAAGGACATGTGGCCCACCAGTGTGGCCTTAGGAGAGGAGAAGAGGCAAACAGTAAACTGATCTGATGGAAGTGCATTTTGTCTGTGATGCAGCCATGCTGGGGTGGTTCTCTGTGAAATCTTTGAATATTAGTGAGTATGCTCCAAATTTGTTCTAATTTACTTTTTTGGAAAAAGTAAAAGTCCATACCATACATCTTGTAGTATTTAATATATGATGACAATATTCAAGATAAGAAGGTGGAAAATATACCAGCTGTATTTCTAGCCGTCCTTCATAAGTGCTGGATAATATGGTGTTATGTGACATATCTCTGGTTGAGCCTCTCAGTTGGAGGACAGTTAACAGATAATATTCCTCTTCTTGTACCTAAAATACGTGACGGCTCTTCTCCTCACTCTCTCCGCAGAGCCTCACACTTTGCTGTTCCTTACTGTATAATCACCACATTTCAAGTTGCATCAGTCCGTTGTGAAACAGCAGAGATACATGATCATGAACCCAGCATCTCCATTACTGAGTACAAGTGTTTCTTGTTAGCCTTAATGAGCCAGTGGCAGCACTGAGCATGTGTTTCAATTTACGCTCAGAGTTTTTCTTGATTTATGCTACCTTACTGCACACTTTGCAATGTCACAGTCTCCAAATATGGAAAGTGAAGCAGAGTGGCAAACAGCCACATGAAGATTCTCCAAATGGTAATTTAGAGAAGCATTTCAGCAAAATGTAACTTCATTATGTCGACATACTGTGAGCTTCAGTGCTGCTTTTTCAGAGGCTCTTCTGGCAGGGGAAGAAAATGATGATTGGATGAATCAATTATCAGCTAAATGCTTTTAGTTTAGAACCAAAGCCGGAATTAATGGAATTAAAATGTGACTTAGCGTTGGAGCTGGATGATATGGACCAAAAGTCAGATCAATTTATTTTTTTTGGCTGGATGGTAATATAAGTAGGGGTGTCCCGATACAACTTTTTCACCTCCAATACGATACCGATATTGCAGCCTTGAGTATTGGCCGATACCGATATCGATCCGATACGATATCAGCAGGAATCATACATACTTTTATAACTTATTTGTAGTATGGACTGTAAGAAAAGGCTTGATAGTGAGATTACTCAAACAGAGAACAGTAGTCAGCAATAGTAGGTATGAGAAAAACTGACCCATTTGTTATTAACCAGTGGGTTAAATAAATTTTAACCTTAAACATAAGAATATACTACAATTAAATAAAATAATTAAAAAATAAATTAGAAGACCCCGAAAAGTTACCTCAATAAATCCAATAAAAAAAAAACATATATTTTTAAGTTGCAAAATAACCACTGTGTTTAACTTAAACATAAGCATATTCTGCAACTGAATTAAATAAATAAAAAATATATTAGAATGGACTGCTTGTATCGGAGAGCTTATATGGGAGATTTTCGATGCAGGCCGATATTATCCAATATTTGTTTTTTTGCTGATATTGGACCGATATCCGATATCAATATCAGATCAGGACACCCCTAAATATAAGCAAAGAATTGATCTCCAAACGTATTTTTGAACCTACTTTGTTTCAGCCTCTAAGTGCGCTGCAGACGGATCCTCAGATCCTGAAATCCACACCTTTTTCTATCAAATAGGGTTTACCATTGTAAATCATGACTCATGAAACGAGATCCATTTTGAATCAAATCAAGACCCCAGAGCTGGCATCAAACAGAATTATAACTCACCGGTAGATTTACACTCTCATTCGAAAGCGCTTTTAGAGATTGCTGTCAAAATTGCACGTACATACATAGGTCTGTTCTTACTGAAAAATCAACTGACTGCATTTTGAACGGCAATGGTCAAGGTCACACAGCCTCATATTCACACCCTGCTTGTTCATGTGACATCCCAGAATGCTTTGGGGGATGCATGATCAGACTCTGGAAGGCATAATTCAAAGGCCAAGGTCATCTGGCCTTTCATTAATCATTATTACAAAGCACATTTTCACAAAGAACCATCTCAGCCCTTCTTCTTGACCCACCACATTATATTTTCACTGCGTGGCACTTGTTCATCTTGTGGAGGCATAAAACTGCCAAGCTTGACTTAACAAAACTATATTCTCTTACCCCTTATCTTGTTTGAAAATACATTGACATGTCTTCAAAACTCAATTCATTTCCCCGTCCTCCTGAGGGTGAGGGGTCGCGTCTGTGACAGATGTGGGCAGGAGTCACATCTGGTTGGTGTATGGTACAAAATGGAGCTAATGGGGTGAGAGGGTGAGAGTCTAAGGCTGGCAGATGTCAGCAGAGGCCACTACTGTTATTGACATAGCTGCCATCTCTGGTCTTCTTTTCATCTGTCAGCCGGAATCGACCGAGGATCCCCGCCGCTTTGTAATCTGACCCAGATGATGGATCTTATGCATGCACACGGACGCACAGAAGGGAAACACTTGAACAAACACGCTCTCCTTTTGGATGCACACATTAGCGCTTTGCTCCACCGCTGCTGTCATCTGCCATTTGGATCCCTATCAGCTGCCTCCCCAAATATGCCCACGTATTATTTTACTTGACCTCAGCTGGCAGAGGAGATTTTGTCCCCTTGGCTGCAAATGGGATCTTGACATGCAAAAGTCATGTTGGATTAAATCTGCACTCTGAGGAAGACCTTTTACAGCCGGTGTATAAAATGTTGACACCACCCACCCACCGCTGCTGTGATTTATGAGCGATGTAACACGTTATCATCACATTCTTTTAGCATCAGCCTCCCATGAAATCGCATCAGATTATGTAATGTGTGCAGAACGTTTTTTAAAGTATTAAAAATGGTCCCATCCCAGCACTGAACATGTGTTTCGATTTACAGCATGTGAGCCTTTCTTGATTTATCCTACCTGGCGCACACACTCTCCAGTTTTTACAGCAATGCAGCCGTATGCTGTGTGATAAATCAAACACACCTCAAGTATTTCAAGTGACCCGGGTCAGCTACTATTGTGTCTCATATCCTCCGGTTTATAGCTGAACTCTGCAGTCTGTGCATTAAAGAGCGAGGGAGGGAGGGAGAGGAGGAGGGATGCAGTGGTGGCGGTCTCATGACTTGTCACATTCCTCTGGAGATCTCTGCAGGGGGCATCTGGTCACAGAATGAGGGATTAGAGAGAGACACGGGGAGGCTTTTAGAGGTGAGACATGATCCCGACCACAGATAGCTCCTCTTGAAGCAACGCCAACAGTTTCATCTCCTCTGATGGTGGTCTCCAGGGGAGCTTCAGACCATGTTTGTATCTTTGAAAGTCATATGTGTTTGGTGAGCTTTTAGCTATCAAAAAAAAGAAGAAGGTATAAATCTGTGTCTTAACAATGTCGCTTATTTACATCACAGTGAGAACATCCAGATTCTGCAGGTGAATTCGAAAAGACAAGACTCTTGGTGCCAGGAGAATTCTGGTTCCTGTTTACAGTCTGTCAGGTCAATACATATTCAAATGCATGACTGCTGCTGAATTGTGACTCAGATTTCTTTCTGAGACATGTGATTCATGCTTCTTGTAATAATAATATTCACTATGGCTGACAGATGTATCGTTTTTCCACTGAAATTGCAATGTACGCATGCGATGTTGGCAATGTGTCCCAAAGCATGTCACACAGCCACGTCTGTTTTTGGCTAATGGTGACCTAAAGCATCTGTTTTCTCTTTGTCCATGACCAATAATCAATGTCTGTCTTAAACCAACCTCACTAGTCTGAGAGCTGACATTAGGCTGTCCCTTTTCCCAATAATCAACTTGAACAGATTTCGAACAAAACACTCTAATCTTCAAATATATATGCAAACCCTCCTGCTGGCCCTGCTGCAACACAGAATTTTATGTTGTTTAAGATTACCACAGCATTAACAAAGCACGATAAAAGTTGCAGTCTTCCAAGAATTAGAATGAAATTGCCACCCTACATGCAAAATGGCACAGAAAAAGAGAAAATCCCAAAAGCTTTATTAATCAATCAGTCAATCTTTAGTTGAATATCCCCAAATCACAATAAATGTCATCTCAATACACTTAGCAAAAGAGTATAATGTTATAGTCTTCCTCTTTTAATATAAATTAATTTATTTTTATTAAGAGAGATGTAGAAAGAAAGAGATGCAGTCAAAGTCAAATGGACCTAAATAAGAATTCATTTTAGAGATAAATCTGTGGATGCCCAGACCATTAATTTGTCCTTATCATATTTCTCAATATAATGGGGACAAATTTGCTAATCATGTTGAGGGCTTTATTGAAAATTGAACATGAAATTTGCTTATCATGTCGAGGACTCTCTCCTGTACTCTGGGACCATCTGTGAATAACAGATTTAATTTCATTAATAATAGATCATCTGATAAAAAAACATTTGGGGCTCTATCAGTCATCCAGCGCAATTTAGAATTTTGTAGGTTTTTTTAAATCACACTTTTCATCTCACTAGGTAAAAATATTACAATTTTATTTGTTTTCTCTATCTTTAAGCCCCAGTGAATGTGTTTTTGTGTATGTGTGCAGGAATTGCCTGAAGAGTAGTTGCCTTTTTTAACAGATTTCTGCAGCAAAAAAAAAAATAATAATGTCTTGCACATATGCTATCTCACTGTTTTCTTCTGGACATTTCCTTGAGTAGATTGACTCGAACAAGGTAAATGCATATTTCTGTATCAACTTGGCAGTTTCTGAGCCATGTATGGCGAGTCTGATATGTTACTCTACTATTGTTGGCCAGTGCCTTTTGAAACTTTTATAGTTTTACACAACAAATCCTGCAAAACAAACGACGTGATCACTGTTTGGGGACTGCCTTGGCAAGAAAAAAAGTCCTAACAAAAAGTATTAAACTAGAAAACCTGATTATGGTGGAAGATTTCCAGAGCATCTTTGATTTTTCCTGATCTTTAAAGTTGATGTTGGACTCAGATTGTTTCCTCAGCAAACCTTACAATCAGTTCTGTCAAGAGTGATAAATCATCTCTGATTGTCCAGATTTGTCTCAACACCCTCAGGACTTTATCTTATAAACAAATACAGTTTCAGCTTACAGAGCTTCAGGTCGGATCCCTCTGACGAAACTTTTGTTGAATTTTGTGTCCAGCTTCCAGAGTTTGAGTTTATAAAACTAATCCACATTATCTTCTGGCTTCCTATCATACTGAGCATCATCTTCTGGCTTTCCATCAGACTCAGCAGCTGATAAGGAGCTGCAGAAATAGTTTTCTCAAACATACTGGCTAGTTTTCAGAAGACCAGGTCTTAACTGTCTGAGAGGGGGAAGAGAGAGGTTGTGTTTGGTTTGAATCACAGATCCTCTTGTCTGATTGTAATCAGCATTGCTTCCATTTTGTGCCACTCCAGCTCTGTAATTTACTCTGAGATGTAGATGCTGACAGATGTATTGAAAGCAGAAGAGGATGGAGAGATAAGTGAAGGCAAGGATGAGGACAGCCAGCTGAGACCATAGGAGACATTGTGTGGAGGCCAGAGCGCCCTCTCTTTAATTTCATACCTGCAGACAGGTGCTTGGCAGGGCACAGCATGCACATGAGAGGAGGAGGAGGGTGGGAACCAGGAAGACCTTCAGAGGGGATCAAAAAAGGTCACGCTATTCCTCCTTCCTTCATGCTCTCCATCCTCCAGTGATCTGGAAACGATAGATTTCATTCCTGCTTTGGCTGCTGAAGAGAGGAAGTAGAGTCGAATTACAGGGCGGGGCAGAGGGAGTGATGCAGAACTAAGACCTAAATGAAGGACTTGTTTCGATCGTTACAACCCTCAAAATTAAAATTGAGTAGTGTTTCATCTGCAAACAGAGGACTGTATTCTGTCCTTCATGATCAACAGTTTCTCAGTCTAAACAGACACCAGAGTTTTATTTAAGCACAATTCATGTTTAGAAGGGAGTCATAAACCTGGACAAGTTAAGTCAAAGGTTGTCATTTATTTGACCATATTAGAAGAATAAATTAGAAGAACTCTTTGAATAACTAAACCTCAGCATTTCTGCAGAAGTGTTTCAACCCTGAATATAGGACACATGTTCTTGCCCTTGGGCTGTCTCCATCAGCCAGTCTGTGGAACTTTGCAGATGTGATTATTGGCTATGAGGTCATTTCCATTTAAGGCTGTCTTACCACAAGCTGCCACTGAAACAGAAGGGGGCTCATATTTTGAAAAGGATGTAGATCATGTTATGTTTGTATTATACTATTACATTATATATAAATTTCACTTGTGAAACAGATGTAATTAGAGACAAAAAAGGTCCCGTTACCCTCTGTACTTTAGGTGAGTAAAATAATATATTTTTTTATAAATGTCATAGGATTTTTTCTTTGAAATATATTTTATTTTTAAGGACCCCTTGCAATTTTACCACGAACCACTATGGGTCCGCGGACCCCTGGTTGAGAAACACTGCTGTAAAAGATCCTAGTCTGAATTTACCAAACTTGTTTTAAGAAAAACATAATTTAATCACGATCTTAGGCCACACTACTCTACATAAAAGCTTAGAGTGTCCCAGAGACATCTCAGATTGGTTAATATCACTGTTACCTGTAAACTTTCACTTTTTGTTTTGACCTTGAAAAAGCTTTTTTCCCCTGTGAAGCAGTGTTTATAAATGTGGTGGTAAGGCCTCCCCAAGGGTCGTGAGACACCAAGAGTGTATCATGACATGCTTTCAAAAAAACAATGACGATAGAGAACCCAGCTTCAGGCTCGTGCTATGAACCTCATACAACCCCACTTTTAAAAAATCCTGAATTAACCCTTTAGATTATTGAGCAATTATGTCTTTTCCACCCACTAATGTTGTCTTCAGCACAGTTCTCGTAGTTGTCAAGTCCATACCTAATTTGTCCGGCCAACACACGGAATAATTTAGTCCTTGACTGTAACAATAGATATCCTATTCCAAGGTTTTATGACATTTAATTTATGCAGACGCCTATGTGAACCCATAAGTCCCATCTGTGGAGTCTTTATAGACCTGTTGGAGGATGTGTATTTACGACTTCAGTCTTTTTTATGATTTCTCTTCTGTAAAGGAATAACAGCCTGGTGTATGGAGGTGCAGCCCCTGGCCATTATTTACTGTGGCGTTGTACCTTAGAGACACATAGCCGCGATACGGGACAGGAGGCATGCGGGAATTAAATTACACAAGAAATTTAGTGATCCTTCAAAAGAATGGGCTCCCTTGTTGGATAGGTTTACCTACACCTCAGCGATGGAGTTTCCCCCATTTGGAAAGAGGAGTAAATTGCAAAAGCAGGTTGAAGAGAGTAAGTGAGAAATCCAAAATTGAGTGTCGAGGTTGTTTTGCGGCTGACATGTTGGCTCCTGTGTTTATGGGGCTTGAAAAAAAGACCCTGCTGATGGTTTGTTGATGTCTAATTATCTGTTGAGATGTGGTTTGGATTGAAGTGGCTCTTATGACAGTTTGTCTTTCTTCTTGATGAGGAAATTATAGCCTACACTCGAGCTCACATTCCCTTGATTTTTGTATTTTGAGGTCTTCACCTGCTTCAACGCTTCAACGTAGGTTTGAATCATGCGGTGGGAGAAATTCCCCCCTCATCATCAGAAGTGAAGCTCGGTTTATTTTCTCTGCCGCCTGGAGGAGGTTGAAGGTTTTGAACTCCGAATTCACACGAGAACTGTTTTGATTACGTTTGATAATAACACCCTGCTACAAAAATAGATCACAAACTTCAAAACTCCTGACTGCAAAGATAATCATACTCCATCATGTGTCGGGTGTTTCCATGCTGGAGTGACATTAGATGAAGATTTGTGTTTTGTGAAGGCAGAGAGGGCAGCTCCGGGGCAGGGGGGATTATCAGGCTGCCCCTCGATAACACACAGGTGGCTGATCTTAGGGCTTAGGGTCTGACGCTGTCCCTCAATCCACCACTTCCTCCTCCACACACAGCTACACAAACACAATTCCTGCTCAGGGAGCTGCAATATCATGCCAGGGCTCAGGTTTCTGCCCCTGTGCACAGCTCCAGGTTGTGCAGAGTTATAGAATGGGGATGAAATAGATTGTCAGTGTAATATTCTGCCAGTTCGTACAGAGGTGAGGGGTTATTGATGGGCGCTTTTGTGTTTGAGGACCCCGCTTCAGGATCCACGTTTGATTTAAAGTTTAACAGCTCAGTGCAGCCAGAGTCAACTAGCACTCCTGTGCAGAGGTTATTTGCCTGCCCACAGTAGTACAGGTACTACTGGGGGGATGCCAGAGGGTCTTTTAGCTTTCAGATTGTCAAAAATCTGATTCACATATATAATCAAAAATAATGTAAACACACTAAGTACCGTAATTTCTCAATTATAATATGTACTCGATGCGCACCCAAATTTTGCCAAAACTTTACTCTCTCAGACAACTCAGAAATTACCTTTGATCAAAGTTTTAATCAATGAAATTTCAGTATTTTCACAACAAATACACAATTCTCTCTCTCTTAAATGGATGCAGAAACAACTTTTTGCTTCATGCTTACATAAGCATTGCACAAGAATGCTTATGTAAGCCTGTTTATCTGGATTTAATCAATGAAAACAACTAAACTTGGTGTTTATTTTGAATTGTAAATTATCTTGTTATTGATATGATATAAAACATATATTTTTTGTGTAAGTCCAAGGGGGGCTCAACCCTACTTTTATACAGCTAGTACAATGGTGGGTTTGGCCGGGTGGTTTTGGGGTTGCATGATTTGTAAAAGTTGTATTTCTTTGATATTTCAGGCGTATACTTTGTAAAAACCTGTAGTTTGCAGTGCTGGTTTAGTCAGTGATGGTCAATAAGTGCTTTCGATAAAGCTCCATGAGATAAAAATAAAGTCACTTAACCCCAAAGTCCAGTTGTAGGTTCATGCCTAATTCTCAAAATTCCTCAAGCATTCATAAAATGTTGTGCTCAAAGGACCTCTCGCTGACCTTGACACTATACCTTTTATGTTACGTTGTCTTCTCAGAGAATTCCAGACTGGAGATGGGATGTTATTTCAGTGTGGAGAGGGACTATTAAAATTCTATTGATGTTACGTTGTTATAAGTAACCATGCTATCTGGTGTCCTCTCTGGTCTAGTGTAGACACTGGTGAGTGTTCATAGCTCCTCTTCCTCTACCTGAGTGTGTTTCATTTATATTGTAAGGCCTTTCACACAATGATAATTATGTTCATCTGTATAATCGTACATAGGACAGTTAACCTCGTCTATTATTGAGTGAGTCGCTTTGTGGGTAACTTAGCCGGCTAGCTTTCTTCCCATGATGCACAGCGTGACTCGTAGTCTTAGCTGTGACATAACTGCGTTATGAGTGACTGTGTGTGACTTGGCCTGTTTCAAAACTCTGTTGTGTGTAAATAAATTTATCCAAAGCAAATGTGCAAATTTGTAGTTTTTTCTTTCTTTTTCAACCAAATCAGAGCAAACCAACTGAGCTGTCAGTGTAAAAACCACCTAATGTATACCTGAGGTGTTGAGTTGGGGAAAGACCTGGACAGATAGACAGACAACCCAAAAATATAAAGCCTTCGGGCCTGTGATAGCCAGCGTTGGGGGCATAAAAAAGTCATTATGTATGGAGAAGTGTTGAAAAAATAACGTTTTATTGCACAAACAAACTAAACCATCACTCTCTCCACCACATTCTTAAGTGACCACAATTCATCTTCGATTTCACACCGCAGGTTTCCCGTTTAAGACCCCCATAAAGTGCCTGAGTGAGCTCAGACTCTCCATGGTTGCTGTTGGCGTTACAGAAAGGGGGGGTAAGAGTTGACATTTATGGATGAGGCTCTCCACCATCTCTACTATCAGGTTTTTAAGAGTTGTTGCAAGTGTGGAGCCCCTCTGTGTGCACCGTTAAGGGTCCAAGCATGGGGGACCAGAGCTGACAGCAGCTGGGGTGGCTGCACTGTATTCACTGAGGCTTTGTAAACCACGGCTGTGATGTGCACATCCATCACGGCCAGGCGGCATGCTGGGATTCAGGACGGGGGTGCATTCATTAAACTGACACGGCCATGGGGACCCAGAGGGAGGAGAGGGGGAGGAAGGGAGGTCAGGATTAGGGGAGTGGGGCCGGGCGACACTGGGGTCAAGATTAGGGTGTTAGAGCAGAGTGGACGGTGGAGACGAGGCGGAGAGGAGGGTGGGTTTAAGATAAGGAGATTTTTGTGGTTTTAAGGGGATAAGGCTCCATGGCAGCAGTCTAGCCGCTCAAAAAAATCTCACTTGTTCTTTTACAAGTCTTAGCATTATTACAAGAGGATTAAAGGAACAAGGGTTTATGTGGGTGATGCAGGGGGCACATTTAGGAATTTCATTAACAAAACCACATTCAGGGGGAGCCCAAGTGAGGTGAACACTTCTCTGAGTTACTCCATCATCACTGCAAACGGTATTTCAAATGATCACAAAATGGCATTGCACTGTTCTGCATGTTTTACAAGTTTATAAATTTAATTTTAATGATGACAGGTTTTACAGTTTCACTGTTTCATTTTCAGCAAAGGAGTCTAAGTTGGATTATTAGCTTTGAGCCTGTCACTTTGAGATTGCTTCATGTATAATTTTCATTTTTACTTAAAGCTATTTTCTCAAATGTAAATGCATGTTAAAAGGCATACGCCAACATTTTTTTCTTTTCGTGTCTTGGCTCACTCCCATGTCCATGACAAGCAGATAGATGCCATTCTTTCAACTCTGCGTGCAGTAGCAAGAAAGAGAAGGGCAGAGGTCACCCACTGCTAATTAGCTTAACTCAAACACTGGAAGTCAATGGGTAGTATTAGCCTGCCTCTGCCTACAGTAACCAGATAAACTCTTCAGCAACTCCAATGGTCCTGTGTGCTTGTTGTGACTCGTGTTATGTTACGTTGACTATTTTCAGACTAAGATTAGCACGTTATGTAAATTTAGAAAGAAATATACAAAACTAAACTGCAGGGTGCATGAGCAAACCACTGTGGAGGTGCTTGTAAGTGGGTCAACAAAACAAAGCATGTCTGCGGTGGTTTGTGCAGATACCTCCATGAATCACTTTGTGATATGTAGGCAGTAGGTTACAGTAGACAGTAATGCTTAACAGGCTTCCCTTAGTTCTAAAATAAAGGTTTGTGTTAACATGAGCAAACTTTGAGTGATTTTAAAAAAACACCACTGCTGCACAACACAGCTGAAAGTGACATCTGCAACCATCACAGTATCATCAATAAGATAGTTAAAGTTTATCATACCTAGCCTGTAGTTTGGTTATGAGGAATTCTTCCTTTTCTCTGCAACATCATTAATCCAAATTCACTGATTTTTATATATATATATATATATATATATATATATATATATATATATATATATATATATATATATATATATATATATATATATATATATATATATTCTGTTTTTTCTATTTTCATCCCAGCAAAAGGGTAAAGGGAAATATTCTCTACAATTGCAGTATGCAAACTTTTAACATTTTAATAATATCTGGTGAAGACTTTGCTGTTTTTGGCTTTAAATAGTGTCCCAAGTGCTGTATTGTGGTCTGTTGTGCCTAAAACTTGAAGTTAAATTTGTCAGTTGTGCTTTGGTAGTCTGTGGACGTAAACATAAGTTGTCTCAGCTCCTCGTTGTGTTCAGTGGTAAAAGCCTTTATCCTAAACTCTTTTCCCTTGAACACTGCAAAGGGCACATGGCTTGAGGCTGAATTAAATCAATATTAAGTAGCATTGCACTGCACCCTGTCATGTTGTATATTATATAACAAGGTATTGGATTGTATTGCATCATGTTTGAGCAAATGGCATCATATCTTGTTTTATCATATTGCAGTGCATCATATAGAATTGTATCAGACTGCACTGTGCCGTATTGTATTGAGTTGTGTTGTCTTGTATTTTAGCCCATTATATCTTTTATATGACAGTACATCAGTCTGCACAGTGTCTGATCCATGGCCCTACAAACTGTGATATAACTTTAAATGCTAACATTAGTATATGAAATATTCAGTTCTTTGAATGGCATCCTGACCTCTGACTGAGTTTTTTTTAAAACCTTTAGTTAAAAAGCAATCTATTACTCAGTGACAACATATATTTATAGAAGACTTAACCAGCTGGGTAAACTCTCTTTTCTGCTCTTTTTCCTGTGTGACCTGCCTCTGAATCTCTCTATGTTTGACCTTTTAACCTTTAATGAGTGACTCTCTGTGAAGAGCTTTGCACCACAGGCTCAAATCATCCACATCATTTATCATACTCTGTGTGGAAACTATTTCTTTGTTCTAAAATAAAGACCGGAGTTGTTCCGAGGAAATAAGACGGTATTCGAAGGAAAGGTTGAAAGTAATTTAATTGAGGGTTTAACTCAGATATGACGTTCAACAAATTTGAATGGTGGAAGAAAAAAACACATCATGGATTTAAGTAAATAGCAGAAGTTAAACCATCACTATAAAAGGCAATAAAAAATCTATACATGCCATTGTTTATTTCACCTAATAAAGTAAAATGTCTGTGAAAGAAACTGGCTTGTAAAAATCTGACTTTCCAATCATAGACAACAGTTTGGGAAATGAATGTTTTGAGGGTCGGCTTCCCTCCACACCCCTGTAATCTGGACTAACAGGGTGTCTGGAGTTTGGGATAGAAAGAAGGGGGAGGTCAGTGGAGGACAAGAGGGAGTGATGCTGACGAGGAACATCAAAGAGATGAGGAGGGGTGAGGAGAGAGGGGACACAGATTAGACTGATGGAGCAAGAGAGAAAGTATAGGTCAGAGGCACAGAGAGCATGACAAGAAAACAGCAGGTCTGAGCTAATTATCCTGGTAGAGACTGTTAGACTCTGGCATGTGGACTTTACTGTCTGCTCAGTGGGACCTTCAGTTTGAACTAGGGCTTGGGGAGATGTACTGAACACCATTTCTCAGTATTTTTTAGCTGAGTACTAGTACAAAATAGTAATGCGGTAATGACAGTACTTACAATACCGTTACAATACCAGAACTGAGTATGATTGTGGTATAGTCAAATAATATCGGTACTTGTTTCATTCCACAGTAAAAACAGTAGGACCTCCAGAATTAGAAGTCCTAGGTCGATTTCACACCCAACACATTTGATGTGAACAAAGCAAACTTTGGTTCACTTTTTGGAAACCTAATGGATGTGGGTTGTTTTGGAAGTTTCCATGAACTCTGGTGTGGACCAAAGGACCAAACTGTGGTCCGCCTGAAAACCAGGTTAGCTTCCAAGCAAACCAGAGTGTTATCTCTCTGTGATCATGAAAGCCTTCCAGTTCTGTTGTGTAGGACTAGG
The DNA here is from genome assembly GCA_037902135.1 of Cetoscarus ocellatus. Taxonomy (NCBI): domain Eukaryota; kingdom Metazoa; phylum Chordata; class Actinopteri; order Labriformes; family Labridae; genus Cetoscarus; species Cetoscarus ocellatus. The sequence continues at coordinate 845,810 of JBAMNC010000550.1, forward strand.
TGTAAGTATCCTCTTGCCAGGAGATCTTCCTCTTCTCCACTCCTTCCCACGTCATCCACTGCCCTTGCTTTGCCTGCACAACAGCTAATAAGGACTAGATAAGGGAAGCAAGTTGGCTGAATCTCAACAGTAAGCAAGCTAACGTCTAGTTTGAAAGCAATGTACAGTAAAGCAGAGTGTCTGACATTAGAATTGCTAGCACCATCAGTCTCTGGTCCTCCTAACAGGTTACCATCTACAAGTCTGTGCAGAATATGGTTACACATACAGATGAAGCAGTCTAAATTTCCCCACCCTCCTTGACTAAGTCTTGACTGGATGATGCTGGGACCTGCCCACCACCGTGGCTGTATTGTGATCCCTAGAAACACGAAATGGCTAACGCTACTCTAGTAAGGCCAGAAGTTGAAGCCCACCGGATGTGTTCTTGTGAGGGAAGCGCCAACTCACAGGGGACACCCTGCAATTGCGTGAATGGGTTTGTTGATGGTGGAAGTCAGGCACACCCCTAGAGAGGTTGGGGGGACTCCTAGTGGCTGGTAATTTGCTGGATCTCGGCAGGCATTCAGCTGGAAGGGGAAAATTGAAGTGGCTATAGCTCCAATTGAAATGTAAGTGTCACCCTAAACTAAACCACTGCTGAACTGCTTTGAGCAAAACAGTGTCACCTTCAATGCCCTGTTTTGTTAACTTATAGTCATAGTGCAACAACAGCCTGCATGACAGGAGCAAAAACAACAGCGCCAGCCCCAACTAGTGGTGTGTGGCTATCTTTTGTGTTACATTTTAACATTGTAACAATATTCAACAGGCTTTGGTCCACCTGAAAAAGTGCAGTATGGAAGAAAACCAAACCAAGTGAAAATTGTAAAATGTTGAAACTTGGCTGCATTTCTGTGAATTCCATGTCAAATATCACCATCCTGCTGTAATGGTACTCTGACATTTAGGTGGTCAGCAGTGTTTCCTCAGCATATTTTGGTATAAAGCAAATCCTGCCAATTGTAAAATCTCCCTCAGTAATCTAAGTTCTTCTTTAATTTAAAGAGAGAGCCGTCTGATTTTGTTGACTTTTTAGTCTTTTACCTGCAACTTTTGGTTAACTAAAAACTATGCAGTATTGGAGGTTTAGTCCCACATCCTTCAACATCAATTTTATTTGATTTGAATGTTGTTAGAAGAGGTTTGGCGAGCTGAAGAACAAGACATCTTTACTAAACTCTTAGTTCAAGGAGAAATGCACAGACACCATGACTGGTTTGAACTCTGCGGCCTGTAACCCATTCCTCCCCCCTTCCATCAGACATCGTTTGAGCAGCCAATCAGCGCAGAGTCAATTATATTATTAATCAAATTATTTCAATTTATCTTTAAAACTGCTGATTTGGATTCCTTGAATATCAATCACTTTAGAGTGTTTATTAAACATTACTTTACCTTAGAGAGATAAATTCTGAGGACAAAGGATGACAATGAAAAAATTTAGAAAGGTGGAAAAAATTTCTTGAAGTGAAAAGCTGGTAAGCAAACTCATTTTGCTCATATATTGGAGGTTGTAAAGCCTGACATAATTGTTTTATGATTGTGTTTGTTTTTATTTCCAGTGTCAAGTCTGCTTCGTGTGTCTATTTTGTAATGTTCTTTTGTGATGTTTTTTTTGTAAAATAAATAAAGAGGAAGGGAAAAAGTTGCACATGATCCCCTACAGAGAAGAAATGCATCATTTTTGTATGCAACTTAAATCAAAGACCATTTTCCGACCTTATTTCTCATTTGAAAACATATTGCTCAACCTCAAAAGCTACAAATATTGCTCAGCCCTGGAACGAACACAAAACACTGCTGCTAATACAGATAAATCCCTGCCAAACACCAAAGAGTCACTTAAGAATGATTGAGCTCTACACAGAGGCTTTTACAATCTCACAGGAGGATTTCTTTATCCCAAATTCCATCGGAGCGCGGCTGGTTAGTCCAGAGTGTCGTCTCACAGACAGTCAGCCAAAGCCTCCAATCACACATAATGATTTCCATTTGTTAGCTGCAGGCAGATTGGAGGGAGTATTTCTGTCTGTCTCAACACAAATCATCTCCCCAGACTGAACCAAATGTAAGCCTTAAATTCAGCGATAACAGGTCTCAACTGCTGTTCTTGAAGCCAAATAAACATCATGTTTGTGGCCGGGTTACATCCCTGGAAAATGAAAACATTCAGTTATTAAAGCAATATCAGAGATTTTTTCTAAAACTGCAAAAAACATTTTGAAATACATGGAGCATGCTATTTCTTGTGACCACAGATAAGAGTGGATCAGAGGAGGGGAAAGAAGAGTTTTAGGAGAGAGAGAGAGAGAGTAAGGAAAGGAAAGTAGAGGAAAGGACAAGACAAGGCAGTGGAGCATGAAGCTATAGGAATAATGAGGAGACAAGATGGCAGAGGGAAAGGGCAGATGGAAGAGAGAGAGGAGAAGAGAAGAGAGAAAACCGTAAAAATGAAAATTCAAATAAGGAGGAAGAGACAAGGAAAAGGAGAAGAACAAGAACTGAGGTGGAGAACAAGAGGAAGAAGAGTGGAAAAGAGGAGACATCAGAGGAAGACAGAGAAGGAAGAGGAGCAGACAGAGATAAAACAGGACAGAAACAAGACACGACAGGGATGACAAAATCAACAAAAAGGAGGAATGCATAAGAGGATGAAGAGAGAAGGTGCAGGAAGAGATGAGAAAAAGAAACAACACCATTAGAGGAGGAGGAATAGAAGCTGCAGCAGCAGCAAGGATTAAGTGAAAGTACATGTGGTGAACATGAAAAAGAGGGACAAGAAGAAAGTAGATATAAAGGCAGAGAAAAGAAAATGGTGGGCAGGGGGGGAAGAGATTAAGGAAAGAGGGGGTATGGAGGATTTAGAAAATTTGGGAAAGAGGATCTGGAGCAAGAGGAAGCAAAGAGAGAGTTATGAAGAGAAGAGTAAAAGGTAGAAGGAATGACATAAGAGGGAAGGATAGAAAAGAGGGGAGTGAAAAAAGAGGATGAATAAGAGCAAAAGCAGAAGAAACTTGAAACTACCACCTGGCAAGCATATGACTATGGCTTGGTGAAGAGGAAGACTGGAATGGTTTTGTGGTTGCTTCATTTGTAGAAATGCTATTTCGGCAGAAATGAAGGTGCATTACTTGTAGAAAGATATGAGGTCACAGAGACCTTGACTTCATTCCTCCAAAATGTATTCTGTTCATCCTGAAGTCAGAGCGGACGTTTGTGAAAACTGTGACGTATATCTCTTGAATGGACTTGATTAAAAGATAAGTGGACTTGAGCTTGTGTAGTGCTTTTCTAGTCATCAAAGCACTCTTTGCACCACAGGTAACACCTACAGGTGTGTATCTACAGTACGCAAGATTAAAATGGATGAGTAAGGGATGGAAAGACAAGTCAGTAAAATAATCATAAAAAGATGGCTATCAGAAAGAGCAGCAACGATAAAAGAAAGATCTGATTAAATTAAATAAGAAATAAAGTGAATAAAATGTAATATTATGTAAAACCAAGTCTATTCCCCAAGTCAGACTATGCCATTTTTTTTGTTGGTAACCATATTCACTGTGTCAGATTAGACAACCACATAGCCATAATTTGTGCTGTGGCTTGCCCAGCAAGCATAATGGACTACATGAGTGGAACCGACTGCATTTATTGACCAATATGACAACATGAGCAAATGGGGCAACACGGAAGACAGCTAACCAACATCCTGTATTTAGAGTACAGTACTTTTGTTTGTACCTACAAATGTTATTTTGAATGATATTTTTTTTTCGGTTTGTTATTGCCCCTCTATAAAATATCATAAGGCCAGGGACGTTGTTTTTCAAAGCTTAACAAACTTTTCTGCTGTCTTGCAGAGCTCCCAGTGCTCTCATTGGTCAATGTCTCTGACGTGGAGGGACGGATCACAGAAGGCAGCGCAAAAATCAAACCTGCTCTGTCTTGTCATCTGAGACTGGTCTGTTGTTGTAGGTCATAATGACTCACTACACAAGACTGAACAACCTGTTTTCATGGCCGACGGGTCCTAAACCCCTCTGACCATCGGGCCGGGCCATAATAATCATGCATAAGTCATGTAGTCTGGCCCTGGCACATAAGAGTGAGTTTTAAGAAGTAATTCACAAGATGTCCTATGCTGCACACCTCATCTCCGTGGCAGGTCGCTCCAAAGTAGAGGAGCTCTGATGGATTAAGTCAGCTCACCTTTGGAGTTGAGTCTTGACTTTGGAACGACCAAGAGGCCCCAGCCTGCGAGCTGGCTCATAAAGGGTCAACAATTCAGATACAGTAAACCCCAGAGATGTCACGGTTCAGTTTTTGCTGTCCCGGTAATTTGCATTTTTTTTTCCTGTAAGACCTATTAATTTTGATGTTGAGTACATTTTCGCCATTTAATGGCATTCTGCAGCATTGTTTATGAGTTTATATCTCGCACGTCACAGTCTGATGGCTGATGGATTCTGCCAATCAGAGTGTTGGTATTTTTTTCTCTGCTGCTGATTGGCTGTTGTGTATCACGTGGCTTTGCATCTCACAGGCAGGAGAGATGCTTGCTTTGTTCTCTCTCATTTCTGCATCCCTCTGTGCAGTGATTGGTGTTATGCATTACTTTAGTGATTTGTGAACCTTAAAATTCTTTTTAAAGTACTGTAAAAGTTATAAAACATGCCTAGGGTATATTTAAATAGGGTATTTCTGTTTTGTGGATTTTCAGTTATCGCGGGTGAGTCTGGAACCTAACCCCCGCGATGGAGGGGGGACCACTGTATATCTATCTTTTATATAGACATACTGAATACTAATTTCCCTGAGGAAGTTTTTCCAAAAGGATGAATAAAGTATTATCTAATCAAATCTAATCTAAAATGTACTACTCTACATTAAAATAGTAATTTTTCCGAGCCAATTTATATGCACCATAATGGTTCTGACTGGACCTCAGACTCAACACAACGCACTACGTACAGTTGTTGTCAGCTTTTTTTTAGCTAGCTGTTAAGCTTTTATCCTGCCAGCGTCAGAAAGAACTTTAACACAGATATCAACACTAGATTAATATTGTTAACTATTACTAAAAACAGTTTTGTGGGTTCTAAAACAATATTTTTAAGGTGATGACAGAGCAGCAGAGGCAGCAAAAGCAGGAAACATGAATGAGTAAGTAGATTTGTTTACAACCCGTAGGAGCAATATGGTTTGTTAACCACAGGCTGCTGGATTTTGATCACAGGCAGTCATTTCAATCAGCCCATGTTTTGATAAATATCCCTATTACTGATAGCCTTTTATTTATTTAGCCATTTATTTTATTTGTCATTAGTTTTGAAGTGCATTTTTCAACGAATAGAACTTTAAATAATTGTGCTAGAGGAAAAACATACATTGCTTAATCACAATTAGAGTATGACAGCCCTAGTGTAATGAAGTAAGAAAGAGACCAGGTGTTATGGGGGAAAAAGGAAGAAGTGGCAGAAAAGTATGGATGCAAAAGGAGAGAAGATGAGGACTGTCCATAAAAGAGGTGGACAGAAGATCTGTAAATCACATCGATATCTCTGAAACAAATGTCCAGAGCAGAACATCTGTTGTGTTTGGCCGGTTTAGTCTCCCTCCTCTCCTCTGTCTCCTTTCCTCCTCAGCTGACCTCCAGATAAAAAGGTTTGACTTTGTCTCTGAAGAAAACTTTGATCCATCTCTGAAGTTTATCCTTGACCTGGGAGGAGAGGGAAGAGGAGCCCTGAGGCACGTAGAGGAGGCCACAAATATATGAGTTTATGTGTGAGAAGCGGCTGCCCCGCAGAAACCGGAGCACTGGATCGTCACATTTTTCTCCAAACACAACATGGCCTGTCTGTAATGTGTGGTTATTATGGATCACAGCTCTGCTGATTCAGTGGTGATCTCATGCTCCTCTGGCACCAAACACACTTGTCCTGAATAGGATCTCAGGTTCTGGTGTTTATGGACACAAGAAGAATGGGAAATTTAACTGTCTTGTGAAAACATTTTAAAAGGGAAAAACAGATTAATGAAAATACTCTCCTTGTGGAATATTCTGAATTGTTAATAACTGGAAGTCTAGTCATATTTGACCTAAACAAATATTAAAAAGTCTTGCTGTAATAGATAGCCCATAATAAGATTTAAAATAAAGATGTCTTTCATAACACTGGTTATACAAATAAAATAATTTTGTTGTTGGCTCAGGTTGAAAAGGGGATATATGTTAAATGTCATAAAAGCGCCAATGCATCATTTTATTCAACCATAAAACACTGTAAGTTACAGCTGTGGCTAAGGCTAACAAAATAGTGGAATTGTTTTTCCTATTAGCAATAACACACTGTTATTATGGCATGTTATATCTTTAGTTATGAAATTTTTGTAAGCCCACCAGGAATTTAGCATTACGCTGGTTCTCCCCTCTAAAAGCGATTTTTCACGGTGTTCTCAGATCATCGCTAATATTAAAGTCTAACAATAATTCATGAAGTTTTGTTTAGCATAAATAAAGGTTAATATAATCAACAAGAGTAAAAACCAGCTGTTAAGCTATTATGGAACTACAGCATGGTGGTTTGACTTAAAATCAGCCACAAAGATTCCAACTTATAACTCCACGTTGTTTGAGAATTTCCTCTTAATCCAGTGACCTGACCAAGTTGAAACCCTTGGCTGTAGCTATGTTGTATGTATTAGTGTTTGTTAAAGAACAATTATAAATGATTGCATTAAGATCCCTGGCCATTTTTGTGGTTCTTGTTAGCAGTTTGTTGGCTATCATCCCATTATAAACACATCAACACTTTGATATTCAAATGCAGGGCAATATCAGGTGCATTTTTTCTTGCAAAATGAAGTTCAAATCGGGTGTGCTTTTCCTCACCACAGACTTTGGACTCATTCCTGCACGACTATGTATTGGGTTTTTTTGGAGTTTTAAATGCTCTTTGTTCTGTTTAGTGAGTCTCCTCCACATGATGAAGCACTTTCATGAATAAGATAAAAAGTCCACAACATCAGGACCTCTCCCCCTCCCCCACTTTATGGCGCCAACTGCTGTCTAAAACGTCTCGTTCCCCAACCCCCCAAAAGTGTGATATCCTACCATTGTTTTGTCATCAGTTTAAGCCCATTGGCCGTAGCAAGCTCATTAAAAAGCAGATATTAGAATGAATGTAGAGTTGTTGGGGGTCTTCATGGGCAGGAGCTTTGATGTGAACACTTGAAAGATTTTTGAGCATAGGTGATTGTGAATGTCGAAAAATAATGTGAACCTGATTTAAAGCAAAACATGAGCTACTTTAAACTACTTTTGATAGATTTCTGGCAGCATTAGCTAACTTTGTTTTTGATGTTGCATTGTCCATCTCTTTGACCTTTTTTACGTACATCTGTAGGGCCTCTCTTGTGATGCCATATCACAAAAATGCTATCATATATTTTCAGCAAACTTTCTATCAAAATCCAGTCTGACTTCTAGGATGAGCTGAGCTGCTTGTGCCATCCTTTTGTGTGTGTTACTTTTTTTCTGGTTGATAGTTCAACGTTTCTTTTATGTGTTTCATTTGTTTCCTCTCTCCAAATTAAAGCCCATCTCCTGTCTCTTCTGTTAGGGTATTTCCTGTCCTACTGTCTGTCTGCAGCACCTGACTAATCAGCTTCTTCACAGTTGCTTTTTGTCTCATGGCGGCCCCTCGCTCCTGCAGTCCTGTCAGGCATGTGGTCCAATAATAACTCTGCCAGGTAGCTCAGCCATGTGGAATTTGACATTATGTACTGGGGGCATGTCGAGCCCCCGATGGGAGAGTGTGAGAGGACAGGAGACAGCCAGTGTCAGGTTTTTAAGAGCACGGTGTTGGATGAGTTTTAAAGATAGGAGTCTCACTGTTTTTGTGCAACACAGAGGTTTGACAAGATAATCTGACTGGACAAGAGGCGTATTGTGAGTGCTGATATAGAGTATGATATCAGTGAGACCTCAAACTACACATATCACTCTGACACAGGTGTTCCTAATAACTTTTATTGACTTTACAGCAGGTGTCTGGTGACTGGTTAAGTGAGTAGGCCGCATCAGAATCTTAGAAAAGCCTCTTAAACAACCGTCAAAAGCTCTTCTTTACTAATGCATGATAAATTAAAACATGTAAATAGCATACACCCTTGATATTAAGCAGGTGGTCACATGTAGACATCATTAACTGTATAAAACACAGACATACACATGGTCTTTGTGATGTCATCCAATGGTTTTCTTAGGAGATGGCATGATGTCCAACAATGGTGGCCGCAGCATTGGAAGTGCTGACTTCACTCCATGTAATTTAACTGGACAATAATCATTTTGTCTTACTGTAAGATACATCTATTTATCATAATAATCTTATAAGATTGAATAATAGGAATGAAAAGTTTTTTTTTTAATTCCACAGGGCTGTTCCTTGGATTTAAATGGAAATCATAAAATTCAACAGGTATGTCAGGCTGAATTGGAATTAGATGTTTAAAATACATATCAAAATAAGGCATCGAAACCACCAATGTTTACAAATGTAACCCCCAAATTCCACATAACGTGAAAGCGCTGCGGTCTGACACACCCCATTGGAAGCCCCACACAGCCCTGTAGGGGGAGGACCGATCCCTGGAGAGCCACAAGGTCTCGTGTGAATAGCGAAGTCACACGAAAACAAAACATGTTTAAAACTGAGAAACGAAATAAACAACACCTCACTTCGCTTCTCTAAGGTCGCTTGCTGGTCCCAACCACACAGCTTTGTGATTTGTTTCACTTCTATCTGCCTATATCCTTGTAGAAAGGATGTTTGGCGTCATATATAATGTTATATATTTCTGTACCTCCACGATTTACTTTTCTTTGTCCATGGTGTTGTGTTGCCTCTGGGACCCTCTGATCAACTGTTGACCTGATGCTCATGCCTCCGGTTGTGACGTAATGACAACCTTTTGAGGAAATTTACGTTTGAGAGTCCATGCATTGTGTTTTATTTTGAAAGTACCAGATACTCCACATCTTTGACTTCCCTTCTGGTGCTTTCTCAACGACAGTGAATTTAAGAGGTTTGGAAGCTGCCACGTAGAAAATAGACCTGCAGCAAATATCCAGCGCACTGGCATGCACTGGCGCTTCAGCGACGCGGTGCTGCTGTGCCGGAGCGCAAGCAGTGAAAATGCTCTGATTGATAGACTGGGAGCGAAGTGCTCCGCAGTACGATTCAAGACCCTGGCGCGGCACAGCCCTTTTGCGTTATGTGGAAATTTGGGGTAACTCCTGCAGTAAACTTGTACTGAAACACCAGAAACATTTTTCTAAATAAAAACCCATACAAATTTACATTTTGTGGTGTTCCTTTTAGTTAGGGTCCAGATCTTAACATTTCAGTCTTAAGTGTTAAAATTTTACACATTGTATTACAATATGCAAAGTGACTACAGGTTGAAACCAGCGACTGCCATTGAATGTTTTAAGTAGCTGATATCTTGAGCCTGACAACATGAGGTGCCAACAACAGTATGGTCACCACAAAGCTCTACAAGGGCCCCACTTTCTCCAGAATTGTATCCTCACCAAAGCTGATGTATGATGTTGTACCATTAATATTGTACATCCCTAGTAACTGCAGGATTAACCAATCATAGATGTTGCTGGGATACTCTAGGATTATGATCAGTGTTGGTCGGCCATTAGAGATTGAAAAACTTATTTCTTAAAAGGAGGTTGAGAAAATAAGAGCTAGTTGATTAAGTTGAAACTTGTCTGGAGCATATTTTATCAATTTACAACAGATTAGTCCATTCGAAAGTCTGAAATAAATCATTGTGACATTATGGTCAATCATCCAATACATTTAGACAGCATTATCTGTAAAATTTGGAGTCATTTCTGTGACTGTGATATTTCAAGAATGCTGTGAAGAGCTTTCCTTAATTTTGTGATTTCATAAGCTACGCTGTCTTAAAGAGCACCCTAAACTCTCTTCTATCTGACCAATGCACACCACATGGAGGCGTATACCTTCCATGCAGAAGGTAGGGCTTTAAGCTGAATTGCTGTAAGGTATTTCTCAGTAGGAATTTAAATAATACAACAATGGGAAACTAAGTGAAACAAAGAACTTTGATCCAGGAGGGGATCAAGCTCCAGACTGTTTTAGGGTTTAAACTGGGCAGTGGTATTTTTAGTTCTAAAAGATTGATTTACAACCATTACATTTAATTGAATTTTCAGCAACAAAAAGCTGTGAGAAAGTTGCATTTGAATATTTCCCTCAGGAAAGTAGATTTTTAAAGGTTTCTGAATTTTTTTGAAAATGTTGGCAGATGATTCTAACATGCTATCTGCTCTCATAAGTCTCTGAGGCTGCGTAACAGCCAGCTGGAGTTTATCTGTCCACAGGAAACACTCAGTTAAAGCCTTAAACATACTGTAGGTCTCTGTGTGTTTTCTTACAGCTTGTTCTGTCTTTATCCCTCGCCGATAAATCTTTTATACAATCTGTTAAGTCTCAGGTGTACCTTGTATCAAAGTGGTTGAACATGCACACGCTGATAAGCAGATAGCAGACATTTTTCACATACATGAAGCCTAGCTGTTACATACTTTCTCCTCGATCGCCCTCCTCTTCCTCCCTCTCTCAGGACCCTGGTCTGGTGGCTGCAGAGGAGGGGGCAGAGTGATTCATGAGCTGGGCGGAAGGAATGTGTATAAGCACCACATGTCCTTTCAGTTACATGCTTCACACACACGGGTTTTGCACACACATGGCGACAGGTGCGACGCTGCAGGAGGGTGCGTGGCACTGAAGGAGGCCCTTGTTATGGTTGGCAGCGGGCTCTCAGCTGTGCCCTGTCGCACCACTGGAGGCTGTGTGGTCACGGGCTGATGTATGGGCTGCTGTATGGGAACAGACACGCCATCACATTCAGTGGTTATGGTGTAACTGTTTAAGAGTAAGCGCAGACACACTCTGTACTCTATCCAAGTGTCAGAAGAAAAAACTGACCTCAATATGTCACCGTATTCACAATATTCAGCCTGTTAATAATCTAAAAACAGAGTGTTCAACATGTGTTTGAGGGTCACGCCACCCTTTGTTTCAAACTATTTGTTTTTGTTAAGATGTGATTGAGCTTTCAGCTTTCTTTCTAATAAGGTTGCCAAATGTTTGATACTTTACAATAATGTGCTTTAAAAAAATCTTGTTAACTGATCAAGTTTCTACCATCACCTTTGTAAGACATGATGATCCTAAAGTTTGAGCATTTTCAGCTGCCCAAACTTTATGCCGCCCTTGCATAAGTCAGGTTAGGCACCTCTTGCATAAAAGCCTGGATCCACCCTACATGTTCAACATACGCAATATCAGCATGTGATGTTACTTTGGTCAGCAGTAGGACAGATGGCTCCGTTATTTGGTTGTAGAGATGGCAACAAAAAATTCAAGGACTCAACTTTTACTCTGGCACAGTTTAAAAGCCTCTTGAAGATGTATGACTATCTTTCCTTCATCGATGAGACAAGCTCTCAGAGATAATGCAGCTCATTCTCCCTCATTGAAATCAACGTAAAGTGCCTATTGAGAGTATTCTTTCTTCCTCTGGTAATTATGAACCAATAATGATTCCCCATATCATCAAAAACTAGATATATGAATTGGCACCATTCATGTGATTTTAACACTAATAACAGTAAAATCTTGTATTCAAGACCTTTCACAACCTATCAGGTTTATGTGTCCTCCAAAGCTGTGTCTGCATTGATCACTTTTCAGAGAAATGTCTCTAAGAAAGAAAACAGAGGAGAAGATGCTGCATATACTGAAGTAAAGAGGCTTAGCCAGAATTTATGTCCAAGCATTGCATGAAAGACAAACCATAATGGACATGAGTCAGCTCTGATAAGTAGGGATGAGTACCCAAATCTGGGACTGGCCCCTAATTGTCTGAAACCTCATGGATCAAATCACTACACAGATTTAGATTCTTCATTTTGGTTCGATTCACTGGACTTTGGAGCTATATATTGTGAGCCCTTTCTGCCTTCACTGCTTAATGAGCTGTATATTGTTCCACTGTAGCATAAGAAATAGACATTAGGTAACAGTCATTTTTAAGCTGTGTTCACACCAAACGCGACTTTGCGACCATAATAGCGTCGACAACTGAAGTCGCGTCACCTAATTTTGGTCACCGTCGCTCAGTGACGTCACGTCCACTTGAGTTTCACCACAATCATATCATATATCATATAATAGGATGTATAAGCTGAAATTACTCCAACTGTATCCTTTTCACTCACCTACCAACCACAAAACACTGCAGCTGATGGCCCTGCAGCAGCACCATCTGTGAGTTCTCTGCGGTCCATCTTGGTGGAACTAATGTACTCACTAACAAATGTTTCCCACACAGACATAGATTGTTACTCTGTGAACCAGAATAAAACTGTCTGTCACAGGTACCATCACACACCCACACAACGCTGATTGGCTGTTGCTGCACAGCCACACGCGATATCACCTGAAGAGTTCAACTTTTTCAACTTTGGTTATAGAGAGACGAGCTACCAGGACTGTGCACAGGACTGTGTGCTGCGGCACAGCCAGCCTTTCAGTTGGAGCAAAACCACGGTGCTTTGGTGTGCGGGGCATTTGCCCTATGTGGAAATCCAGGGTCAGATCCGAGTGTTTCAAAAGGAGAGAGCAAAAGAGCTGCATCTGATTCCCTACAGAGACAACATTTTTGTCCAACAGACCATGACATGGGACCTCTGCTGTACCAATCTAGTAGTTGTTTAGGCTCCAGCATAGTTTGAAAAGTATCAGTTTAGCACCATTACCAAAAATTAAAACTTGTCCTCTGCAAGAAAAGCTTAAGAAATCCAAATACTTGGAGAAAGTCACTTGGTAGTTCAGAATTCCCTCATGTGGTGAAGTCACTTCAAGCTACCTTTAGCTAACATTTTGACACCAGTTGGGTCCACCCAAAAAAATTCCATCAACACTGTGATCAGAATTGACAAATCTATTCCAGGGATGTCTAGTTATTTTTCATAATATTACATTCACTATCTTTTAAGAGATGCATAGCTGTGTTACTCTTAAATGTACTTATAATTAATAAAATGAAACACTTAAGATTGCACTGAACAGAGGACATATCAGAAACAGGTATTAAAACTCATTCTTATTCTTGTCAAACAGCCTTTAGAAGAAAAATCCAGCACAAGGCCCAATTTGGTCATGTTTACATTTTGCTATAGTATGTGTCTTTGATGATCAGATAACACATTGTCTGGTCTAAGTAAAGGAAAGCATGGAGATCCACTCTGAGACAATGAAACACTGAGATCTAATCACTGAGAGCACATTTAGATGTAGTCTGGGCTGCATATGTCCACATTCTTTCTGTACTAAGTATGTAAATGTGTCATGGACCATATTGAAGACCACCTAGTCTACATCTGCTGCATATGTGGCGTACTTACACATGTATGAACCACAGGGTCAATTAAAGGGCAGACTACAGAATATGCACAGGTCAAAATGGAGCTGTTTTCACATAAGAAAGCGTTAAAAGCTTAAGTTCTGTTATCTAACGTACTAGAAGTCAAGTACAGGAAAAGTACAGGCTCAAAATGTTAGAGATGAAAGGAGCCATCTTGGTTCATGTAACTGCTCTTTCATTTTTCTCTGAGTGCAGCTGGTGGATGAAAATGTCCAAAATTAAACATGTGCATGCATTTTTGTGCCTTTATTGACAGGAGAGAGACAGTGGATAGGCTTGTGAAGGGGAAGGGGGCAAGAGAGGGTGTGTGGGGTAAGATGCTCTGCAAACTGGCTGCAGGCTGGATTGGAACCTGGGCCGGCAGAAGCTTATATATCGGACGTGCCTTATTGCTTACCATTCTGCCAAACCAGCACCCCGATGGTGTTGTTAAAGCTTGTAATTCCAAGTCATTTGGACATGTTGTTATGCCTTGTCATTATTTCATGTTGTTGACTTTACTGTACGGCAGAGAAGTGGCACAAGTCAGTAGTTGCAGGTCTCAAGTCTCTGAGTGTTTTGAGTCAGTTAAGTCTCTCATGGTTTTATTAATAATACTTAATGGCTAAAATAGATACAAGACTAGTAAGCACTCGGAGAGCGCAAACCTCCGCCAAGGTAGCTCACATATTGCTGTTACATCTATAAGCAATAGTTCCATGACAAAGTTACCATCATAATGATTGCTTGACCCTGAAAACCCAAACCAAGCACTCAGTATCATGTTATTAGTTAGACAGTTATTGAGCAAAAATGATCGTTCCCATCTCCTGAAAATTTCAGCAAAATCTGTCCAGTAGTTTTTGTGTAATCTTGCTAACAAACAAACAGACAACTGGACAAATATATGGAGGCAAAAACATAAGCTCCTTGGTGGAAGTAATAGTGTTTCCCAGAGGGACAAGAAAATACTGTCATTGCTATTTGACGTATAATGCTCACCATATGGGTTTAAGTACTGTATGATAACACAGGATCCTAGAAATGTACCAAGTTTCTAAGAATTCTTGTTTTCAGTTCACTCTTCCTTTTTATTTTCTTTTTTCTCTCTTAAGATACTCTACATTTTTTCTCATAATGCTGTGTCTTTGCGTGTAATGCTGTCAGAAGGGCCTTGGGGCCAAACTTTGAGTTCACAGAGGAATTAAAAAACAGTTTTTTACTTCTCTGGGTTTGTTAAATAATAGCTATACAGCCTCCACCTACATGTGTGTTTTCTGCTTGTCACAGGCAGACACCATGACTGTTTTGGAAGTCCACTCCTTTGCCTGTAACCCCTTCTCCCTCCTCCCATCAAGCATTGTTAAGGCAGCCAATCAGCACAGTGCTCATTATCAGCCTCCCGTAGACTCCCTGCCCTCTCACATCTGAGCGTTTCCAAAGGGGAGGGAAAACATAGCTACATCTCGTCCTCTACAGAGCCGATGTTTTTCATATTTTTATTCAACTTGAATCAAATACTTGCTTTATAGACCCGAAAGACATCATTTAAATGGTCACTTGGTTTCTGACTCTGTGATCCACTCTGGTTGCTTACCAGTGAACAAAATTATCGGTCTTTGCTATTCAAAATTATGTCTATGTTTGTGAAAATATAGAGTGCATATATTGCCGTTAATTTGCTGATAAACATTGTTTTGTTGTTTGAATGCCTTTATTATGAAACAGCTGTTCCAGGAAATGGGTTATATTTTAGTAGCAGCCTGATGCCACGAAGCAGGAAAAGACTGAAAGATAAAAAAAAATAGTTACAAGCTGCAGTGGACTGAGAAATGAACACACTGAAATTTAAATTAGTATGTTGGTGATATAATATGCACCTATTAATATACACATTATATCACACACTAAATTGATGTAATTTAAAAAAAAAAATAAAGCAAAAAAAAAAAAAAACCTCAAACACAAACATGATTTAGATGAAATAATTACCACTCACCTCTCCTATAAACCTGCAGTGTTGATGATTGTAAATGGCAGCTATATTAGTGTAGGCTAAAATACAGAACTGGAAATGATCAACTTTAATTTTATTTCCAGGTGTTAACTGATGCATTTCCCCCTCTCTTTGGAAGCTGGAGTTGTTAGGTTTCAATTAGCTTGGACAAAAACGATCTTAAATATGCCAAAAAGTTTTTATATTACAGCTTGTGCACATTACTACACCTGAAAAACTGCATCTGAAAAAGAAATATTGATTAAACAAAAATGCAAAACCTATGGGCTGATATTGTTAAATACTTAAGAAAAGTAACAAAAAAATATTTTGTAATATTGTTGAACAATCTCTCTGAGGTACAGAGAGTTGAAGTTTTGTAGATGTAATTAATTCATTCATAAAGGTAACGTAAGCTCCCCTTTGGAAATGACAGAAACAGATGGCAGTCATTGGAGGAACAATACCATTTATTCAAGTAGGTATTTAAGGGATATTCAAGAGGCTTAAACTTCATATCAACACATTATATTAAAACCTAATTGGCTGTGAAAACATTATATAAACCGGGGATTTAAAGAATTTGGCCATAAAGCATCAGCTTTTACCTAAGGTAAATAATAAAACATCATCAAAATGAGGTCATAAGTGGGTGAGAAACTGTACAGCTGATGAATACTCCGTCTGCCACATGTGTGACTGTATATTTCTCTGTTTTTTGCGCAAACTCTCAGGAGGATGGCAGGTTTAGCTGGTGAAAGAGAGAGGACAGCGACCAGTAAACAAGTCGATCCGTCAGAGGTTCAGACAGCTCCTTTCCTGAGAGCAGATGTGTTAATGGAGGTATAAAAAATGTACATACTTTGATTCGTTTCACATGGAGATATTGAGGTCATTTACAGTCTATTTATGTGTGAAAAAGAGCAGAGTTTCAGTCACATACGATCATGCAAGTCAGTGTGCAATGTGTGTGTGTATTCATGAATCAATCTTGTTCCTCAGAAACACACAGCAACTCTTACTCGCTACTTTAAAGATGAAATTATTTAGTGAAGCTTATTTTATTTTGAAGGTAATTAAAAGAAAAGTCAATGGGGAAAAAATGAATAAGATTAAATTAAATGTGCAGGTGAGGTATGGTCTTACTTACACACTTCACCTCAAGAGATGAGTATGAAGTAAAAAGAAAAAAACATCAAAATTTAGCAATACATAAAATACACCTTAATATGGCATTTAAAATCTGTCAAGTCCAGCAGTTGTTCTGTGGTAAATATGGACTTAAACAAAGATACAGGCTGTAGACTTCTAGCAGACATCTTACTAATATGGTATCACTCTCTTAAGTTGATAGTGTAGATAATGAATAGGTGTTGAATAGGCAATACCACACAGGCGCTTTTGATCTTCTGTACTGCACATCATTAATTCAGCAGAAGGCTGCTATGACAGAGCCAAAGCAATACTTATATTTAGACAAACTTCTCTCCATCTCATGGATATGATGTTGTGTTGCCTACGTTTTTATTATTTATAATTTGTTGCATTTCCTATGTTTTTCATATTAAAACAGTTATTTCTAATCCTATGGTTTGGACTTGTACTAAGCATCTAAACTAATGGTGGATCAGAGTTACAGTTGATTCAATATCAATGACCCTGTAAGTATATTAAAGTCAGAAAAACCTATGCTACAGTGCAATGATTTGCTCAGGTAGGGGTGTAAGAAAACATCAATGCACCAATATAATGTAATATTTTGTGTCGCAATGGGATGTCAGTGTTTTATCATGTAAAATCACAATTTTATTAGTTATATTTACAGAAATGTGAGTTTTTTGTTGTTTTGTAGTTTAGCTTAGAACCACTAGTTGGCAGCATGCATTCAGCTGTCTGACTCTCTGTCTCCCTGTTATCATTTCTTTCACCGGGACAGACAAAGTTTATCCATATTGCTGTGTTTTCTCTCCTTAGAAACTATTTACTATCATACTATCATGGGCTCTTAGTACTATGGAAATTGGAAAAACTAGATTATGTTGGAAAGTAATGGTGAAATATTGCCCTGCTCAAGGTATTGCAACATATATCATAATATATTGTACAGTTAGCTCTATAAAGCGGGTCACCTGATTTTTGCCAGTACAAAGTTTAGTTGAATGTATAAAAGGACTTTATAACCAATGAACTAGAACATTAAATACCCTCTGCAGAATCATGAAACAGCTTTCTGCATCATCGTAACAACTGCAGCTACATTTGTCTTTATTATATTGTTTTATAAAACAGAGTACTTTCCATTAGACTCCATCAGTGTAGTCTCACCTCTGGGAATATTTCCCCCTTTATAAACTGCTAAACTTCAAGTGCTTTGAAACATTAAGGCCTAAACTCTGAGTCTGTACATTCCTGGGTCCATGTGCTGGTTGCTGTCTTCAGCTGTGGGCCTACAGGCTGCTTGATAAATGAACCAATAGCGTCCCGGCTAAGTGATGAATGGACCAATAGAGGATGATGGATCACAGCGGAGGGAGCCAGAGTGGAGGGAGAGGTTGATGGTCGCAGGGAGGCACGAAACATGAATCTAACAGTAGATGTTAAAATAAAGGGAGGAAGAGAGACTGATAAAGAAAGACAGAGGAGACAGGTAGAGGGAGTGTGTGTGTGTGTGTGAGGTGGTAAGTGAAAGGAGAAAGGAGTGAGAGTGAGGAAAACAAAGTGACTGAGTGTTAGTGAGGGGAGGAGAGCTGACAGAGAGAGGGACGATTTATGACCCTGCAGAAGAGTGGACAGAGCGAGAGGAAAGTTAGAAAGACAGGCAGTAAACACAAGAAACAAGAGAAATAGTCTGCACACATGCTAACAGCTTTCAGAGGCTAAGGGAAGCATAATGTTAATATAAACATGCTGTTAGGCTCTCATTTAAACCACTGACATGCTGATGTTTAGCAGCATTGTATGTCATTTTTTTTTGCAAAGTTGTGTGTTGCATTGTAACTACTCCATAGCAGCTACAGTAAGGGCGTACTCACACTAGGCATTATGTGCCTTGCTCAAGCATTTCCCTGCTGAAGTCCAAATCCTTTGTTGTAGTGTGAGCCCTCTGTGCCGTGTTTAAGTTTGGTACACTTCCCTGGCCCTTACATGAAACTGCTAACTTGTTTTTTGGTTGGTTATCTGCAACACTTGTAACAAAAGACACAAGGAGCTTGGGGTGCTGGTTTTGCAAAGTGGGTAGCAGCTATGCAGGTTCCTTGTATGTTGGCTCTTCCCTTGATCAAATCCCACCTGAGGCCCATTGCCGCGTGTCTTCCCCTACACTCTCTCTACCCCTTTCTTGAGGCTCCGTTTACACGACAGTGTTGTCACCAGAATCTGAAAGATTTTTCCTTTGCGCTTCCAAAAGCGCTCCGCGTTCACAAGGATCCGCAGAACATCTGAAAATGCGGTAGTGTGCATGCCAAGCCAGCAGTTGGCAATGTAGGTTTGTAGTGAAACAGCGGTGTCAAAACACGTGTCTGTGCACTAACGCTTTCGGTTGAAGACAAACTTTGTAGTCCTTGGTGAATATAACAAATTACAAAGATGTGTTACAGTTTAGGCAGCGTTTTAGAGGGTTTGACTGGGTTTTTGGGCCAGTAATGATAAAATGATAGATAATTGGTTTGTTCGACATGTAAATCCTGTGCAAGCTATTGCACTATCTAACTAAAACCCTTGCAGCTGGCTAACAGAGCATCCCTTGCATTAAAATCAGATGATTGAAGCAGTGGGTTAAAGGCTTATTTCCTATCTAACTATTACATATTTTTTCATGAGAAAAGGCTGGTACGATTGGTTCCCATTTGGTCTTGGCATGTCTAAGGGCAGTCTCTCTATCATATGTTTTTCAGTCTAGTTCCTTAAATGGACGTTGAGATGTTAAGTCAAGGATTCCCCCCCTGATAAGTCAATCCCTTGAGATGCTGCTGGCATGGAAAATAAGATGTAGGAAGAAAAATGAGAGAGAGAACTGCTGAATGGAAAACACACAGAGGACCTCACTGTTGTTACATTTTAGTGTTAACTTTAAATTCCCTTTTCTTAAACCTTCATACCACAAACATGCTGCAAAGTAAAACAACAAATCAAAGCAGAAAATCTTACCTGGCAACCCCACAAACAGATTATAACAAACATAAAGATCATTTATTTTTCCTCTGGGACACAAACTCTAAAAACAAACCAGTGAAAGGAAATGAAAAAGTGTGAGATAATTATGTTTAAAAAAAAAAAAAACTCTTTTGAATCCACCTCTGCAGGAGATTAAATCCTGGGCTTGCCTCGACATCAAAACATTGGAGGAGACGGAGCATATTTTCAGGTCTCTTGAAGATGTGTGCACAGGTTTTCATGCGTATCAAAACCGTCCTGATGCTGCTCTAGCTGGCAAGTCAGAACTGAGCCACCAGTGTCATTTCTGCTGCCAAACCGCCTTATATCACTAATAGATACAGAGCGCAACTTCATGCCACAAAAGAGCTCCATAACCTGTGGCAACTTGGCAGGCAACTTGTGAGGCAGTCATGCAGGTTGCTCTCAAAACAGCTCTGTCAACACCGCACAACAAAAGAATACTGATTAAAGTTGAGGGGCGTCTGCACACCTGTACACACTCTGATATCAAAAAGGATCTCCTGTTTCCATTCACTGGCTGAAAAACAGAGTGTGTGGGAGTCATCATGAGCAGCCAAGCGCAGAGGAAACTCAATGGATGCTTCGTACATGCAGCTGAGTGATCTTCCTGCCGTTTGAAGTGAACTGATGGAGAACATGTGGGTCAGTTTCCACCTCCTGGAGTTAAAGTCTTACCTTCAAACAGAATAGGATAACATGTGCATGCAGAGAAGGAGCAGAGAGGACAATAAGCAGGCTGAAGGTACAATGAGATACTGGATTTTTGTGCCAGAGAAGAAAAGAAAGAGAAAACAGGAAACCTAAGAGAGAAAAAAATCACTGGTAGTTGCTCTTTTTCATACCAGCTTTTACGCCAGAAACAAATATCTGTTTGAAGAAATAAAGATAGGAAGAGCCTTGTTAATAAAAAGCATATTTTTAAGTCCACAGTTTGCCTGTACTTGGATACATATACTTGATTTTAATGACTGCTACAGCATGTTCACAATCAATATCGTTAAAAAAAACTCTCTAATCTTCACACACTGAGCACCGATCCACCCGTATTCTCACTCTGCCCTGAGTAGTCGGTTGGAGCTCCTGCCACTTTGTTTTTCTTGGCAAGAGAAAGAACTGATTAGATTTTGGTAGTGATCCAAATCCAGATGTTGACCAATAATTTTTCTCTAGGATTTGTTTACAGTGCGAGATTAGGTATTGTTTCACTTTTTTTTTAAGATTTTTTTTTAAGATTATTTTTTGGGGCATTTTGTGCCGTTACTTTGAAGAGAGTGACAGTGGATGGGTTTGTGAAAGGGGGCGAGAGAGCAGGGGGAGGACACTCTGCAAACTGGCCACAGGCTGAATTTAAATCTGGACCGGCAGAGGCATGCATATGGGTCGTGCCTGGTTGCTTACTACTCTGCCAAACCAGCACCCCAGGGTTTCGCATTTTTGACAGTAACTCACCCAACAATGTTGAAAATGTGTTGGCGGAGGTTTAAGCTCTTGGAGCACTTCAAGTTTTGCCATGCTTTGACAACAGAACATGCATGTGGTCTGTGCTCTACACTGGGGTAAACTGCTAACAAACAACTGCAGGATGTCACAGTGATAGGTCTTTTCAGTGGAGCCGGGGGAATGAGGCAGCTACTGGTGCTGTAAACGGGGGAGAGGGAAGTCCTAATGCTGCCTTATCGAACATTTTGCAACTTGTGGATTTTTTTTAATGTACTTCTTATATCTAGCCCTGTAGATTTAATTTGTTGTTGCGTCATTTGTAGCTATTCTGTCCCTCTAGAATACTCAGAACATGCCTGTTCACTTGCTCAGAAAATGGCTGTCAATGGTGCCGCCCAGTGGACTGGTCATAGGGCTTACGATCTGTATCATTTTGATGAGTTAGTAAAACCTTTTTTTTTTTAAATATGCACACCAGGCATAATACAAAGGGTTCTATGTAAGTCCAGGGCCACACAAACCTTTAGTGTGGGCTACACCTTAGATTTTATGTAGAAGTACAATGCAGGCTTTAGCCTCTTTCATTCATACTGCAGATGTCTCCTCCATCCTCTGCTTTTGTTTTTGAAGGCTGCCCTTGAAACGCCTCTGAACCACCAGGTCCAATAAGTGAATACTGTTGTGATTGAAACCATTTCCTAATGGTCTGTTTCCTTTGGTATTTTAACAGAGAGCATACAGAGATGCTAGGTCACGGATTTCTGATTTCAACAAGGTTTTTAGTTTTCATGACCCTCAGTCACTTTGTGTTTTGATTATTAAAAGAGTTGTAATCTAATTTGTCTTTTTTGACTGTCAGATGGTTGACAGGGCAAAAAAAAAAAAAAAAAAACTGGAACAACAAAGCAAAAATTTTGACCGAGCCAAATTGATGCACTGTTATTGTAGTGGATAATCCTGCACTGAAGGACCCTGATGTCTTCACTTTCACTAACTGCATACAGACAAACCTGGCAGCATTTAAAGCCAAGACACAACCTGCACCATTAGAGAGGGAAAAAAGAAAAACAAAACAGAGCTATTACCCAGCTTCTCACAGGGGTTACCAGGCTGCTGTCACTGTAATGAGATGAAAACAAACAGTAACTGTAGATCTGTGTGTGCGTGTTAGCAGACATACTATATGTGTGTGTGAATCCTGGGCTCTCTCTCTTGTGGCAGTCTCTTGTTGAGTGTGAGTCAGTGTGTTTACTGTTTTCACAGATGGAGTTCTGACACTGTCTGGATAACTGAGATAAATGACTCGCGCTCGCCTCAGCAGATGGGAAAAACAACATTCACTCACACACTTTTACACACGCACATGTATACTGTATGCTGAAAATTAAACCTTGTGTACAAGCATATTTTTATAACAGTAGAGGAGGGAAATTAATTGAAAAGAAGCCGCATATAAGTCTGGAACAAAACAATAATTTGCTCGATAATGCCTCTGATAGAAGGTAATACAATGAGTAATCAATTAACCGAGCAGTAACTTATTTATTTTAATCTTTGTGTAAATCAGAGAGAAAACATGGATACAGTGGTTTTACAATAATTTCCCCATTTGATTAAAAATGATTATTTTATGCCATAAGTGAGATTTTCTGTATAAGGTTAATGCCTTGCCACCATCTTGTCTGCTTTAAAGGCTATCGGAGGTTAATGTTGTGTAGCAATAGCTGCCACAGCAGGTGGGCTTCATTCTGCTGGTCTGCAGCTCGGTGAGGCCTGAAGCTCCTGTTCTTGGTCCTCCTAATAAATACTGCCCCCTAGTGGACGAAAACTTCTCAGCTGAACAGAGGTAATACAGTCAGTCACAAAAATGAAGCAGAACTTAAACCCTCATGCTTGTTATAAATGTATCTGATGTTTTAGTCAGCCGTGTTTGGCTTTAGATTAAATACAAGCGGGTTTTTAAGTTGTCGCTTCACTAAAATCAACTAAATATATGTTTGAATGATATACCAATACAGTCCAGGACTTATTTAAGTCATTCTCTCTGTTGTTTGCTTGTGGACGTACCAGGTTGTTCAAAACTTTTCCTGCTGGGACCCCTTTAGATGCTCGATGAAAGTGTTTTGAGTCCCCTCTCCCCTCACCATTTGTACACAGTAACATATTTCTACATTTACAAAAGGGGAAGCACATTTTCAGTCGTGCTTCAACATGCTGACAAGTCCCAATATTTTCAAAATTCCTGTAACAGGAAATCAATAAAAGGAAGCAACTAATACTGGCTCTACTAAATTCAGTTCACATGACAGTATTTCTCGTCTTTGTTTCAGAGGTTATGTTTGGTGGAGATTCATTGCAACCCATGAAATGTATTTATTTTTTGCCATGCTTTGCTAACAGAACATGTTTGTGCATTGGTTTTATTCAAACTTGCTGTCATTACTATGGCCCCCTCTCTGGGAACCACTACATTAACCTATATTAAGACAAAACAGGCATTTAATGTTTGATGTTAAGATGCAGAGTTGACCTGAGTCACCAAAAATCATCAAGAACATTTTTCAAAAGTTAACCGAGCTCCAAATTTTCATTGCAGTAGTTTGCTACAGCTGTGCCTCACAGCAGCTTCTCAAATAATAAAACACTTCACTTGGACTTTGGGATAAGACCAAATTGGGCTTGTACTAAAGAGCTCATATTTTCCCTTAACTGAGGTTTATATACTCAATTTTGATCACTGCTAAAGTATGTCCAAAATAACTTATGTTCAGAAAGCATATAGTAACAGTTACAGACAGAGTGCCCCTGATACAGCTGCATTTTCAGTCTGTCTGAGATATTCTGAGCTCCTGTCTCTTTAAGGCCCTTCATCACATGGGCCTCGACAGTTGTGGTTGGTTGACCGTTCTTCTCTGTGATGACTGATCAGTTCAGCACCATGTTTTTAGCAGCTCTGCATTCTGTCTATAGTTAGTGCTTTACATCGGTCTTTCTACCCTGAGACAATGGCCTTATACTGCAATGGTATGATGTCACAGTGGTAGGTCTGTTCGAGGAACAAACTGTTTCAGGCAACTACTGCCACTGTAAACAGGAGAGGGAGATGTCCTAATGCCACAGTCTTTTTGCTTTGTGCATAGAAGTACCGCAGAGTGGACATGTTGGACACAGGTATATAAAACTCAAAAATCATCATATGGGCTATTTAAGCAAAATAAAATGACCAATAATCAAAGTTAAGTCATTGCAGAAGTGAGCTATGAACTGCTAATGCCAATACTACTAACAAAAAACTAATTAATCCAGTACTGCTACTGCTAGTATTAATGGAAATAACCATTATTAATATTATTTTTATAATTACAATAGAATTGATATAACCCTCTTTACAGTGTGTTTAGGGAAGCAACAAATACAAAAGTAAAATATAATGGGCTTTTCAACTTTTACGCTCACACAAAAATGTGCAGACATTTTACTCTCGCTTAATAAATTGTGACAGCTTAGAGGAAAACAACAATAATCCCTATTTTTTGCCTAAGTCTCTTTGGACTATTCTGTAAAGGCTTTATTGATTCACTTCAAGAAATAAAAATCATCCACAGTCTCTAGAATTTTTACCTTTTTTACTTGTGATTCATGCATTTCATTTACCTGAAACATCAGTAAAGAAAAAATAATGAGAACACAGCATCTCAAGAAACATCTATGTTTGAACCTATATTTTGAGAGGCTCAATAAATACAGCTGCTTTAATGGTGAAAACAAAAATGTTGTAATTGATTGGAGTTAAACTATCATCCCATTTTAAAATTAATCCATTATTTTTTTTAACTTGACTGTGATTTAGCAGTTATTTCTGCGAATCTTTTTCTGTTCATTAGGAGTCGCTCATTCATAACAGCTACTGATTTTACTGCTGAAACAATCAGTGTAGTTTCTTAAGTTTAATACTTGGGCTGTGTGAAGTCTTCATGTCCAAAATAAATGAGAGGTACCAGCAAATTATGAAGTGGTAACAGCTGCTTCTCCATCATCTCCTCTGTTTATTTCATGATTGATTGTATGTGAGCACTAAAAGCATTATGAGCAGAAAGCCTGAGTTAACAGAGACAGTTCATAGCCAGCTTTGTGAAACATGGATATCTTTTAGTGCAGAGCCCGGCTTTGTCGAGCCAGCTCACTTAAAGAAAACCCAGGTATGTTGAGCTCACTTTGTGGTTTCTCCCTCAGGTGACGCTGAGTTCTCTAAACACGTCTTGTTTTTATCAGGTTTGTCAATTCATGGAGAAGCTACTGTGTCATGCCTGAGCATGGAGATATGTCATGTCAAAGTACAGCACACGCACCAGCACACACTCTTATCAAAACACATTTCAAATATAATTTATTGCACATTTAAAGATCAACATAAAGTGGCACAATACCCATTTCAATCCTGTTACATTTGAAACAAAAAAAGACAAAATCAGTCCTTACAAAATGCTCACACCTTCTGTTTATGAATTTTGACTTTAGAACAACATGGCCATGGTTGCAGGAATGCCAAACTGCATAGATTCATAAAAAAACAACATTAAATAATAAAAATGAGGCTGAGACACTTTTAAATATGGTACAGGAAATCCAATCTGACCTTGGCGTTACTCATAGTCGCCATGAGCCGTCAGACTTCCACTTTGTTGCGGTGACTCACAGTGTGCCACAACAAACAAACAAACTGGGTACTTCTTATTCTAAAAGAGGAAAGCACTGATAATTAGTTCCTGGAAATATTCATAATTCAGGTCAAAATTTTAATTGTCTTTGCAGAAATAATTCAAACTACTTTAGAAGTCCAATATTAAAAAAGAAACAATTCCTACAGCCCTGATTACAGTAGCATCTTATTATCAAACATGATGGGAGTGGGCGTGCGTCACTAAAAAACCCTCAACATAGAGGAGCAATTAAAGAAAAACTACACAAAAACAAATTACATGATAGTCACAGTCATTTGTTTAAGATACTATTTACATCTTTGACCTCATTTTTCATGTCCTATCACAATCCAAACTCCTTTTTATTCTGGTTTCAGAATCGTCCACATTATTGATTAAATCAGCCTTTAGATTTCACATTATTATTTTTACGGTGTTTTTGGGCACAGAGCATTTCTCTTATGGCTGCATGGCTCATTCATTTTATTACTTGTTTCATTGTATTCCTACGTTAACACTCTATAGTTAATTTCTACTGTTGCTGCATCGACTACTTCATAAACTAAACCAGTGTGAAATGTGTGACACCCAACATAAATATCTGCCATTTATCGTGGCCAACATGATACAAAAAACAACCCTAAAGAGCTACAGTATGTACAGTATGACAGTGAGAACTGGCAGCAGTGGATTAAGATATTTATAGATTAAAAAAAATATTAAATGTTGATGGTACAAAAGTCTGTAATGATGCCCTCTTTTCCTTTCCTGAACCTTGAGTAAACACACACATGTTTGATGTACAGTACAGCATAAATACAAACCCAGCCAATGGTCAAGAGAAGGACGGCACAAAGCATGCTAACTGGTCTCAAAATCAACTCTCATATAAAGTCATAAACACAGTTTCATTGGGGTTACCTGATCAGAGTTTACAGTTTATTTAGGGCTGCCTGGTTGCATATTTTTGGACACATAAGCTGCAGAGGGTGTGTCCTGTCTATGTAGTATCAGGAAGATTATAGAGGACATGACTGTGGATGTTATTGTTGTTTTGATAGCGAAACTTTTTATTGATACTCCTTCAAAATCTGAGTCTCATAAATACTGCCATGAGTACTTTTATACTCTTTGGTGGACAGATGGGGGCTGGTATGATTTTGCATTAACATCCATTTTGGGCTTTCAGATGCCAAGTCCACGACACTTTGGTATTTACCTCCTTCCAACTGTGTGTATTATCGATTCATCTGGACTGATCACCTGCTATCTGATCTCACTTTCTTACCTCTTGTGCATTGTACATCATTTACTTGGTTCTCAGCAAGCAGTGGCACAACTGAATGGAGGCTAGCAGCCCATTCTAACAGCTTTTCTCCCTCATTTTGTGGTAGACAAGCTTCAAAAGGCAACAAATATACTATTAATTTGTGGGTTACCATTTGAATTAAAATAATGACTCAGTTCAGGACAGGAATGGAAGAACAAGCACTGATGTGCCACTTGAAAACAGGCTGATTCTGAAAGCCAGCTCTTTTATGTAAGTGGTGACAGCGAGCTGCTCTTGTTTGATAGGCATAAAGAGAAAGAGCCGTTTTGGAGCAGCTAGACCTACTCTTTTTATCCATCTGATACAAATGATCCCAATCTCTAAAAAGGACCCTAACTCTGCTTACTTAAACGGAGGCTGGACAAACTTAAATGGGTAAATATGTGCCTGTGCAATGGAGAACTACATTATCAAACCAAGCTGGATGAAGGCATCCAGCTCACCTCTATGTAGTTCTTAAGAATCAGATATTTAACTGTCTGGCGAGCGACAGCCATGCCTAACATCAAGAACTACCACTTGTTATCTGAACGCACCAAAAGGGATGTTAATCTCTCTTATGATGTGGTCAGACTGAGTTTTTTTTGTCAGTTATGATGGTCACTCTATCAAATTAGGCAATCACAGTGCCATAAAATCATGCGGTGACCTGCCCGACAAGCTTGACAGACTGCACGACTAAAACTGACTGACACTGGGAGAAAGAGGGCTGTCACTGAAGATGGCATAACATACTTTATTTAGAGCACTACACTTTTGTTTGTCTATCTTAATGGTCTGATTAATGATTTATTTACTTGATGATAAATGGAAGCAGTCACTCACCAAGTTGCTAGAGTGCCTCTGCCTCTCTCGATTTCTCTCTTTACAGTCTAGTGGTAGCTCAACTATAACAAATCAAGGCAAAGATGTTTTTAGAGCTTGACAAATCATTTCACCGACTCATTTATCTCAAAGCAACAACTTCAGTCTGTTTACATCATAAGGGAATAATTTGTAGGAGGCAGGACAAAAATCAAATGGTCTAGACTTTCTGTAATGGAGACATGAGAGGTCTCAGACTGGTATTTTATTGTTGGTCACTATGACACACTACACCAGGTTTCATGGCCATCGGGCCACCCTAGGACTGTTGGGTCAGGCAGTAATAATGCATAAATCAAGTGGTCTGACCCTGGCATTAGTGCAAAATATAACAGGGTTTTAGAGGACAATCCTTTTTTTAACAAAACTATCATCAGCTGATATAAGCTTGTGTTAAAAGTTTAACATATTGTAATTTAATTGACTAAATCTTTTATTTTGCATTGAAAATAAACAAATTTCCTCCAATCATCCATGCTTATGTATTATCCGTATTTTCTTTTTCTTGATGTCACATTTGAACACACATTAAGTTTCATTTACCTTCACCTGATATTCATTTTACTAAGCTCATGATCAATGCATCACAATGTAAGTGTATGTCACCTCGTTTAGTTAGCCACTTTGCCTTTATCTTGCCAGTTTTGACACTGGATGACTGGGTCATTTAAGAACTTCTTCAGAGGAGGGTAACTGTCTTCAACAGCAGAAGCTAATATTATGTGTTTGCATGCTACTTGTAGGAACAGCCAGAGTTGACAGTTTTCTCCCCACACAACGACAGTCAGAGGTACTTTTTTTATATTTTAGTATAACTTGATTCACAATACTGATGTGTTCGTACCTTTTGTCGCCCCTTGCAAGACCTGATGTACACTTGTCCACCAGTGGATTGAGAAAATGACCCAACCAGGCTTGAGATTAAACATCACGCAACAAGACCAAGACCAATAGCAGTATCGATAAGCGTAAACGTATTGATTTGTTATCTGAAAATGCACTACTGGGTATTGATCTCCATCCCTGGCAATAAGGAAGCTTTATTTAAATGTCATGTTATTAGTTGCTTGTGTAAGAACCTAACCCTCCATAAAGCCCCCTTTATAATTAAACATTATATACATGAAAAGCAGTGAGGAAATGTGATTAGTTTGGCACAGAGCAAAGGCTTTTACACTCTTCAGTCCTAATCTGAGTTTGATATAATGATCACTTTGTGTGTCTAGTCAGGCTCTTTGTAGGTCACATCAATGTTTGATGGAAGTTACCCTCAGAGGAAATGAGCTGATCTCCATTAAAACTGCTCTTTAGTGCGAATAAAAAGGGTGCTGTTTATGTTTAATGCAACTTTCCAGTTAAAATCAAGGTTTGAAAATCAAAATGCTATCAGCATCAAGGAAATATTTTTAATAATCGATGTTCAGCTGTGAGGAAATACAGCTGAAGAAAGAAGAGGAGGGTTCAACGAGAGAAAGGCCTCAAGTTTGAATTAATTCATCTAATTTTCTGTGTCAGAGAATCTGCCTCAGCACGACCTTGGTATGGTTTGAACAACTTTGTCTACTTATGATCACAGAAAATATAAGGAAATCTGCTACTGAACAAAAACTTTCAGTTACTGGTTGCTTATTGTTGAAGTAAACAAATTAAGATGCGGTTCAAAGCTGAGTTTTTTGGAGACACTTTTAAAGAAGCAGCACTTGAGAAAAATCTGGGGAAGAGATACTGAGAGTAGGACAGAAAACTAGAGGAAGAGAAGCAGAAGGAACGTAAAGGACGTTTGGAGAAGAGACAGACTTTACTTTGGCACCTGAGCCACAGCGGCGGTGCTCTTCTGTGGGCGGAGGACGGTACCAGACGAGGGTGGAGAAGAGGGACAGAAGAGGGACAGAAGAGGGAAAGAGGGAGGGTTCAATAAGAGTCTGACTGATGCATCCTCCCTTGACTCTCTCTCTTCATTTGGCGGTTTATTCTTCCCCCTCGATTCCTCTGTGATCCTGATTCCTCCCACAGCAGTCGCACCTCTCAAACATTTACCCGCAAATGAAATTCCTCAACAAATCAGAACCAGAGTCGCTCCAGCGGGAGTTCTCCTTCACAGCCTGGTGCCTCCTGTAAACAGTTAGTGCTTGCAGAAAAGAGGTTCTCCAGATTCCTCTGCATCAGGAAAGGTTCCTTTATGGCACATGAGAGCTTCTACAGTATCTGTCTCGGTTTTACTTCTACAGAAGAATCTTGAGTTCCTCTCAGGTTGAGTTTCACAGGCTCAGATCCTCCCGCAGGTTCTCCTCTGAGGTCGTATAGTGCAGATAGTTCTGTGTAGAGGTTCTCCCCCTCCCCACGTTTGGTTCAGTGTGGTTCTATAGATTCTCCCCCGGCTGATACTGGGGTTCTGTGGAGGTGAAGTAGTCTTCTAGGAAGCCCTGCAGGTACTCAAACGTTGGCCTCTCCTCAGGGTCTTTTCTCCAGCAGGAGAGCATGAGCTCGTGTAAAGAGCTGGGGCACTCGGCTGGGCAGGGCATCCTGTAGCCACGCTCGACCTGGTCCAGCACTTCACGGTTTACCATACCTGAACAGAGACAAGGTTGAGAGGGAAACATTGCTTTGGTGTAAAAATGTATTCTCACACAGTTGACTTCAAAGGCTATTAAAACAAACAAAAATGTGCCCTTATGAAAGAGTACGCATTCAGGGGATCAAAACCAAGTTGCAGCATTATTTGGAGTGAGCTCTCAAACCATCTCCAAACTGAAGGTGAAGTTCCAGATAACTTAGGATGTCAGAGACACGCCATGAGGTGGGCGTACCAAGAAGACGACACCCCAAGAGGACCATTTCCTCACTCTGTCAGAACTTAGAAAGTGCTGGCAGTTTTTTCCAGATTTGCTGCAAGGTTCTCGTGGACAATAAGGCTGACGGCTCTCTGCCCAGACAACCCAGAACAAACTTCACCCAGTCTATCTGTGGTCTCATACGGCTGCCAGGAAGCCTGAATGCCCTTCACTGTCAGACCTGTTTGCAGATGTGTCAGCAACATGTGCAGTGCCTATGGCAGTTGGATCAAGAGTGGAGAAGACGCAGAGAATAACATGCTAATTGCTGCACACAAAGAGTAACATCTTTTGGTGGCAACAGTGTGATGGTGTGGGATGGCATCTCCCTAACTGGAAATATGAGGCTTGTCATGTAACCAGTGGCAATCCCATATCTTCACCATCTGGGACCGAAGTCTGTCCTCCAAGAGGGCTTGCTGGCCCACAGAGTGGGGTTAGTCAGAGACTACCCCGAGAGTTTGGGAGTGGAGAGTGGGAGTTGTGCTTTGCTGCTCATCCCACAAATGCATATTCTTTACAAATGTGGCACCATTTAAACATGAAATAAAAGACTTCCCAACAGTATAAGATTTATTGCCAAGAGGCATTGTTACAACAATGATAAAATCCATAAAGCACTAACTATCCCCCTTTTTGTGCTTTGTTTCTCTCTTCACATGCCACATTTTGCTCTAAAGTTTGTTGACTAATGATAAACAGACATGCTCCCCCATTTTGAGAACTATGAATGTTTATTCTATTTTTTAGGTCACAATATCTTACCATCCAGGATAATACAAGGTGGTCTTTCTTTAGACTGGAGCCTCACTCCAATTTCCTCTGATGATTTTGTTACATGCCTCTGGAGTTTATGTTTTTATTGACCTTGAAGGAGTTATTCAAGATTGTGATACTCTGTCTGGAGTATTGCACTGCTGTGTTCTATGTCTTGACTGCATTTTATTTTATTTTGCTTGGGGGAAGCTGGATTTGGGTTTTGTTTGTCTGTTTTGGTATGTGAAGTCCTCACCTGGATAGGGGACTCTGCCTTTAGTTGCCAGCTCTGTGAGCAACACACCAAAGGACCAGACATCAGATTTAATGGTAAATCGACCATACAGAGCGGCCTCTGGTGCTGTCCACTTGATCGGGAACTTGGCACCTATAGAAACGACAGATAGCATGGCTGTTTATTTATTAAGTCATCACATTTCATCAGTGAACAAATCTTTCCTTCTGCTTAAGCTCACTGAAGGTTTGTACCACCTACATCATGGCTGCTATGTTCAGTCACACTTAAAGGAATAAAAGAATAATCTGTGACGGAAAGAGGAAGTGTGGACTCACCCTGTCTTGCTGTGTATTCATTGTCTTCTATGAGTCTTGCTAGACCAAAGTCGGCCACTTTACACACCAGACTGTCTCCCACCAGGATGTTCGCAGCACGCAGGTCTCTGTGGACGTAGTTCATCCTCTCCACGTAGGCCATACCTGCTGCAATCTGTAGGAAGTCAGCAAAAAAACAGGACAGGGATTTTATAAGAAATACATGTAGAAGTGTTGGTAATCTTAGTGTGGGTGTACTGTGAATAATTATACCTGAGCAGCCATGTCGACGAGCTGAGGCAGACGAAGCATTTTTCCTGCTTCACCTTTGAGGAAGTCTAGTAAACTACCTGTGAGTGCAGGGTTAGAAAAAATAATCTTTGTTTAAATTGACAATAAAGCTGGACTACTACTGAAATGGTGAACAAGTTTTTCTGAAAAGTCCCACCTTCTAGTGCAAAATCCTTGAAATGCAATATAAGTAGGAAACTACCATGTGTAATGTCTGAGATGTTTAAACATTTAGCTTGTCAAATATTAAGAATTTGTCTCTAATTTGTCTTTTTTTCTAAATCATTCACAACATGGAAGCTTAACAATACCAAAATACAGTTTTAAGTTTGATACTTCCCAGCGCTCTGTAGCTGACATTACCTTGGCTCATGTATTCAGTCACAATGTAGATCGGTTCTTCAGACACGACGGCGTACAGCTGAACAAGCTTTTCGTGCCTCAGTTTCTTCATGACCTGAGCTTCCTGAAGAAAAGCCTCTGGAGACATGGTGCCAGGCTTCAGGGTCTTTATGGCTACTCGCGTTGTACCATTCCATGTGCCTGTCAAAAATAACAGAAAAATTGCATCACTCTTTAATTTCTTTCATTAGGTGATAAATGACAGAGCTGCACACTATATAGAAACAGGTTTCAGACTTTTTCAGACCTACCCTACAGTTTTTGCAGGGTGCATGGGCAGCTTTTTTGCTTTTATTTCAACTGACTGAATCTTTAATCCAACACACTGATCTTGAATGTTATCAGCTGATAATTTCAGTTTGCCTCGGCCATCCATCCTGTGTATTTTTCATCTTGAAGCTTAACCGTACCTTGAACTTGAGTGTCTTCTATTCTTGCATGTAATTTGCTGCTGCAAGTGCCATGCATTTTTTTGTTAATATACAAGTACACGAAACAAAAAATGAATTGAACTTTTAATACACAGAACAGAAATGATCATGTTAACAGACATCTTTCAGTAACATTACAATCCAAAAATAACAAAATGAATTATTTATAAATGAGAGCTCTCCAGATATTTTATGTCCTTGAATTAAATGAAAAAGAATTTGATTATAGACTTTAAGACTTGATAAGAATCCAATAAAGTAGGATCCCTGATTTACCAGAATTTACCAGAATGATGAAAACTTTTTGGTCCTTCCACAGACCAAAAACATGCTCGTTAGGTTAATTGGCTGTGGGTGGGTGACTGTGTGAGTGGTTGTCTGTCTCTCTGTGAGGCTCTGCGTTCAGCTGGTGACTGGTACAGGGTGTACACGGCTATCGCTCAATGTCAGCTGGGATAGGCTCCAGCCCCCCCATGACCTTGAAAAGGATAAGGGGCATGGATAATAGATGTATGATGCTGTTAACTGATCCCATTCTTCATCAATCCTGTTATTGATTCCTATGGATTTTCAGTGTGGTGAAAGAGTAACCCCATGGGTTTTCTGAGTCAACATTGTCAAACACATGGCATCCCTCATGTGTAACTATGATGCTTTGGCAAATGCTTAAGCATGTTGCTGGTGTTTTCTTACCCTGACTTGAAATCACACTCACACTGACTTTGTAAGTTGAGCTGTTGGTGTCATTTGATATTAAACCACACTTCAGACCCCCTCGGTCTGCTATGTGCCATGAATACGTCAACTTTGTTGTAGTTGTTTGTGCCGACTGCCTCTTCTGTTTTAAATATTGTTTTGCAAAACATGCAGAACTTTGTGGAACACGATGATAAGGTTATCCTTAAGCATAAAGATAATTATATAGAGCATTTTTCATCATTTAATAACATTTTCTTCTATATAACTTATAATTGTATTTCTTATGTACCTGTTGACATTTTCCGCTGCATTTTATAAAAAGTGTCTGTGTGACATGATTTTAGCTCTATGTCTATTTTGATAAATTTTGGTTTCATTTCTTTACCAAAAAATTGATATAAATGTACCTTGAATAATTTGTGACATAGCCACAAAGTTTGTTTTTGGGGAGGCAATATGGTTTTGATTCGGGGATTTATATATTATAGAAATCCTTGCAAGGTTTAATCCCCTTGCTCGCCCTAATAACTACACTTGCTGATCTTGAGTGGTGAAGTCTGTGTAGATGCATGTTCCTGGTCAGGTGACCTGCTGCAGCCAGGTTGGGTCAGGTGTGAAGAGGGGGAGGGGAAGAGCAGAGCAAAGGAGAGAAGGAGAGATGTTGGTGGGGGAGACTTTGCTAGTGGGAGCTGGAAAGAAGCTGGGCAGCTTGGCAAGGACTGTATTCACCCCAGGAAGGAACAAGTGGAGAGTTCTAGGGCTGGGGAATTGATCTTCTCCAGGTAAAAGTTTGGAGGCTGGAGAAGATGGCCGGTGGGCATTACCTCAGCAGCAACTCGGAGGAATTCCAAAACTCAGAGGAAGTTTCATGGGACTGGTGAGTCTGCCCCATGTGGAATAATTTTCTTCTTTTTCCACTTTTTGCAACGCACTGCCTTTTTTTCACTTTGGATTTTATTCGGTTTTGAGTTTTGAGTGGACTGATTTTGGACATTTTAGTTTGGAGCACAATCCCTTTGGATTTTACCCTCTCCTGTTAAACAAACCTGAGACACTGGACACAAGAACACTGTGGAAGAAAATTTTATGTATGGGTTTTGTCTTTTTTTTTTTTTTTAAGGAACCAGGATTTCAGGGGCTGAGCCTGTACAATTTGAGTTGGGGATTTCGATAGGGATGAGAAAATTTGTGTTTCGGGATTTATATTTTTGAATTAACTACTATTTAAAGGGGCTTTGTAAACATTTTTTTTTTAATTTAGTACATACCTAATCTAAATTTCTTGGTAACTAACAGTAGCTTTGAGCCTGTGATTGTAACTAGGCTTAGAAAATCAAGCTGATTGTTATGAATTATCCAGATAAAGATATTGAGATGTACATTTTAGTTCATATCTCTCAGTCCTAATGTCATCCTTAATATATAAATAATAAATAAAAGCCCCCCTCTTTAACATGGTGACACCATTTGGTTGAATAGTTTGAAGAAGGATTCACCTTGTCAATGCTTTTTAAGATGGAGCACCTGGTTTTCATATTCTGTGGTTTCAATTTGTTAAATGTCAAATCCCTGTGAGGAGCGACCTGTCAAACTGTCACAGTGTGAGAGAGAAAATAAATGAAAACTATAAAAACAAACGTCAGGAGAATTTCTTACCCATCCAGACCTCTCCAAAGCAGCCCTGTCCCAGTTTAAGGTCGAGGCGGAGCGACTCTCTGGGAATCTCCCAGGCGTCTCTGGCCAGGCCCTGCGTCTGAGGTTTGGCCACAGGACACACGTCTGTCAGAGCGTGGCACAGCCCGTCAGAGTGCTCTAAAGAGAGAAAAGGAGCATTTTAAGGACATTTTAATCACAGTCACTGACGTATGCTGACCAGTAGAGGGCAGCTGCACTCACTGCGGTAGTGGAAGACGAGCTGCTGCAGGCTGGTGAACTGGGTGCGGGAGGTGATGTAGAAGCCCCCGCTGTCCAGCTTCCTGATCTTGTAATGTTTAACATTCAGGCCTTTGGTGTTGTCATAATCCAGCACAGACAGGCAGTATGCTCCTGTTGCCGAGACAAAACAGCAGGCAGAGACAGGTTAGGACAGAAAGAGCAGGCGGATCTGAGCCTGTGTGACAGCTGCTCTGTGGAGTTTCCTAACACAGCAGCTGCTCCGGCTGTGTCCCTGATGGCCCCTCAAAGGACCCTGAAAATGCAGCTACGCCTTTCTGTCCTTAGCTCTGGACCATGACTGTGCACAATGTGATACCAGAGAGTTAAACAACGATCACTTTGTTTTAACTTTTACAACAAGCTTCTAAAAAAAAAAAGATTCTTTAAATCTGTTTTTCCCATTGAGTCTAACTTCAGAACCCACCACCATCCCTTCAGTGAGAATATTTGATCCTAACAGCAGAAAATTTCAACACTCACCTATACTCCTATAAAAAGTTTTGAAATGTTATTTTAGTCGATCATTTCTCCCCTTTAATAATACCAGCTGGTATTGTATTTTATATTGTTGGAAAGCTTGATTAGTCAGTGAGGTACAAGTTGAAGGGATCTTGCATTCCTGGAGTGAGCATCAAAGCCAAATGTGAGTAGGGCCTCCAAAAAATGTCCCAAAATCCCCTGCAGCTGGAGAGTGTTTCCAGCACACAGAGTGGTGGCATTATTTGGTTTCAGTACTGGTATCATTTCCAAACTTTGGACCAAGTTCTGTGAGACTGGTGAAATCAAAGACTGCAAAGACATCACCCCAAGAAGACCAGATTTTCACCCTTGTTTCACTGAGGAACTGTAGGCTTTCTTCCAGGAGAGGATCCTTACAAGTTGTACCTCATTACAAAGGTGACTAATAAGGGCTTTGCAACATTATCAAATCCAATACCAATTGGTATTATTAAAGAGAAAGAGTAATCAACCAAAATAATATTTCAAGACTTTTTTTTTTGAAGAGCGTATTTATCAATGCAGTTTGGTCCTTGGATGATACAAAACACAAAACTGAGCAAAGGTGCAGGACAAAACATGTTTGAAGGGCACATCATAACAAGAGGACATGGATGCATAAATCTCCTATGCAAAAATGATTGTATATTGTATGTCAGCTAAGGGCTTTGGTGCATCATAGACTTATGGCCACAGGTTGGCTTCTTGCAAAAGGGTACCTACTAATTCAGCATACCAATATCATTTTTTCTACTTTAGGCATGTTTCTCTTATTATAGGACATGTGATGTTATTAAAACTGTATCTGATACAATCCATGTTTACTAAAGAGTATGAGGGTCAAGCTTAGAAAGAATCATGAGGTATATTGTGAGATATAAAGTCAAAATAAAATGTTAAGAACAATGTTTAATTAAAGTTTCAAGGATAAAGTCGACTTCTATATTTCAACCCAAAAGCCTATGCACACCAGATGCAATTTATTAATGCCAATATTTCTCATGTACTTACTTCATTTATTTTAATCCATAACCAGTAAGCTGCCACACCATTGACCTACTGTCTCTAGACCAAAAAATGTACTATGTACTTTCTTTTTACATGTGTTTGGTATTTGATCTGTTTTTTATTTGTATGTTGTTACAATGAGTGAATGACCGAATGCGCAGCTGCTGTAACAACTGCAATTTCCTTTGAAGGATTATTAAAGTATCTATCTATCTATCTAAAAGTGGCTTTTTTGGCCGCAGTCATTTTTCTGAAGTTTCGTGTCAGGTAAGTCCACATCCGACCAGTGAGGGCACAGTGACAGATATCACAGTCAGTCAAAACAGTCAACATGGGGGCCCGCTTGATGGTGTGTTTGCATAACAGCTGCCTGTTCATTTGACCAAAGTCATATAAATGACAAGGATTATGAATTTACAGATAGTATATATAGAAGATAGAGCTGGGGCTGCAGTATGACAGCAGTGAGTGTATATTCAAGCTTCTCCTGTTGTGAACTTTGGCCCTAAAGCCAGTTGAGATTTCAGGTTATGGATTAAACAGTACACCACACCATGTTTCTCCTCTCCTTTATAAAATCAGATGTGCCTATTTAGTTTCTGTTTAATTAAAATCAGCATCAGTTCAGGGCAACTAGATGTCAAGTATGCTTGACTTCCACAACTGTCTTTTGTAACGTCAATAGAAAGGTGTGTTAAGAATTACCTCCAAAATATTCACAATTTTGTGCCTTTTATTTGTAATGCCCTTGTGAAAAGGCCATCATTCTTGAAATTTGACTTTATACATGACAAGTTGACTTTTTTCTTAAAGGTCTTGATCTAAAAAACCTTCCTCCCTTAAACTGCCCTTCTTTCTGTCCCTGTTTCTCTTAAACACAGTTTCCTAGCTGACATTGCGTCACTGTGGAGAATCCTTAAGGGGGCGGGACGTGATTTCTACATGGAATGGAAACACTGTCAAACTGACAAATTTTTGGGCTTCAAGTCTGTGACAACAGGCCAAATTTGGAAAAAACTACACATCCTTAAAACTTTACAATTGGAAAGACAACTTTACAAATCTCTGAATAGCCTAAAGAAACACAATTGAACAAACAAACATTATCACTGAGCGGATGTTTGTTTGCCAGCTTGTATTAGATGGATAATGTGAAGTTAAAATAACAAAACAGACACCATGATTCTGTGGCAGCATAAATGACATGCTGAAACAACCCACTAAAAAAACAGCTCAATGACCCAGTTTTCAGGTCCTCGCCTACAAGTTGAGAACATCTACTATAAACCATCCGAAGGAGAAAAAATCAGGAAACAAAATTAATGATTGAAAGAAAAAGATGAAAGTGTGAGAAAGAGCAAAGTAAAGATGAAGTCTTTTAGACTCTGAGAGGGCTTAAAGTGTGATTAAAGGCGCTGAGCTGACGTCGTAAACCTGAGCTCCACAGGGAGGACACAACTCGGTAAAGGAAAATAAAATATCAAGACTCTTTGATCTGAAGTTCTGCTGACTGATCTTCATCTGTTAGAGGAGAAACCCTAAAACAACTAATGAAACACATTCTCCTGTGACTTTAGACGAAGAATAAACAAACTGGCTGTGTACTGACCTGAGGTACCCAATCATACAAAACTATTCAAGTTGTTAAACCTCAGACCTCTTCAAACCTTCTTGCAAAAAACAAAACATACTAAAAATATGTACAAAAAGTTCATTTTGGACACCGGTCTGTACTCTTATGTTTGTGCACAATAAAGGTCTCCACGATCTGTACTAAACATTAAAGTCCTGATCTAAAGATGGTGATAGCTTTTGTGCTTTTAGCCTGAGCTTTATAAACATATGCCGAGGTTAGACTGCACAATTTATGCAGGATTTCAGCTCGACCCAACAGTCTTAGGATTTTGGGACTCGTAGGCTTTTTGGTCGTTTGATATCTTGTAGTGTGTCACACTGATAGATTGATTTGCTCAAAATTAGTTGGAAAAAAAAGCTACAAATTTGCATATTTCCTTTGGATCATTTGATGTTCACATGGCATTTTTTTGAAGTGGGTAAAGTCCAGACACAGAGAGGCCAAGTCCCAAAAAGGGCCAGAGCCGGCCTGACATCATTACCTCATGGCAGCCATTGCTATGACAACGAGTCACTCTCTGCATTATGGGAAGAAAGCGAGCAAGCTGATTAACATCGGAGTTTAAACATCTTATGTAAGATCATACTGATGAGCATATTCATCAATGTGTGACACGCCTTATGATATAAGAATAAACAAACTCAGTACACACAGATGTAGAGCATAGAGGACACCAGATTGCTGATCACAATACAGCACCTGTAAAAGTGTTCACAGAGAAACTGTAGAGAGCAGCTTTAAAAAGGATAAATCCTTCTTGAACAAGCTGGACTATAGTCTGGGAATCTTACCGAGTCAGTTGATGTCATGTCTGGTAGAAATCTGCTGTAGAGATGGTGAGTAGTGTTGACATGTTTCTGTTTGGATGGGATGTTGTGCCTGTGCACAGAGAGTGACTCTGGGATCCAAAACAGTATTATTAGGTAATACTTAATCTGCCTGGTAGCTGTAATGCAATTATTATTACTATTCCTGCTGCTTAAACTGCTACAGCAGTGTGTTGGGTTAACTCATTACTTTTTTGTTTTGGTTGCTGAGGTGACTTTGTCCTCACTGTAAATGAACTACTCCAGGGGCCAATTGGAAAGGAGCAAAGACCACCTTTTTCAGGCAAGCTCTGCACGGTTATTTGTGCTGAAACTGATTGATTGCTGTGTTCATATGTTAAACAAACCGTGCCAAGTACTGAACAGTCTCCCAAATGATTGAGGTGTGAAAATGACCTAAATCTACTAATGTGGAAAACCTTGTGCCTATAAACTCTAATGTAACATCACATATACTGTATGTGTCAGACTATACATTCATGAACTGATGGGGCACTTCCATGAAGTACTGGGTTTTTGTGAGGTTTGGTACAGTAGCATTTCCTCTATGTGGTATCAGCTCAAAAAGCCACTTCTTTGATTCACCATAAGGGATTAAACATGCTGCTTTTTTTCGACCACCTCTTATAAGTTTCCAAGACTTCCAAGACTTCCTGTTCCTGTGTCCTGTGTTCATACATACGCCGAGCAGGGAACGCCCACTTGCATCGCAACTATAGTAAACAACAACAAAGGCCAGTCTGGCATGCCTCACAACTCCACGACAGAAAGTCGACCAGGTTTTGATTTTTGTCTTGCTTCTGATGATTAATTCCCTCACGACAGAGACATTGACCAATAAGAGCCCTGGGAGCTTCATGTGTGACAATCAGGGATGTAAACAGTTGAGGTTGTTGCCTTGAGAGCTATTAGATGGAGGAAAAGTTTGGAGAGCTCTGAAAACAACATCCCTTAATGATGTGTTGTGGAGGAGCTACCACCAGAATGTAAAAAGAGAAATGTTGTAGAGAAACAGCCGAGGAACCCCAGCAACTTGGTGAGTGGATGACTGCATTTATCATCAGGGTAACATATTATTCATTGTGTTTGGGCAGAAAACAAACATATTACTCTAAATACAGTATGTTTGTCGGCTGTATTCCTCCCAGTGTCATCACATTGGTCAGTATACACAGTCACTTTTAATCATGTAGTCCGTCATGCTTGTCTGACAAGTCACAGCATGATTTTATGGCTCTAATCTGTCATAATGACCGTCTTTACTAACAGAAAAAATCATGGTTTGACCTCAGCATTTGTTAACACAACTCATAGATCTTACAAAACAAACTGTGTGCTTCTGCTCCCCTGTGTCAAACTCTGAACCCCACATTTGACATCTAATACAAACGCACCCCCTGCCAGAGCTCCTCCTCCTCCTCTCCCTGATCTTCCCCCTTTCCTTCAAGTATCCCCCTCCTCTGTGTGTGTGTGTGTGTGTGAATACAGTTGGAGAACAGAGACTTATAGCCACAGGGAAATCCAGCACCCTCCTAGGTTGACCTAGTTCTGGCAGAGTGATTCACCCCTATCCATTCACCAGCTCCTCTCTGCTCCGCTGAGCTCTTTTCCCATCTCTCCCCCCACTTCCTCCAAAACAGCCCCCTGAAGAGCCCGCCGACGTCACCAGGACTGAGATCTGACAGCAGAGTTTCAGAGATCTAGATACGGTGCCACAGGCCTGTGTGAAAGTTAACAAATGACTTAATTACGACTCTCTCCCTCTTTCACATGCAGTCCCTGAAGATCGGCTTAATTCAAAGGAAGATTGCACTAGCTGCTCTGAGGAAACTCCAGGGACTCGGTGAAGGCGTCATCACCTCCTTTTTCACACATTTTAGTAGCCCAGTGAGTGCAAAGCAAAAGCTTTTATGAGACGTGTTTTCTTGTCAGAATTTTTTTATGACTAGAGAACACGCAGCTCCTGACATCCGGGTGAACCTCCTGGAGGTGCAGCACATACGCTTTGTGTCTCTGTGTCTGGTGTTTTGATATTTTCAGTTATTTTTATACCACAGTTTGTCTCATAAAAATGGCTGCCAATAATTTAAAAAGTGAAGTTGTGATTCTTAGCTCATTTAAATTGAAAATGATTATAAAACATGGTCAATTTTCTTAAAGCACGATCAATAATTTGATTTAACTGCTTTTATCGTGGGAAAAATGATAAAACATGCAGTTCAAGCTGAACTTGGCTTTTTTTTTCATTGATTTATATTTCAGTTTATTAGAGTAACAATATGTAACCTTTCTACCATAAAATATTAGCTTAACACCTACTAAAAGCTGAATATTCAGTCAAACAGTGTAATAACTTTCAACATAAGGAATGATATTCATCTCATTTCCTCAGAGAGCCCTGTTGCCTGATTTCAGCACTTTGCAGCTTTGGCAGATGTCTCATGAGACGTATGTACAATTTACAGAACTAGTTC
Source organism: Cetoscarus ocellatus (assembly GCA_037902135.1). Lineage (NCBI taxonomy): Eukaryota > Metazoa > Chordata > Actinopteri > Labriformes > Labridae > Cetoscarus > Cetoscarus ocellatus. The sequence continues at coordinate 888,213 of JBAMNC010000550.1, forward strand.
AAAACATCAGTTTTTAGCTGAAAAGAAACCAGTTAACCTGTCATTGTGTTGTCTGATCGAGTGCTTGAGGCTCAAAGATGAAGGAAGACTATGGTGAATTAATAAAAAAAAGTTAGGGTGCCCATCTCCTGATTTAGGTTTTAACAACTACAACTTGCTTAATTTGTTCCTGTTCAGTTAAAAAACAAAAAAAGAAATCAAATTTGCATATTTCTTTTGAATCGTTTCATGTTCACACAGCAGTATTTTGAAGCAGGCCAAATTACACAAAAGGCAGGGCTGTCCTTACATCACTACATCAGTCCAGTATTGCTGTGACCGAGGCGTCCTCTTCACTCTGGGAAGGAAGTAAGAAGGCTAAGCCTCTCTTAAACAATGACTTTTATTGTTTAAGAGAGGAGGTCTGATGTCTCATCAACGATATCACAGATGAGTGTATTAATCAGTATTTGACACACTTTAAGATATAAATGTAAACAAACTAATCGTATGAAGGAGCAAGGCCATTGGACCTTATCAGTGTCTAGAGGAGACCCCAGAGGCTCAGCCGCAGTTACACTCAACAAAATGACCTCACTGGTGTGTAGGCTTGCATTGACTGGCTTTGGGTCCAGAAAGTTATTTACTTATTACTACTATAAATATACTACTTTCATGCTTCCAGTTGCAGCTGAGATCCTATTCAGAGCTCCACTTCTGGCTAACAAAACAGTAACAAGAGCGGCTCCTGCAAGCTGAAATCCTTCATTCAGGTCTATACTCCCTCTCGCCCACTACACTCTGCTGTGAAAGATGCCTGTGCTCCCTTCTCAGCATGGCTCAAAATCAGTGGCTAGACTCTCCTGTTGTTCCTAAGAATGAATTACCCAACTCCATTTGATCTACTTTAAGAGAAAGTTGAAGACTCAACTGTGTAGGGAACACTTATGCACTTAGTTTGATTCTTCTTCTCTGTAGTCCTCAGTGGTCGAGCATGTTGAAAGGTTGCAGACTGAGCACGCTGATACTGAATTTTATGTTGATGTCGATGAGAACATGATGATGATGATGATGATAATATTGAGGTGACTTGACAAGGTTTTCTGTCCATTTCTTGGTTAGGGCAAAAAAAGGCATGGCCCCTCGCACCACGTGGCAGCATCTGTGTCCAATCGGACTTGAAGCAGTTTGTTGCTCTTACTAATGTTGTTCCCTCCTGTCTACATTCTTGTTTGTGTTGTACTTACTCTCAGATGCATGTCACTTTGGACAAAAGCAAATTATGAGCCCGAATAATCACATCTGGTGTGCAAATACCTTTAATCTACAGCTAGTGAAAAATAGACACAATCTTGTGGGGAAAATGTCAACAACAACAGTGTACTTTTGTTGGACAGATGAAGTAATCTAAGCTTTAGAAAGAGTGTAATCACACATTTTAAGTTATTGATGGGGCGGCAGTAGCTCAGTCTGTAAGGACTAGGGTTGGGGATCTAAGGGTGGCCGGTTCAAGTCCCAACTGGACCATGTTTGGAAGTTGGTTTGGTAGCTGGAGAGGTGCCAGCTGACTTCCTGGGCACTGCTGAAGTGCCCTCGAGCAAGGCACTGAACCCCAAAAACTGCTCGGTAGCGCTTCCTCAGGAGCAGCATGCCATCACTCTGACATCTCTCCATTAATGCATGATCATAGGACCTGTTTGTATGTGCATGTGCATTTCAGCCTGTGTTTGTGTAGCATGTTTCAACAGAGTGTAAAGAATGGAATTTCCCCATGAGGGACTAATGAAGGATGACTTTATTTATCACAGAGAATACACAGATGACACCAACGGCCAGTAAAACCTTCGGCTTCTCAACCACCAAGTAACACTGCCTTTGAAACCACACATAGACTGTATTTACAGAGGACTTTAGGAGGCAGATGTAAGATTAAATTTGTATCTTTGACAGACATTAGAATTATGTTGGCTGGTGCAATACTAGCGGTACATAAACTCTGTCATACATGACGTTAATTTGGAATTAATGCATTACTTGGGTTCAGTTATCCTTTCATGTAATCAAACCATATTTTCATTGTCAATTGTAATCAATCTGCATTTAAATCAAAGGTAGGCATTGACCTGATGGGGATTAACCTCAGAATAACCCACGAGACCCAGATTTAATGCATCATTAAAGTCAAACAGGAAGAGAAGCAGGAGATGTAATTGGCTCATCTTGGTAACAACCGTCTTCTCTGAACTGTCGCGGATGTCTGCTCTTTCTCACCTTTCGTGGTCTCGCTTTCTCTCACCAGGAAGGTTCCTCGTCTGTTCTGTAAGTTCAAAAGGAGCCTCTCCGAGTCGCGCCGAGTGATCTTCCCAAAATACCACCTGCCAAAGTGGGCCACAGAGAATGAGATCAGCATGAAGCTACTACTGAGCGTCTGGAGAAGGCAGGCAGGAAGATTTTTACACTGAAGCTAGAGAGGGCTACACTGGAAGGTATATCTGGATATAAAATCTCTAAACTTTGTATTATTTGGTATTAGAAATAGCATGGAGCATGGGGCTACAGTCAGACTTCGCACTGAGAAAAAAAGTCTTATAAACAGGAGGAGAGAAACAAGGGAAGATAAATGTACTCTTCTGCTTGGATGGAGTCAGAAGGAGCCACGTAGTTGCTCGGGATGTATCCGCTCTCTCCTGTCGTTAGTGAGCGAGCCAGCCACCAGTCCCCTTCTCTGTAAAAAGAGGGAGAGAAAAAGAGAGCGAGAGTCAAACATAACAAGACAACTGACCATGGCAAAAATAACATGCATCCCAAATTAACCTTTTTAGGCAGATACTCTATTACTAGGCATTACATTTGATGCAAGAGTAACACTCCAAAGAACCAAAATACAGCAAGTCCATGTTTTCTTATTGCAGCAAATGCCACTAAAAGACCAAATTAAAGGAATGTCACTTTTCTACACCAGTGGTTTTTAACTGGCCTTGCCTCAGGACCTACCACCTCCTTAATAGGAACTCATGGAGCTGTGACCCAAATATTTGCAACAGCCACTCAAAATTAGTTGACTAAAAATGAACAAATCGTGATTTCACATAGACGGAGCAAAAACACATTTCAGAAGTGAATCATTACAGAGCCCTTGGAGGATCTGGTTGTTTCCTGTAGATGTTGAAAGAGCTATTGTATTATCATATTCAAACCAGCCTTTAAATCCCAAGAAAACAAGCAAATCAGTGACTATTTTGAGAAACAACTAAAATTCACACTCACTATGACAACAAAGAGGGAAAAAAATTGTGGATATTTATCCACTTGGGACTTTTGTACTTTAAAGACTATTAGCAACAGTTTAAGAGTTATTTTCATTTATACTGCATTTTAATTTTATTTAATTGTATTCCCTATGTTTATATTTACTTTTATTTTTTTTTACTTCCTTTGTACTGGAGAAAACAACTGCAGGAGTCAAATTCCTTATATGTGTTGCATACTTGGCAACAAAAAACAATTCTGATTCTGATTCTGGTTCTGATATTTGTCAGGCCTGCATTTGCTAACCTTGCAATGTAGCTGGATATGCCAGATTCTATGTCTGTCATCCGGCAGATGACAGACATAGAACGAGCGACTGTTCCTGGTCAGAAGCTGACCAGACTTTTCAGAGTCCTCTTGAGGACAAAGAGGCTCAATGAGTGGGATTTCCTTTAGAAATGTTTAGAAATGTTTGCAAGCCTCTGGCTGGCCCATGATAAATGTGACTGACTTGTTCTGGAATAACAAGAGACTTTTAGAGCTCAAAAGACATTATTTAACTTGTTAAAGGAAACAAAGGAAATACTCACTTGCACACCTTATTGTTACCTTATTGTAAATTTTAATTATGTTTTATTTTATTTTTTATATAGTTTAATCTTAATAATATGCTGAAAAAACATTCTCTCTGTTATGCGATGGCCCTGTCTGTTTATTGTTCCATGTGTTTGTCAAAAAACAAAAACATAAAAATAAAGTATAAATAAATACATAAATGTGACAGACAGATCATTCATTAAATCACCTTCTAGGTTTTCTTTAAATGTTCTACTCTTACCAGTAGGGCTGTAACGTGATAGTCGACTGGTCGACTCATTGGTCGATAAGTGCTGGGGCGACCAGAATTCTGATTAGTCGACCAATCATATTTTTTTTTCCTCTTCAATTTATTTTTTCCCGCGGCGATTTACAGTCATCAGTAGGAACTTACCAAGTGCTAATGGGGGTGTTTTCAGACCACCCCGGTTTCACAGATAACTTGCCTGTCTCAGAACACCCCCTTGTTTTCACCCCTTTGGATTCCCCACCATCTGGAGACCTGACTGGAGACAGGAGGTATGAAGAGTGTCTACCTGAGCCTATTCAACGTCCGGTGGTTTGCTGAGTATTTATTTTTATTTTGAGCATCCTCCTCTACCCCCCGCCAAGACGCGCTCCGCCGAGCCGCGCTCCGCCGAGCCGCGCTCCGCCGAGCTGCGCCGAGCCGAACCATCCCCGTGCAGGAGGGTGTCCCGACAGAGTCGGACCCGCACGCCGCCGCGCCGCGCCGAGCCAAACCATCCTCGCGCAGGAGGGTTTTCCGTCAGAGTCGGACACCCCCCCGATTAGTCGATTTTTTTGGTCGACAATTTCAGTGTTTCAGTCGACCAACAAATTCTTTGGTTTATTACAGCCCTACTTACCAGTTACTTTCTATGGGATTTAGCCCAGATGGACTAGAGACATACATCCAATTGATATGTGCAAGCTCAGACTGGACTGATCCTCAGGTTTGGACTCAAGAAACATTAACAGGAACATTTGTTGAGAATTATATTTAGCTGCCCATGACCACATTTTGTTCATTAGGGTATATTTACAGCATAAGGAAGTTGTATGTCGACTCAGTAATGACTCAGCATTGACCATAGCAGTGGTTCTCAACTGGTTGGTCAGGACCCAAAAGTGGGTCACAGAGCACTGTTCAGTGGTTTGTAAAAGTGTGCCTGGTCTGTGAGGGACAAAGCTCAAAGCAGACAAGAAGACAAGTACATTTAGATAGTTTCTTCCAGATTTAGACATATTAATCTTTTAATCAAAATACCAAAGCTGCTCTTTTCGTGATATCAAAGACAATTCTCAAGACCTCTGAACATTTCAAGAAATTTGCACATAATCAAAAGAGAATTTAGAAAAACAAAACAAAACGTGTGTCTTTGCTTAGTCACATGTTTTGTACCATTTACGGTCCAAACTAAAACAATTTTCATGAAATACATACGAGAGGATGATTTTAGAGATTTGGGTCACAATTTATCATCTTAGAGGAGGTGGTGGGTTCTGTCACTTTCCCACAGAGTCAGTTTCTGTGCTCTGGCACAACATACCATGAAATCAGCACAGGTCACAACAACATCGACTGATTCAATAAGATGTTGAGATTTCCAGAATTTAGTCCAACTCTTTCGAGCGGGAGAATTTATCCTTTTTTAAGCTACGCTCTACTTTTTGCTGACAGTTTTTCTGTTGGCACTTCCACAGGTGTTACAGTGTAATAAGTTACCATGCTATCTGGTGTCCTCTATGGTCTGCTGGAGACCCCGGTGAGCAATAAAAGCCCCTCTCCTTCATGCAGTTTGTATACACTTATATCATAAGGTGTGTAACACATTTATAAATATATTCACCTGTATTATCTTACATTAGAGATTAAACCTAAAATACTGATCAGTGAGTTATTTTGTGGGTAGCTTCGCCTTTTAGCGTCCTTCCCATAATACAGGGTACAACTCGTAGTCATAGCAACGCTGGCTGTAATGTAATGTTGTAAGGTCAGCTCAGGCTGTTTGTGGGACTTGGCATCAGCCCCCGCTTCAAAATACTGCTGTGTGAACATGAAATGATCCAAAGAAAATATGCAAATTTGTAACATTTTCTCAACTGAATCGGAACAGAGAACTGAGATGTAGGTGTGAAAACCACCTTAGTTTTGGTCTTCTCATGGCACTTGGAACAAATCTGAAAACTTAAACCAGCAAATCCATCAAATGCTTCAATAATGTCAGGCCACAAATTGAGTCATAGTGAAATGATCTTCTGTGTGCACAATTTTAACTTCCACCTTCATTAACATATGACTTGTGGTGTTGTTTTACTTTGCACAGAGGAAGTATAAAGGGTAAGTTAAAAAAAAACATCTCAGCCCACACCAAAGTTCTAAAAGTAATGTGAGACAAATCACAGTTCAGAGAGGATGCAGGCACACACAGGCAACCTTTTGTTACACTTTAAGTCTCCCACTTCCCATTTTAAACCTTTAACTTTTGCTCCACATCCAGGAGCACTCATACATCACCTACTGTCTGAGTTAAAGGAGAATATCACTCCAATTTTTACTAATTTATTAGCAACACTATGAGCGTGATCAGAGAACTCCGAGCAGCGGCAGAGGGACTGTGAACAAAAGGTTGCGTGAGGTTTTTATTGCATTAAGTATTACTGACCTGAAGCTGTACTTTTTCCTAGGAGAAACCATGAAGCATGAGAAGGAAAGAGAGAGAGGGAGAGATAACAGACACGGCAGACACATCAAAAACAGAGCAAGGAGGAGACGCAGCGAGGCGAGCACACAGAAAACACACACAGACAGACAGACAGACAGACAGGGGGGCTGATAATGCTTCAAGGACTACACAGTGGGGTTGGCATGAACTGTTGGGCTTTTAAAATTTAAAACCTGTTTTTAATTTCAGTGCAGTTTGTTTGAGTTTGAATTATTCTGTTAGAGACAATTGTGGGGATACACCACATTTAAAATCCATAAATCATCAAAACTGCATTGAGGATCGTTGGGGACCCAGTTCAGATAAAGTCTCACTGCTTTTCAGTCAGTGTTTGCTTTTAAAGGAAAATGCTGAATACTGTTTGAAGCATAGACAGAGGGACTGTTTCATTGTTCAGTCTTAACTTTGTATAAATAGCTAATATTCAGCAACCCGTCTTTGTAGTGCCAGATCATACATATCAGCAGACCACACTTATTGCAAGATGTTATAGAAAGACCTTATAGAAAAGAAAAAAGATTAAACTTTCTTTTTAACACCTCAATCTGAATTATGCAGCAGGGTTTTTTTTCTCATAAACAAAAACTATGAAATAAACTTTCTAAGCAAATTTGCATTGACCTTGAGGGTACACAATATTGTCTGATTAATATCAGTGCTGGCAGTTCATGTGGAGACATTTTTCATCTAAATGTAAATCCTGTCAGCTGTCAAACTCTGCCACACAGCTCAGCACGTATATCAGCCAAACATACCAACATGTCACAGTGTACAATAAAAATGCTTCAACTCAAGAGGGGTACACTTGGACCCCACAGGTCCAAAGAATGAATTTCTGAAGTCTCTCTCTGAAAAGTTTTCTGAGATATTAGATTTTGGTATGCACTTTAACCCTTCTGTTTCAGCCTTGCTCAGAACTCAATGTTTTAGTGTAAATACTTATGATCTGTGCCTAGAGCTGGGAGTTGAAAACCAGTTCCAGTTGAGAATTGATAACGATTTCCTCAAGGAATTGATATAGTTAGTCTTTTTGCTTAACAGTTCCGTTTTCAGGGTGCTGGTTTGGCAGAGTGGGTAGCAACCATACTGTATGGAGGTTCTTGCCTTGTGTGAGCAGCCCTAGTTCAATTGCCACATGTGGTCCATTTGTCCTATGTCTTCCCCTTTTGCCTTTACCCCTTTCTGTATTCATCTACTCTCAATAAAGGAAAAAAAGGGCCCAAAAATATCTTTAAAAAAAGCAAAGAAGCCAAAAACTGTATTCATGGCAGACAGGGGGCAGAAGAAGTCAAAGCTGTCACTTAGTTTTTTGATAAAAACATTTAGTGCACAAAGGGTTAGTGGGTGGGAACACCAGCAGCTTGCAGAAGCGTTCATCTGTGCAGCAGTAACGTGTGCTTGATATTGTTGCCATGGAAAATCCACAGGAATCAATAAGGGAATTGTTGAAGAACTGGATCGATATTAATGGCAATTCCCATCCCTGTTTGTGTCTGACAATGACCCTTTAAGAGGTGGATGTACCTTTGACATTCCAATGCTGTGCTTAAGTGTTTACTGTGGCTGCACAGACATTCAGGGCATGTACCCTCTACTGGTGCTGCCTGTGAGTAGAGCAAAAAGCTGGTTCAGGGAGTGCCCCTCACCTTCTGGTGAACTGTTAGAGCTCACGTTTTCCAATGGTGTAGCAAGCTAAAGAGAGAGATGAGGGACTTCATTGATATTTGGGGGGTTTGTAGATGGACAATGGCACATATTTTGGTATAAAACTATTAAAAAGTGTGTTTCGCACTATAGCCTCATATCATGACCTTTAAAGTTGTGGTGCTCACACTACTGTATAATACTAAACTTAATGGCACATGGCCAACAGTCATGATTTCTGTCCTCACTCTGGACAACCCAATGGTCAGGGAGATGGAGGTTAAAGGCATGGCTGTCTGTATTTTGTCATTGTCTGTATTTGAGCTTAGAAGAAACAAGCTAAAGCGCACTTAATGCAGCATGTGTGCCGGTACAGGAAGACATCTGTTCTTTTTGCAATGAGAAAAACATCAACATGTACGGTTGTCTCCAAACTGAAGGGAATTATGTGTGTATCTAGTAGATATCTGCAAAAATCCAATATTGTGCATCCCTAATTACCTGTTTGCTTTGTAAATTACACAAAAACAAAGACACATTTCTAAACACAAACAATTTTCCAGATGTTATGAGGATGTTAGAGTAGATGTTGCTATGATAGATGTTTCATACAGAGGAAAGAGATGACAGTCTCAAACAGGAACAGATTGCATTAGTGAGGAACCGCTCTGCTCGGTTTCAGTGAACAGATGGAGAATATCAGACTCTGTTGTCTGCATCCCTCCTCAGTTAGCAGCTCTGTCTTTGTTCATTCATGTCCACGTTTGTGAGTCTACAGATCTGTTCAGTTAGGGTTGGGGCATTCCAAAGAGGAAGAGAGAGAGAGGAGGATGACTCTGGTTCTTACGTGTTGTTGACAATCTGCAGCCTGTCGCCTTTCCTAAAGGTCAGATCAGACGCTGTCCGTGACTCATAGTCATACAGCGCTACAAATGTAGTGACACCTCCTGTAATAAAAGAAAACAAACAGATAGAGAACAATGTAATTGAACTTCCTCTTATTCACATTAACTTCTATGATGCTTGTTCAATAATCCAGGTCCAGCCCTGGATGATAATTTGCTCGGTCCTCTGTGCAGCCATAAATCTTATTATGTTTCCTCTGCTCCATATCCAAATAAAACAATTTATCAAAGCTTAATGAGAAATATCGACATCAGCCTGCTTATGACTGACCGTCTGTGAAGGACAAAGCCGTCACGCCCGTGTCTGTCTATTTTCTGTGCCACTTTCTCTTCCCTCACATTAATGAACCTGTGATCCACACCTGGGAACACTCGACCAATCATCAATCGGCTCATTAGATGCACGGGGTGAGGCAGCCAGCAGAGCGGCTCCTGATACAGCAGCGGCTGAATGGAGCAACATTAACTGGACCATCTGGCCGGTCTAGACACTGAACAGCTAAATGTGGATAAAAACCTGGATAGTGTGGTGGGGCGGGCTTCAAATTATGAGGAGGTATGACAGCTGATGTTGGGAAAAGGAAACAGTTTGTAAATCTTTCCTGGACTGTGACTCACTGTGAATCAGTTTTTAAATAGAAGGTCTTTTTTCTGAGGACTTTGTGCTCTCCGGTCAGGTTTTATTAAATCTGATCTCTTGTGGAACTCTGCTCAGCTTCATGACTTTATCCGCAATACAATGATATCAATTTACCAAATGCAGTCTCTGGTTATTCGACATGAAACACTTTAATATTCTGATGTTTCTGGTTTATAAAATCATGAGACATTCTGGCTGTTTTTATATAATGCTGTTTTTTAAATGATGAGGCCTGAATACACTGAGCTAAGATTCAAACAGAACAAATGGATCACTGAAACTTTTAAAATCTCCTCATTAAAACTCAACATGCAAGACATTTCTGAAGGATTTGGTCATTTGGTAGAGTTCATCACAAAATACATGTCCTAATAGAAATAATGCCACAAAAGCATCAGTGACACAATATCTTAATTATATTGTTTTCAGTTTAAGTGTCCTAAATGTGTTTACCTTGGTGCCCTGTTCTACTTTCTTTTTGTTGCTCATGCGGACATAGAGAAGGACAAGAAGAAAAACTAGACTGACGAGGCACCAGGAGTCTCTGACAGATTTTTTTGCTTTTCCTCCACTTTCTAAACTTGACAGATCTTGTTGGCTTGTTGTAAAAAGAGATGCTCCATGCTTGAAATATCAATTTCTGACTTGTGTATCCACACAGAGACAAAAGCACTCGGCTCTATCGCAAAATCTATCGCACAACTCTTTTATTTCTCTGCTTTTAAATAAAAAATGCTCAATGTCACACTGTTTAGTGTAAAACTAACATTTACAGGCCAAAAGTGTGTGTTGACAATGCAAAGGTGTGATGTTAGAGTATGCTCTTTGGTTCAAGAGTAACTGTTATACTGCTTTACATTATTCAATAGTTAGTTTATCCCAGCCAGCCACCAATGAAAAAACAATGCACCTTTGAGGCTGGCTACAAAATCCCCAGAAGTCCCAGTAACACCAGTGATAAAACTTAGCAGATGCTTTTGTAACTCATCTGTTTTGATAATATTAAGGCAAGCAATTGACTCTTTGTCCAGCAACGCCCTTCATCCTTCCTCAAGCTCCACCTTCCTCAGTAACGGCTACGAGGTTAAAATCTGCTGTTTCTGGGCTCTCTCCAACTGAAACGACTGGAAATAACTTGCTTGTTGAATAACATTTTTTCATATTGAATTAATTTGATATTTTTAAAAACTTGGATGAGTGAAAGAATGAAGACAGACCTACAGCAAGGTGTATGAAAAAAACTCTAAATGAATCTGTTAGGATCATTAAAAATATTGCAGGTAAATGCAATGTAAGTGTGAGTCAGCTAACACCAGATGTTCACATCAGTAAAATGTTTTTCTTACTTCCTCTAAATATTCGTGGAACACCAGACATTGTCAGCATGGCATTTTTTTCCCCTTACCTTTGATTGTAATCAATTTTTTTCATTTCCAATGCTGAAGTAACAAAATTAAAAAAAACAATTTCACCACAATGCGTTGAAATTGATTCTGCAACCACAGAACTTGATCAATGGACCAATCACAGGGCCAGCGAAGGGTCTGATATTCATAATGAGGAGCATGGATGATCTGACTTGTTGAAGCTGTTTGTACATAGGCCTATGGCTTTAAACAATCTATGGTTTTATAAGCTACACTTTTCATTTAAATTGTGTGTCTTTTACCATTCAACAATTACAAATTCGGTTTGGATTTCATTTTGATCTTGTTTTTAGCCTTGGACAGAGCCAGTCTGTCCTATTTCAGAGGTCTCTCATATGCTAAGATGGCTAAAAAAACGTCACATTGAGCATACACAGACACTAAGTAGCAGTGACATCAATCTACTCAATTGAGTTTTAAAAGATGGTGAATGGGAGTGATCTTACTGCTTAAATAAAGTTTAGATCAAACGACAGCCAGTCCTTAACCAAGCATATCTCTCAACTATTAAATACTATTTGAAGGTGTTTTTTTTTCTAAACTTTGTCGAATAATATCAATATAATTTCAGCACTACTCGAACACAGTGTGCCCTACCTGACAGAGGTCCTCTCTGAGGTGATGTGATAGTTCCAGTGTGGTCCACCCCTCCAAACAGAGCCAGCTCAGGAGTGTTTGTCGGAGCGTGCTGATGTTGCCCTTGCTGCCCTCGCCTGCCCGTCCCCACCGCGGGGCTCCTGTTGGGGGTTTGGGTCTGCTGGGCGGGGCCTAGGTGGTGGAAGTGGCCGCTGTCCGAGCCCGTGCCGATGGTGCCGTCCAGGCTCATGGAGCGCTGGCCCGGCTCCTTGGGCTTGCTCTTGCCCGCCCCCATGTGCAGACCTGGGAAGAGAGCCAGTGATGAGTAAGAGTGCAGTACTTTATGTCCCAGGAGGAAGTAGGGATTTCCGGGATGTAATCTCTTGTCCCTTGTTTTAAATAAGATTGGGCTGAAAGTCCACAGCCTTCACGATGGATTTGTAGATCAATCATACAAATGCATGTCAAGATCCACTATCACCCAAGACGCATTATTCTTTCAAAAACAAAAAACCTGTAACTCTTGCATATCAATTATGTTGTTCAGTTTAGTGTAGAATATATTTAGATTATAGACTGTTGGTCTGACAAAACAAGCCAGAAGATAATGCAGTTTCTGGTATTTTACAGACCACACAATGATATACTGGTCATAAATGAAACCATTTGCAGTTATGGTCTGTTTTTTCTGAGTGTTGCATTGTATACCCTTACATCCTTCAACTTAAACATGATTAAAAAACTGCTTCGGCCATCAGGAAAAACTTTGATCAGAGATCATCAACAGGGATTCAGTTTCATTTCTGACATACATGGGTGGGGTCGGATTTTAAAATAAGTTAAAATAAAATTGGAATACTTGGGTAAAATTAATTTATTATTGGTTTAATATTTTCATTTTTCTAAATTAAACGTTTTCAACCTTTAAAAATGAGATCAGTCCCTTTTAACCATACAGCAACTAGCCTGATGATGCCAATGTTGTGCGTTAGGACATTTGAGTCTTAAATCTAAACAACAGCAAACAGTGCGGGCAGATAGAGGTGACTGGCTCACTATGTCTTAACTTATCTGCTGTTCTTTTGTTACCTTGAGAGCCCCCCTAGCAGCCAAATTTTATATATCATGCTTATAACTCAAAACAAATGTTTTGTTGGCCTGGAAAACTTAAACTAGTCATAATAAGCCATCACTAGTAGAATCCGACCCAACACATCCTTATCAATCAGAAAATAACGTGTTATTCAGCCAGAAATCCTATGATAGTATTTCAAAAATAAGAGACTGACTTAAAAAGGAAGTATTATTACAAGCAGTGCAGCTATTGCAGTTCAACTTGGATCTAAAAGGGAAAAAAAAAAAAAAAGCTTGCGTGATGATTTAATCCATCCTGACAGAAGATGGAGGCTGTTCATTCAGGAACGGGAAGTGACCCTGTTTCAGTCTCTGTTCATTCACCTTTCTCAAACAAAATAATCCTCTCTGCGGTGTGTGCTGCGAGCATTCATCTTGTCTCTCCTAATCCACCACAGAGCATCCTTGGAGCTGTTCCAGGTTCAGTTAGAGCCGTTTAGCATGCAAACACTCTGCGAACAAGACACCTTGAAACTGTCGACACACATGTTCAAGGTCATTCCTATCTGTTGATTCAATCTGTGCTGAATCAATACACATCTACGAGGAAAACACAGCCTCAAACAGAGCGCCGCTGTGATGAAGCTGAAGGGCTTAGACTGGGGAGGTTTCACCTTCAGACCTGTAATCACACTTCTCTTTTCCATCCCAGTGCTGAAACTTCTAAGTGAAGTTAAATTCAAGAATATCACGCTGTGCAAAACAGGGTTGGACAAAAATCTAAATGTACAGTGTTTTTGTTAATTCAGACAGTGAGTAGGAGTTAATCTGCAATTTTGGACCCAATATAGGGTGATTAGGGCTTCAAGTTTTTGTTGCTACTGTACCAAACAGGCATCAGTATTCTTCAAACTTTAATAATGATGCAACTGTCCCCATTTAAAATCAATAAAAGAAAAAGACCAAGTAATTCACATTGATTTTCTTGTGGCCAGTTGCAGTTAGTTTAACCTGACACAGCTGATAAGACATTTCAGTCCATTCTATAAAGGATATTTTTCAATAGTCCCTCTGGGAATAACCCATAGAAAGGGTTTGGAGAGGGAAGAGCCTCTCAAAAATATATCCAGAGGGTCACTCTCTATCACTTTCATTATGGGCCAATCAGATGATGGAGTAGGTGGGCGCTCATGCGGCAGAGTAAAGTTCAACACATTAGTCAGTCCTTACTGCACAATCTTGCCAAAAATCTGACATGAGAGGTGAGAAAATATCTTTTGAATCAAGAAATCCTGTCAGTGTTGTTATTTGATCATTAATGAAGAAATGCTGTCCAGTTCTGAAATAATAACACTAAAGCAGGCAGCACCTATGCTGATCTGTGCATGAGCAGCCATTTACTGGCTTGCAGGGCTTCTTGCCGTCGTCACACTGATAGCTCTGCAAGGTTAACGCTTAGTGGTTCTCACTGTGATTGATCTCTTTACTGATTATTAGGCCTGGTGTGTATTTGGTTATTAAATAAATATCGCCATAAACTAATAGAACCCATATTTTACCTTAACTCCAGTTCATAAAATCCATGTTGATGACTGCTTGTTCATATCGTATGTTCAAAAACACTAAAGTTCAAAAACATTACTTTTTCCATATGATGAGTTTCCAGCTGCATTCTCAGTCTGTCTTGTGCCCTCTGTTAGAGCGCCTGCCACTTTAAGGCCCTCTTCCCCAAGTCGGCCCTTTCAACTCTGATTGGTAGACCGGTCTAATCCGGGCTAATTGGTCAGTTCGGCGCTGCTTGGTGCCAAGTTGTCAGCGAATCAGCATTCACTCTAAGGTCTCTGCTCTGGACTGGGCTTGCCACTCCATGCCAATGGGCTTAACCTGCCAACAAACATTGGTAGAATGACACACTGGTGGGCCTATTTGGGGGATTTGGACATAGTGCCATTTTAGGTAGCCACTGGCACTGGGCAAAGGGAGAAGTCCCGATGTGGCAGACCTTTTGATTTTAGATTGGAGTGGATAAAACTTAATTAATCCCTTGGGAAGACTCCCTCAGGGAAATTGAGATTCCAGCAGCAGCACTGTATAGCAGTACACAAGGTAAAAAGGAATACAGGGTATCAAATAGTAAAAACATTCTTGCAGATATAAATAAAAATATGAATTAATATAAATAAAAATATGGCTACTGGCTAGCTACTGCTCCTTCCCGTCCTTCGTCTTCCTGTTACTCCTCCTCCCCCTGAGTGAGGAGTTGTACAGTCTGATGGCCTGAGGGACAAAAGAGTTTCTCAGTCTGATTGTCCTGCATTTGGGAAGGAGCAGTCCTACAAAGATATACTCAAAACACTGTTAAGGACATGTAAAGCTAAAAAAAAGCAACATATGGCCTCTATAATTGCATAATTAAACAATATCATCTGACACTATATCTCAGGGGTGGGCAACCAGCTGCCAAGGGCAATATACGGCCACCCTAATCCCTCAATATGGCTCACAAGTTAATTAAAAATTGAAAAGATGTATACACTTCATAAAAAAAGAGAAATTCTGCCTTAAAAAGGTGAACGATAGCAATATTTCCAAGAAAAGAGAGCTATGACTGACTGTAACTGTTTTTGTTTTACTCCTTTTCATGCATTACTCAAGGCATTAGAAAAAAATGAGAATATTTAAGTTAACTACAACTTATAACTGGGAAATACTCAACAGTTTTTGAAGAGGTTTTTTTGAATTCTGTTTAGCTCAGTGCATTATGTAAAACTAACCGCATTGGGTTTTAATATGTTAATGCTGATGTAATGACTTCTTAAGCCATTTATTTGTTTCATAAACTGTAAAAATAGGAAGTTGAAAGCATCTTACATTGCATAAATTTGTCTCTTTGACTTTGAGGACAAAATAAAGTGGCCCTCATAGTTAGCAAAGTTTGCCATCCCTGCTCTATCTGGTTTGAAAATATAATATATTCATGCCTTGTCCTACACAGCTATAATGATAATGAGGGCTTATGCTGCACCAGTTACATCAGCTTCACCTTCACCTGGTAATCACACTCCTCCGCTCCATTATGGTGCAGAAACATCTATTAGGAGCAGCTGAATCTGACAAAAACACGCCGTCATCGTCAGCGCAGGCAAAGACAAACATGTTCAGACAGTCAAGAGCACCCACAGAAAAGTTTAGTGCTGTTCACACACTGAGTCCGACCATCCCTCGAGTCATCGCCGGGTGACTCAGAGTGAGACCGGCTATTTCAGTCCGGCAGAAACAGAGACAGTCATACACACATGAAACAGGCTTGTTCCTCAGCGAATACAAGCACTCTCAGTTCCAGACAGAGTGTGTAGGTGTGTGTGTGCAGCAGCTGTTCCTTGGGTCTCTGGGAAACAAGGCTGTATCGCACACTAACACCCAGCCACAGAGTCGTCTCACATCCTTTTTCCAACACATGCATGCGTCCGTGTGAGCGTGATAGACGGGCCGGAGAGGGTTATTAACAGATGAGGAGGAAGGAACTGGCTGTGGCTGTAAAAAGATTGCGTGGGTGGTCGTTGTGTACTGTGCGGACAGCTGAGGCTTAGTGGGTGTTTTTAAGTGTAATGTGCCAGGGTAATATAATTACACAGGTATGGAGGAAAATCTCAAAGATATGGAGGGATCCCACTGTGGAGATGTGTGGGCGTGTAAGCTGCATCGACGTGCAATAGTGAGCTGTTTGAAGCACACATGTACAGTCATGCAAGCTTTGATTCAACTCCTGCCAGGATGCAATCGGGCTTGCTGGGGGGTTAGCGTATCCCATGGTGCAACACTGAGTCACACAGAGATAGGCCCATACGGGAGATGGACAGCACTGTGTGAATTATGTGGAGAGTACACCCCTCAATGCAGCCACCTGGGTTGGATAATGGTATGGGTCTTCACGAAAACAGAATTTAAAATGTTGGTACAACAAAAACAAAAATCTAAATTATTAAACAAACAATTAAATGCCAATGCAAAGAACATAATAAAAAAGGAAAAGGGGTTTTGGCATCTAATGTTGTGTATTAGTTTGATTGTTTATCAATAATTGAAACTCCTGCATGCTACACAAATATTACAAATTGGCAACTTTTCTGTACTAAAACAATGAACTAAATTTTACTGTTGGTGGGGAAAATACATTTTTCATTTAATGTAAGTGTTGTAAAATTATGTATATATACATATATTAGTAAATTTAGGCTCAATTTGTCCCTTTAACAGCTGGGAGAGCAAATCTGCAGACAAAAAAACAACCCTTTTTGGGAGCTTTTACTGTCATATAAAAATCAAAATGCATGGACTTTGCCAACTTAATACAATCATAAAATGCTAAAATACTGGCAGTAAGAACTGGGAGAACTTATCATATCGGCTGCTTACAATATCTAGGTTATACAGCAATTATCAGCAAATACAGACATTGTGCCAATGATATTGTGCATCCCTGAAAATAATTCAATAATTTATTTTAAATTTGTAACATTTCAAAAATTCTGCAGACTTTCTAAACAGCTGAGGTCACAGTTTTTAGAATTAGATGATCCAATTAATAACATTGTAAAATGCAAAAGAAGATTTTAAGTGATAGTTTTTTAAGTTATTTGTGGAAAAAAAATGCACCAAATTAAAAACTCTTCCGACTCTTGCTGTATGATTTCTGATAATAACATTGTTGTGCCATTTCCGAAGGAACACTGAGACTTACTCAAGACTACACCAGTGTGTGTGAAATATATATGCCTTATTGTCTGTGAATCTTGCATAGAATTGTGAATGTATGTATCCAAACTAAGGAGCCCAAGGACCCTTTAATAATAGCTGGCCCTTTGGCTCATTCTTATTACCAAATGCCACTGCAGTAATGTTTTTTGGCTTTATGCAAATTTCTAAGGATCAGGAACACAAATGTTAAAAGACCAGGTTTGTGGGGAATAAAGGTGTGGTTGGAGTGTTGATTATCCAGGTGGCATGCCAAACATACAGTGGCTGTGGTCCTTCAGGTCAGTGGCCTGTGTTGGACTGAAGTCTCTAGTCTAAAGTCTGATAAATGGCCAACAGCTGGTTTGATTATTTAAGGGGCTATATCTGCTCAGACAGCCAGTCATCTCATAACAAAGTCATCTAGTTAAGTCAGTAAAACAGATTAGAAAAGAATCCATTCACTTTACTTGAATTGCTGAATCTCCCTTTATCTTGTTAAGTACTCAGCAGAGTAACTTGAGAGTAAAAGTTGAGGCTCGAGGCCCCTGCCACTGTGCAAAGGGATATATTAACACATTAGTATTATGTAGTTTGTTTTTCTTAGTTATCATTGGGCAGCCAAGATTTCAGCTGTTACCATCTACCATTTCCCCCTGATGAAAGGCTACAGTTAGTATTTCCTCATCTCATTAGAGGTGACATAAAGTCCTCTCCTCGACTGAACTGCTCTAAAAAAAAAGAGACAGGAGAAGCTGACAGAAGGTGGGGAGGATCTCCTGTCTCAAATTAATGGAATAAATTTGCATAAGACCTCTGGGGTTTTTTACTGGTGCACCAATGGATGGTTTAGAATTCTTGACCACACTAATCCTTTGGGGGTTTTGATGTTTTATCCTAGCTGCTGCCTTCGGAGTTGAAAAATGAAATCTGTTTGAAAGTGAAAAAAGCTGAATTTCCTCAAGAGTCTACGGCTCTAGTCTAAGGCTTGACTCAAAACCATTAACTGTATGAAGTATTGAAAAATTCTGAGTGAGGTCAGCCATATGGTTACTGACACTGTCTTTATTAAAAACACAGTCTAAAATGTACTTTGCTCGACCTGGAAAGAGATGAGTTGTGAAGTTGAGATGGGCCTTAAACCTTCAGACAAACAGCTCTGCCAGTGGTCATATCAGTCACAACCATTAACATGTGTAACTCTGATTCCTCCTAAAACCAAACCAGGTCAGAAACTGCTTACCAGCACTTTGATGAGATATTGCATAACAGTATGGTCACACAAATGAAGTGTATGCAGCGTAGGTATGATGTTTGTTGCAGAATCATAAAGCAGGCTCAAGTCCCACTTCACCTTTCAGTTCTTCCGCTTTTGAAAGACTAATCAAATGCTAGGTTCAAATAGCAAAATTGCTATCAAAATTGAAATCACCATTGTTGGGCTTCATAGCCACTCTTCAAAAATCAGTGAGTGATGTCGCTGATACTTTGGTACAGTAGATGGTATTAAATTCACTATTCATGTTTGTATTCTGACACTTCATAATAAAGTCAGACACCAAAAAGCTTGAGCAGATAGCAGACAGATCATACACAGAGTTTTTGCTACTGAGCCAACAACTATCTTGTCTAAAAACTAATTTAAACCTGAGGGTTGCTGGATTTCAGCTCTGTTCAAAAACCTTTTATCTGAGCTGGCTTTTACAGCTAATCAAACCATAACAAAGGCCCCTTGCTGTGGTCATAAAAAAGATCCAGCACAGTATTATGGAACACTTTTAATTGAGCAGGGTTCACTGAGTCCATGTGTAATTTGAACTAAAAATATAGTCACATCTTAAAACTTTCCATCTAATTACGACCACGGCACAGGGAATTCTTCCTCATGGCCAATTTCAGCAGAGTAAAATAGGGGATACTTCAAACCTGATCCCAGGCCTGAGGAAAGTGAAGTCGATTCTGAAAAGTGACTAATCATCAGGTTTAGGCACACACTGATAATGGGGGGTAATGATCCTCGACCGCCACTGCAATGATATCCCGATACACTGATTGCAGAGACACGTCCTCTGAGAGTCCCTTTCTCCTGCTTCTCTGCAGGACACTGCAAACACCCGAGTATCCTTGAAAGCCTCAGAGCCTGTGCATGTAAACAACAGAGCATACAGTGAGACTCAGGCGTTTTCCTAATATGGTGTCAGAGTGCAGCTACAGCAGGAACATGACTTCTAACAAACTTATGATACTCTAGAACTACAGTCTGTGGTTATGCCACGACATGATGTAAGATTGCCAGACAGTGAGAATACATTGGTGTGTCAAGAAGAGGAGCTGGGGGGCTTTTTGTTGTAGTATGATTGGTAAAAATCCCATGTTCTTCATGATGCTTGTTAAAAGAATCAAGATCACAGTGACCTTGACCTTTAACCTAGCAGATGCATTTCTCCTTGGATCAGGGAGGGAATTTGTAAATAACAAAATTCCCTCAAAAATACTTGAGATATCTTGTTCACAGCAAGGACATTTGGCCCAAAGACCGAAGATCTCCAAAATATTATTAATTCATCCTTTTGGTCAGAAAGGGTTGTGCCAAATTAGAAAAATTCCCCTTTGCATC
Source organism: Cetoscarus ocellatus (assembly GCA_037902135.1). Taxonomy (NCBI): domain Eukaryota; kingdom Metazoa; phylum Chordata; class Actinopteri; order Labriformes; family Labridae; genus Cetoscarus; species Cetoscarus ocellatus. The sequence continues at coordinate 908,381 of JBAMNC010000550.1, forward strand.
ATTGAGATTGCGTTCAACAGCAAAAGACAAACATGAAGCCCAACACTCTTGACCTTTGTCCTATGACCTTCAAAATGTCACAAATTTATCCTTGTAAACATTTTTGCTAAGTTACAAATAAATCCCTTGAAGTGCTCTTGTTGTATTGCGTTCACAAACAAAGAATAACAGGATATTTATGCAAAGTTGTAAGGAATACCTCAAATTGCTATTCAGTTACTGCATTCACAAGTTAGAGATAAACACTGGACACAATATAGTGGTGTAGAGACTACATATTTTTGGAGGCCAACCAAGAAGTTATCATTGTGCTGGTGATTTTTCACTGTGTTTTGGGATCATTGCTGATAATAAAGTCTGTGGTGGACTTACACGTTTTGTTCATCATGATTTTCTTAACGAATAAGAGTTTTTGGCCTTGAATGTAATTGTCCAGAGTAAAAAGCTATTATCAAGCTTTATTCTGTCACAACAACAAGGCAGTTTGACTTAGAAGCAGCAGCAAACTTCCAACGTATAACGCCATGTTGACCTCTTGTTCGAGAATTTCCCTTTTAATGTAATGGACTGATCAGGTTGGTGCCCATGGCTGTAGCTAAGGTGTATGTAGTATTATATATTAAGAAACAATCAGAAATGATTGCATTAGGGTCCCAAACCATTTTATAGTCCTTGTTAGTAGTTCAGTCCTGAAACACACTGATGCTTTATAATTCAAAAGTGAGGCAATGTCAGATGCATTTTATGTTGTAGAATAAAACGTTAAAATCTTGTTTGCATGAGTTCACCTCAGACATTACTTCAGGCATTTATATGAAAAGCTATTCTACAATCCTATATACTTTAGACTGCTGGAACCATAAGTGGTTAAAATTTTCACTCATATCTGCTTTTTTGGACTTATTCCTGCACCCACTATGACAGCTGTTTCTAACCTACAATCTTCAAAAGCTATTTAGTTTATCCTTAAGTCAGAGTGGACATGTGTGCAACATTTGAGGAAAATACCTGAAAGAACCCTTGAAATATCTCACTCAAGGGGTAAAAACGAGGCCCATTGACTCTGACAGTCAACCGTTGAACTCCAAAATCTAACCAATTCCTCCTCAAGTCAGAGGAAACATTTGCCGGATACAAATCCTTCAAAGCGTTCTTGAGTTATATTCAAAAGGAAGGAATGAACATGAGACCCAAAGACCTTTAACTATGGCCTATCTTCCAACCATGATCTATACTGCTTTACCCCTCACAGAGTCGCAGGGGGGCTGGCGCCTGTTCTGGCTAACATTGGGCAAAGGTTAGGGTACATCTTGGTTGCCAGCCAATCACAGAGCTTACATAAAGACAGCCAATCTTTAACACACATCCAATCAAGGGGCAATGAAGTCACCAATTGAGCTAACAAGCATTTTTTGCATCTGAGGGAGGAAACTGGAGTTCCTTAGGAAAAGCCACACATGCACAGGGAGAACATGCAAACTCCATCCATGAACCACAGCCTCCAGAATCAAATATTTTATCCTTGTGCCACTCTTGACAAAGTCTGAGGTGATTACTCAAAAGTGTCCTTGAGATTTCTCACTGAAAAAAATAGCCCAGACGGACAGACGGAGGCATAACCTGTTAACATTAATCTTCTGACCTCTAAAGAAATGAGGGAGAACACAAGCAAGGAAAACAGACTAAGACATTCAGTATTTATAAGGGCACAAACATGTAAAAATGATATGACGCCTTTGAAGAGAATGAAGGATAAGGCATAAAGAGATGGAAACATGTGAGTGGTAGAGGATGAGGAGCGACCGAAGTCCCATGTGAGTTTTTCTGATCAACAGGAGCATGGAGGATTGTGTAGGAGCCAGATTGCACCACACTAGAAGGATTGCCAGCGACTGCAACAAGAACAGGCACCTGAGCAGTGGGAGTGCGGGATGGGAGGGATGAGAGGAAGGAAGTGAGGAGGGAGATGGGGCTGGAGAGGGAGGGCGTGCAACAAAAGAGGCTTTATTTTCTTGGTTTCCTGGGACAGAAATCAAAATTGGATTCAAATAGTAAAAGCTGGTCCCTTGGATATCGCTGTACAGGATTATTTTTAGAGTTTTGGATATTTTTCTTAACTTATATTCCACTGATTACATGTTTTACAACTGTATTCATTAGGGACAGGGAATACACTAAGTGTTGATGAAGAAATATGGAACAGTGGGTGGAAATGGCAAAACATCAGAGCTGACCAGTTTAATCCTCTGTTCAATTAAAACAGAGCCCTCTCTCCCTTTCTCTTTCTTTATTCATTTAGAATAATAAATGAAGATCATTAAGTGCTTGTACCTTTTGGTGCCGCTGATAATTAAACTTCCGAAGATTTTGTCATTTTAAAACATGTTCCTAAAGGAGTATGGACATTTTTTCAAACCCTTAATATACAGAAATGTTGCAATAAATTTAATTAAGGTACTGCGTAGGAGTTTGGCTGAAATAATCAGAATAATATGAAAAAAAATGAACAATAAGATCCAGGACTTTAATTTGTGTTGCCATGACATTAAACAGGTATCAAAACAGTTTGATTTTCTCTTGAGTTACATAAAAGTTTATAATGATGGTAGTATGTTATTTTATTGCAGAATATTCATCAATGTATAAATCAATGTATTATTATATGATTTTTTTTGTTTGAGTAGATTTCCACTAGTATCCATGCATTGACTCAGTCAGTAAATCCAAGTTTAAATTCAGCATTTCTGGTTTGAAAATTGCCCTAACATGATGACTTGTAAAGTAAACAAAGACAGTCATAAAGACATATTTTCTGTGCTGCTTTGCAGGAAAGGTGATTTTAAGGATCAGGCATGAATCATAGCAAACAGAGGCTTTGCTCAATGGCCACTCTCTGCCTCTCTTGTGTTTGCCTCAGAACCACAGTAAAGTTCAAGAGCTCTTCAATATCTGCAGCACATTTAAAACCAAACTGTTTCTTTTTCACGGTGTCAGAGCTGAACAAGTCTCACAGTATCTGTGAAACTGCCTGTGTGCATGAACTGAATACTGGCTGTTAGAGGGAACAGTAAAAGCTGATGAAGCTCAGGAGAAAGAGTTCAGAAGACCAAAAGGAATGCAGGTTTAACTAGACAAGTCTGAACACCTGTCAGGTATTAAACATATTAAACTGGAGTTGACACAGCCAGTATTTGCTTAATGAGTCAGGATTTTGACAAACTTTACACTGATGAACAATGTTAAGGCTTGAGCTTCGAGGAGCTCCTTAACAGATCCAGGAACCAGTGTCACCTGTGTATCATAGTTACGACGAATCAGTGGGAGAATCGTTTCTCTTTCTCTTTGTTTTAAAATACAGTTTCCAGCAGTTCAGTATTTTAGATAACTGACATATGGATGAATACTAACAAAGTAAACTAAAGTCCAGCACTATTAAATGTTTTGGTGACCTGATATCACTTACCCTGCTGAGTAGTCTCACAATGCGTGTTATCAAAACAGAGTTTGGGTATTCACTAAGGCTGAACGATATTGAAAAAATTTCATATCTCGATATTCATGCCAGATATCTCGATATCAATACAATACGATATGACTATGGGTTCGGTGAAAACCAAGCATTTTTCAGAAAAATAAAAACATCATAATAAAAAAAATGTGGAAAGTGCAGTTTTAGCGCGGGGGAAATCTATATTGTTTATATCGTTGCTTTTCGATATCAATATCTTGAATGTTCATATCTTGATATCGATACGATAACGATATATTGTTCAGCCCTAGTATTCACACAAAAGGGGAAGGCTTAGTAAGTAAGTAGAGTAATCACAAAGATGAAATAAAACTTATGATATCACCTGATCATCTTTAGTACTTACTGAATTGCAGTAAACCGTCATTTCTGCCTCTGATGTAATTGTTACCTGTGGAGCTGTTGACATTTTTGAACACATACTTCAGCTGCAAGTCCACAATACAGAGAAATTAACACGTATAGGACTGTATGAAGCTTATCCAGTGAACTTGTAAAAGTTACCTTCAATAATCTGATTTACAAACTGAAATCACAAACATTCTTCTAGCTCAGTCTGTCATTTTTTAAAATTTACACTAAATTGCTAAATGATAACATTATCCTACAATTTACTGACTTCTTTGAGCCATTTTCTATTTCTCTGTTAATTGGATATAAAGATAAGTTGTTGAAAAATATCCTGGTTTTCTGTTAGTTTGGCCATAACATGGACCATGTATCACAAATTGTATCATGAACTAATGTGTGATTTCCAGCCCCAACTCTGGTGATCCATTTGATCCCAGAAATCAGAAAATCTGAGTTTTATAGCTCATCAGGAACACCTGCTTCACACAAACTTCCATCCCTGAAAACTGGAGGAATTTTTGTTTCCCCCCCATAACAACTCATATCTGGAATGCTGTCAACTCCATGGTATCCATATCTGAGTTCTCAGGTAAATGTAAAGCATTAGTAGATGTCATTGTTGTGGCAGTTGTTGTAAACAGTCTTCATAAATGGCTCTTTGTTTGTTAGTTAATATATCAAAAATATTTTACAGTATATATTTAATGAAAACAAACTAAAACAAACATAGACACAGACAAACTCAAATGACAGTTACTAGTTAAAGCCCCTACTAGATGAACAAATGTACTGGCCGTGTTCAATGTCATTTTGAAGGGAAATAAGCTCATAGATGAAAGAGATCCTGCGTTAAAATGTGTTAATTATTCTGCACATCACATTTGTTTGTCTGTTGGCCAGCCTGCTCCAGAGCAGGTTAGTTATTCAGCACCAGTTGGAAGCCCAGAGTTAACCCTAGAAAGATATTAGCTTATACTCATCTTTATTCTCACTTAAAGAATTCAAACTCAGACTATGTCCATAAGCATATATTTTGGAAGATGGTGGTTTTCCTCCTCAATTTTATAAATAAGCCAGTCCACATGTGAGGTTTTCAAGAACACACCCATCCATATGAAAACACAAAAACACATGAAGACTGTTTAACGCTGGCAATAATGTCCCTAATATCAATCTTTTGTTTTTTCAATGCAAAATACGTTTAATGTTTTAATTTTCATACCTATTCCAACCACAAGTCTGACTGATCTTACCGTTTAACTTGTGGCTATGCTAACTGGTGTTAGCCAACGTTTTGGGGAAATATTTCTTTATTTATACTTTAATTCGAGACATATCTGATAATCCTGATCAAGTCATTAAAACATTTTGTAGGTTCTTTTGTCACCAGTCAGCATGGTCACTTGTGAATCAATAACACCGGGTCATGTCCAAACGTTGGTAGTGTTTGTATTATCATCAGGTTTTTTTTTTTTTATGAGGCATGGCAGCACAGTCTGATAGTGCACTTGGTCAGTAATCAGAAAGTTGCAGGTTCGAGCCCAGCTCCGGCTGTCACATGGCGATGTGTCCTTGGGCAAGACACTTCACCCCAAGTAGCTCCCACTGCTGTGTCAATGGTGTGTAAATGGGTATGAAAGGATGAAAATGTGTTGGATACTAATGGATAAATGGCATAGAAACTCCAACCATGAGAGCGGATGGGTGTGAATGTGTAGGTGTGACCTGATGTGTAAAGCTTTGAGAAGTCAAAGACTAGAAAAGCGTTATGTGAGCTCAAGTCCATTTACCATTTTTAAAAAAGCATAATAGAGTGGAAACAGAAAGTAAATGCTGCCATCTAAATAGTCAAGTTATCAACACAAATAGAAACACTGGCTGCTTAACATGTAAACAACAGGAATTTGCACAGTGTGACATCGCCCTGAGTTTTAAAAATTCTTCTTCTTCTTCTCCTTGGCAGGGGTTTTCCAAAATATGAGTTTTCAATGACTTAAAATGCTGTTTACACGTCAACAGAAGGCTAAATGAACAGAAAAAGCTGTGTATTCTAAAATACCCACCTACATGTGGATAAATTGTCATAGTCCATCTGTGTGACTGTCTATCACAGCTCAGTGAGAAACCATTGTTCAAGCAAACAATGAGAGAATTCAGTATCACAAAGATTAACTTGAGAAATGCTCACTTGACTACAGGATCTTTGACTATGAGCTTCAGATTTTTTGTAACACAGCTAAGAACCACATATCAGAGAGCATGGAGGGAAGCAGGAGGGAAGGGGTTATGATCTTGGTTGACTTTCATGTTTTCTTTTGTAGATTATTAAGAATCTTGATGTTCCACAGGACAGTATATTCTGCTGCAGGCCGAGCACCTTTACTACAGACCATTTATCTCATGAATCATCTTCACTCTGAAGTCTTGTTGAGAAGATTTAATTGCTAGTGTCTAATTTCATTTTATAATAGAAATTAAATGAACAATCAGCCTTGATAATGAAGTTACACAGTATAAATGCAGCAATTTGTTACAGAAGATTACATTTCAAATTGCTTCCAGTGCTAAAAACGAGCTCCGGTTCTGCACAAAGAATTAAACTCTCTCACGTTTTACTTGTCTAATCAGCATTTGTAATCCCTCCATCTGAAGCCGCGCACACACTGTACATTTCTGGTCAGGCACATAAGCACATTTGGCCATGACAAACCTCACTGAGTCACAACAGACGGTAACAGTTGCCACCACGCTGCACAGAAGAAAGAAAGAGAGAAAAGAGCTCGGGCCAACGTTTGAGCCGAATGGGAAAATTACAGTTTGCCCTGGGGAGGAGGGTGAGAGGAGGGGGGATGCAATGATGGGTCCTCAAGATCAAAACAAGAGGAAATGTGCACATTAGCGTCACTGTCCTCTGCTGCTTGAACAAACTGGATAATAACATGAAAGAGTGCAGTCCACATGCATAACACAGCTCATCTATGTACAGCCTTCATTACACAGACAGAGCAGGCAGTTGATTAAAAAAGGGCCAAAGAATGGACAATGTAGGCATAACAATCAAGTCCTTTCCATTTTTAGAATTGTTATATTCTGTGTTATCTGTCCCTCAAATCCTCCTCACTTTGCAAATGTACGAGGCAGCGTTTAGTTTCTCATTCCTCTTCCCTGGAACACAAAGAGAAAAGGCAAGAGGAGGAGGAGGAGGAAAACAAGAGGACAAGAAGAGGCTCGTGGCACTTGGCTGATGACACCCACTTCCGTTTTCTGTCCATCTGTAGCTGGTGGCTCAAGCTGCAGTAAGTGATCAGGCTACGAGGAAAAGCTGCTCCACAATGATTGACTCAAAGAAGGAGGGGAGGAGAGGACGAGAGGAAGGACATTAAGGCTCTTTTATTCTTAAGATGGAAAGTCTTAGAAAATTATTAACCTCCCTGCAAAAATCAAGGGACGTTGCTGTAATCTCTGGTTAATGTACATGCAGCCTCTCTTTGTGTGACAGAAAATAAACAGTTTCTTTATTCAAGCATTTAGATTTTTGGATGCCTTCTGACAAAGCTGGAGTACAACGCATAATTGACACTTAAAGCCATGTTGTGAAGAGGAAAATAACTCACAATTTTATCGTTATTACATTATGAGCCTCTGCAGTAAACGTGGAAAAAGCCTGAATTTATTACAATGAAAGAGAAAATTAGTTTTGCAGACATGCACTGCGATCTTATCAGCCATCTTATCAGTGTTTTTTTTGCCTTTGTCTTTGAATTGCCTTGTTGCTGAGAGATGCTCTACAAATAAACTTGCCCTGCCTTAGCTAAATAACAGATATACTCAGAGTAGTTGCAAATGTAGAGGAAAAAATGTATGACTTATTTTGGATTCATGAAAATCATTTTCAGCTAAATCTGAAGTTATCATGGATTCTTTAATAGCAGTTAACTTGGTATGCTTCATATCTGTATTGCAAACTTCAATATAGTATTACTGGTAAGCGTCACAATTTTATCCATATATAGTGTAGGCCTTCAGAAAATATATAAATATACATATCAGGATGTCCCAACACTGTATCAGTATTGGTAAAAGTATTGGATTGGTGCAGGATCAGTATTGTCTTTACGTCAGTTTCCGGAGGTCGAGCACACTTTACAGCAGGCTGTAAATGAGTAAGTGATGCAGCTGTAGCAGCTCTTTGGCTAACATGTTAGCAGTGTGGAAATACTTTCATTAACACAGAGATAAGAGTACCAACGGCCACTCTGATTATATACATACCTTTCTGAGTAGATTTTTTTTAATTAATTTTACAATAATACTTGTCTGACTTAGTTTATATGAATTAAATAAGGGCATGTTGTTACTTTATTTCCTTAATTTGGTTAAAAAAACAACAAAACAAACAAAAAACAGTGTGTGGTTGTATTGTCAAGGTAAATGTAAATACTGGATTGGGAATCAAAAGATACTCATTATTTAAAAATCGGATTAGGAGCCAAAGAAGCTGTTCGGGACATCCCTTAAAAACTGACTTTATAATTTTCTACTATCAAATCTTTAAACAGCCATAATTAAGCCAGAAGAAACTTGCAGAATTTGTTATGAGTATCTTCCTGTCCACTGTATAACAGTATCACAATAACACTTTATATTCATATCAATCAGCTCCAACATTAAAAAAAATAATAACCATGAATTACATCCTTATACAATTATCTTACACAGTTTTTTATGGCTATGACTTTGGTCACAGGCTATTTTACCAACAGGCAAAGGAAAACAACTGTTTCTCTGTGAGGTGTCTAATATTGCCCTTAAGCAAAGAAACAGGCATTTAAGGTAACAAATATATTATCACATAACCAAACCTAGTCATGCACGCCACTCCTAGATGAGCTCAAACTTAAGGTACAGAGCTACACTTAATGACTAAGACGTACATGTAAATAAGGGCCCAAGAGTAAATGAAATGGAATATACAAAGTATTCAGATGATCAAAGAAGAAAGTCCCCTGGGAAGATCCCTGGCCCAAACAGCCTGGTCCAAGGCCCTCGAAATGACTCAAACGTGAGATGTTGTTTTTAAACAATGAATGGTTGGATTACTGCTTGATAAAATAACATGTAATAAATATAATAAATTACTACAAAAACAAATATTTAATAAAAAGTAAACAGATATTCTCTATTTTTCTAAGTAACACCTGGTCTACAGATGTGGAAAGATGTTTAGATGTGTTGAGTTGGATTTTGGATACTCTACTGAGGGGAGACAAGCATGCACTGTTGGACATTTGGGTGTTTCAATTTCAGATCAAGTTATGTCCTGTAGTTCTTTGACATTATCACCTGAAAATTCATGCTGCGAAATATTATGATCACTCGCTATGATTGTTTTAAACTATCAATCAATCAATCTTTATTTTTTAAACTGTTTTTTATGTTAACATGGATAAACTTTGTCTGTTTCAGTGACAGGAATAATCACAATACATGTAACGAAAGATGAAGCGGCAATGGCTAACTGCTTGCTGCTAACTAGTGACCGGAGGTTGAACTACAATACAAAACTATCATGCCCTTTATCAAAAAAACTACAAACCAATGAAATGTATATCTTGTGCTATAAAATATTGATTCAGCATCATGCTGGAAAAGTGGTAAATATGGAGATTTTCTCAGGGTAGTCCTGATCAGCTTTTTGGTTCCTAATCACAGTCACAGCTGCACACGTGTTTCTTTTTGTTTATTTGTTAACCAAATTAACTCATTTAACTAACTCTGAATAGCATTATTTTAAAACTCATAAAGAAGTATTTCCACATCGCTGACATGTTAGCTGCTACCACTACATTACTCGTTTATTTGCGGACTGTCGTAAAGTGTGCTCAACTCATGGACACTGACATGCTAACATGCTCATATATTCCTCTATGGGATACTTTCACCATTATCGATGAAGCAGTGGGACATCACTATAGTTCCTTACTCCCCTATGCTGGGCAATAAAGTGAGAAAAACAGTGAGGATTTGATAGTGATTTCCAGTAGCTGTATATAACCATTGTTTGCTAAGAACATTAAAGCCTACACAGCTGAGCTTACTCTAAAAGGTAGAAGCAACCTTCTGGTGCATGTAAATGAATTATTACAGATTTGTTTCAACTCATGCTGTTCATGTTTACTGTGTAAGACTAGCATTCCACGTCCTTGAGATAATCTAGGACCTTTTGAACATTTGAAGAATGTGAGAAAACAGAGGGAAATTGATAGTAATAATTTATTTTTGGGACACCCTTAATTGTCCATCAATCCTTTGTTTATTAGGGACATTGAAATAAATACTATGAAAGGTAAAACCAATATTTTGCACAGGTAAATAAGCAGCTCCTGCTCCTGCTGTGCTGTCTTCATGTTTATTGTATGAGGCTAGCATGTTACATCCCCTTTGATTGCCCAGTGTTTAAAATCCAATGTTCAGCTTTCCCATAATTCCCCTGTCTCATATTTAAGCAAACCTGAATCCACTTCCCCATGTAAATGAGCTGGAACTAGCCCAAATCCGAAAACCAACTGTAAATAGATTAACCACATAATTAAAATTCTATTTCCACGGGATTAAACACCAGTTGTCAGTAAAGCTGCTTTCAAAGAAACAAGGGGTGGGGTAGTGGCTGCTTACAGGAGTAGCAGCTGTCAGGATGATAACGTCTTCTTTACTATGGAGGGGAACACCAATTAAAATGAAAAAAAAAAAAAAAAACATCAGCAGACTATGTTGGCCAAACTCATCCACATTGGGCTGGTAAACAGGGATTTATGAATGGCAGATAAAAGGCGACATTGCTGCTGTGGTTGTCGTGGGCTCTCATGCAGCGCATATGCGGCCTGATGAATCAAAACAGGTGCCGTTACAGCTCCATTTTGAATTTCGATGGATTCTTGGCTTTAATTTCAGTGCGCAGACGATTTTACCCTGTATGTGCCGGGGGTTTTTAATCGTGGGAAAGGCAGAGGTGTGCAAATGTGCCTATTTTGCTGAGGGGGGGTGTAGTAAATCGTCAACAAACGTAGCCTTGGCACACTGAGTGGCACTGGCCGAATAAAATGAGCCGACTGAGTGGCCTGTGTAACAATGAAATACAGCATTTCCAGGGAGTTTCACGTTATGTGGTGAATATTGTAGTGGAAAATGCGCATAAGCAGCAAAAAGCCCTTTTAAAATAATCGACTTCAACTCAGTGTTCTCGCATTTAAACGCCACAAGCCGTATTTAACTCACCTTTGACGCGTCTTGAGATTGAGCCCAAAAATCAGAGACGCGCAGCAGCGAGGGTCCGCGTTAAATCCGTCCGGCTGTCCTCATCAGAGAAATAATGGAAGCGTGGAAACCTCGGGACAGCCACGAATCCCATTTAGCAAAATCCCGGCTCTATTGCAGGAAAGGGGAGGTCATGGCGAGGATTGGCTTCAGGAGCAGGGGGCACAGCTGCCGGGGGGCTGCGGTGGGCCGAGGAACAATCACCGACCACAGAGACGTGCGCACTGTGAGGAGGGAGCCCCTTCAGCAGGGCAGGGACGACGGCGCTGCACGTTCATATGAGGAAACAGGAGCGGTGTGGCGATGTGGAGAAGACATGCCTCGCTGGGGATAGTGCATCACTGACGAAACACGAGAGGAGCCTGGACTTTACGTCTTCTACGCAGCCACGGTGGAGTCGAGAGGATTCACGTCGCGTTGCGTAACTCGCCGCCGTAGCCTAACTGGAGGATTCACCGAGGCGTTGGCGACTGGTGAAACAGCTCACTCGGTTAAGCATATCTGAAGAATTGGCGGACAGTGAGACTCTTTCTGTGACATTTGGTAGCCTGAAATGCCACGACTCCGGCGCACGACACGAAAATCCATCCTATCATTGAATTAGCCTCACAGCCCGTTGGTAGGATCCGTTGCTAAGCGACACAACGTGCCTGTCATGGACCGTTAGCGCACGCAGACGAATTAATACAAAGATAAAACTAATGTGACTTTACAGGTGTTTGTCATGAGGAATTTCAGTGTTTGGAGCAGAAATATGAGACTTTGGTCACTTACTTTAGATGTACTTGCCAGGGGGTAAACTGTCACAAATTTGAGAGACCTGCCTCAAGTCAGTTCCAAGCCGGTTTAAACCAAATAAAATGATAAATAAAAAATAAATAGCAGCTTCCACCAGAAGTGACCATAGCAAGATTTAAACTTTTGAACTCAAGTTGAAATGGTAAACCATTGTTCAATAAATTTAATTGAATTAAAGCCAGTGTAAAGCAGTGTTTTGAACGGGTCTTTCCTGGCTATTGGTGCCTTTTCCTTATTTCTTCATGTACATAGAGATAGAGTATTCTAAGTCCCAAAAAAACAAGCAAACAAACACAGAAACACAGCAATGCACCTCAGAGTTTAACTAAAACAATTCTAGCCATTTATATCTTCTAACATCTTGCAATTATCACAAAAATGCCACTTAGTTTTTTAGTTTTTTTTTTTACTTTTAGCACATTTGGTCTTGTTGCAGTGCTGGCTCTGAAGTAAAATTAAACATAATAAAATAAAATGAAAAATAAAACAAAAACTTAAATCAAACAGATAAATCACCAACCAAGAAAACACAGCCTCATACAAAAACCTTGTAAAAACAAAACAAAACAAAAAGATGGATGACCCCCCACACACAAAACTACACAGAAACTACCACAGAAATGCAAACAATACAAAAAAACAACAACAAAAAACAGGAAACATGACAGCAAAAGAAATAAACTGATGAGAAACACAATCACAATTCAGAAGCAACAATAAAAATGCAATAAGAGAGAAATATATGAAAAAAAACAACTAAAAATTTAAAAATGAATGAAAGAGCAAATTTCACATGGACAGAAAACACCAATAAACTAAAAAACTCGAAAACAAAAACTCTAAAATAAACGAAGATAGAAGACAACAAATTAGATGAGAAGGGGGGCTTTGTGTGGAGATGAAGCTGCCTGCAGCACACCCCTGATTTAAAATGTGAGAAACTATCACAGCTAAGGACAGGACATCTTTAACAAACATATTCTTGGTAAAGAATGGCACGTTTGTCAGGTACCCCTCATTAGAGTACTTGTTACACTGCTCCACTTTTGCTTATAGATGGGTCTTATGACTTGTTCTGACCTTTAAATACATTTTTCAGCAGGTAAAAAAAACCTTTGATAACATTTTGAGCAGTGTTTCTCCTCAACACATTCAAGATTTTAAACACTGACCTACTTCTGTAGTTTTATTGTTCCTTAAAAATTTTAGCAATTAATTGTGAAACCAACATATCTCTCCACCTTAGCGTCTGAATATCATGTAATTTCGTTTTTAAAAAAAGGAACAATAATGTCATATATATACAGTATGTAAGCCTCTGAACTGACTACATTTGACTCACAAAACCCAAAACAGATTAAAAGAAAATAATTATTTATTCTGCCATGGAAAATTAATAAACGGAAAGACAGGACATTACCACATTCTGAGTCATTAAAACCAAACTGGAGTTCAGCAATCAATAAAAACAGACAATCTGAATGTGTACACATTTTTATTTGAATGAAGTTGCACAAATGCAGTATAGTTATTAAAAATGTATAAAAAGAATATAAAATAACATGGAGCAATTAACAATGCAATGACAATTTCCTTTTGGTAATACTGTAATAAAAATGTAGTGGAGTTTCAGGTCTGAAATTCAAGTGACATAATTTCTCCTTATCTTAGTGTGAGCTTAGTGTTTCAGGTATCCGTGTGGAGACTGTTTTGGAAAATGCCAAAGTTGACTCACAGATGACTACACAAACACTCACACAAGCAGGTAGCAATCACTCACACAAACCCACCCACATAGACATGAACACCATGAACAACTAACAGAATTCATCTCTTCTTTTTGCTCTCTTTCTTTGGTTTCTGTCGAATCTGTGGTGCTGGTCCTTTTGGTTTCTTCGTCTGTTCAGTGGTTTTGCTGTCAGAGGACTCTGTCTCCTCCTGTAGAAGAAGAGGGAATTATTAACACTTGGTTTTTAAAAATAACTCATCCCCAAGACATTTTAATAACATGACTGATGAACATAATTAGATAAGCATGTTATGTAGATTTAATTGGATTCTGCTTTGCTATCTGATGCTGTAATAATATTATGTACCATGATTATTACCATTACTCACTAACAGTAAATGGACTTCAGTTTCTGTAGTGTGTTTCTCATCTTACTGACAACCTAAAGAACTTTAAAACAATAAATCACTCCTTTTTATTTATAAACTTTATTTAAAGTTTGCAGTATACAAACATAAAAAATCAGTCAGTCCAGTTCACATCTGAACTGCAGCAGCAGCAACAAAGTTTACAATTATACAGCAGAGATCATCCAGTAGTAATAATCAGTAATAACAGAGTCAGTAATAATAACAAGAGACAAATGAAAACGAAAACAAAGGGTCCTGGTGTGGCAGTCTCAGAATACGGCTTGTGATATTCTGTGTAAAATGAGAATTATTATTTGTGACAGCTTATTTGTTGAATACCTCTGCATGGATGTAGATCATTGATGTACATTTCTTATTTGTAATTAATTAACTTAAAAGACTTAAAATGATAATCAGCCTTAGTCAGGAACAACTGGAATAATGGAGTTGAGTTTTTAAATTTACACTTACGGATGTGAAACTTCATCGTAGATCACTCCTACCGTCCACATTCATTTGCTCACGCTATCACTCACAGATGGTGGAGAATTCTTTGTAAATAACCCTTAATAACTGACACATCCGTGCACTTTCATGACCATTTACACCCCAGTGATGCAGCAGTGGGAGCAAAGTGAGGTTGAGTGTCTTGCCTAACGACTTGTTGACACGTGACAGCTAGATCTTGGCTTGAACCCTTGACTTTCTAACTGAGGGTGGAGTGCATCTCCAGACTTAGCCACAGACACCCCTAAAGTATTTATACAAAACACAAGACATGGAATAAAGGGGCAGTCATAGGCAGTAACAAGGAGCCATTTCTCGTCAACCAAATAGCCCTTGCTGATATATCAGGACTGATGTATAATTCATTCTGTTCTAATGTGCTCGGATCACTTCCAGTATACTGACATATACTGCTTATATTTCTTCTTAAACAAATGCAAGATCCTAATGGTCAAACTGTGTTTTTATATTAATTTTAATATTGTATATATTGTTAATTTTAATAGTATAGATTCTTTGGCCTTTTTCATAGTCTCACTTTTACTAACTTTTTTCTTCATTATCAGAATTGTTATGTCTTAATATTCTGCACACTGTAAATTTTGCTTATTTTTTACTAATACTCCTATCTTATTTTAATGTCTTTGTCTGACATTCCTACAGCAATACTGTGTATACAAACCACTAAAACATCCAGATTTCCTCTTGGGGATGAATTAAGTGTTTCTGATTCTTTATAAGTGTAAGAGAACAACTAACTGCACACACTAAACTTAAGAAAAAGAGAAAGCAACCTAAATTTTTCCATAATAAAAATTTATCCTTTTACAGTTGAATTTGACAGTGAATTTTTTTCTGTCTTTGTTTTTATTTTCCTCATATAACTATTTCACTCAGATGCTTTACTTTTATTCTTAAACAAATCTACTCATATTTCAAAACATTATTTATCTTATCCTTTTTTCGGGCACAATTATCCAAAGGGCTCATAAACATGTCTGAAAAAAGTCCTTTCCATCAAACTGTCCTTACATCAAACACTACAGCAGCAGTCCTTCAATAATTCATCATGGCAATTTGATGTTATGCTATTTGTACTCTACTATATGTGCCAATGTTTTGTCTTTGCTAATTTATATCTTTATATATAAATGGTTTCCTTTGTTTTCTTCAATGTCACTGGGTTATTATATACTTAGATTAAACACTAACATTTTGCACATCCAGAGGAAGTTGAGAAAAATTTCCCCTAGTCAATGTTGTTTTTATTTCTATTTTTGTTTGATTTCACACAGTGTGACAGCAGTGACACATTGAGAAGTATGTCTCATTTAAAGTGGAAAGTTTTTGCCCAGTTAAGTTACTGCAGTAAACACAGTGGATTTAGGGATGGTGGTTTGCGTGTCATCCAAAGCCCCTCTTACGGCCATTACGCCATTTCCAGCCGTATTCTGTGTCTGAGATCCGTTCTTCCTAAAGCCATAAGCCTGTACAACAGCTCATCGCTGTCAAGCAGAGAAGTTCCACTCTGACTGTTCACTAATGATGGTAAAAGTTGCATTTTGATCCCAGCGCCTAGTGTGTAATTATAACTGGCTTTTTACTTCACACTGTTAAAACAGCTGCAATTATACATGAGCAACTCTCTTTTTTAAGAAAGTAGTAACTTTTTACTCAGGTTTATATTTATTTATGCCCAGGTCACTCTGTCTTGTTTATACTAAGTGTGTTTTTTATGTTTCTGTCAATAGAGGAGTCCTATTGCCTTATTTATTGTATATTGCTATATTTTGTTAAGATCCTTAGTCTTCTTTTAGTGTGTATAGTTTACTTCCTTTCCCTGAAACCAGCTGCTGTAATACCACAATTTCCCAGCATACTATCTATCTTTCTAACCATCTATTTATCCAGAAGTAGTATTATCAGAGCTGAACACTGATAACAGGGAAGTGCAAGGATGCAGCAGAAGGTAGTTACTCTACATGCATGTTTGTGTGTCAGCCTTACACCATGTCAGGCTCTCTCACACTCCAGCAAAGCTGTGTCATACTGTATATTGACACAACAATAACGCCCCAGCAGTATGGATGCTAATGTCTTTGTTGCCTTGTGCCTTTGCCTTGCATTTACACACTCTGAAAAGGGCTTATGTGTGAGGGGTAAGTGAGAACAGATTGTTAGTAGAGCGGCTGGACATGCTCACCATGATAACTTTTGACACACTCCATCTCTTACCTGTTCATGTCCTTTAGATGTGGGTAAAATGACAGCCAGGATGCAGATGAGCTGAAATATGGCACCCAGGAAGAGCCCATAGCGCAGGAGGCTCTCTAAGAAGGTGGGCTCAGGGACCTCTGGGGTGGACAGGTCCAGCTCTGCAGACATGGTGCTGCTCTTTATCTTCTTTGTCTTTTTTGTTTCCCAGAGTCTGGTTTGAGTAAAAAGCAGGGTCAAGGTAAACATCAGCAACATGTCTTTGATTCCAGGAGTTTATGCTTAAGGATTAGATGAAGGTTAATCCAGGGAGTGAATGTAGTTACTCTGCTGTCTTATTGGAGTTATACGACTGGTACACGTCCAGACACATCACATTGGTCTACAGGGCACTTTGCAGCACACCGATCTAGACTTTAACATAAATAATAGCTTACAGATGTCGTAGTGTTGGATAATAGATGGACCAAGCCAAAACACACTTATAAATTAACCACGAATTAAACAGCGTATGTCAGCAGAGAGGAGTGACAAGCTACAAGCTTTCAGTGCAAATGTTTCAGATTTGTAAAAACGTGTCAAATAAAGGTTACCTGCAGCAGGGTCAGTTCACTTCACTTCGTCGTTTCGGGGACGTGAACATTGAATTTTGCGCTCAGAAAATTAATAATGCTTCGATTTACCACAGAGTAAGGACTTTAGCATGATAGGAAGGAAAAAAAACATCCGTGTGTCGGAAGTGACGTAAACGCCCTGCCCCACTTCCGGGATGATGGAAATGTTGAAAATGGCGCCCTCTAGTGACGCCAGCGGCTGGACCGGAACTCTCAACTGGTGAGTGAAAGCATGTCGGAGCAGGTTTAGCGACTACATCGTGTTTTCTTGGTGTTTTGTAAAAATGCAAACTGTACTGAGAGTCTTCAGCTTGAGTATAAAATTTTAAAATGAAATATCTGTAAATGTTTTATTTTTAATCTTCAGCACTGTTTGGCAAGCCCTTTAAAACCCATGATAACAAATCAATCAATCAATAAATCAGTTAATCGATCTTTACACTTCGATAACACGATAACACTTCTTAACGAGTGTTATCTCAAGGCACTTTTCAGTTGGGCAGGCAGAGGCCATGCTCTTCATTTTATAGATGCAGACATATGCATATACAAGTACATAATAAATATATTTGTACATACATACATCCAGAGATGTATCCATCCAGGCAGAGACAAAGGGACAAATCACATTTGTCTCTGCTGAATATAGATAGAGTATTCTAAGTCCCATTTACTCTGGAGGGTTAGGAACGAGGAAGTGTGAAACCATTCACCCATTTCTGGACATTTTTGGACTTATTCCTGCACCACTGTATCAGACCATCCATCCATCAGCTGTACCACTTACCCTTTCCAAGGCTGCCATGGGGCTGGAGCCTTTCCCAGCTGACATTGGACATGAGGTGGAGCACATCCTGAGCCAGTCACTAGCTGATCACATGGCCACATAGAGAGACAGACAACCATTCAGACTCACACTCATACTTCAGGGCAATATAGAGTCACCAATTAACAAAGCAAGCAGGTTTTTGTTTGTGGGAGGAAACCAGAATGCTCAGAGAAAACCCACGCAGGGTGACCATGCTAACTAAGAAAAGCCTGGGTCACCATGGGGAATCGAACTAGCAAACTTCTTGCTGTGAGACGTCCACTAACCTGCTCTGTGCCACCTGTATCAAATTAAATAAATTAGATATCCATAAACACAAACATGTTGTCCTGATAAATACTAAATCAATCAAACCTTATTGTGAATGCATGTTTCACCTTAAAAATTGTCACTATATTGTCTGTGCCAAATTTGATCAGCCACTGAGGACATCCTTGTTCTAACTCTTCAGGTGTTGAATACTGAACCAGTATTCAACACCTGAAGAAGTGTTGAATACTCATCTCAGTGACAAGTACTGTTCAAGTTCTGAGTAATGTGATACTAAACTTGGCACCAGTGCTGAAGTTAAAATTCTAGTCTTATGAAAACATTAGTTAATGAGAAATTTGGCTGATTAAGCTTTTTATCATATTATTTTAACTCATTACTTTGATGCTACTTTTGACCAATATAACCAGGTTCAAGACTTCTCATGGTCCAGCTCAAGTGAAAGTAAAGTATTGAATTTGAAATTGGTTCAAATGTACAGTTACAAGAAAGCTTTTCAATTACAACAACTTGAGATAATGTATTTGGTGTAGTTGTTTCCAATCTCTGACAAATGATGCTCACTTTTTTAGTTCATCCTAAATTCTCATGTTGTTTGGGTCTTCATATGACGTAACATTAGTATAGGGAAGACATACAAAAAACATGCATTAATCTAAACATATTTCCTTTAATATAAAATATAATACACATGATTTTAAGAGGCAATGATACAAATACACAGACCAAAGAATAAAAACAGCGTTCTATGAAACATAGATAACATTTGTTGGTATGACGTAACTGTATCTACTAAAAACTTTGCTACAGATACATGCAGTAGATGAAATATTAAAGGTTAACAGTGCAGACCTGATTTTAAAAGTTAAATGTTGTAGCTGAGCTTGTAGGGTAAATATTTGTTCATGCAACAACATGCTTGACAGTTTTACATAAAGACACTGTTATCTTGAAAAAGTCCAGACCCTTGTCCATCATGGATTTATGTAGCCCACAATCTCACTTAGTTTTTTTGGATGATTTTGTATTTGATGAACATCAGGGCAGCTGCAGGTCTCCTGGATCAATCTCCGTTGTGTCCTTTCAGGTCTCTGCTTATGATGTCATTCACTGAAAAACATTCAGAACAGGTTTAAGAAGTTAGTTTAGTTTATTTGTCCCCGTAGGGAAATTAGGGTGTGGCAGGGATCACGGACATTTGGCAACAGAATCACTTTCACCTTGTAATGCCCACCAATACATCAATTAAAAAATCAAATGAGCTCCAACAACAATTTATTAGACCGACTTTTCAGCTTGTGGCCTTCATTAGGGTTGCTGGAAAGCTTTTGATTTCTTCAATATTCTTTCCCTCCAAGCACCTTGAACTTTGGTGAAGTTATGCCAAAACATCTGACTTTTGTTCACCAGTACAGCAATCAAATGAGGCAGAGATCATTCTTGTTTTATGTAACCTTGGGCTATTTAATGTTCCTTTTTAAGTTTCTCACATTTATTAATTTTTATATCTAAATCCCCTTTTTGAAGTTGTAAAACTCTTCTGGTAGTTTCAAAATTGTATGCTTAAAGGTTTGGAGTCAATTTGAATACTAGTATTTCTAAAAGTACCTGTTGGATTTGTGGTTATAATTGTGCTTTTAGTTAGAAAACAGAGACAAACATATAATTTTATAAAACTACAGAGCGCTAACTGAATGTCCCAAAATGCATTATTACCAAGCAGTCAGAAAAATATGTCAGAGTTCTTTAGTGATGATGTTGCAGTTACATTATCATCCTCTAGATGTCTCTGTTTTATTGACCATTAATTTACAATGTGTGGTATCTTCTTGACAGATCTAAACTATATTCTACTCAAGGATTTTAAAAGAAAAGCACATATAAATCATAGTTTATTTGATATTGCTGTTTCATGAATAATGGTATTTTTTCTGTTTGAATCAGATCATGTGTTGTCAAGATTTCTATGCCTGAAAGGGGGATTTTTGTTTTCAGCTTGGCTTTGCAGTTCAGCTGAGTCCTCAGCGTTCTCTTTTCTTTAGTTTGTATCAGACACCAGAACCAAGGACATAGTCTGTTTGCACCCCACATGTGATTAAATTAATTTCCTGATACAGTTCATTTCCTGCATCAGTCTTTGTGTTAGAGATGTAAGCAGAAACTCCATCCCACAGCAAACAGTCTGGCACATCACTTGTTCTTCTACTTCAAGATTCTGTAGCTCATATCTGCTTCATTAACAACGTATTGAGGTCCTGAAGCTAGGGATGCAGGATATTGGATTTTTGTTGATATCCGAAATGCAGATATTTCCAAACTTATTATCACAGGTATCGATATTTTGTCAAAAGTATAAACATCCACTTTACTAAAATTGACCTGTTCCTTTAATGGTGACAGCCCATTTGTGTTAGATACAGATGTGAAGCAAGAAAAGTGAATTTTATTCTTTATAAATATACTTTTGATTTAGAAAGAAGACATTCAGTGACGATGAGGTAAACCATTATGGTACATTTTTAAATTCTGCCAATATTACAGCCACAGCCACTGTTATATTTGTAACCAGTTTGTAGTGATAAAATCATCCGTAATGTAAACAAAAAACAACTCTTTAGACAATTATCTGCCGATACCAATATTTTTCCAATGATATTGGGCATCCCTACCTGAAGCAGTTTTTTTGACATTCACTCAAAAATCTCATCGTCATGCTCTTAAAGCTGTAAAGAGTTTGCACTTGCGTGTGTGAGAGACTTAAAGAGAGAAGTGGATAGAGAAGCCCTGCAGAAAACCACAAGGTAGGATATGCATGCATAAAGTTGCTGCATGCTAGTATGCATATGCAAACTGGACCACAATGACTCATCTTCCTAGCTATGTCACTTTTAGGTTACAGTTTGTTAGACATTTTTTATTCATTTGTTTTATGTTCTGGTAAAGCATGTAATCGAATAACAACCACTTACTAAAAGACTGCATTAATCTGTAGGCTGTAGGACTTTTAAAAACTGGCAAAAGTACACAGATGGAAGAATCAGTTGTTAGGAAGAGGTATGATTATCATTGACATGTGAATCACTTTTGATTTATCCATTCATTAAGGCATTCATAATGGGGCATGTTTTTATTTGCTAGGGCAACAAAGCATTTCTTTCAGGAAGGGAAAAGTTAGGTGAGCTAACATAGTTGGTCATGAAGAGTAAAAATCTGAGCTCAACACAGTAATATTAACCCGTAATATTGTGCAACCCTTTTAGTAACCTCTTCAGGAAAACATTACAATTTACAAACACTCACCATCCTCCAGGTAGGCATAGCGGTTGATCTCTTGTTTGATAGTAACCCTCTCTGAAGCTTCTCCATGGTCTCCTCCTGAGTCAATCTGGCTCAATGTCTGACCATCAGTTTCCACTTGACCTCCAGCTTTTACTTGAGTTTGACCTTGGATGTACGTCAAAGGTGGCGACTTCCCATGTGGTGGGGCTGTCTGTACCAAACTCTGCTGTCTTGACACAAAACTGGCCTCAAATGTATCACCAATCAGGGGACATTCTCCAAGTATCCCCACAGGAGCTCTCACACTCGTAGTAGTACCACCGTTGTTGTAATGTGGGTTTGCAGTTTGGTACACCATGGAGCTGTTGAGCAGGGGGCTGGCTCTGGACTGGTAATAGACGGGGTGGTCATTCATTGTGTCTGGGATTAGAATGTGGGCTCGGGGTCGGTCTACAGTGGTTAGGTGGTACAGTGTTGGAGAAACATTTCGGGTTTGATGGTTGGTGTCCTGCTCCAGAGGATGGTAGAGGGACTTCATTGGCGTGCCAAAGAGAGACCGATTGTCGTAGTAGGCGTATGGATTCAAAGGGCAGTCATCAAGTGGTTCTGATTTAATTGCTAGAGTACAAAAGAAGAAAAAAGTTAATGATAGAAGACACAATTAAAGAAGAAACAAGAGTAAGAGCAAACGAAGAGTTTGTTAGAATACAACATGATAGTAGGAAAAAAATCTCTTTTGATACTAAAGGTCAGGTTTCTCCTTGCTTTCAGAATACAAAATGCTAATTTCTGAAAACTGTCCTTATGCACAAAACTTTGCCAACATGCAAATATCTTTGTGCAGTTTGGACATTGGACAGCATACAAGAATTTGCATATGGGTATGATGGGATAAAATTTATATCTATTTTTTTTAGCTGAATTGTAATATTATATATATGTATATATATATATATATATAAAAACTTCTCTCACCCACCCCCCTCTCCCAGGTGGGGTGGGTGGCTGTTCATCCTCTTCAGCTCGGGTCCTCTACCAGACGCCTGGGAGCTTGAGGGTCCTGCGCAGTATCTTAGCTGTTCCTAGGACTGCACTCTTCTGGAGTGAGATGTCTGATGTTTCTCCAGGGATCTGTTGGGGCCACTTCTCCAGTGTGGGGGTCACTGCCCTGAGTGCCCCGATGACCACAGGCACTACTGTTGCCTTCAGCTTCCAGGCTTTCTCTAGCTCTTCTTTGAGCCCTTGGTATTTCTCTAGTTTCTCGTGTTCCTTGTTCCTAATGTTGCTATCACTTGGGATGGCTACATCAATCACAACGGCTTTCCTCTGCTGCTTATCCACGATTACAATGTCCGGTTGGTTGGCCATTACCATTTTGTCGGTCTGTATATGTTCCTGTACACTATACCGGCTACTTGGTTATGGCTTTCCATGTATGCTTTTCCTGCCAGCACCTTACACCCTGCTGTTAGGTGCTGGACTGTTTCAGGGTTCTCTTTGCACAGCCTGCACCTGGGATCTTGCCTGGTGTGGTAGATCCAGGCCTCTATTGCTCTGGTGCTCAAGGCCTGTTCCTGTGCAGCCATGATTAGTGCCTCTGTGCTGTCCTTCAGTCCAGCCCTCTCGAGCCATTGGTAGGATTTGTTCATGTCAGCCACTTCAGCTATCTGTCGGTGGTACATCCCATGCAGGGGCTTCTCCTCCCATGATGGTTCCTCTAGTTCCTCCTTCCCTGTCAGTTTCCACTGTCTGAGACACTCACTAAGTGCTTGATCTCTTGGGGCAATCTTCCTGAGGTAGTCATGGAGCTTGGATGTTTCATCTTGGATAGTGGCTCTGATGCTCACTAACCCTCTGCCTCTTTCTTTGCCCTTAGTGTATAGCCTCTGGATACTGGACTTGAGGTGGCAATATATATATATATATATATATATATATATATATATATATATATATATATATATAATTTTTTTTTTAAACAGGTTAATTTAGCTTAAGGTACAATTGTTTTGGTTAGAGGGCTACAGGAGCTTGAGATTTGAGGCTGCAGCTCTATTTTACAGAGTCATCATTTTACATTTGGTGGTGTTTATGTAAAATTTAGAAAAACTTCATGATGCTCAAGCTTTTTTGCAACCTCTTGGCTTTGGCAGCAAATAACTATATCAATGCAAATGATACTGTCTGAACTTATATCTATACTGCATAATCAGTCCACACTAAGAACCACAGTAGTTAATTCTTCATGCCCATATCCATTTCTGATTGACCAAATCTACTTTTACAAAGTTAGGGGTGTTGATTGTTTCCTGAAATCTTAATCAACACAAATGTTGGTATGAGTTTTCATCTCAACTATCAGGTTTATTTTAGGTGGTGAGTGAAATGATGAAATCAACAAAAAAAGTTCCCCTTCCTCAGAGTCAGTGAAAGTAGTTCCCCTCAAAAAAAGACCTGTGTTGTGGCTACAGCTGAAGCAAACGGCCTCCGGCTGGCTCGTTTCTTGTAAAACTGTAGGAGTATCATGTCATGAAAACTTTGAATTGCTTTCGGTTTGAATAATGTATGGCAGTTTTGCCCTTTCTGTATAACTAATCCTTTCCTTCTCTGAATTTGATGTATAAAAGGAATGGATGACTGTACTTGAACATTACACATGGCAGCGACACAGTTTCCATTTTGTGTTTAGTTAATTCTTGATTAATTGGTATAAATGTACAAACAGAGGCCTAAATGTATGCAAACTATATTGCACAGATATCCATTTCCTCCTCATCCTAAAACATTGCATCAAAGATGGGTGAAACTGTATACCTATTAAAGGAGTGTAGGTGAAGTGCTGAGGCTGACTGCATTTCTTCTTCCCATTAACAACATAGAAGTTGACTTTGGCTGGCTGGGAAATCGTCTGCTTGTGATACTGAGGGACCTCAACAAATAGCATGTTCTAGATAAGGATACAGACAAGGGAAAATAAATAAAATAACAATAAAACCACACATAAAAACTGTGATGTTGAAATAGTTGTCAAAATCTCTTAAAGTGAGTTTTCAAATTAAATCAGTGTCAAAAATGAAGTCATAGCAGGTTTTGGTACAGTTGTTTGCCACAGCATTAGCAAACCATGGTTTACATTTTGTGTTTTGCATCCAAGTTTACAGATGAAGATTTTCAACAGTGCTGTAGATATACTTAAAGTTCGTAACAGCTCATGTAAAATGATTGTCGTATTAATGCATGTATTAGTTCAGAGAGCTCAAAGTTAACTTACAGCTTGTGTTTTGTCTGCGTCCACTGTGGCCTCTACCTCCCAGATTTGTTTTCCATCTGAAAGCAGGTTAAATAAAAGATTTAGTGAAGATGAGAGTGTAACATGGTGTGTATACACAGAGCCAGTCGTACACATACAAAACACTACTCTCCCCTGCTGAGTACATGTGCTCCCCTCACACTGATAAAAAACCTCTCAGGGCCCATTTACATGACAACATTTTCACCATAAACGAAAAGGTTTTTCCTTTGTGTTTTCAAATGCGCTCCATGTTCACATGGAGACAATGTGATAACAATGGGAGTTCACGTGGATCCGCGAGAACAACTTAAAACTCAGTAGTTTGCATGCCAGGCCAATAGTTGGCGATGTAAGTTTGTAGTGTCCTTGGTGAATAAAACAAATGCATCCCCACTGGTCAGAGTATTGACGCAGCAAAGTCTGCCATAACTGTTGTTTATCCTAGGTGCATGCACTACCTGTATCTGAAGGAGTACTGCACATGTGCTGCGCGTCCCTGTTTTCACTTGAAAACGGTGATTCCTGTTTACACTGAGACGAAAACAAGAACATTTTCAGAACTTTTCAATATGGGTCCTAGTTTCAAAAGTTTGCAGATTCAGGCACTCTGCATCTTCCATTTACACAAGAACGGTGCCCAAACACAATGAAAACTCTCAGTTTTTGGCCTTTTTCGTTGTTGTATAGACGGACCCTCAGACTACCTCTGGAGACAGAACAACTGGGGGGTCAACTCCTCCTCCATTCCTTCTCTGTAATGTCACAATTGAGACGAAACATCACAAGAGGGCAGATGATAGGGCTTCGAACTGTTGTGCAAATGGGGATTTTAATGGTTCATGGTAAACACAAGTTTAGGTGATTTTAATGTTGAAAAGTGTTGATTTGTTTTGTTAAGAATGGTTGCTCTAAAGGTGCATAATTTTAATAGGCTTTCAAATACCCCATTCACACTTCCAAAAAAACCCCCTGAAATTATCCGGATATTACCCTGACACGGTTTTACCTGGGTTTGTTAGAACGCGAACAGTCAAGTTTTGTGAACCAGAAAGAGAATGACTTGACAGAATGGATCAAAACAACCACTGTGGTGGGAGAAGTTTATGTGAGTGTAAGGGGATAACACAAACTCAAATGTGCGTCTGGAAATCAGAAGTGTTGTTTCCGCTGCACATCATCAAAGTAATCGTCGTGCACGTAGTGACACTGCTTCACATTCACTTCTGTGTGCTACAGTGCTCCTCTCAACTCTTAAGTTGATGCTCCTAATACACTTTTTAACATGTAACACTGAAATAAGGTTAAAAATTGTTATGTAAGTAGTTCGTCCACTTTCATATTATGAACACTGACTTCCACCACATATATCTGACCCCCCACCCCCTCCACCACTTCTCTCCTATCCATCAGGTACTACTCCTGGCTGGGAGGAGCAAGTGTGAATGACCAGGCTGCTCGGACATCGTTCCGATGATATTATGGTTGCATGTGTGAAAAGGGCTAAAGACAACACACCACTGATACAGCCATCACCGCTAATTTGACCAGGTCACACATGAGACAAGACTTTTCTTTTAACATTTGCTCTTAAAATATTTATGTTAAACCCAAAAGACTCTGAAAGTAATGTTCATTTTTGAAGATGGGGAAGATTTCAGATTGAGTATTTTTCCTTCAGGAAATCTCTGTGTTTGCTACTATGTTAAGATGGTGGTGTATTCTTCCACCTGTGCACATAAGATAGCAGATAGCTCTAAAGGCCTACCTCTTATACAGACCTGAAGAGGAAAGTTTGTTAAATCTCATTCTAAAGAATTTCTTCTTCTGTATACTCCAGTTCATAAGGATAACCCCATGCATCCACAGTTACAGTCACCTGAGTCAAAATCACTCATATTTGGTTCAGGATTTGTTTCCTCTGCTGTTGTGTCTTCCTAAGTGCAATGAGCGAAACAGCAGATTGGCAGAATCACTGCACAAAGGTGTAAGAACACATTTTCTGCAAAATAGTGCCAAATACAGAGACTTCCTGGAGGAAAAATATAGTGCTCTGAATTTTTTCCCCCAATTGTACGTTTGTCCCAATGTATTTCCATGGCTCGTTTTTATCTAAAACTCACACAATCACTGTTTCAGTTATCTTTCTCAGAGACAGAAGACCAGAAAGATAGATGGACAGACAGACAAACAAATGCCAGCAAGAACATAACCACCTTGATAATGAATCTTTAGAAGGATAACCCAATATTAAAGTTACTTACACTGATTAACAGCATGTTGTATTGGGTAAATAACGGTTGAATTTAAATGTAGTTCACCTGTTTCAATCCTATGTTCAACTTACTTTTCTGAGAACAAGACCATTTATACACAAACAATGGAAAAACAGGTTTTTCTTTTATTGTTTCAATGTGTCACTCACACCTAATTTTTTACCTGCTGTTTCTGTTTTACACCCACGCTTTAAAACATGAAAAAAAAAAACAAAGCCTCTGCTCTGGGTCTGAATCTTTATCAGTCTGTCTAACCACATCCTGTTGCATAAAACCCCACACCAAGCAACAGAGAGGCTTCACACACTGTTAAACTGTACCAATCCTGCTCTCAAACCCTGTAACCTAACTCAACTGTGTGGGCAGCAACAAGGTGAGAATTTCCATCAACAAATAAATAAGAGTTGTCACTCGAGTTTAACTGTAAAACTATGCCTCTTCTAATCTAAGTAGAAAGTGGGGGCTGTGGGAAGGCATGCGTCACAGATAGCTGATGTTGCTGGGGTGGGTATGCAAATAATTTTAAAAAATACAAGTACGATTCAAGTAGGTGGAAAAACTAGAGCGGGATATAAATAGGCCACAGAGAAAGTTTGGTGCTGAGCTAATTATAAATCTATTTTAGACACAGGAACTAAAACACAAATGCAAACCGCAGGTCAACATTATACAAGCACAAACTGTTTTCATATAACAACACAGAGCAATGAATCAGAGGAGTAGTTCTGTCATCTGCCGTCAGGCGAAAGGTCGATATCTTGTGATAGCTTTGCATAAAGGGCATAGAGACAAGCAACATGAGATGGGCAGCTAGCATGGTCCTGTCCAAAGATAACAAACATGCCCACCATCACAGTTATGAAACACGTAAGACCTCAACCTGCCTCTATTATAATTTGGCCTATTACATGTTTTTAAGAAACACAATTTTAGTCACTAATTTGTAAAAGTTCAGGTTGTGCTTAAGTAGATTAATTTAGGCTGAGTGTACATCTTGGGTATGTGTTTTTGCTTCATCAGATAGTAGTTTCACGTGCTATCTCTTGGGAGTAAATGTGGTTTGTGATGCAGTGCCGTACATGAAGAGAAGCCACCAGATGAAGAGCATCAGAAGCACTTAAAAATTCTTGAGCTTCTCGACATCATTGTTCCAAATTGCACCTTTTCCTGAAACATCAACAAGTAGTCCAAAGTAGACAATAATAGTATAGATAAAACCCCGCAGACAGGGTAGCTTTGCACTCATCAAAGGAAGCTTAGGTAACACCTTTGAGGCTCTGAAGTTTTAGGCATGGCCCTAGAGTTTGGCTATATTTAAGCTGGCATTGTCTCAGCATGGTGTCTTCGTAATTGATATATCGCCTCACAGGTGTCCTTTGCGATGGGCTGATGATGCATTGTCATATTGCTATGACAATGAAAATTATGAAAATTTATCATTCAGGCCTTTTCCCAGCCAGCATTTTCTATATAATAGTCACCATTGCCTGTCTTACACTGAAACGGATGTGTAATGCCACTGAGACTACATCCATAGCCCATACAGTCCATGCCCTATTTGCTTATTTTTTTAAAATATACCAGTGGAGTATATTTTTGTCTTACTAACTTTATTTATAAACCCCTCTATGTGATCCCAGCTGTGTGGCCTGCCTTTCACCTAGCTTTAACTGCATTTTTATCCAAAAGATTTAGGAGTGCCATGACACGAAGGAAAACTCAAAATAATACACCAAAAGTAACAGCTTAATCCAGGCTTAGAGAGGTTAAGGCCCAGTTTGGCATACCTAAAAAATGTAAGAAAAAGGGAGCACATGACCAGGCAGTAATTACTGTCCAGTATGAACATTCACACCCTCACCTGCTGTCTTCTCCGAGAATATCACTTTGGAGTTTGGAGAAAAATTCTGGCCAATGAGGACCATTTGTTGACGACCTAGAACCGAGCATCGCTCCAGGTCCTGCCTCTCTACCGCAGGTTGCTCCTGAGCTGAACGCTGGGCTGGGGAGTCAGAAACACAACTGTATGAAAGACTACACAGAAGCAAGGTGAACTTTGAAGTACCGTAGGTAACACTGAAAAAAAAAACAAAATTAAATCCTTTTGCTGCTAATGTTATATGAAGTGATAAAACGGTGACCATTACTGTTAAACCACCATTGGTCCCTATAGGATCAGTACAGTTGTCCTATAAAGTAACCATTTGATTCAAGTCTCTATTGATAAATGGGTTATGTAAACATGCTGGCAAGTAGAATGAAAAAGCATAAGATAAGGCAAAACTGTAACAAGGAGTGTAAATAATTGATTAGAGACTGGATGTTTCTTAATCCTTTATGATACAGGAAACAACACAGATCATCTGGAATTAAAACAAATCTTACAGCATTCAATTGGGTCAGAAGAAACTTGTAGGGACACCAGCTGGCCTCCTGGCTCAGGAACATGGACACGAAACACCAAACGCACACGCGTGTTCTTTCGCCCGATGTCTGTTTCACCATTCCTCAGTTCAATGTCAGCATTCCTCAATTTCAGGATTCCTACACAGTCAATTCTGTGATATATGAAAAAAACAAGAAATACGGATTAGAATATTGATCTTAATTTTCCAAGGTTGTTGCCAGATGTCTCTTCTGGGGATGGGAATGGACAAGATCTTATTGATACCAGTGCCTTTAGTGATTCTGCCTATTGATCTAATTCTTTAATGATTTGCATCCAGATTCTTGTGGATTTAGTGTATGTGTGCATAAGTTTGCATATATTTTTAGTGGTAACAGTTTCAAGCACATCACTCCTGATATTTGATGCTATGTTGCATGGATGGATGCTTCTACAATTTACTTGTGTTTCCACCCTTTAGATTTTGTGCATTAAGCATCTTTTTGGTTGAATATTAAGCCTCAATATTGATCCCTTCGGTCTCCTGTTGGCCAGAATGTCTTTTTGGACCTATTTTTATTGTTAAAAAAGTTACAATAAATATTGTAAAAATATTGGTTTTCTGATTTCCATCCCTCGTTTCTACCTTATCCTTCTTTTGCATTGATTTGTCATACATAAAGTTCATTTCTTGTAAACAACAAGTTGGTGTTTATTGGAGAAACTAGCTTGCAGGAAGTGGCGTGTTTTCTTTTTCATTCAACAGAAACAACATTAATTGAGATCAAACTTGAGGAAGAACTTTGCATTTGCAATAAATGCAAGTACAAATTTGTTTCTGTTTGCATGCAGTTGCTCCTGTACAGAATATAACATGAAAAATAAAAGATAAAAGAATACATCTAATTCTTCATTCTTGCAGTTACGTATGCCTCTGTTAGATAAAAATCTGGCAATCGATGAAAATACTGAAGCGGGTAAAGAAGGGGGAAGGGGTGGTTTTTGTGGTAAAGAGGTTCATAGAAATTGTGTGCAAGCAAAATGTTTCTGAGCAAATGTAGAAGAAAATTATTCTGAGCATTCTGAAAACAAGGAATGAGCATGCAAGACAATCACCTTGACATTGAAAACTCGTTAGTGTCCTTTATAAGCAACAGATGAACATGAGAGACAGTGACCTTGTCTTTGACCTTGCCCTTTGAGTTGCATAACCTTTTTTAGTAAATCCATGAGACAGTGTAGACATTTCTTCAGAATTGGAAGATAATCACCCAAAGCATTACTGGAACTACACTCAAAACTAAGGGATGAACATGTCAAACTATGACCTTTGCCCTCTTGAATGTTATAAGGTCGCCCTTAAGTCAAAGAAGTTGTTTGCTCAAAGCAAAAAAAAAAAAATTAAAAAAAAAAAAAGTTTATTCTTCTTCTGGATTCCTTTTCCTCTTCAGCTCGGAGTACTCGACATCCATGATTTCCAAAAGCAGTTTGAAATATGGACTCGTAAGAACACAGGAAACTCTTCTATATTGCATCAGTCCATCTCATTTGATTTCAGGCCCAGAGAGGCCAGCTGAATTTTTGGGTGTTGTTGATATATGGCTTTGGCCTTGCATGGTAGAGTTTCAACTAGCTTTAAGTGTTACCTTAGGGATGGAAGGTCACACGCAATCAGTGTTGGTTTTCATCCTTGCCACTTACCTGCAGAGATTTCTCCAGATTTTTGGAATCTTTAGATGATATAATGGACTATAGATGATGAAATCTCTAAATTCCTCGCAATTGTATGTTGAAAAACATACTTATACTGTTGGACGATTTGCTCACACAGTTGTTCGCAAAGTTGTGAACCTCACCCCATCCTTGCTTGTTAACCACTGACCCTTTTGGGATGCTCCTTTCATACCCGATCATCAGATTGTAAATAAATTAACAATTGAAATTACAATACATTTTATCAGTTTGATTATTAAATATCTTATCTTTGTAGTATATTAAGTTGAATATAGGTTGGAAGGATTTGCAAATCATTGTTTTCTGTTTTATTTTTGTTTTACACGTGATTTTTTGGAATTGGGGTTTGTGAATCTCACAGCCCTCTGTTTTTGCTACTCACGTCACTCTCATGTGGTTCTTTGGCTCCAGAGGGATCTCCAACACCTTTGTCCCGTTGATCATCCTCTCCATGCTTGGTGTGGTGACTGTCTTCCCAGTGATGCGGTGGACCTGGTAGAAGGCGTGCGGTTTGAGGAGCCTCTCATCAGCCGTCCCTATGAAGACCTGCAGCCTTAGTGGAGCAGTTCCTTGGTACCCACGGAGCTGGTAAGGCCAACAAATGTGATTAGATGCAGGCTTCACACTTAATTAAATGGACTTTAATACCATCAGTGCCCATGGTCGCAGAGAATAATTTTACAACAGTGAGTAGATTCTTCCCCTTGAGGGTGATTTCACAGGTTGCTATCTAACTGGCATAGCAAGAACTCTGCTTTGCATAATTCATTTGTTCAGCAGTGTTGGGAAAACCATCAGTTATGGCTTGTTAATGACTTTATCAGAGCAGTTAATAAAGCAAATTAATTCACAATACTCAAGGGAGATAGCTTTAGAACTGATTTATAACTACAGCTGTAAATTTTCACAAGCAAGCAGTGCATGATAAAATTGGACATCGTTGTGTTGTTGGAGTAGTGACAAGAGGCCCAGTCTTCATTTGCATGTCTGTTGACTTAACATAAACACAACATAATCCAGAAAATACCATCATGCAGTTACTCTACAGCTACTTCCATTTTTGTATAAATCTGTAAATGACAGCAATGTGAGTCTAAATACCACCAAAACCTACAGTGAGCCTGAAGTACAAAACACAAATAAGGAACAAAATGCCACAAGTTAAAGGAAGCAACGAATAAAAACACAACAACAAATCAATAAATCCTATTACCAATGAAAAAACTACAAAATGACTTTTAAATAGAAATACAACAAAAACACTAACACAAAATAATACAAAAATATCACAAAACAAGACCAATAAAGACACAAAATCACAACAGTAATGAAGAGTTACAACAATCTCCAGTAAAACTTAGAACAACATTGAAAAAAAAACAAACAAGTGGTAACAAAAACAAAAGAAAGTAAAAAAAACAAAAAACTAATAAAACACACAAGGACAAACAAAAGCACACACATAATAATTCACAACTAAATATAAAAAAACACCCTGTCAAATAGACAAGCAGATCAGCAAATAAAACACAGAACAAAATAAAAAGCACAATAACATATGAAATGATACACTGACAAATTACAAAAAACTAAAAAGTCAACAGCAGATAAAATCACACAGACACAAACAACAACAAAAAAGGTGCTGAAAACCCCCAAAATCACACGACAAATTATTACTACCATGATAAGCACAAACACAAAGAGAAAATACATAACAAATAAATAGCATGTTGACACATTTTTAAAACTTTGAGCCAAGAAAAGATTTAATTAATAAAAAACTGTGGCAAATATAACAAAAAAAAGCACAACACATTATGTTGTGTTTTGTTTTTTCACTTAATGGCAATAGTTTTTGTAGTTAATACCTGAATTTCTGGATGTCCTCCATTGGGGGTTTTCACCGCACCCCGGCTGCCCTCGGTCTCATAGTGAGCTCTGTGGTACGATCTTGGGTGTTGCAGGATAAGAAGCTCGTACTGAGCTGCCCGGCTTGGCAAAGGCCACTCAAAAGATGGAAGTGGAGCCACAGAGAGACCACTGTGGGAAAGACGGAGCAGAGAATTATATTTCAGTGTGTTATGTCTCCAAACAAACTACAGTTATTTCCATCGTTGTGAATTATACTGGAAGGGACTGTTCTATAAGGCCTGGTACAAGCAAAGATTCTTAAAATCTTAACTGATTTTTAACACTGTGACAGACCCCACACATGGAGTTAAATAATGACAGATTTATTCGTTTTGTTCTTGTGTTGTGTGGTTTGCTGCATAGAAAGAGACACAGGACACCACACATCAACTGGTTCATTCACCAACGACCTCTACTCTTGCAGCTAGTAATCTCACGTGTTCAAATGCTACTTTAATGTAAACAAACATGGAATGTATTTTATGCAGATTTTTTTATAAGGAAGTAAATATAGTACTGTGTGCTTTTATTTCACATTACTAGGGGAGTCTAAATTTAGACTCTGATACCGCCTTAAATTCAGGAACTAGTGTGGGTGACATCACATCTTAGAAATAACCAGCCCCCATACACATCAATGCCTTCCTCCTGTTTCGAAACAATTACTCGTCTCTCGATTGATTTATGTTTTTCAGCTAATATGTGCAGAGTTTGAGGCAGAAGCTGAGTAGTGAGCGTAGAAAGTTGAGGTTTATGCAGCAGAAGTGGGATGTAGTGGCTTGATAAGATCAGCTGTATCGTTTGGGAGAGCTGGAAGTGCAGGGACAGATTTAGCAAAGGACAGCGAAGGAGGTGTCAAATGAAAACTTGTCACCATGTGTGTTCTTCTCCCTTCTCTTTCCTCATGAAATAAGTGAGCAGGGGTTGGTGGAGCAATTGCCTGATCTGGCGGGGGTTAGTTAAAGCCTCTATCAAGGCCCCTGCCCTACTTCTAAACTTTCTCTTTCGCCTCTTACCTGTCTTTCTATCTGCTCTTGTGTTTTCTTTTTTGTTATTTGCTGTTTGTAATGTTGGCATAAGGAATGCTTGTGTTTGGTTTTGGGGTAGGAATTTTAGGTGGCATCAACAAGGTCATTACTTAGAGCTTGCATGTACAGAGCCTGAGTCGGTTGAAAGCAGCATTGCTGTTTTGGCTGTGATGGTTGTGTGGTGGAGTAGGTAACGAGAAGAACATCTATGTTTTGGTATGATGGCAGAAAGAGGGTGGTCTTAGGATGCCAGAACTCACTGTCCAGTTTTCCTAAGGTGTTCAAGAACCATTTAGTGAAACACTAGTGGAGGAAGGTGAGATGGCCCTGAGTAGTTGTCCTCAGTAGTTGTGTTTAGCTTATGCTTTTGGTTTTTAGTTTTAGTTTATGAAGTTTTACTCTATCTGGTGGCATAAGTTGTGTTTGCATATTACTGCTGGTTTATTCTTGTGTTCCAGAGCTTTCTGTTTGATTTGCTCCGACGTGGAAGACATCTCCTTCCCCACTGATTATTCAGGGCACTCACAGGAGGGTCCCACCTGACTACTCTAGTGATTTCCTAGCTCTTGCTAGGTGAAGGGGGCACTGTTGTTCGGGCTGTTCTGGCACAAGGGCCATTTAGTAGATTAGCCATCTCGTACTTTGTTTATCTTATTGGCTGTATTGAATGTGACATATAGGACATTTGTTCAAACACTATTGTTTTTGTTTGTTATACTTAATTTTCTTCCCTTCCCAAAGACTGTCTGTGGGATGTTGCCCAGATGGACAGGTGTAGTATAGCTAGTGGATATGTGAAACCATTTGTTGAGTCATGTGATTGTACCAAACTATGTGATAAACTGAATGTTTGCACAACAAACAAGAAAATGTATCACAACCAAGAGCACATATGTTTGATGACACTAATAAATATATAAATACTTTAACATGTAATGATTGAGTTAAGTATCATCTACTACAAGGTCATACATCATTAAGAGAACCTTAAAAATGGTTTTAAAGCAATTCCAAACATACTTGTTTTATTGAAAATAAATTAACTACACACCTGAATGTTGCATGGTGGACAGGGTGGGGAGCAGGCCACACAGCTGGGATCACATAGAGGGGTTCAGTCTTGACCTCTGGAGCTCTTGCCCTGCCCATCCTCTCATGCTCTAAGGCCCAGTCAAACCCTCCTCCATACACACAGTCCTGTCTCTGGACCTGCCTGTGTGCATCTCGCACTCCAGCAGAGGCCATCGTTCTTGAGCTGAGGCCGCTCAGCACCTCCTCCAGACCTGGAGTCAGGGCCTGAGCTTGGCCCTGGAACTCAGCCTGAGTTGAGTAATGGTGGAGGTGGTAGGTGCCCTGCTGGTCATGGGGTGAAGGGATGGGGCTTGGGCTCCGGGAGCGCTGCTTGACAGGGGTACCTCCTTGAAAGGTGCCATTTGGATTGTAGGAGCGTTTTCCATGTGGGGAGGCAGAGCGGGAGCGCTGGTGAGGGAGCGTTGAGGCAGTGCGTTGGTGCTGGGGCAGGAGATAAGTCTCGTCTGTGATGCTGTTTTGAGGTGAAGCTCCAGGAGAGGAGTGAGCAGAAGAGGTGTTGATGCCCTGGAGACCTGGGCAGAGGTCTAAGGCAGACAACGTCACGCCACAGCTGCCTCCATTCGAAGGAGAGATGCTCGGTGAGGCAGAGGGAGAGTACCCTTCTGCAGGCCAACCTGTGGAAGAGTTACTGCTGGCAGGGCTTACACACTCCCTGTAAGCACCGAGAATTTTGGAACTAGGGCTTGGTTCCAGGGTCTGAGAGCTGAGGGAGTCACCAGATGGAGTGATTTCAATCCTGGGGCTGGGAGCAGGAATGATCCCTGGCCTGGTTGACAGCCCCAGAGAGTCCAGCACTGCCTCTGTTAGGTGGTCTGTGGTGGAGCTGTGAGAGGTAGGGTCCTCACTGGTGGTGGGCTGGTTGGAGTTGGAAAAGTAGGAAGAGTGATGGTCGACCACCAGCAGAGGAGGCTGTTGGTCATTCTGAAGGAGAGCGCCCGACTCATCTGAGAACACACAAAGTCAGGGTTAATTTTTTGCACTCATGTCCTAAGTAGGTAGGCATGCAGTTAGCCAGCTTAACAGTTAAATCTGGATAACTTGCTAGAACCAGATATAAATGTGGGTTAAACTAATTTTTCCTTTTTTTTGAAAATCTGACCTGAAATCCCAGTTAAATGCTTTGTTTAAATGCAACACAGCTGCCCACCACTAGTGACCAATGTAGCTCTTCTTAATGGCTGCTGCAAAAATGCCATGATGTAACCTTGATGTAATCATGGGACAGTAAATGAACGCCACGGCATAAGTAGATAACATCAGTAGCATCTTTAAGGAACGCTGCAGTTTGGCAGTATTTTGACCTAAAAGTTGGAGAATGACTCATATGTGGACCGGCTGTGTAAGATTATATGCTGGGAGTGCTACACATTTGCATTTGTCGCTCAACCAGCATCAGCAATAGTGCCAGGGTATGGACCAAACTCAGCACATACATGGAGGTTGTTATCCTGTATGAATACAACAAGTTTTGGGAGCATCACTTCAAATTTTGATTTTGTATGAATTATTGAATGTCCTCAATGGGATTTCCCATTATAAAGTTCAATGTTTTTGTGATGATCTTGATCAATCTGGATCGGATCCAGATGAAATTTACCTAAATGACAGAGACACGGACCCCATATTATCCTTTAAAATTGGAAGCGAATCTGTCAAGAAATGGCAGAGATATGATTTTTTTTAAATTCCACCCAATGTTAAAGGTATTTTATTGAAATTTGGGGAAAGTTTTCCATCAAACAAATAAGTGTATCACCACCAAAATCTAATAATTTCTAAATTGGGCCATTACAAAGATCTCCTAAAAATTTCGGCAAAATCTGTCCAGCTGTTTTTGCATAATCTTGCAAACAACAAACAAAAAAATGGACAAAAAAAATGGACAAACAAACAAACCAACAAACATACACTGGCAATGACATTACCTCTTTGGCAAAAGGTAATAAAAGCAGACCTCTGCTGTCAGTTAACAGTGGTTCTTGTGTGGCCTTGCCTTGGACCAGGTATCACCTCATTAGTAACAACATTGAATAAATAAAGTGTTGTAGGGATGACATATATCTGTAGGCCAAACCAGTAGTTAGCATCATACTGGGTCCTGAGACGAAATACTTTTTTTTTTTGTTTTTATTGCTGCTGATAATAAGCTCTGAGGCAAAAAAAGTTTTCGAACATAACTTTCATGATTTTTGAAGCATAAATACAATTTGCAAGAGTGAAAAAGAACTTTATTGCAGTATGACCTGATAAAGTTACTGGTCATGGCAGTCTTGAATCTAACATTGCTTTTAAAGACGATCAGAAAAGATCACATTCAAGGTCCCTGTCAGATATTAGCAAAAGGTTGCCAAGATGGAGCCAACATCTGCTTTCACCCTTAGAGGTTGTTAGCAACCTGAGACACATGTTCATGGGTTAGGAAATTTATTGTTTTTTAAATGTATGACCAATCTATGCTCTTCAAAAATGTTTGGAAACCCTTTCTCTGTCAACTTTTTCTTCTTTCTAATAATACCAAGTAGTAATGTACTTTATATCACTGGAAAGCATGATTATTCTTCTTTACCACGAGGTACGACTTATAAGGCTCATGCATTTGTGGAATGATTAACACAGCTAAATGTGTGTGTAGCACCCAAAAATGTGCCAAAATCCCCTACAGCTAGAAGCTGGTGTTCTGGTATACAGAATGGCAGCATTATTTGGTGTCAGCTCTGGTACCATTTCCAAACTTTTGGACGAAGTTCCTTGGAGACTGGTGAAGACAAAGACAGACCACAAAATGGTCATCTGAGGAAGACATCACCTGAAGAAGACCAGTTCCTCACCCTTGCTTTATTAAGGAACTGTAGGCTTTCTTCTAGGAGAAGAGGGGATTTTGGCACTTTTTTGGTGCTTTGAGCCTTGGTGCTCACTCCACAAATGCACGATCCTTACAAATTGTATCTGGCTGTACAGGTGACTAATAAGGCTTTCAAGGATATAAAATAGAATACCAAATGGTGTTATTCAAGGGGACCATATCAACCAAAGTAACGTTTCTAAACTTATTTTGTGGAGTATATATTTATCATACATTTTAAAAAACAGAATATTTCCTAACCCAAGCATGTGTGGTTCAGGTTAGAAACAACCTCTGAGGATAAAAGCAAATTCATGTTGGCTCCATCTTGCCGACCATTTTCTCCAATCCAAATAGATGTTGTCTATCGTGGTTATATTTCTTGAGACATTTGTGCAGAGAGGTCAACATAAATGAGGCTAAAGAAGCACATATTCTAATGTAAAGGTTTGAATCTGAGAACAATTAAAGCATTTTTCTTCAAGGCATAAAAAACAAAACTTATGCCATGTTTAATTCATGTTGCAGATATTTTGCTGCTGTTGCTTTTTCTCGACCTTATTGACACTGCCCGAGGAGCGTACAATGAAACAGCAGTACATGACAGCCAAGTGCTCCCTAATGGAAATCCCAGAGCCACTTAAATGCTGCAAGATACACAGTTGGTACAACACAAACATATTTATACCTCAATAATAAAAGTATAAGGAACACAAAACAATCTCATGTAAACAAGTGATCAGACTTTAGACCTTTTTGTCCCCTTGGGAAAATTATTTTTCACAGCACTGTCTCTATTCCACAGTTAATGTCCATCACAAACAGAATAAACAAAACAGACACTAACAGTGTCAACACTTGAAGTCCTGGCCTGCTCAGCATGGCTGAAGATAACTTTGGCGCACTTACCTTTTTCACAGCCAACAGGAAAATCTTCTCCAGCTGCATTATAAAAAAACAGATCAGAAAAGTCCAGCTCCTCTCGACTGATGTCTTGATCCAGACTTTCAGTGAGCTCCAAACCTCCTGAAGTCATCTCCAGCTTTATAATATTTTACTTACACTTGTTGCCGCAGAAGTAGAAGTATTTTGCAATGAATGTCAAGCCTGCCAACCTAATCAAGCTATTGGCTATGCACAAAAATAAAAAATAAAAAAATATAAAGTAACCTTAGCAATGTAACGTTTTGATTTGTTTTCTTTAAGATACTGTAAATCTCCGACAGCTGCTCAAATAAAGCCGCCAACACGACATGAACAATCGAGCAGTGACAGACTCTTCCTGTCTCTGCTGAACATGATGAGCATACAGGAGGGGCGCGCGTGTGTGTGTGTGTGTGTGTGTGTGTGCGCGTGTGGGTGTGTGGGTGTGTGTGTGTATGTGTGTGTGATGAAAGTTCAGCTCATCTCTACCCAGCCTTCAAACACACAGTTCTCATTTCCTCCTTTATAGTAGAGAATAACCCGAATGAAATAGGCTGTAAGACAGAAAGGCCTAGGCTACCACTGAGAGCCCTCAGCATTGCTTAGTTCCAAATTAATTTTGTAGCCCTAAAAAGAGATATTTGAAGGGTGTATTGGTTGAATTGGATATGATGTTAAATGGGACACTGAAACAAAAGAGGCTTTATTGTCTTTCCCTGTTCATGAAATCAAAAACTTGTTTTTCTGAACACAAGCTGAGAAACCACGCAGTGTGCTCATAGGTGAGACTCCAAATGGGTGGAAAAGGTTTGAATCTAACAGGAAGCTGATCCTGAAGTTTATGAATAGAGGACAATGACATATGCTCTTGCTAGTTCTGCCTTTTCTATAAACTTGAAAGTTATGCACA
This sequence comes from Cetoscarus ocellatus, assembly GCA_037902135.1. Taxonomy (NCBI): domain Eukaryota; kingdom Metazoa; phylum Chordata; class Actinopteri; order Labriformes; family Labridae; genus Cetoscarus; species Cetoscarus ocellatus. Next base: position 948,620 of record JBAMNC010000550.1, read on the forward strand.
ATTGTACTAAAACAACAAAGTAAATATTTGATTTATGTTTTTAGTAGGAGGTAGGTGCTTTAGAAAATATACACCAATATACTTTGACATTTTGCCATGCAATACTGTACTATTATTGTTAGTGCAATATTGTGTTATTTCATCATACAATAATTTATAGAAATGTTAGGCATTTGTTTTGTATTTTTGTGCATACTCCAGCTGCTGGTTGACCACAGACATTCAGCCATTTGGCTCTCCAATCTCTCTGTCACATTTATCATCATTACTTCTGTAGCCGGGACAAATAATAAAGTTAATAAATGTTGCAGGTACCATGCCTTATAAATAACTGATTAGAAAATTGATTTTTGTTATGCATACAATTTTGCCAGTTCTTGATGCTATAATGTAATGTTGCAGCTGTTGATGGCTGTTGACCTTTTTATTTTGTCTGCATTACACACACTCAACAGTATTTTACGATAGAAAAAAATGTAGTCCGAGTAGGTTCATTATGTCTATGTTGGCAATATGCTTATACTTTCTTTTTTAACAGACAAGAAGGTTTTTTAGTTCATACCTTGACATGTTTCGACAGAGATCTTCCATCTTCGTCAGAAGTGTTTTGGACGATGGAAGATCCCTGAACTAGAAAAATAAGCTAAACGATAAATTAAAAGATCTCTGAACTAAAAAACCTTCTTGTCTGTTAAAAAAGGAAAGTATAAGCATAATAGAGAAAATTGTATTTAAAAAAGTTAAAGACTTAAACTTTTTTGGGTTCCAAAATAATGTGTCATACAGTTCAATCCTGTATAAAAACTTTTTTTTGACTATTTTTATGTAAAAGAAGGGGGGTGATTGAATTGGCAGTATGCTTATTTAAACTAATTGGTATATAGGTTGCTATAGGTTGGTGCAGGAATAACTTTTTTCATACTTCTTTAAAAAAGATTGCATATTGGGTGGATGCCAGTTTCTAAATCTTTTTGCCACAATTAAACTTTGCAGTTTCTCAACTGATTTTCTCCTGCTTTTCTTCCAATCAAAAATCTGAATTATGCCACAGTGACAAGGTGTTAACACAAATTAAAGCTTTTTAATGTCTTTGTCTCAGTGTCAGTTAAAAACATATCACTGTGTTGCTTGTGAAACTGATTACAAATTCAGGAAGCAATGGGGTCCTAAAATGAAGGTGGTGAGTCTAAAAGATCTTAAAATGTGCTAAATGTAAGTTCAGATTTTCTACATATGCCTGAATTAAGTAAAACATGGAAACTATATATAAACACTGTGAACCTATGAAAAGGTTGGTTGTTTGTGTGTCTAGTATACATACAGTAAGCATGAAAAGTGCATTTTTTAATCTCCAAACAGTATTTCAGAGTAGTTGACAATGACCAGGATCAGTTATCTCCCTTTGTACTCAGAATCTCAAACATGTCTTGTAAATATTGGCCACTAGTTGGTAAACATAAACTTTAATGATCACACTCTATAGACTGGTTTACACACAGATAGACAAAATCAAAGAAAAAATTAAAAGTCCCTCTGAGAACTGTTATCCACTAGGTGGCAGCATTGTTCTATTTAGTCCTCAGAGTTTCAGATCTATTCTTCTGTCGCCATCTTCTTTTCGTTAATATTTTTGTCTGATTTGGTCGAACTGCACCTTTAAATTTTTGTTAGCTTGCATGATTTTAGATTGGCAGAGATTTATTTTTATAACAGTTGAATATTAAAGGTCTGAAATTTGAAAAATACAACAGGTATTCACACAAATTGCAGGTGAACATAGTCACTTTTTTAAAATTTTATTTCATTTTTTTGTCCGGTGTTTACAAAGACTTTTCATCTTTGAGTGATTTTCCTTTCATCCTAGCCACTGCATCATTCGTCCTGACATTTGGAGCCTGTTGAACTGGAGGCATTTTAACCTCTCCTGACTGCTTCACGTGCTGATGTCACCTGAGGTCACATGTGAGACTTAAGGCCACACTGCAGTCATGTGAGAGTCATCAGTGTTACTTGAGTCAAGGTGTGAAAATATGTGAAACTGTCAGGGAGATGCTGTCAGCACGAGAAGCATGATAAGCTGATGAAAGATTCCAGTTACTCCTTTAGGGAATTTTAAACTATAAGTCCTCACATCACAGGTACTACCGGGTTTTGGAGCAACATATGCTGCCATTCAAGCAACGTCTTTTTTAGGTACATCCCTGCTTTTTAGAGCAAGACAATGCCAAGCCACATTCTGCACGTGTTACAACAGCGTGGCCTTGTAGTAAAAGTGTGGCACTAGACTGGCCTGCAGTCCAGACCTGTCTCCCTCTGAAAATGTGTGGTGCATTACAAAGCCCAAAATATGACGACTGAGACCCCAGACTGTTTAAGCAACTGAGGTCGTACATCAAGCAAGATTAGGAAAGACTCCCCGGTTGACTGATGTCATGGTTCAGCTTACTATCCAAGTTTGTTTTAGCCAAATAAACTTAAATATGCAACTAGATTTGATTGAATTGTTTGTTGCAGGTTATCAGCCTTTTAGCTAAGCCAACATACCGTCATGCAGATTCTTTGCAAAACTCCAATTTGTTTGTTTGTTTTATTCATTTATCATTAAATATACCTTATAGAGGCTGGTTCTCAACATAAGTATTACAAAGGGGAGGAGTTAAGCAGGCTTGGAGATATCGCAAAGAATCAGCTCTGATTAAATGTACTTTTCTTTATTTGTATTTAAACGAGAAAGTAGGACTGGGCCGTAACCAGTCCATTATTATGCCTTTTAATTTGTCAAATTCTGCAGATATGTCTACTTAAACATTATACACGAGCCAGTAAATCAGCCCCAAAACTACAAAAGATAGTTTTTTAATGTAGCTTCAAACGTTGTTAACTCTTCTTGATGAATTGGCTCTTAATAAGGGTCCTAAATGTTATTTACTGACTTTAAAAGTCAGCCAGTAGTGGACTCCTGGTGTACTGCAGTATTGACTGTATATTACTGACTGCATTATTAACCCCTGGATGTTTGACCTTGTCCCCCTCATGTCAGCAAACTAGATTTCTAAATACTTTTCGTGATAAAATGTCCAGCCCCAGTCAGTTTCTTTTTCATGTTGTCAGTTTAAGCATTATTAAAATAATCAACTCCTGATGTGCAAAAGACAAGCACTTGTATTTCACTCTTTAATTCTCTTTCTGTTCCCACTCTATTTTCCCTTTCCTGTTTCAAATATAGTAACAGTAAACTTATTAACCCCTGACATGGTAACTCATAATCTCAATAGAAGCCTGTTTATTTCAGTAAACTGCTGCAGTTGACAATAATGTTGTGTAATGCGATTTCTAGATTGTGGGATTAGTCTGAGAAGTGGCAGGTACTTTAACAGTGACCCTTACTGATTATGGACCAAGGCTAATAGATTAGATAGAGCCTTTTTCATCCTGCAAGAACTGGTGGGTTTTTGGTCAATTTTTAACAAGGGTTGGCCAAACGGAAGCACCTAACTCTGACCTCTAACCCCAATGTGCACCATAATCTGTATACTGAACTCCTGAGTACTCCTCTTTCCAGGGGGGATTGGGAAGGTGGGAAGTGAACTACCTTTACAGGAGTATATAGTTGTTCAGAAAAAGTAGACAGCTTTACTGACAGGGTATCGAAAAATGTATGGAGCAAATATGTGGTCTTAGAGGCATGGTAAAAAATTAAAAGCTTTATTTGTGATCCTAATTCAAAGTGGTATTCAAATTATCTTCTTCTTGTCCATATCAACCTACAAAACTCCCAGAAACCTAACATAAATCAAGTTTATGTTTCTTTATATACTGCAGAAACAGGACTTTTATGTGCCAATGTCATTTTTTTTAAATAACTGAAACGTGCATTAATTAGGTTATAGGAGATTCTTTAAACTTTATAATGTACATTAAAAAGTGGTTCTCAAATGGTGGCAAGTGACCCAAGAGTGGGTGACAATACCATAGACTGCTAAAGATATTGGCCTGAAGATATAAAGCCTGTTGATGTCAGCCATTTGGATGTAAACATAGCAAGCTATTAAGTCCAGTCTGTGGTGGTCGCCATGTTGGAAATGCTGTGTCAAACTTCTCCCGGTCAACCTAAAAAAACCAAAGGAAATGAATCTGAGGCAAGTCTCAAGCCTCCAAACAACAAACTGACATGCCAGATACTGTTTTGTAAATCTACAGACACTGAATCAGGTGGACCCAGCTACACTTCAAGGTTAGACAAACAGCAACCCTTCACAGGTTGAGTAGTCATATCAGCCATGCTAACAAATATGCTTAACTCAAACCAGCCTGGAAGTAGAGATGGGGATTTTTATCAAAAGGCATTTGAAGAAAGTATGCAATGTGCTATCATTGTTTTAGTTAATATTTATAAACCTCATTTTGGGAACCTCAAAGCTGACAGAGCCTCAGGCTCATGCCCGGTAGGGAACCATGGATTTAGGATTATAAACTGGTTGTATTATGAAAACATGTTGTATTTTTTTTAAGATCTGTCAACTACATAAGCATGTTAAAAAGGGAAACCGAATCAAATAGAGTTTAAGCATGCATGTCCTCCCTGCAGGGTTTCTTTACGATACACTTTTGAAGTGTGTTTGTTTAAGCAAGACAACTTTATCCATAGAGCACCATTCATACATTTAATCCTGCCTCTTTTTTTCCATTACATGTTTTGTATCATTTCACATTTAAACTGTGACGTTTTTCATTAAATGGATTTGAGTGGGTAAGGGTGCTCATATATTTGGGTTGTTATTAATATCAAGGATGTGGTGATGGGTTCTGACACATTTAACACTGCCTTAAAGCAATACATTCTCAGTTGTTTCAGTGAACTAATGTATCCAAAAGTGCTGTACCTTTAATTATTCTACATCTCTTTTGCATGATGTGTTGATGGAAGATGACTTTATCCATATAAAAAATCATTAGTGCACTGTCTTGAAAAAGAATCACCGATGCTTATTCTCTGTTGTGCTAGTGTCTGATTTGCCTTTTGTGTTTGTCTGAAGGATTCTTGATTTAAATTGAGCTTTTTGGGTTGTTTTTTCCCTTTGTGCTTCAGCTCTTGTGCTCCCCTGTCTGTATGTTCCTGGCTGTTTGTCAAAGCCCTTTGTAAACCTCTGTTTTTAAAAGTGCTATACAAATAAAGTTTATTATTATTTTTAGAGAATACATTGGCAGTCGGTGTTGCTCGTCTACTTGAGTTCTCTCACAGCTTGAGATAATCCAAAAATAAAGGATGCATGAATGTTCTAGGACTGATATCCAGCAGAGCAACAACAACCTTATATGAGCCATAAAATGATTTGAATGCTCACTTTTTCTGCAGACTTTATCATGTCCCAAGGATTTATGCATGTAGTTATACACAGAAATGACCTGATATGGTAGACAACTATGTTGATTGAAGGGACAAAGAGAATGTCCTTTAATTTCAAACAGTATCTAAAACTTACACCCTTTACACAAGAAGAAAAACCCCTTTTTCATTTCCGCATAAAGTCCAGATCCTGTGACGAGTCACAAGTGGATGTCTCTTCTTTTAAAGTAGTCACAAGCCTGCATGGTTGAGAGCCCCAGCACAGAAATACATTATACTACACTCAACTATGTGACCACTCAGCTTTTGTTTGAAAGCATTCAATCAAAATGAAATCATCCTGAGGGGATTTGGATTTATTTGATGTAAAAATGTGTGGATTATCTAGAATTAGCCTTTAATGATTGAAATCCTGCGTTGGGCCGACTTTTACAAAAACAGAGCTTGTCAAATAAAGGAAACAGACACATACATACACATTAAGCTACGAAAAGTAAGCTTTATAATACTTAGTAAAAACTCAAGCTGTATAAACTCCAAATCTCTTTAAGACTTTAATGCCAACTCTTGGCATTGCACCAATCAAGGAAAAGAAAAGAAAAAAGAAAAGCAGCGCCGCTTCAGTGCGTTTACTAATGTTTTATTTCTGTGAATAAAATACTTCTCTACACAAAACAATGTACAATATTACAATATTACAATCACATTTTATGTACAAAATGAAAAATAAACATATATGACCTAAATATATATATATATATATAAGTTATTAAACACGTGTAGTAATAGTCTGACATTTACAAACATGTCTGAGGTGAAAACATTACATTAAGATTTGAGGACAGCTGCCTTGGTCCAACATTCAATTTATACACAACCACTGGTATTTTGGTCAGTCATTAACAGTCATAAGTAATAGTTTTAAATAAGTTTGAGGTATTTATGGCATGATTACATGTAGAATAATTTTGTGTTTTTTTTCTATTTACAGAGCAGCAATACAAGGAGTCACAGGACCATCAGGGTCAGGGCAACAGAGGTATCAGCTTTCTGTCTCTACATCCAGAGGAGGTGAATATGGAGCCTGAGAGAGGAGGAACAGAGGAGGACAGAATGAATAACTGTAAATTCCACAGTCCATACTCTTTTTGGAAAAGTCAGCAGTGTTATGGAAAATCAATGCATAATTAAATATGACTTTCACTAATAAAAACAATTACATGAAAAATTATATGGTATTTTTAAGAAGCAAAGGATTGTTGATATTGTGCTCTTGAAGTTTATCACCAAAAGATATCACTGAAAATGTCCATTCACAAACAAAGGTCTTAAATAAAACTGCAGCATATTTGATGTAAAACAAGTTAGCTCATTGCATATGTAGGTCTTTTTTGAGGATGAAGATTTTTTTAATATGATTGCTGTGAATTAAATTAAAATGCATATTGCTGTGGATTCTATTTTTATTGCTCTAAGACCCTGCCATGCCCTTTCATTAACATCGTCTTTGAGTGATCAGATACCAGTTTTCTGCATTCAAGTTTCCATGTTCATTTTTTTAATTAATTAAACTTTTCCAGTGATCACCTGCAATCTGAACTAACTTTACTGCGACTAAACCGACTAGATAAGAAAAAACTACCAAGTTTGTCACTGTCTTAGCTAGTCAAGACAAATGACAAGCAAGAGGGAGTAGATGTAGATGAGCCACGCTTATTCAAAAGATAATTTCAGACATTGTTATATAAAAAGGAGAATGATGCAGTGATTATAACACGAGGTTGCCATGGTTGTGCAAATTCAAAAGTCCACTGCTATACACTACCAAACCAATCTGGATGGGGGCATACCAGACCCCCTCAATATGCCATTAGCCAGCAGATATCAAACTGTTTTTAGTATGTATTGATGTGTCCTTTTTTTGTTTGTCTGACTGCCAGGACAATAAAATTGTCCATTGGCCATTGCTAAATGGAGGGTTATGTTGAGTATCATCTCTCTTCCCGTTATTTTGCTATCAGTGCATTGTGGTTATAATACTATATAATATGGAAATTAGTGAGATTGTGGGGTTTGAGAAGGTTGCTCCAATCTGTCCCTGACTTTCTTCTTCCTTTTGTGCTAACCCAATGGCTAAAACTTCATCTCAAACAGACTCCCATAAAGCCAAATCCACCTTTTTCTTTAAAAATTGAATGTTGTCAAACTAGTGTCTTTTAAACAAAGAAATCTGATATTTTTCTCACCTTATCTCCTGATAAAGGCAACAGGCAGTTCTCTGTTTGGAACCAAAAGTCCTGAATGGATTACATCAAGCGGCTCATTATCTGTTGCCACAATCTCAAAGTCTCTGACCAGCTGAAAGAGAGAGAGGCAGAATTATCATTAGTTTGAGCTTCAGGAGAGACGCTAAAATAAGAGAGAGCTATATTTGTGATAAGAAGTCTGCACTTCATGACTGCCAGTTTGAACCACCTTTGCATGCACTGCTTTACTATGCCTGATGAGTCTATTGTAAATTTTAAACTGAAGTGTTTTCTGTATGATCTTACCCAGCACATGGCCAGCTGTAACTGAAGCTCTGCCAGCCGTCGGCCGATGCACATCCTCTTCCCGATACCAAAGGGAACGTGGGCAAAGGGGTTGATGGTGAAGTTCTCCCGCAGCCAGCGCTCAGGTTTGAACTGCTTTCCATCATCAAAGTACTCTTCATTTGAGCCCAATGCGTGGCTGTTTATCATTAAAACTGTCTGTAAAGAAACACAAATAATATAGTTAATTAGAGTTTTTTCCAGGACTGTATGATTTGTATAATTAAGGCTATCTGGGGCCTTTAATAAACAAACTGAATAAATTAAAAGGAAAGAATCCCCATCTAAAATACAACCATAAAAGAGCACTGGTGCCCTTAGTTTCTTGACAAAAATCAAAACTATCTGAAGTTTTCTGACTCACTGAAGGGGAATAATTAGATAATACAATCAAAAGAGCTGAGTCCAATAAAGACTTTGTTTCTCTAAATCTGACCTTTCATGCAGTTTGCAGAATTGCACATACTAATAACAGTTGCTCCATTTAGACTTTGTCCAGTATGTGAGCACGTTTTTGTAACACGCTTCTTTCAGACATAAGTCAAATGTAAATTAATACAGGAATGTAATCTGCTCATGTCAGGTGTATGGCAACCAGAAGTAAGCCACTTACTCCTTTGGGAATGGCATAATCTCCCAACACAGTGTCTTTGTCCAGGGTCCTGCTGGTGAATGGGACTGATGGTGATAACCTGCAAGAGATTGAAAAAAGCAAAGTATGGGTATATGGTCTGAGCGAAGCCATAGTGTAGCATGACACACATGCCTAAGCTCTTTAAGTGGAGCTATACACACTCCTATGTTTTTCCCAGTCTGAGATGAGGTAGATATAATCTCCAGTCGGAGGTCATTTACATTCCCTGCGTGATGTGGTTATGGCATAAGCCTTAAATAACATGTTTGACAACTTGTGACTGCAGGAGAAGACGGGGAAAGTGGACCATATGAGGGTTAGGAGGTGATCCGAACGTGACCAGACGGTGCAGTTAAGCTGAAACTTATGGTTGTTTTTTGGCTTTTTTCTTGATGTCTGTTTTCAAGCCAGTCGTGTGTGTTTTGACTCTGAACTACTTTGGCATGGGGTCAGCAAATAAAGATGCAGCCAGTGCTTCTGATTTGAATCTGGGGATGGCTCAGAAAAATCAACTTTAAAGGTCAGTGTACGTCATCTGACATAAGTAAAGCTGCAGTAATTTAAGTCACTTTGGTCCTGGTGGCAATCTCTGCAGCAAAAAATAAAAAATAAAACCACATGTGCCAGCGTTCCAAAACTATTTTCCCCTATGCTATTACCTCAGGTTAGCACCAAAACTTGAGTCAAGTCCCATAATACATGTGTTAAAATGACAATCTTCAGAAATTAATGTTAAGAGTGGGCATGAGTACCATTATTTAAGTCTTCTGTTTTTATCATCGGTAAAGTATTTTCACAACTTGCAAATCTGCAGACATTTTGAAATAGGTTATGATAGTTTCAGCTCAGTTCTTTTTACATGTACCATATCAGTCTCAGTCAAAAATAAACATTTATTGTGTATTTTAGCAGCCACTTCCCAGCCCCCTAGGTGCTTGATTGCATAGTGGCGCAGACGTGGCCTGCAGGGGTTGGCCCCACTTTTAACTGTTTTTCTTCCTAATTTGGCTGTAATTCCACTTTTAAAGAAAACTTGATAAAAAGACTGCCAAATTTGAGACAACAAGTGACCAGCGGAGTTGGGCAATGCAACAGGGAGGGTGCTGTGGGTCTGTACAGCTTGCTTTTCATCGCAGACTCCTTGCTTGCAGAAGTGCAAGCTCTTGATGGCCTAAAGAGATGTTACTGAAGAGCAACAGAGTTGTACAGATGCTACATGCTGTGGACTTGACTGAACATATGTTACACAGGAAGAAAGTTTTAGCCTCACTTCCTCTTAGGGGACTCCCCAAACAAGTCTTTGACCTGGATTAACCATTTTCATGTTTTTAAATGGTGTAAAATTGTTCAGTGGATGGGGCTTAAACTATCCACCAGTGGCCAGAACTAGCTTGTTTTTTGCCAACAGTGTTAAATGATATTAAAGGTCTTTTTGCATATGTGAGATCACTCTGCAGGAGTGTTACTTGAAAAAGTTTTTTTCTTACAAATTGAAGCAGACTGGACAAAATTCAGCTTTGAGCCATAAATGTCATCTTTGGTGTTATTGCACCCAACAACACAATAAGTCAGTTTTTAAGACTCCTGTGCACAAGGTAGAGCTCGAAATCCCGGAGAAAGAGGCTTCTTTACAGTACATTTGGAGTGTGGACATTACCATTAGGCTGCTACATCCCCCCAAGAGACTGTTTGATAGTTCTAGGATTTTTTATTTTTTAAGGCTTCAAGCAGCTGATATCTGTTGACATATTGGCACTATCAGTGTCTCCATAACATGGATCAGGGTTTTCAGGCTTAAGTTTATTTTCCAGTCTTGTTTATTTCTCACTTATTATTTAACATGATGTAACTGTAGTAGCAGTTTTAGTTTCCATGAACGTGTTATACTGTACCTCATCGACTCCTTGAGGCAGGCTTTGAGGTAGGGCATGCTCTTGATGTGCTCTCCACATGGGTCCTGGTCCTGGGGCACCACTTCTCTAATCTCCTCCAGCAACTTCCTCTGGGCGCCGGGGTTACGTGACAGGTTGAAAATAGCCCACAGCATACTGTTAGCAGTCTGAGAAACATAAACATGGCCCAGGAGAGAGAGAAGAAGAGAGACAAAAAAGAGGAAGGCAGTCAGAGAGGATGTCACTTAGTGAGGCAGCTACTCTAAGTGCATTCCTCCGTGGGGTCCTGAAAGGAGTAGAGGAATGTTTGGGGTTCCTCAAAGGTTCCTCAGTTACATCCACACCACATTCATTTTCTGCTTTGAAGCACTGTAACTGCACCACCTGTTTGTACTGGAGCCTGGACAGTTTTTTTCCCTCTCTTACTCGAAGGAAAATAGGCGAAAGGTAAAACGTTTAAAAAGGCCACATGGAAAATACACACTGGAATAAGAGGAAATAGCCTGATGTAGCAGTACAATTGAGAGTTTCTTTTGAAAAGTCAGATGACTAATTTGGTGCTACTCTTTTTTTCATGTGTGTCTGTTATAAATTAAGCTAAGTGGAATCTTGGGGTATACATTACAGTTTGACTCTGTACACAATGATAATATATGATACAATACAATACGCTACAAAGCAATCCTGTATGTAAAGTATGATGCAGAACAGTGCAATACAGTACTTAGTTTCATATGGACCACACTTTGGTCCACTGTCACTGTTTTTGAATGTTTTTCAGTACATTTTAGAGATTGATTGATTAAATACTGGACCATCCATCACAATACAGTATGATACAATGCAGTGCAATTCAATATGATACTGTTTGATATGATACTTGACAATGCTGCAGATATACTGTGATATGATACAATAGGAAACAATGCAATACTGTCAAATATACTTGACTAAACAATACTGTACCATAAATACTATATGAAACAATACATGCAATTCATTATGAATCAATTTGGGATTAAAGTATGGCATAACACTAACATCACAATAGTAATTCTGAAGCAATTTATTGCAAGAACAATATAAAATGGTATATTGCAGAATCAATGAACAGCATTCATTCATTATTTCAGTTTCATACCATTAGCACCACCTTGAGGAGTTATTGAGGTATGACATGTTGTGTAAAGTTTTCAGAGTTTTGAGCCTTTGCAGTTGACACATGGCAAAAATCTGAATTTACTGCAATCAGTTAAAAAAACATTTTAATTTGGCCAAGCAAAGTTTCTGGGGGAGTAGTATAATGGTCCTGCTTTCATGTCTTTTGAAACCAAAGGTGAAGTATTATTGACAAAATAAACCTGTTGCTACAACAATTGTTGAATAAAACACGTAGAACAACATAGCCAAGGACACTGAGTGTTGGCCTAGCGTATGGGCTGTCTTGATTTTATGTTTACTCATTTCAAATGATTCTGTGATCGAAATATTGATCAATGTCATCACACTTCACTTGTTTTTCTCACACTGTGGGGGTCCTGTTACTGCAGTCGTGTCAGAACTGCAACTACTCTGTTTCTAACCCATAACTAGAAAGCTAAAATAATGTATCAGAAATCCGTCAAACTATTCCTGTGAAGAAAATATGTGTCTTTGGAGTGCCACATACCGTCTCCACTCCTCCAATCTGTAGCTCGGTGATGGCTGCGTACAGCTCCTTCTTAGAGAGACAGCTGTTGTGTAAGATGTCACCGATTAAGTCATCAGGAGCTCTGACGGCATTCCTCTTCAGCTTCTTGTCGATGTAGACTTTGGCTGTGTAAACAAAGAGAGGATGATATGTAATCATGCAAACAGAATGAATTCTGTACCATTTAACAGAGCTACTCAGCCCCCTCTGACATATTCAGATTGGTTTGTGGCTACTTCTGAGTTCTTCTTTGGTAAACTTTGAATGCACTACAAACAGTTTAAAAGTGATTAAATTATACTTTTTTCAGACTGACAGTTCTTTAAAATCTCATGTCAGTTTAGGTTCTACACCTTTTGGCAGTAAAGTTGACGACTAGAGCTAAAAAAATTTGTGTGAATTACCTGTATAGTCCATTGTGATGGTAGCAGTTTGCAGCAATATTGATTCTCAATGAGAAGTTGCGAAATAATGGATGCTGTTTATTGTATTTTCTCTTTTTAAAGATAAGAAAACTCAGTTTTTTTAACAAATTTCTGTCCACATGATCCATTTTAGCCCATTTTTTGTTTGGTTATAACTTTAGACCAATCTGGGCGCATTTTCCGATGATGGGGACAGACGGCTATGATGGTCTGGTTGAAATATTGATTTAGGATAAAAACTGCTCAGTGCAAAATGGCCATAAAGGAGATGCTATGCCCCACCTTTCAAATGTTGCAGTATCTGTGATGAAGTTGAAGACAAGCCATGAAGTCTTTCTTTTTCTACATACCCTGCACAAATTGAGGATGTCAGGATTGTTTAAACTTTGGCCGGGTGCTTAAATACTAAAACTTTGAAACACATTTTTATAGAAAAGATGCTTAGAATGAATTAAACTGCGGGCAAGCGTTTGCGCACTCAGTACGTTTGCATGCATAGTTAAGTTTTGCTTGATTAGGTCATTATATTGTCCCAGTGTGCATGCATAGAGAAAAAATATATATTTGTCGAAGCATGTCCTCCTCCACAACAGTAGGGGGCAATATGTTCCCCTTTTGGCTCATTGCAATGGTGGCAACCACTTATGCCTTACAAATATGCCCATCAACCTCTGGTCAAAATACTGCATGGACGCTGTGAAGCATGCTCAGAATGCATGACTGAGATTCAGTCCAAATGATGTGTTTACATGCAGGAGAAGGTTGATCTCCTGTCACATTTTGCGCTACTTCAGTCAGGCTCACAAGCATCGTTTAAGTCCAGTTTGAGTTTGTTCAAGTTAGCATGTATAGATGTAGACTTACTGACAGGCTAAACTGCACTGAAACTGCAACATTCCCTTACCAAAAGTGAATCATTGTTAATAAAAACAAAAGACTAATCAACATTGGATGCCTATAACTTCTATTTTATGCAGTTGGGTCCAATTTGATATCAGTATCATTTACTTTCAATAGTATCATATCAAAATGTAAAAACTTGGCGTCCTGTCAATCCCAGCACAATTTATGCCCTAGATTTTATTCACCGGTGCTCAGTTACATAATACGATAAAGTGGGCTTCTATTTTTGAATTTGCAGGTCTGATGTCTTATGTCCTCACATGACATCCATATGATCCAGATGGTGCGAGACTATTTCTGTACAGCTGCTCCATATACACTTGTTTGATCCCGGTCTGTTTATGTGAGTCCTGACCTCAGGAGAGGTGAGTAATCACAAGACACAAAAACAAACTCAAAAAGCCATCCTAATCTATCCCACAGCTACCTCACACTACGTATAATAACCCTGGGATCTTGTAAAGTGTGTTTTTGTGTGTTTTTTAATGGGAGGTTGTAAAAAAAAAACAGCACAACCAGCATCATCTTCCTCTAACCTTCTACAAATATTTGGCAGCGTTCTCGCTCTTAGGTCATGCGGTTTACTACAACAGTCCGCCATTTACCCCAAGTGCCAAGTACACACACTCACACTGAAAAAACAGTGAGGCACCCAGTTCAAACTCGCCCTCCTGCTTATCGCCTCTATCTACCCTCTGACTGGAACTGAGCTTAAACTAGTTGGTACGTCACGTAGAGGCAGGAGCACGCTGAACCCTAACTTTGGTGAAGTGAGAGTCATCTTTGTGTAGCTCTGTGGTTGACTGTTCATACCTGTGCTAAATATGCGGTCCCAGGCTGTGGTGTGGTCCTGCCATGTTTTGGTGTTGAGGCTTTTGTGCAGCTCCACAGGGGTGACCATCATCATGCCGAATGTGCTCATCATCTGCAGAAAAAGACAAACAGCAAAAGAGATTTAAACGATCGAGGTGGCCGGATCATTGGTAGAGTTGGACGTCTTCAGACGGAAAAGTCCAACCATCACATGTCAATGTGTCTTAAAGCAAGACTTGACACAAATTTGTTCCCACTGCTGGATTAGTGGCATGTTAATGTGAATGAATATGAATGAATGGGAGCTGCTGTATGAAAATCCCTTTTGATTGTAAGGCTTCAAGCAAAGTGCTGATCTACTCAAGCTAAAGTCTGTTTATCATCATCGTGAAAAGATTTAAAAGTTTTGTCCGTTTATTTCAGTTACTCCAGGAGCATTTTTGTCATTAAAGGGATTTGTGTTGCCTGTCACAAACAGAGACCTTGAGCTAAGTCACTGAGTGAAGAGCTGATGATAACACTACCCTCCCCGGCAACAGAGGAGCCACGAATACTGATTTACATACAGTATAACATATACCCCATTTTGCACATTTCCACTTTTGGCTTCCAGGTACGGACTGGCTGTTATAACACATGACAGGCTTTATGTAAAAAAATTAGCAGCCAGGGATTAGACCTGCACGATATCAGCAAAAAATGGGATTTATAATAGGGATTGCAATAATTAAACAAAAGATATGGAGTTCAATAGACTACGGTTTGTTGTCCTTGCCTTTGCTATTCCCCATGTTTCATACAACACTTGTAACAACATGAATTTTCTGAATTTCAAAGAAATCCAAGAAACCTTTTCTTCAATTAACTGACACAGATGAATTTAAGGGTAGTTTATGGCCAGCTTTAACCACATCTGACTAAACAATAAGGTGTGGATCTTTATACCAGGAAACTTTGTCTTATCATAGTAAGAGGAATGCAAAAGCTTTCAGTTATACTCTTACTCATACTAAAGATGATGTGTAAGAACTTGCTCACATCCTGTTGCATAGTCTGTGGCTTTGCTAATTAAAAATGCTTACGAATGTCTCTCTTTACTGTCTGTGATTGCTTGAAGCAACATGAGGAGGGGCTTCAGGCTGCTCTTGGAGGGGGCCCACAGCCTTCAAATGACTAAGGCCGCCCCTGTGAATCCTCACCCCCTCATTGTTGCAATCCCCGTCAAGGTTTGTGGTCTTGCACCCACTGCCCTATGAGACCTTTGTAAACCTCCACTTATCTTGTCCTCTCTGTTCTGTGAGTGTGTGTGGGAGTGTGTGTGTGTGTGTGTGATATTGGTTTGGCCCAGTAAATACAGTGAGAGTGTCAGTGTGACACTGATGAACCTGTTGACCACTTTCAGCACTTTCTGTCAATCTTACTGTACAGCACACACAACCAAGATTTGATGAGAATAACAGCTGGTACTCACTGTTTTCACTGCTGTGATGAAGTTCATGGCTTCCTCGTTGACTTTCTCCTGCAGCAGACCAAATCTCTTGTCGTAGAGGACGAGACAGATGGCTGGAGGACAAAGAAAACAAAGAATGAGATTTTCAGCCTCCGAAACATGAATTTGTATGAAAAACAATGCACTTTTACATGATTTCAGCACAGACCAAGAGGCTGTTGTGCTGCACATCGATCCAAAGTTTGATACAAAAGAGGCTGTTGGACTTGGTTATGGTTTGTAAAGATGTTTTGCATCTTTTCTTCAAGGCTTCTTAGATTCTAAAAATTCTCCAAGTCCAGTCAAGCTTTGGATTACCATGATTCGCTCAGGATGCATCAATAATGTTTACAGCAGCTTGGCTTTTAAGTATCTACAACATACTGTATAGTTTCATGAAACAGCA
Source organism: Cetoscarus ocellatus (assembly GCA_037902135.1). Lineage (NCBI taxonomy): Eukaryota > Metazoa > Chordata > Actinopteri > Labriformes > Labridae > Cetoscarus > Cetoscarus ocellatus. The sequence continues at coordinate 964,810 of JBAMNC010000550.1, forward strand.
AAGCCCTGTCTGCCCACACAGCTTCTGACAGACATTTGTTACAGCTTGATGATGAGAGCCATGCAACATCTCTGGCTTTTTGCTTTCTTTCATGTGAAGTATAATAAACTAAGACATCTTTGGTCGAGTTTGTGGACACTTTGTAACATGGTATAAGTATGAAACAGCCATATATGCACTGAACAGCAGCAGGGAGTTAATTTTGAGGCAACAAAGACGGGAATCTTTTCAACGATTTCTCATGTTTAGCACCTTCTTGTCTCGGACATGCACAACCAACATAAAACTGTTAATTTTCAAGGACCAAAAGCTAAATGTAGACAATAATTAAAAGATTATATGACAGTGAGAAACAGTCTTCAAGTGGATAAGATGCACAAATGAGCAAAAACAGCTGTACTTACTCTCAAAAGACCATTTATTCAGCTCGAAGTACAAGTCCTCAATCTTTCCATTTACGTTCATTTTTCCAATTCTGCTGACAAAGTCTACCAGCACCTGCATTCACAGACAAAAACTGTAAGTGATCGATCAGTTATAGCTCCACATACCATAAGAACGTGTACTTTACCTGGTTTATTTTGCGGTCGAGCTTCACTACCTCCGTCGGCTTCATGAGTTTCTGCTGAAAAGCGCTCCTCACTCTCTGCCAGTCCTCTCCCTCCCTGCGAACCAACAGTCTGCACTCAGAGCGCGTTCACACCAAACTTTTACGCATCTGCTTAGGCTGCGTCCCAGTGACTTAAGGACATTTTCCGTGTAATTAGAGAGAGAAGAAGAATAAATAAATAGCGTGCTTACAGGATAAGGAGCCCGTACGCCTCGTCTCTCATGTCTCTGTATGCTGTCCATGGTTTGATCTCCAGCCTCTGTGGGTAGTTTCCTTCTTTCCTGTAGAGCGCCTCCAGCAAGCAAGGTGCGCCAATGTGCACCGACTCAAAGGAGCCCAGCTTCAGGCGGAAAATCTTCCCAAATTTTTTGTGGTAATCAACCTTTAGGGAGGAAGAAAGCACTCATTTACTCGAATGGTAAAGTAAAGATGAAGCACATTTTTTAGTTGTTTTTTTTTCGGCTGAATACATTTTGCTCAATTTAGGGAAAAAAAGCAGAAAACCAGAAAGAATGTTAGTTATGTTACTGTACCAGAGCCTCATGCTGCCTCGTCAGTCCTCCTTTCCTCAGAAGTTCAACCAGACTGCCCACCAGAGGCCAGTTGGTGGGTCCTGGGATCGCGTCCAGGCTGTGCGCTCTGGAGGCAGCGTGCGGGCAGCGCGCAGCCTCCACAGCATCCTTCTCCTCCAGGACGCACACTGAGGATGTGGGTTTGAAGTGCTGCAGCCCCACTGACTTGTTTTTCAGCAGCTCCACGATCTGAGGAACTTTTTGGATCTGCGCCCTCATCCTCAAATCTGCGAAATTGTTTTAAAAATAACGCGGAACAGCCTAGTTAAAGCTCTACTTTATTATCTTGGGAGTTTACTCGTTTCTTAGAAGTGTCACACCTTCACGCCAATATATACCCACAGAGTGTTTATTCCTGCTTGCACCGAACCAATCAGGGGCCGGTCCTGCATGGTGTGGCCTGTCGAGCCCACTATTCATTTATGGACCAACGTTGGGAGGATCGTATGACCCCAGGAAGACCGAGGAAGTGCCCTCGCCCCCCCTCCGTTTTATAAATAAACACAGGCCGGATCGGAGGTGACGCGGTTCGCTTGAACCGTGTTTCAGAGCGAAACTTTGGCAGAAGAAGCGAAACTTTGGCGGAGCAAATACTACTGCCACACTTCTGCACCGTGGGCAAATATTTGGCCGATTGCAGGTTGTGTGTGTGTTTGCTTTGTTGGTGTTTTGGAGTGTGTGTTCTCTGTGAGGGGTGAAGGGGGGTGACAGGCATTTTCAGTGCAGTTTTCTGTTCGGATATTTGTCACAATAGAACACAAATGTTTATGACAGTAACCAAATTGTCACACGAGAGGATCCAAAACTGCCTCCTTATATTTAAAGACTAGAAAAGCACTCAGAGAGCGCAGACCTCCGCCAAGCAGCTTCTGTCCACTTTGGCGAAAATGGTCCTATCTGGCAATGTTAAAGAATCCTTTAAAAAAAATTCCTGGATCCAGACGGTGATCCGGATCACCCCCAAAATTTAATCAGTTCTTCCATATCCCATTCCCGGCGATTCCTGAAAATTTCATCCAAATCCGTTCAGAACTTTTCAAGTTATTTTGAACACAAACAAACAGACAAACAGACAGACAAATAAACGCCGGCAAAAACATAATCTCCTTGGCGGAGGTAAAAAATAAAACGACCTCTCATGTTTTTTTCTCAGAAAATCCAAACGTTTAAGAAAGTGGACTTGCTAAAAACTGATGGTAGTAAAATAAAACATCTGTCTATTTATCTGTTATTTATCTGTCTGCACACACATAAACACAAAATAATAATAATAATAATATTAATATTATATGTATGTGTGTGTATATATATATATATATATATATATATACACACACACATGTATATAAATATATAAATTGCTTTTGATTTTTTTCTTTTTTTTTTCTTTTTTCAAAGCGAGCTTTGTGTGATGTCCAGCAGGTGACAGGGGAATAATCGAAAGGCTTTGCATCCGCAAAACAATGCAGAGACATAAAATTGAAACAACAATGCCACATTACAAACACGAAAATCAAAAACATTGCAGCTCAAAAGCAAACGATTGTTACACAAATGAAAACTGCCACAACATAAATGCAAATAGACACAGCACATATGTAGCAAGCCACAACAGAAATACATGTTGCCCAATACTAATTCAAGTGGCTGCTCATTGCAAAGATCCACAGCACAAATGTAAGTGGCCATATCATGAATGCAGTTTGGCTGCCACGATATGATGGCAAACAACTACAACATCAATACTCTAACTTCAGTTTAAAGTGTGTTACACAGATGTAAGTGACCACAGCTCAAAAACAAGAGGCCACCACATGGAGGCAAGTAGCAGCAATAGACATGCCAGGAGCTCAGTAGTAATTGAAAGGGATGCATCACAAAATCAAACACCCACAATAACTTGAGGTTAAGTGTCTTGCCCAAGGACACATTGACATGTGATACCCAGGCCTGCAAGTAGCTGCAATATGATTACAAAAAGCCACAACACAATTATGAATAGCCACAATGTAAACACAAGTGCCAGCAACCCAAATTTAATTGTCAAAATACCAATTAAACTGGCTGTAACAGGTATGTTAGTGTCCAAATACAAATGGAAATGGACAAAAAACAAATGGAAGTGACTACAACATGAATATTTGGTGCCAAAACACAAATAGAAGTGACAGTAGCTTGAATTTACATTGCTGCAACAGGAATGCAAATATCCACAACCCAAATTAAGTGACACAAATGAATGTGGGTGCAATGTAGCTGCACAATTGTAAGTGGTCAAAGACAAAATCCAAGTGGCTTAAACACCAAACGTGGCAGCAATACAAGTTCAGGAGGCTGAAAGACAAAAAATGTACCTTTAAGACAAATAATGTTAAAGCATCACAATTGTAAGTTGGGACAACATGGATGCAAGTTTCACGACACAAATGCAAGTACCCACAATTGTAATGCAATCAGGTACTGCGACAGGCACACTCAAACAGCCCCTTCCGTGTTGCAGGTGTCCACAACATGAATTCAAGTTGTCACAACAGGAATGCAGGTGGCCTCAACACTAATTCAAGTGGCTAAAATACAAATAAAATGGCCACAACATTAATGCATGTAGCCACAACACAAATGAAAGTGGCCAAAATGAATAAAACTGGTCACAGCACATATGAAACAGCAGCAACACAGATGCCTGTATGTAGAAGAAGCTTGTTCAAAGATGATTTGTTGAGTTTACCTCTGGTGTAATAAATGCTCATAAGTAACTCTGTCCTGTTTTAAACACACAACACATATGCAGAGTAAACGTGCACTTACACAGCACACACATGTTCACTTTTCCCTCCCGCATGACTTAAATAACCTGCTCAGGGTCTTGTGATGTTATTTTTAATAACTGATTGATCTCATACTCTCAGGAGGCATCAGAGGGAGCTTTGCCTCATATTTGCATATTACAGAGTGAGTGAGAGCCTCTGCAGGTGTAGCACACTCACACTCATGTCTCCCACACCTCAAAAGGAAAGAAAGTAATAAACACTACCCACGCATGTTTTCATCTTTTACAATCAAAGCCTGTTTGTTTTAAGACATTGCATGATGGGACATCTATAGTCATCTGTTTTTTGTTTTTCAATGTCTTTCATTATTTATAGCTTGTTTAAAAAGTACATTCTCTTTTCTTTTATTATCTGAGATGTTTTTCTCTCACACATTTTTTGTCTTCTTGGTTGAACTTCTGTGAAAGGACAGATGCTTCACCTCGCAGTCACTATATAAAAAAGTGTATAACAAGGACCTTGGCAAAGATAACTAACTCGCAGCTAGGTTGTTTTTGATCAGTTTTGTTCTGAGAGCAAAAACAAAAACTTGCAGTTTTAAGTTGGTATGTACAAGTTGACTTCTGGGCACAGGAACTGCTTCTAGTTCTTGTGTAGATCAAATGAACATAATATTGAAAACTATTGTTTAGCTTTACTGGTAAAAGAAGGAAGATTTCCCCATCCCTGGACAGAGACCAGATCCCAGTTTTTTTGGACCCTAAGATCTGCAAGAGGAAAAAGTTATGTGTTGTCAAAAAACTATTTAAATTTTTGGGGTGCAGATGGCTAATATTTTGGATTGCACATCATTAATGGCTATGTCCTATAAGCTGTTGGTGGTTCAAGTCCAATCTGTGGCTGCTTTCCTGTGTGCCATTCTCCATCCTTTCTCCTGATTATTTACCCTATCCACTGTTCCATTGACCTTGAAAATCAGCTGTATTCTGTCTCCCATCAGGTGAAACCATCTTGTAAAGTCTCATGCTGATACACTTGTTACTGGCCAGAATATGACCCATTCTTCGAAAACTAGTCCCATCCCGACTCAAAAGAACAACTTACTTGGTGTCGGTGCTGACTCAAAGAAATTACTCCAACAAATGACAAAAGCATCAGGATCAGCACTTACAATACATTCTTTGACCAGAATATAACCGGATCAGTCAGCATCTGTAGAGGAGAAAGAGTAGCTACAAGCAAGGTATAATATGAGAGTCATTGTACAGCATAATGGATTATCATCTGCATCACAGTTAATTTTGCTAAAATGTTTCAGATTATTTTAGCCACAGGAAACATGTACCAGGTCAATAAAAGTACAGAGCCTTTTGGAACTCCATGACTGACTGTAGTGCATAGAGGACCTACTGTCATGGTACAAACAATAATCTAGTGCAGTGATTCCCAAAGTGGAGTTGGAAGTGAAGAAGAGAATCATAAAATGCCTTTAAATAAAAAAAATAAAATGCTAATATGATTTCAAATAGTATATCTTACCCATTTGTATTCTACTGCAAGCTCTCTACACAATAAACTAAAATTATGTGTTTTATATATATATATATGTGTGTGTGTGTGTGTGTATATATATATTTGTTTTTATTTGAAAAAGAATTTTCAGTTTTATGTAATTTTTGATAAAATGCCGTACAACATCCATGCCAATAAAGCTCTGTGAATCGAAATCCAAATTAAAAATTGATCAAAACAAAACTATCAATAGGATTCAAACATGCCTAATGTGACCTTGTAACAACCATTTAGCCCATTTGTATCTATAATACGACATGAAGGTATTTTGGGTCACAGCTCACAATCTAACTCCACAACTACACAGATAATCCACTTAACAAAACTCTATAGAATATTGATGCATTGCTATTGTGGCCTCAGACTCCAATCTTAAACTCTTAGATTAAAAAACAAATAAAACATTTTAATGATTTTAATCACAGACTGAAGGGCTGCTGCTTTCTCTCAGATCCTAGGGAATAAAAGAGGATTAGATACAGGGTAAAGTTGGCCAAGGTGCCTGAATCGAGGATAGGCCATTGTTTTTTTTTTATGTTTTAAGTTGAGATCAACCTAAATGTCACTCGGGGGAACTTTGTGTAGGACTCTGCACTGAGACAGAAACACAAAGAGGAGGCCAAGTCACAAAATGTGATTGTTACAGTGTAGATATTTTATCGAAAGATAATAATTGTTTTCCTGTATTTCAAACATTTCTCCAGATTTTTCATTACAATTTTCCATATTCATTATGGTTAACACTGACAGCATTAGACAAGTCTACAACATATAATGACATACATGTAAAGTCTTCTTTAGATGTCTTCACAGTTCTTATCTTAATAGCTCAATTCTCTCTCATCACACATTGACCTGTTATTCTGAGTAGTCACAAACCAAATGATGATATCTGCAGGGGCAATTAACTCAACTGATTAAATCCTGGCTCTCCATTGATTTGACAGATAAGTTCACCTTAAAAAACCTTACACAGGCTGTTAAGATAAGATGGCTGACAGCAAATTCATCAGTGTCTTAATGAAGAATCAATTGTTTGTGTCCATACCAGACACCAGCTTCCTCGACACTTGAGTTGCTCTTTGCTGTTACTGATCCACTTATTAAACCTTTTAGCTCTAAGTATGTAGACTATGAGAGTGTCATTAAAAAGAAAACATCCAATTTATTAACTCCTGAAATTTTTAGTGAAGGTTTGACTTTGAATTTATTGCCCAGGATAAAATTTAAAACTGACTTTGAAAAAGTACAATATAAGCATCTGAATTGTAATGTGTGAAGAGGTAAAAACGAAGACACTTCAGAGCAAGCAACTGATTACATTCCAAGTCCAGTGCTTGATATATCTATTTATGTTTTAGCATTAAGCACAAGCAGTTTTTGTTAAATTAGTTTAAATATGTGAAAAACCATGGTGGCTTCTACCATTCAGTACCTACTTTAATATTTTAACAGTTGTTAAAGTCAGAGAAACCCTGAATTATTAAAGTTGTCTAGAGATGTGTCTTGTCTGCCATGACAGAGAGTGACCTCTCTTTCTGTGGTTGTTATTGATTACATTTCCTCAATAAATAGATACCTTAACACCCGTATAGACATGAGGACCCTCTTGAAAACAAGATGCCACATCTCATGGGGCTAACCTTGAATTAATCCATATTCAGTAGAGACAAATATGATGAGGATATATTTATGGTCTGGGTGTCCATGGGTTTGACGCTATCATAAAGTCTTATTTTTAGTCCCTTTATCTCTGCCTGGGTGGATACATCTCTGGATGGATGTTTATTATGTACAAGTGCCTTGAGATAACATTTGTTTTGAATTGGCGCTATACAAATAAAGATTAATTGATTGATTGATTAATTTACAACATGTTATAGGTTGCCTTGGAAACACAGGATGCTACATCAAAAATGTTCACATAGGAAAGAAAAACTGCCTTTAGTGTAGGCTCTTGCCTTTCAAGAGCTTTCAATATTTACTGGAAAAAATACAGCTTCTAATCAGCGTTATTTTCATAAAATGTAGTCACTGCAGTATGGACATACTTTACTGCATGACAGAAATAATAACAATAAATGAAACAGAGTCAAATGACTTAATATGTGCTGCCAGCTAAGAGCTAGAGGCTCAATTACAAAACAAATTCCCTGATTCAAAAAAAATAAAATATTGAAATACCATGATAAATTGTTATGTTGACATTTTCTTACATTCCTACTAATATATTAAATAATTAATATAATGGACCATGATCGTGTTATACCTTGGGGCTAGGTTTAGTCTCCAGCTTTTTCTGTTGACCGAGTCATCTTCTTCAGGTCTGTGTAGCCTGCTCATCCAGACTATGGTCCATTTGGAGTTTATTTCTAATAAGGGTGGGAGTAGGAGGAAATCACTCCCATGATTCCTCAAGACTCAAGGCATTATTCTTTGCGATTATTTTGATTCAGTTCTTCTGGCAGTGGAAATTGTGTATTATGCATTTAAGTGATAACTGAAGGAGAGAAAAAAGTATTTTTCAAATAGTTACAATAAGCCAATGTCAGAGTAAGAGCACTTTAAAAGATTCACCATCAATAATCAGGGCTGGTCAAAATGTTGAGGGGAAAGGTATAATCTCTCTGAATAAACAGAAAAAAGGTTACAGGTGCAGGCTATTGAGCAAGCTTTTTTACGCAAGGACTTCGACCTCTGTGTGTCCTGCTGAGTGCGGCCATATTGAACCCAGGGTAACACTGGCAGTGTCACTGACAGCTGGCACTGCGCACACTGCAAGTCATAGAGAAAACATGTTTTCTCGTGATGTTCTCTGTGGGCAAATAGTACTACGCAACACTTTACTCCATGACCTCGAGATGAATACGACCGCTTTTCTTCACCATAATAACTGTTACTCAGGATGAATGTGCATTTAATCATGACAGATAAACACTTATAATCTGACTCACTTAAACATAGAGTTTTTGTGTAATTACATACAAGAAGTGATTAGAACAAAAATCCTGGGTATTTTTTAATCTTTAAAATTAAGATTTGAGAGGCCATTTCTATAAAGGATATTTATTTTGAATAGTAGATACAGATATGCATGAGCACTTAGAACATAAATCCTCTAAAAAAGTAATCTCAGTTCTTTTCTTAGTGTGGTGAGTGCACAGAAGCATAACCATGAGCAACAATCTCACCCATGAAGGGATCAAAAAACAATCACACTTCATTAAAATATGTATTTAGTCTTATCTGCTTCAGTGAGCTAATATGTGTTACTATCTCAATTTAAAAATACTTCAAGCTAAAAATGATGAGCATGAAGCTCTAGCATAGACAGATATTTTATGTAAGAAGAGCAAAAGATGATCAGTAAGTAAACAAAAACAATAAGAAAGCAATTAAGTTCCCTCTGTGCTAAAAATGATCATCATCATTGTAATATTCACATATAAAAAAACTCCTTGATATATGCCCCTGGAACATCATGTAAAATGTAGTTTGGAAAAAGGCTGTGTTGAATTGCAGAAGTTTGAAATCATCTATTTGTCTGAGAAAAAAGGGGCCACAGTCAACAAAACTCTTATCACCATGGTGAAATCTCTACAGAAAATCCACCGTTTTTGTTTGAAGGCCAAAATTTGGCAATTTTTGGCCGTTTCTTGGCTTCTCTTTGGAACTTTCTCCTTCTAGGATGTTCATTTAATCTTCTTAGGTTTTGTCACAAAGCTTGTCAAGACCTTGATGATCAAAAGTTATCCAGGGTATTTTTAAAACTGAAAAGATTGATTTCTAAGGGGCCAGCAAGATTGCTCATTTTAAAGGAAAAAGGAAGTTGTTTATAACTAAAAAAAAAAAAAAAAAAAAGGAAAAAATAGTCCAATCTGACATACATCTGTTGTGTGTGTTGTTGTGCGTAATGACTGCAGGACGGACCTAAAACTCAATAAATCGGTAGGAAAAATAATCATGCCAGGACTAACAAAAAAGGCCATTGGACACATATTGTGAAACCAACAAGATGTCTACCATTTTGAATTTGAGTGCAACAAATCTTGTAAGAATTGCTTCCTGTTGGCCAAGGAATGGACTGATTGATTTTTCCTGGTGGGTGTGGCTAAATAGTACAGTGGCCCCCTTCCAAAAATAAAAATAATTCAGCCCAAACAGCAGAGTGTATCTAAAATTCTGTAATTTGGTGAGCAAATTAACCACACCAGGACCTACAAAAAAGCCTCTGGAACAATTCTGTAAAATCAACAGGAAGCCAAATATTTTTTTTTTGTTAGAACAACTGATTTTAGACATCTAAAATGGTCCTTTGTAGCATTTTACTTCCTTAGTCCTGGCACACACATAAGGATTTTTAAAATCTTATCTTATTTTTGAACTGTGAGAAACCTCACATGTGAAGGCAAATAAAAACAGATTTCACAGTTTTGTCCTTGTCCTGTATTGTGTGCTGCAAAGACAGAGATGGGGACACCAAACACCAATCAACTCAAGGACCTCTACCTGGTTGGACCTCTGTCTCAAATGTGTGATCAAATGCAACTTTAGTTTTAACATGGCAAACAATGTCAGGAGGAATTAAAGCTAAATGTGGTTAAGTTCTCCTCAGCCATCAAGCTATTTTACTTTAACTTTGGATTATTCTTAGATGAGATGTTTCTTAATAAAACTAATCAAAGGATTGTACTTAAGTCAAAGGGTGTGCCTGCACCAATTCCTACAACTTTGCAAAGTATGTGCTGAGTGGTGGCACTGCTGAGCGGCTTACACGAGGGCTCTGTGGTTGTTTGTTGTGCTGTCCTGTGTGGTTGTTGATGTCTTTTGTAGTGTTTTAATGCTCTCTGTGCAAGACAGATTCCCTTCAGAGCACTAAAGGTTTTATTCATTCACATCTCAGTGCACTTGAAGGGAGGACTAAGAAACATAATAAACTCCTGCACAAGTAATCAGATCTCTTTATCTTACATTTTGATGTATCCTGACATCATTAACATAAAATTTAGCCATGCTGAATGATAAAAATGTGATAGTTTAGTAGGGATATTTCTTTATTTTTGATGTTGGGTTGTACCAGGTACTTGATAAAACTCAGTGAAGTGGCTGAAAGGACTCCCAGCAGCGCTACACCTTTAAGGAGACCAAGCTCACACTACCAGTAAGGTACAATGCTGTTGAAAGGTTTAGCTTTTTCATATAATTGTGTGATTTTTATGTAAAAACTTGCCAAAAAATTGTGTTGGGTCGATTGTACAATTGGGCAAAAAACATTTCAGAGTTGCTTTATTTTGTCTCCAGGAATCTCTGTGCTTGGCACTATTTTATGATGCAACAAATGGCTGTGTTCTTCCACCTTTGCTCATTGATTTTGCTGATCTACTGTTTTGCTCTATGAACTCAAGAGGACACAACAACGGAAGAGGAAACTAATGCTGAACCAAATATGCCTCAAATGATGATGGCGTTCCTTTTTCTGTGGATGCATGGGGTTTCCTTTATGAACCGGGGTATACAGAAAAAGAAATCCTTCAGAATGAGATTCAGCAGGGTGAATCAATGCGCACAGGCAGAAGAACACACAGCCATTAGCTGCATCGGAAAATAGTGCCCAATGCAGAGACTTCCTGGAGGAAAAATAAAGCGCTCTGCCATGTTTTTCACAATCATACACTCGACCCAACATAGTTTTGTTGCTTGTTTTTACGTAAAACTCGTACTATTATATATCCAATAACTGTTCCTACCAATAACAGAGTACCTTACAAGTAGTTTGAGCCCTCTCTTCTTAAAGGTAAAGCACTGTTGGGGCTGTTTCAGCTGCTTCACTGAGTAATGTCAAGTAACTGATACATTCATATACATTCATTGAGCTAGAGAGTACAATTAATAAGGACTTGTAGCTATTACATTTTTTTTTTTTTTTTTTTTTTTAAATACGCCACACTTGGCCGCTGTGCCACAGCTCAGCGTGCCTCACCCTGAAGCTGCCTGAGTCTAAGGTCCACGCGAGGGGGAGGACCTGTTAAGTGCTTCTTACAGTTGAATTTGAACTTTTATTATATGAGATTAAAATGAAGATTTTCGACCCACAAAGTTTACCAGAGATTTTACCTACCAAACCTTGAGCTCCTGTCTCTATTTTTTATATCACTTTAGTCACACTGCGACTTAATTCTCTGTTCCTGACTCTCAGATCAGCGGAGGTTTTGTCTGCAGTCAGGACATCAGCATACAGGTTGATGAACTGAGACAGAACAGGGAAGCAGAAGTGAAGTGGAGTCATCAGCACAGCGAGCAGGCAAACCTGATGACTTAAACACGCTCCTGTCCAAATTGACTGACAGGTCAGCGAGTTCGATGATCAGGATTTGGAGCTGAGGGTTATTCTCTTTGAGCTGGGCTGTAGGCACATGCGACAGGACAAAGATGCACATTCATACATGCGAGTGAGACCACCATGCTAACCCTGAAAAAATAATGCCGCATAGGAGGCCACATAAGAGGAGATTAGTCCATGCATAGTGGAGATGGAAATGCTTCGTACAGTCACAGCAGCCTGAGCAGTCATGTAACATCTCTGACCTAGAATGTGAGGTGCCCCATCCTCAAAGCCCACCCTTACACTAAGAATGAAAATATTTACAACAGACCAGGAGTGAAGTAATGCTGGGAGTGAGTGCCGTGCTTGCTACCTCCACCCTCTGGCAGCTTGTGTTTCACCCTACATCACAGTGACTCTCTATGCAGCAGCGCCGCTCTCATGAAGTTGACGGAGATGTTCCTAAACAGTCTCGACAGTGCAAGCAAAAGAAATAAAGTCTCGCCATTTAACAACTTTTTTTCTTGTCATTCATTAACCTTGAATGCGTCCCGATTCGTTGCACACGTGTCTTTGTGGCCTTGATTAAAATTCTTGACAGGGAGCCAATGTTAATATCATGAAAACATAAAGATATGTGGCGCTAAACAAACACAAGGGTTTTATTTATTTAATGGCTCACACAATAGTCTGTACATTATTGACTGTGTACAGAAAGTGGGTCATTCCTATTGATAGGTGTGATGGGGAAGGGTTGCCAGAGCTGCAGTGCATAAGGAAGGAGATTTCCGTGAACTTGCTGACCTCCTTGCACACACTGAAGCTGCTGTTGCCTCCTGGCCGTGGCTCAGTATCTGGGTCAGGATTCCCTGGATGGAGAAGGGCCCACCTCCCTCCTCTCTGACAGCAACAGGCTGCAGGAATGGGGAGCTTGTGGTAAAAGGGAGGCCATGGGATTTTTACTTGAAAAGCAGGAATTGACAGTGATACAACAAATCAGCAACTATTTCATGTTGCCAGAAAAGGCATCATACTGAATTGTTTGTGCATAATAGGCAAATTTGTTGTTGGATTCCCCTGAATATTGTGCATCAGCTATTTTACATTTGAAAGGATTAGTCAATCGACGTGAGGTGATTGAGGTGAAGTGCTTTAAGTTGAACACAGATCCTGATTCAGAGTTCACTGAGAGAGTACAGTGAGCAAAGCTCTGCGAACTAAGTGAACCTCATATGTGGGCAAACTGTCTTCATAGTTTATATAAGGGCAATCTACAGAGCCTCTACCTATGCAGGGAGTTAAATGTTCTTATATATGTTATTCTTATAGTAATTGTTCCCCATATAAAAAGCCCAGTTATTGTAGAGATACATATTTAAAGAACTCATATTTTGCCTTAACTCCCCAACAGAGCATCTCTGACAGACTGAGAATAAGGGTGAATCAGGGGTGCAGAAGATATTAAAATACATTTTGGTAAAGGAAACCAGTGCAGTAAGCACAGTTATTCACTCATAATGAATCAAACAGACATTACAGAAGATACAACTGAGCACATACAAGCACCACATTTTCAGACATAACAGCTTATGACCAAATACTAAAGCTGATAATTCCCAATTCAACACTTTTTTGATTTCACCTCTCAAAGTTCTTCATAGAAAACTTAACTCCCTCACAAATAATTCTTTTGTGTATGAATTGTTGGGGTAAAAAAAATGCAATAAATAAACTCATCGATAAAAATATTAGTCTGCATATATGCTTTATTTTCAATCTTGACAATATTAAAAATAACACTTTTAAGTACCTTGACTGATTTATTTAACTTGGAGGTATTTGGTATTAATTCTGTTCATTGTATCTGTTCTACGGCTGTGGGTGTCTAATAGGAACTGTGGCTCATTCAATGATGGTCCAGGTATAGCTGTTAAAACCATTTGTATTTTTATGCATTATTCAATGTCTTTTATTAAGTCGTTTTATATTTAATTTAAAAAAAATCACCCAAAGACTTGAATATAGACCTGGAAGTACCCCAAATCATTATCACAAATGATAACCTTCGGCGATCATCCTGAATAGTATTACTTACCAAGCATCGCAGGAAGAACCCACTGGATACAAGAAATAATGGCAGGCACTGCAGGACAGCCATGTTTGATGCACTAGTGTCATCCAGAGTAATGTTTGACAGAAGGCAGACGAGGCAAGAAGAGATTAAACACAGCCCAAGTAGCAGCAGTGAAGATTAATTATAAAAGGCAAAACTTACCTATTTTTCTCACCTTGGTACCAAACTGTCTTTTATATGAGTTTAATGTGAAATACAGTTGGATTTATTTGCTTGATATGATGCTCAGTCAGATCAAATTGACAGTTTGATATGAGTTTATCCAAGAAGGAAAAAATTAGACTGCATTTATAGCCAAAAAATGTTAAGTAACATGGGATGTTACAGTGCAGATACATGACCTGTTTTGCCGTTTAAACCTTTTTACTCAGATATTCACTCAGCATGCTTCAATCTTTGCAGACTAACAACTTTATTTATATTTATTTCAGTCACTTCCAAAACACTTATAATAGTCTTTAAATGTCCTTCAGTGGCTTCAGGCAGTTTTGCCAAGCTTTATCCATCTGTAAAGGAATGCACCCTCTTGCGTCAGACACTGGAGGCATTGTGTATATATTTACAAATCTACAGACACAAGCACATACATGTTAGTAGAAATAAGGTATTGTAGTCTTTGTATTCCGTGTCATCAGTCGATCAGAGCTCGAAAAAACCAAAGTTGCCAAATAAGAACTCTTCCTGGTGGTTATATGCCTTCGCAAAGTGTACAAGTGCCAGGCTGTAAAAGTAGAGTAGCAGGTCAGCCAGAAGGGCTATGGTTTGTTTTTTTTCTGAACGGAGGGATTGAAAATCAATTCCAGTTCAGAATTAATAACAACACTTCAAATTCATTTCAGCTCATCCCACAGTCATATTGGACATTTGAGCAAAGTTTGAAGAAAATTCTTCAGAGAGTTCTTGAAACATGTTTTTTGATCTGATGTTCTTCATTAAGGGCAATATGTGTTCATGCTCTGTTGTTGACCTCACACACAAGGCCGGGGATTGACACACATGCTCTAACAGGATCTTATGATCAAGTACTTATGAAGAGATGTCACACTGGGGGGGTATGGCGTGCCCTGGGCAGTTGAGGATTTATTGCCGTGCTCAATGTCATCTTGACAGGGTTCGGGAAGTGACGAGGTACCTCTTCAGAAACCAAACCTTACTCAAGGCTGATTCAAACATAAGTGGTGACTCTTCAGTTCCCACTCCTGCTCCTTGTAAATGGACATAAATAGACTTTTGCTCATGTAGTACTGATGCAGCAGTGGGAGCAACTTCTGTTAAGTCTTGCCCAAGGATGCATCAACGTGTGACAGCCAGAGCTGGGCCTGAACCCTTGACCTTGTGATTGATGGTAGAACAGACTACCAGACAAAGTCACAGACCACCCCTCAGGCTGAGCGTGTGCATTAAGAGGCTCAATAATCATGACCTTTGACCTATAATCTCCAAGTTCTGCAAATAGTTCTTAAGTTATCACATAGACAAGCAAGGGAAGAACATGAGGCCCAGTGATGTTTGACTAGACATTGTTGTATACAATCAGCTTATATTTGAGTTAAGTTGGATGTTTATTCAAAGTTTTTACAATATCTTTCAAAGTGATTATGAGATATCATGCTTGAAGGTGAAGGATGACCACAAGGCTCCATGACATGGACCTCTGACCACCTTCAGAGTTTAATTAGATGATCTGAGAGTCAGATTTGATAACTTGAAAACAAAATGCGTCCGGCCTCAGCTCTTGTTGGTGTAATTGCATTAAAAACAGTTTTAACAGCATGTAAATGTTTCATAAAACAAAGTTTGTTGTCTGGATATGATTTTTAAAGGGGAAATTAGGTTGTGCACTCTGTGAGCTGAGCTGTAACCATCACTGGCTGATTTTTCTTACGTGTTTGTTCTTCTGTATAGATTGCTGAAGCACCTTGTAAGAAGCCAGAATATCTGAGCAAAGGTAGCTGTAGATGTGATCTAAAGACTTTGTCTTACTGTATGTACTGCCCTACTTTTAACAGGGATGAAGTCAATAAGTTAACAGGTATGTCCGTCTGTAGAATCTAAAGGCCACTTAGTGAAAGAGTGCACCAAGTGCAGCTGTATTTGACTGGGTCAGTGGGTGCAATGAAGCTCTTTGGTTTGGTGTTTATTATTTTTTTTTGTTTGTTCTGTAAACAATTTAAGCTCAGACCTACATTTAGACTACAAGTATGTTGTAATTTCTCCATAATCTGAGTTTATTTAAGGTAATAGAAAAAAGGTTGAAAAACTTGCTCCACATGTATCTTTTAATGTCAATCAACTTGATAAAGAATAAATATTAGACTATGAGATTAAACTTTAAGATCGCTTTATAAGTGTTATGTCACCATAGTGGCACTGGCCCCAAATCAACTTGTTGATTACATCGTTGGCACACTCCTGTGCACTTTGACCTCTGTGCTGACCTGAGCCTCAGAGGTAAATTTGTCAAAGTTTTGACCCTCAGATACAGTATACCCCCGCGGCCCCAGAAACTCATCGCCCTGCCTCTCTTATCTTATCATTATAAACACAAACTCAGGGTGGATGTCATCATGCACCGATTTGCTGTCAGCCTGCCTGCTGGTGGGCATTCAAAAGAGGCTGAGCGAGGCGGCGTACAGGGAGGTTTGCAAAACAAAATTCACATTGGGATCGAGCTTCAAAAGAAACATCCTGTAGGCGACCCTTATTTTTACAAAACCAAACAAAGAAGCTGAAAGCGCTGCACAAACTTTGTTCTTTAGCTCAGTCTTAATGTCAACCCTCTTTCTAACAACAATGATTACATTCCATGCTCTTACAGACTCTCCAAAAAAACTATTATTATTATGTTATCATTAAAACTATTATTTACTTATGCTAGTGACTCTAAGTAAAGGGTTATTTGAATGTATAAAATGGAGAATTTTTGCTCTAAATAAAAAGATGATGAAAACAGATCCTAACATTAAATCATATATTTCCAACAGTTTTCACAACAGAAAAATCCTTAATTTCTTTACCAGTCACAAACCGTGTCTGTGCATGGCAGCGAACTCTATGGAGTTTAGAAAAATAATGTTATTTGTATTAACATGTGTGCATAACAGACCAACAGATGTAAATTTAACTGCATGCAGAGAAAGGTTAGAGTGGCAGGCAGAAAACGCGAGAATCATTTTAAAGAACAATGAGATAACTCGTGGGAAAATAATAAAAAAATAAAATCCATGAATTTTATGAATTGCAGTGAGCTCTGGAGTCATTTTTGTACTTTTTCTTTTTTTGCAGTGAAATTGGACAGCTAGATGCAGCTCAGATAAAGGAAGACCCTCTGAGTTTGGCTTTGTTTAGCATAATCAGTGTAGACCATGATTAGGATTGTATTAATAAGGAGAAAGAAATATTTATTTATGTGCAAACAATTATTGAATTGGTCTTATCTGACACTCTGTTAAGACAAAGACAGATGATTTTTTTTATACAATTTTGATATTATATCAGCCTTTATGCACAGAGTTATCAGATTAAGATGCTGCTAATGAAATGCATGTTTATTTTATCATCACCCACCATGATTTAACACAACATAACCCTGCTCCTTCTCAAACAAGCCTGAAATGTTAAATTTACTTGTGTACATATGGCCAAAGACAATGTCCTTAAGTCACTGTGTGTTAAGTTTAGATGAATCACTATCTGTTTAAAACATCCCAGTGAATGGTACCTGTACCTGTGAACTGGTGTGTTCAGCACTCCCAGTGGAAAAGTTCAGACTGTTCTGTTTAGATGTTTTTCGCTGTAAATGTCTCAATATGCCACTTGATTTTTTCATCTTAAAAGCACAGTGGCATATTTACAACTTGAGGCCTAACTTTATTTAAAGGATTTTAAAGGAAATATGATGTGTTCATTCTCTAAATGGCCTGAGCTTTTGCAGAGATACAAGTATCATTGGTAAACAACAACACTGTGAGGAGAGAGAACATACAAGCATGAAGCTAACACTGTTTTATTTTGTTTGGGAAACAGTGGACTAAATGTCCTCTGAAACTAGAATTTATAAACATACACAGAAATTATTATTTGCCCACTGGTAGAATGGAGTATGAGAACTTTAAAATGTTATTCATGTGATATAAAATGACTGCTCATACACTCAACAAACCACCACTGTTCATTGATTTAAGCCAGAGTGAAGCTTAATTTACTTCTCCATAGTGGCTGAAAGAACACCATGGAGAGGGAAATTATTGCATGCTAATTGAGATAGGTTGAATGGGCTTACAGTAACATAAGGTAATGATTTAATAAAATAATAGCAGGTTCAAGAAATAGGACAAAACCTTGAAACAACAGCCTTACTCAGCCTTCAAAAACATCATAACTAGCTCAGTGTCTGACTTACAACCTGATGTTTTCTGTAATGCGTGCCAGCCTGTACTGTGTAGTATTTACTGTAGTCTGGCTTCTTACTCTGTCACTTACTTTTCCCACTGTCATCCATCACTGTCCTCTTTCATGTCTTTGCCTCAGCCATAGAGGAACACAGTACAGAGACAGACAAACTACCTCTCCTCTTGGCTAACTTACTTCCTGTAGCTGAGTGTGAACTTACCCCTGAATCAGTGCACAGTTCTCACAAGATAGCTGTGGCTCTCTACCAAACTTACATAGTGCTACACGTAGGTGATCAGAGTGCTCTGAGGGAGTGGGATAGACGCTATTCTCTGTGCTGGGGGTCCCCAAACCAGCAGACTGACTTTGAACTACTAACTCAAGACAGAGGCATTGCATATTGTTGCTCTGAGGGATTTTTATTAAACTTTGGACAAACAAAGAATGACCTTAGATTAGATTTTCAAGGTCACGGAGCCACATAATCATCCTTGCTTGTAAACGTTCTCATAAAACACATATAATACTAGGAGGGATTCTCCTCAAACTTTGCTTAAATTTAGGCTATGACACAAGGATGAAATGATTTTGAAATTTTCTAGGCCAAAGGTCACCTGGTATTATGCTCAACTCTTGATCATGAATGTAGTGTCTTGGGATTTCTTCAAAGTCTGCACAAATGTCCACTTTTATTAAAGGTCCAGCTTCTCTCCACTTTCTCCCTGTGACGTCCATCCACCAGCCCACTGTACATGCTTAACTACTGTGAAATAATCACAGCGGTCTACTCTGATGCTCATTTGAGGATAATAAGGAAATTGTTAATCATTACAAAAAACATTATTTTTGTCAAATTCAACATATTCTTACTTCTCACAGTAGTTTCATCAGTGATGCCCTTTCTTCTTGTATCAGTTTCATGCAGAGGTGACTGATAAAGGTTAAATTAAGGTAAAGGGAAACAAATTAAAAGAGAGTGGAACTCAGTAGGTCCTGCGGCTAATGTGGTTTGGTTTGACGGGGATTTCATCACTTTCCAATCTCCTCTGAGTGAACATTTACGGGCAGTATGGGGCTGCCAAAGAACTTGACTTAGACTTAGACCTCACTTTATTGTCCCCTAAGGGAAATTTGCTTGTCTATACATACATATACGACTGCACACACATAAGCTGGCAGAACTTATGGGAACACCTCAGATGTGATTCACCTCAGATGCGATTCACCTCCATATAACCCCTCTCAACATCGGTCTTTATTTAGAGCAAGCGCGTGTGCCACAGGAGATGAAATGGTGTCAAGGAGAAGAGCATAACATCCCCTTGCTGGAGGAAAGTGTTGTTTACTACAGATTGATGGAAAGTTCTGAACTCATTTAACATCTGCCTCAATAACAACCAGAGCGGTGGGCTGCAGAGAAAAGGCCTCAACACTCACTTCCAGGAAAAGTTTTGCACTCACTCTTGCATGACTTATGGCCTGTGCTACATCTCATTCATAAAGAGGGAGCGAGTAAAAACAGCAGGGGCCTCTAAAGGAGGCTTTTCAGGAACATGCAAGGAGCAAAGAAAGGAGATGTGAACACACCCTGACTCTCACTGGGTGAAAAACATTCCTGAGCGTACAGTAACAATATCAGGTTTCATTGGGAAAAGAACCACATTTCTCAGTGACGTAGTAAACACAAGAAGAGGAACTCGGAAATGAGGATGAGAAAACCATCAAAACAAGCGTGTTGAGACACTGCAGAAGCTCTCACTGTCCTCCCTCACAGTGGATAAGTGTGCCATGTGAGTTTTGGGTGTGGGAGTTCACTTGTGGCCAAAGATAAAAGCAGAACATGTTGTTACAAATTCTTTAACTTTGGTAGGATGAGTTGTGCAAGGTGTGTTTTGATCACAGTACATGCAGATTTATTGGACTTGTTAGTGTAAATGGAGAGGAACAGAGATGGAGGGGATAGAAAATAAATCATCAAAGCTAAACTTGCTTATAGCATAGGCATACCTGCCCTCAAGGTTGTCCGTGGATGATTGTTTTTAATGTTTCCTCAGAACATATCATTCTCGGTGCAAAGGCTGAGGAACATTCAGTACATTTACATGCACAGTTAAAGAGATAGTTCAATATTTTGAAGTTAGGTTGAGACAGGTACTTCACAATAGACAGTGAGGTGGTTTAAAGGGCTCCATTAGCACTGCCCCTTTGAGGAGACTGAGCTCAGTCTATCAGTATGGTACACTGCTTTTGGCAGATACACTTATTTTGCATAATTGAATAAAAAACATGTTGAGTTGAATGTACGATCGGGCTTTAAAAAGAGTGTTTTTCCCCTCTGTCTCTGTGTTTGACACTATTTTATGATGCAGCAAATGGCCATGTGTTCTTCCCTCTGTGCGCAATGATCCTGCAGATTTACTTTTTCAGACGGAAGAGCACGTGGCCATTTGATGCATCATAATACAGAGAGGTAACACAGAGACCTCCTGGAGGATATGAAAATTTTCACCCAATCAGTTTGACCCAACATAGTTTCACGGCTCATTTTTACGTAAAACTCGCACAATACACAAAATAATGTATCTGCCAACAGCAGTGTACCTTACCAATAGTCTGAGCTTGCTCTTCTTAAAAGCACTGTGCTGCTGGAAGCCACTTCACTGACTATTGCCAAGTACCTGATATATCCCAACTTCAAAAACAATGAAATTTCCCTTTAAGTCAATCTACAGTTAAACATACATTATGTAAAGTCAAGCTCAACTCTGCAGAGCAGACAAGTGTCGCTGCGGGAGGAGGGAGGGAACGTGTCTGCCACAGGACAGATCGAGCACGGCATGCAGCACTGTGATGATCTAATGACAATTACTCTGTTTCTGTTATTGTTGGAGGCCATAATTGTAATCATAATTGGAACTCAATCATACACTGGTGGGCACACATTCAAATATAGATTGTGTTGGGTGGTGCTAATTTCCAAAGTGATTTGTTACATTAGTTAATTAGAAAGCTTTCACACATGCACACAACCTTACAATGAACGAGGTAGAATCACAGCATTATGCACAAATGCAGTGCAGATGCCACTGGAATGTTGTGTCCTACTTCTGCCTCATTTGCTTTTGTTTTCATTTGTTTTTGTTTTTTTACTCATAGCAGCAAAAGGGAAGATGTAATGAAGCAGTTTCTGTTCAGTAATTAGTGTCCTCTGAAAAGGTTAACAATAACAGATTATTTGACTTGCAAAACTAGCACATGACATAACTGGTAACCACAAAATAGAAATCTGGACACTTAAATGAATTACTGTTTAAAATTCTACACCAAACACTGGCTTCTACATTTGCAAACAATTTTTGATTTTTGGAAATGCATGTTGCTTTGTTAAGTGTTCGTCTATCATCTATACCACTTATTTCCCTCGGGGTAGTAGGGGGCTGGAGCCTATCCCAGCCGACAAAGGGTGAGACGTCTCCTCCACTCCCTCCTGTAACATCTGGAAATAGCTGGCAACTTTGCAGCTGTCCTGTTCATCCATCTGAGCTCAGCATTCAACACAATTCAGCGTCATCAGATGATCAAAAAATTACAACAGCTCAACACTTCCCCTCATAACATCCACCTTATTCACAGCTTTCTGAGTAACCAACCACAGGCTGTGAGGATAGGGTCTGCTAAATCTGACAACATCAACACTGGAGCCCCCCAAGGCTGTGTCCTCAGTCCCTTCCTCTACACACTTTACACAGTTGACTGTATCAGTCCCTCATCCATCACCTCATACTACAAATATTCCGATGATACTGAAATCCTGGCCCTCCTCAATGACCACAACTCCATAAGTGCTTATCGCAACACAGTTCTGCACTTGACACAGTTACCTCCATATCAGAGTAGGGAAAACAAAGGAACTCGTCTTCAACACACCCACCTCCAGTCTGAATCCCATCTCCGCCAATGGGATTCAGAAATTCAGATTTTGATGATTTCATAACATGATGTGACGAAGCCTTTCTTAAAGTCAATGTCACTAAAACAAAAGAGATGTATGTCGACTTCAGAAGAAAATCCTTTCCTGCTCCTGTGTTCTGTGCTGTTCACGGTTAATCTGTTGAAAAATTACCCACTGCAAATATCTGGGCACAACAATCAATGATAAACCGAAATTAGACAGAAGCTGTCTGAGGATGCTTGCTAAATTTCAGGTTGAATCGTCTCTTATGAAGATGATTTACTGTGCTTTCATTGAGTTGATTATCACCGTTTTTTGGTGTGGCAGTCTGTTTATGAAAAATAAGAACTCCCTCGGGAAAATCATAAAAGTAACATCTGAGGTAACTGGAGTAAACTTTAAGCACCTTGTTAACAAATATAAAAAAACAGTGTTGGACAAGGCCAAGCCTATCTGCATGGATGCCTCCTGTCCTCAAGTTGTTCCCTCTGGTCAGCGCCTATCACTTCCTCAGCAACAAATAACAAAACTCTCTCCTCTGTGTGGGTCTCGATCCAGGCCCTAAATGTTGATTCATAGAGGAGCAGATTGACTTTTATATATATGCGACCATGTGACTTGCTGCTACGTTACGTTTTAATGCATTTTTTAAATGGCAACTCACTCCCTGTGGAGTCTTTAACTTGAATATGACCGAATAGGTCCATGTAGTTAACTAACTGTTGTGCTGTATATAACTTGTTGTTTCTGTGAAACTTTGTGTGTTTATGCCCTGTGAATGGCTGCGCTCTGTGTTTTTTATCTTGTTGCAAACCAAATTGCCCTTCTGGGACACCAAATAACTGAACTGATACAAAATACTTCAGAGCTTTGATCACCACTGATGTCCATACACGTTCACAGCAAAATCTACATGCTATCTGTTCACTTATTGCGCTTTCCATTGCCCTTCATCTTCTGTTACTACTGTAAAACAGCATAATCCAACCAATCTTGAAGTATTGTTCCCCCAGTTTTACACAATGCTGTCTGTCTCTAACAAAAGCAAGCTTAAAAAAAATCACACAAAAATAATCCACAACCCCAAACCCAACATCTCAGGATTCAATGAAAGCGCAATACCCGTCTCGGCAGAGCAAGAGCCATGGACACAGAGCATGTATGCTTATTTTTGTTTAACAGCCTGTAAAAACGAATTTCCCTCTGTCTATCTGTCTATCTATCTATCTGTCTATCTATCTATACATCTATACATCTATCTATCTTATCTAATGGCAATAATCTTGTTACAAAACCTTGTCAACTTATAGAAGAACAAAACTCAACACTGCCTTTTACACCACATACCAAACAGTTGAATAATCAGTTAGCAAGCATAGACAACTTATAGTTCTGTACATTTGGTACACACTCCACCCTACATTACTGGCACAGACACAAATATTTAAGGCTCTTGCTCTAGCACATAACATGTAAAATATTCCTTTATCTTTTTCACCTTTCTCCCCTTTACCTATTTGTGCTGTTCTTCTTCTCGATCAAACTCGTACTGAAATTGTGTGACAGGAAGCCCCTAGGTCTGTTTGAAGTGTCTATATGTAAACATAAATTGACCTCCAGCCCTATTATTCAGATGCGCAAGTCAGACTTTGAGAAGCTGGACTTAACATAGCTGTAGTTTAACTGATTTGACAACATGCATTTTTAAAGTTCAGTTTTAGTTGCCGCACCTTATCAGCTTTTAAACATCATGTTAACGTATTGGCTAAGCCTTATCCAAAATCACAGAGGAAAAACAATCATAGCTGTTTAGTTTTCCTCTTTGCAACCTTGTGACAGATTTAAACCAGTAAATTCAGTCTTAACAGCTTGCAAGAAAACACGAGTACTTTAACTCCTGTAGGTCCCAGCAGCAGGACTGTGCGTGCGTGAGTGTTTTTGATCTGCATTTCCAGATGTTGGAGAGCTCCTCTGTTGTTCTGGCCATAACAGAACCATTACTACATTCCCAGGGCCCAATGTTCCCAAATGTTCCTTAATATCCTCTTAATACAACACATTAAGGAGACCTTCAAAAGGGTTCTCTGTTCTCTAAGATGTTTTCCTCCAGGTCAAACTTTAGATTTATGTTTCTCTGGGTCAGTATGTAGAAATCATCAGCTCTACTTACTGGTGATGTACGTCTTTGACTCTCACATTAAAGGGCATGTTCTTTGACTGCAGACAGTGTTAGCATTTAACATTTTTAAAAATCAGGCTTCAGATAATAAAACTACATCAGGAAATTCCATCAGCATTTTCATGTTGTGTTTCAAACCAAGATATAAAACTTACCCTTTTGAATGTCAGCAACAAAATATAACATCTGCTCGGATGGACTGTATTTAAATTGCACCTTCTATGGAAGCCCTGAGATGTGCATTTATCCATGCATTTTATTTACTACACTTCCTTTGATTGCAAGAAATATTAAGGGTTTGTTACTGCTTCAGATTACAACTAGCAAAACTGATTTCCCCATAAATGCTTCCCATCATCTCCTCTTAAATAAAGCATATTCCATCAGCACAAGGGGGTATTTCCTATGTAACTAAAAAAATACCAATAGGCTGGTGTCTGTTGGTCCCTATTCAGCAGAAAACGACTCAGACCAATCACGGTGTGAGCCCTTGTTCTATGAAAGAGCCAAGTGCCCTTAGAGGCTGGAACAATGGTATTGATGGATCTGATTTCAGTCTTTATTCTTAAACAGACAAAACTATATCCAGCTCAATTAACCTCTCTTGTTAGTGTACCACTGAACATACAGAACACTGCATTAAAAATATATTGATGGCAGAATTGAGTTATATTTTGCTGAAGCATTCCGACAACATCATGAACAATCAAAAAAGACAGAGTGGACATTTTAACATGTGGCTCATACATGCGAAGAGGATCGGACAAGTTAACTATTAGGGCTGTCACTTTTCCCCCCACAAGCTGAAGCACCACTGGACTGCAGTGGGTGGAAGGCCAACAAATGGGCCTGTAGATTTGTTGCGGATGAGGAGTAGGCCAGCCGCTTTGGACATCATTGGCACACAGCCCATCGATAGTGGGAAAGCCAAAGAGCTTTCACTTGGTGGCTTTCCCTTTCCCCCCTTTTCGAGGTGTACTTCCTTTTGTTGCGTTCAAGAAAGCAAAGGATGGTCGGGCTGAGCTGGGAGCGCCCTCTGTTGGTTTGAGCAGTTCACTGCTGCAGGCACCCTAATGTGCTGCTAAGCTGTATTTGTCAATTTTAATGTACACTTACAGTTCCAGTATGTATTTTTACTCCCATACTCAAACGTATATCTAAATACCTTGTATAAGATGACAGCCCAACTGAATGTCGACATATTATCTTTGTGCTCCACATCAAATATCAGCATTTATTTGCTTTTTTCTATGCTGAAATCCTTGGCTTTAAAATTAAAGCATGTAGAGAACACACTAGACAGCCTGTATTATTACCTGTAGTCTATATTAACTCACATCCATGTTTTATAATTATTTTAAATCAAACTCTTCTGCATGAGGGAATGTGTGCTTGTGTTTGTTTCTAAGTGTATTAGACAGAATTCATGCAAGCACACACTGAGGAGGGCTCGCTTTGCACCTAACCATTGGTGTTTCATGAGAAACACCCTTGGGCATTGACAAGTAGCCCATTTCTTATTTCAACAATGTGAGTGTTTGGTGTTGAAGTGACAACTGCATCGGGGGAAAACAGGAAGACACCAGTGCTGCAGGCTTAAGACTGTTTGTCTTAAAGAATCCTTAACTCTAGTTCATTGATTCATTTTTGATGACGAACTCAAGCAGTCATCTGTCTGTCTGAGATGCTCTGTTCAAGCTCCTGTTACGGCCCCTTCCTCTTGTGGGCCCAGTCTGCTCTGATTGGTTGACAGGTCAACTCTGTGGTAGTTGCTGGGTTCACTGCTTCATGGTGCAGCCTTGTCAGCAACTCTGCATTCACTCTGCCGTCTCTGCTCTGCAGTGACTTGCTACCCAAGCCAATGTGCTTGAACTGCTGAAAAACCATTGGTAGGACCTCACACTGGTAGGTCTATACAAGGGGAAGGAGACGTTTTAGGCAGATCCTGGTGCCAAAAGAGGGGTAGAGAGAAAAGTTCTGATATAGTGGAAAATCATGGCCTGTTGTGGTCTGCCCCACTTTAAAAGCCAGTATCTGTGATTGTTTTGGGATGCATTGTTTATGTATTATGGAGAATCTGAACATTTGTGAAGTCTCCCTTAAATACTGAACCAAACAGGTGAAGGAACATTTTATTTGTCCAATTGAGTAACATCTTTTTAAGGGAAGGCCTTTTTATTGCAACAGGACAGAGCCAAACCGCAAAATGGACGTATTACAACAACGTGGCCCTGCTTTAAAAGAGTCCAGGTTAACCTGACCTTCCTGCAGTCCTGATTTGTCACCCACTGAAAACATTTGGTGCAACATGAAACATAAAATACGATGAAGGGAGATGCTGATCTGTTTAACAGCTGAAATCGTGAATCAAGAAAGGGGTGGGGGGATGAAATTCAACTTTCAAAATAACAGAAACTGATCTCCCTCCCAAACGCTGACTGAGTTTCTGTCAATAGAGCAAGTGTTGCGCCGACTGGAAAAACTGACTCTGTTCCAACTTTTTTTGAAACATTTTGATAAGTTTTTATTTTCATTTCAGTGTTTGACATATTTTCTTTGTCATGTTAATAAATACACAATTGTTTGTTCTGACCCTGTGGTTGACTGATAACCAGTCCAGGGTGTGACTGGCTTCTCAACCAATGTCGGCTGAGATAGGCTCCAGCCCCACAACCCTGAAAGAGATGGAGCTGTATAGATGATAGATAAGTTCTGATCAGGCAATCACACTGCACAAAAAGCTCTCTGTAAGAGCTGACATGTAGAGCAGAAGGACATCACTAGAACTTTTCAGTTTGTGTCACTCCACATATACTTGATGTTTCTATTATCTCTGCAAAGGAGGTTATGGTTTTGCCTGCCTGTGTCTATTTGTGTATTTGTTTGTTTGTTAACAAGATTACACAAAACCTGCTTGACAGATTTGCGGAAACTTTTCAGGAGATGTCAGTAATGGCCCAGCTAAAAATGATGAGATTTTGCTGGTGATCTGGATAACTGCCATTAGCACATTTTCTCTCAATAATCGTCAAACTTCGAATGATATCAGCATGATTCCAAGTGTCCTAGAGCTCGGTGTGGCTTTTCAGGGTCAGTGAATCAGATTATGAGGGTTACTTCATCATAGATCAGTTGCTCACAGGTGTAACAGCAATATGGCGCTCCTTTGGCGGAGATTTGCGCTCACTAAGTGCTGTCTAGTTGCAGTATTTTATTTGTGTCAGAAGAGGGTTTGTCTTAGTTTATCTAGATCAGAAGTTTTCACATGGTGGGTCTGAACCCAAAAGTGGGTTGGGAGCTGCTCTCAGTTGGTCACAAAATTGTGCTTAGAGAAAAACAATGTGGCACAAAAAATATATGTTATATATCCAAGCAGAAAGCGAGCATACATCTGTTTATTTATTGTGATCTGTTTTGTTTTGATATTGAGATAATCTTGGTTGTTTCCTCAAGAACTTGGCTTATATATATCCTGATATTATTTAATAACAAAACTGATTTTCCCATAATGTTATGGTAGTTTCTTATGATCCCTAAAAAACAACCAAAAGTTACATGTCATCTCTAGAAGTGGAAATGTATCTCTAGAAGGAGGAATGCATACATGTGTTTCCTCCCAGAGTCTCTGTCATGATGAAATTGTTATATTTGTCATTTTCTGTCTCTTTGTTAAATGATAATAAATGGTAAATGGACTTTAGCTTATATAGCACTTTTCTAGACTTTGACTACTCACAGCAGATTTTTACACGCTGTGAAGCTAATAAAGTTTTATCTAATCTAATCTAATCTACACCGCAGATCACACCTACCCATTCACGCCCATATTTACTCACTGATGGTTGGAGTTTCTATGTCAGTTTTCCGTCAGTATTTAAGTAAAACATTCACATGTCTTAGTTTATTCCCGTTTAAATGCCACTGACGCAGCAGTGGGAGCAACTTGGGGTTAAGTGTCTTGCCCAAGGACACATCGCCATGTGACAGCTGGAGCTAGGCTCGAACCTGCAGCCCTCTGATTACCAACATAGCACACTATTAGACTACGACCCCAATGCCTGTGTTTGTTTTAATGGAAGGTTCAAAGTGATATTTAAATATTTAGAAAGCTGAGTTGTGTTTTTTCATTAAGGAGGTGGTAGTGGGTCCTGAGGTTTGACAGCCATAGTGGCTGATACCTCTGGATCATATAACAGGCCTACATTTAACTCACTGCATGATAAAGTCAAACACTCAAGTGGATGTAAAATAATGTTGGTCTGAGCACACTTTCTGCTGTGATTCAGTCTTAGAAAAGGGCTTAGGCCAAGTGTTCAAGATAGCACAGTGGCTATGATATTCTTCAATCAAACGTGGAATAATAAATTTTAAAGATGGCACTCACTGACACTTACATTTGCCATGCAGTCGTCCTAATTATTTAGATCACGTGTGGACAACTAGCGGCCCAGGGACCACGTTTTATTCCTTACAATAAATTGTTAGTTATAGTTCACTGAAGTGGTTTCTGTAAAAGTCTTTTGTGATGATTTTTAATGCATTTACTAAAGAAGTACGTCACATGAATGTTAAAAATCATCAATAGTCAAGATGATTCTCTGACTGCTACCTAAATGAATTGATAAAAAACAGCATACCTTTGCTGTCAAGCTCAGAGTCCTTTCTCTAGGTCTTATGATTTTCATTGCATTTTTAATAAAAAGTGCTTTTGGTCACCTTTCATATTGGTGAGTGGGTTTTATAAACGTTGAACCAAATTAAAACACAAAATAATAATTTGTAGTCAGGACAACACAGTATTCATTCATGCAGTCGTGGAGCATTTTCTCAATTTCCTGAACATGGCATTGTTAAATTTAGCCTTACTGTTTGGTTCTGAGCCTAAAAATAAAATCTACATTCTGACCAATGCAACATATTTGATGCTATTTAATTAGCTAAATTACAAGTACTTTCTGTTGTCTTACAGATTGTAGCGATACCACTATTTTTTGTCAAGGGCATAAAGTCTATACTTAACTTAAATAGCCTCTTCCATTCAGGGTTAGTGCCGATTTGTGTTAGAGACAGATTTGACCCCCTAAAAGTATTTTATTTGTTAAAAAAATATATCCTTTTGCTTTATAAAAGTGGACATTCAGTGATGATGGGGTAAACTATTACTTTACATTTGTACAATCTGCCAATATTACAGGCAATATATGGGATATGTATGGACAATTTGAACTTCCAAAATATTGTCTGTAAATATCAGCAAAAAATTGTATAGCTGTCAATACCAATAATCAGCTTTTTAGGCAATTATTTGCTGATACAGATACTGTTTTGATAATATTGTGCATCTAAATTTCTGCCCTGATCTAACAACACTGAGCCATACTGAGCCTCTTTTCCACAGTAAAAGTCTTTGAGCATTCTGCTTTACAGTGCTTTACAATAAAATTATAAATATATTTCTTTTTCAACATTCAGCTGAAGGTGAGTATGGAAACTTGTACCACATGTTATCATGTGTGCAGATGATCCATGCGTGACCGTTTACGTGATCGGGCACCATTCACAGGCTTCCTCCTCTTTGTTTTTTCCACGTCCTCATTTTTCAATCATCTTCATGCGTGTTTACAAAGTCTGATGTGGTTTTCGACCAGCTCATCACTCACCCTGGTTGTTACAACATCTGTCTGGCTTTGGTGCCAGGGCGCAGGCCGGGCCTGACGCTGTGTGTTGATGTCGCAGAGAAACGGAGCCCCAGGGTCATCCAGCCTGATCAAAAGAGGGCTTTAAAATGCACTTTAGTACACCGGGGCAGGGCTTACCCAGTTGTTTTGGAAAGCAGGGCATTAACGTGTGTTTTTATGTGTGTGTGTGTGTGGGAGCAGTATAAGGAGGGCACGGAGACTCTGCTGTGTTATGAGCTGTGCAACTGAGGTGAGAGATTCGTTGGAAAGGAGTCGACTTGTTGAGTTCAGAGGGGTCCTTGTGTAGCCTGCTCTGAACTCTTACAACCTCAGAGTGTGTGTGAGAAAGGGAGTGTGTGTGTGTGAGAGAGAGAGAGAGAAAGAGAGAGAGAGAGAGTGTGTGAGGGGTGAAAGGGGTGGTGGTGCTGGTAAGTAAATGAGTGAATGAGCTAAAAAACATGCACCGGTCGACCTCGCCTGTGCCAACAGGGTTGAAAGTGATCCCCACCCACACACACACACACACACACACACACACACACACACTTTGCCCATGGTGGCCTCAACACGTATTTGCGTGAATGTGACAGTGATAACATGCAGTGCACCTCTTACCCTCAGTCAACCCAGCAGCAGAGAGCACACACTGTATGAGGGACTTATCATGTTTCCTGTGGTGATCATGGAGGCACTAACTATCTGTGTGTTACATGATCATATGGAAAAAGTCAGATACATGAGAGCATGTATCCTATTTTATTAGAGCTTATCATCTGGAAAAATGTACAGCCCCAAACCATTGTAGATCAAATGATCTACTGGAAGACTCCCTCCAGTAGCATCAGAGCTATGATATTTAGCTTTTTCTTATTCTGTGCCTGATGCTAGGAATGAGAGACGCCGTCTGTCTGAGGGCAACGCACTTTCACCTTTCGGACATTTTAGAGACCTGATTTTTGAACCCCCAGACCTCTGTTTGTTACAGTTTTATGTAAGTGAGGATTATCCATTGTGTTCATTTTCACAATAATCATTAAAAACATGATTATTTGAGTGCATTTTTTTTTTTTTTTTTTTTACTTTTTCCTGATTTCTTTATACTTAGTTATTCCATTAATTGTTCCAGCCTCCGAGAAATCCCCAGATTCGTTGATTTCATGTCCTTGAATCTTCTCTTCTTTGAATGAATTGCTATTTATCTTTGTGTTGTATGTATTAATTTTAACTTTATTTAACCAGGCTACTCTAAATATAAAAATGGATGAATAATTCAAGGATGACCCGACCAAAATTTGGCAGGTGGACTCACCTGATTCATTGTAATCAGACAGATCCATCAGAGCTGGAAGAGGTCGGAGCTACAAGCAAGACGACAGCTCGTACAGAGATTAGCATAGATGCTAACGCGCCAGTAGCAGTTCTGTCAGATACGCACTGGATTTCTAGCCTTGTAGTGCAGCTGGATCTACCTGATTCATTGTCTGTTTTCAGACAGATCCATCTTGCCAAGCTCCAATCTACAACGAATGTGAGCAGCCCAAATCCTCCAATCAGAGTCCTTTAAAGCAGGAAGAGGTGGGAGCTACAAGCAAGTCAACAGCAGGAAGTGGCTGCTTGTACAGAGATCAGCACAGATGCTAACAGCTTTTATCAGATCTGGACCACATTTTTTTATTAGATTAAAAATAAATAACACTGAGAGCATTTCTCTATAGAAAGGACATTTTTGCTCCACTTCCTACATGTTTTGCGAGAGTTTTTTTAATGGAGTGGCTTATGTATTAGATTTTACACGGACAGTAGTAGTGCCCACGTACTACATTATCTGTATTATGAATGTGATTGATGGAATTGACAGGCTGTTGCCAAGATGGACCAGCGAAATATATTCTGTGTTTCATTTGGTGTGTCAGGTTAACAGATCAGTAAATCAGTTAATAATAAGATTAATGGTATATCATCAACCAGAGCAGTCAATACAAAAAGGCTAGTTTTTTTTTTTTGTTTTTTTTTTTTTGTTTTTAAGCAGAAAAAGATCCCAAAGTTATCTTCCCAACTCAGTTTGGACTCTGGTAACAACAAACTACAAAACAACCAATGAATGAAGATTGGACATGAAGTGCTTTGGTATTAAAATAGGGTAAAGGTGATCCAAAATATATCTCAAAGTTAAAAAAATAATGTAATTAGTTATTGCCCAACACTGAAGATAGACAAATGTTCTCAAATCTGGACAGTTCACTTTATAATAAAAAGAACAACAATGAGTAATAAGCCCACAGTTTGTGATAAATCTCAGAGCACCATGGTACTCACTGTCCAGCATCTAAAACACATCACCATAATCAAAAACAGGTCAGACAATAGACTCCATCAGCCTCTTTTTTTCTACATTAAAAGAGAGAGTGGAATTGTTTCCATGGAAAAATCCCAGTAAAACCTTCAACCTGTTATCTTTTAATTATCTCTGAGATGACTCGGTGCCATTGTGAAATAGAGTTGCCCTTAAATGATCTCTGGAGTGTAAATAAATGTCAAATGAGTAAAAAAGAAAAAGATCTAAAGTTCTCACCGTGCCCACTGATAGAGCTCAACACAGTGAAGTGTACATATTTAGGTAAAGCCTCATCCACCCTGAAAGACGGGGAATATCTCCACAAAAATTTAAAAAGACCTCACACAAGATGGCAGACCATGCTGATGGTTCTGTTTCTTTAAGCCTAGGATACACCTACAGATTTTACAAATTGTAACAGATTTTGAAACTGTGAGGGACCCCACATGAGGACAAATAATGGGTGTCAGTGGCTTGGTCTGGAAATTTTGCTCAACCATGAACTGGAAGATCAATGGCTCAAGCCTTCTTCAGCTGTCACGTGTTTATGTGTCCTGGGACATGAAGCTTAAAGGCACAGAATGTAGAGTTTGGCCACCAGGGGGCTCTCAACCAAACAAAACATCCATCAGTGAGTCAAGATGTAGCTTCTCCCATCCACCTTCACTGCTTACTGTTTTTTTGGTTGAGGACTTCATTCAGTAAAACCAGCGTCTCTCTTAAGTAGAAAAACTTTGTGTAATGAGAGGCACAGAGCCCACTTATCAAAATCCTGATTATCTGAAATCTATTCAAATGTTGCAGACTTATACGACAAATGCCATGCCTCTCCTTGTAATCTAAGCTATATGTTTTTCTTGTCCTAGGTTACAGAAATTTTGGAGTGATTACTCTACGATCATGTCTGGGGCTCTGGAGAGAAACATTGTTATGGGCCCCTTTATGGCGATATTTGGGCTCCCTCACATGTCAACCCTATACAGTCAGACGTATTAGCCTTTACATCTCTGTTAGCAAGACGTCGTATCCTGCTTTCATGGAAATCCCCCAAACCTCCATCCATCTCCCTCTGGCTTAGGGATGTTATGTTCTTTCTCAAATTGGAAAAGATAAGGCACTTTGTAAAAGGTAATTCCTCTAAATTTGTTCACAAAAGGCAATCCTTCATAGATTACTTTAATTCGATACAAACCTTACCCCCGGACTGACCCCCCCCCCCCCCCCATTTCTTTTTTTTTTTTTATTTAATATATGTTACATATTTTATTTTTTAACTAGAAATGTTAGTTATTTTTGGCCATTATATTGAGATATTAATGCCAGTCTTTTTTTATTTTTCTTTTCTTTATGTTACCTTGTTTCATCTACTGCTATTTTGCACATTACATATTTGCTACACTTTGAGTTTGTTTAATCTTATTTAACTGTGCAGAGAATCTGTTCCACTGTTCATGCTGTTGACCCCCTTGTGAGGGTCTGGTGTTGTTTTGAGTTGAAAGGGGAAAAAAAGTGGGAAATGTATAATATGTATAATTTCATTTTTCTGTATCCATTATTATATTTCCAAAAAGGATTAATAAATATCATATTTACAAGCAGGGGATGAACATAAGACATAAATACCTCAGCCTCTGACCTTTAACCTCCAAAATCTAATAAGTTCATTGTTGAGTAAGGGTGGACTATGTGCAAAATACCAAAGTGATTCTCTCCAAGTTTTCTAGAGATATTTAGTTCTCAAACAGGATGGACATGAGGCCCATTGACCTTTACATTTGACCTATGACTTCCAAAATATACAGAATTCATGTTTGAGTCATGGTGGAAATTTGTGCAAAGTTTAATAAAAATCCCTGAAAATATGTGTGAGCTATTGTGTTCATAAGAAAGGGATGAACATGAGGCCCAGTGACCTTAACCCTGATCTTCTGAATCAGATCTTTTAATCTCTTAATTTAAGTGGACATTTGTAGTAAGTTTGGAGGAAATCCCACTAAGTCTTCATCATTTTGACCACAAGCATTGGATTACTTGGAAGCCCACTGACCTTTACCTTTAACCTTAAATATGACAAATATCCCTCATTGTACTTCTGAAATACTGTAATAATACAGTATTTGAGGTTACAGAAACATGAACTATAACTTCCAAATATAATCAGTTCATACACTCAGGGTGTATTTCAGATGGCATGATCACAAGAATGTCGTGTACAGACGTCCAAAATGATGGATGACATGAGTATTAGTTTTAGGTTTGAAGGCCTTAGGCTAGGGATATATTTGCACTCTTTTCTTGTGTTTACATTTACACCCATTGGCATCATGAGCGTTTTTGTTCATATACTTGTTCGATCAGTCAATCAATCAAACTTTATTTGTATAGCACTTTTCATGCAAAGTTTTGATTTTTTTTTTATTTGAAACATGTTTCTGGGGGATACCACTAGAGGGCGCACAAAGACCTCAGGCTGTATGTTACTGCCTGTTCTGTGAGAAGTAAACTTCAAACATGGCCTTATTACATTTGTTCTGAGAGTCAAACTAACAAAATAAACATAAAAAATCAATGTCATTATCAGATATATGTTGGTGGCCTTTCATCTGCACCATCTGCACTCTGTTTCCATAATACTATTCCTCTGTGCGCAGTAAATGTCGTTTTGTCACGGTCTTCAGAGTGATCGTATTAACTTGTGACTTGTAGCTGACTGTGCTGATATACAGTATGTTGTAGTTAAAGTTCCAGCAAAAACAGAGGGAAACTGTCAGATTCTTCAATGTGAAGTGCTATTAATCACTAAGGCTGTCCCCTTGTACTCGATATTCGAATATCCCTCCAAGCATGGGGATAAAAGTCTGTACTCAAAGGGCCTGATCTACTAAGGTCCAAAATAACAGGTGCTAAATTGCGTGTGCAAACTAAAAAATTTTACGTGCTATTAGTGGGCGTGTTGCGGGTGATCTACTATCACTGCATGCTCAATTGATAACAGATGCAAAAGTGGTGCGGACCACCCTCTTTAAAGGAGGATTTTGCCTGTGCTACCGGCTGCCACCATGGAGAGACTGGGAGAGCAGAGTGGCTGCAAATGAAAAACGAAGTTTGAAACCATGGAGTTAGAGGTAAATAAACACACTTGCGGTGATTGTTTTTTGCTGTCTGTCATTTTGATGGACAAGGTTGTCACTTTTCCCTCATGCCATATTTCTATCCGCCATTTTTTATTTTCGTTTTCTGATTGCAATTAAACATAATCTAAAATACAGCATTCACATAGTTTCACAGCTTCATCATCAATGACCTCTGATGTGAAGAGCAGTCTTACAGTTACGCACACACAGACTGAGCGGGTATTTCTGCCTTTTCCGCACCGACTGCGTCACACTCTCCGCGCACTGACAGCCTCTAAACCCGCGTGTGTGGAGAGTGTGATGCAGTCAGCTCTGAGTGACGGAGTGATTATGGCTATGAAGGTTGTTTATTTTTTTTTCTTACATGGGTTAAATGATCTCCTCCACGACGTATTAAGAGCGCAAAACAGAGAGGGTTTACTTTACGTGTGCGTCTGCATTGGTATGATGGCACACTGCATTGTCCCTGTTTTTCCAGTCCTTCATAATGACAGACAGCCTCCAAGTTTTCATGTTTTTCATCAAAGAATTCAGTCAGTGATGGAAAATATTCCGTTTATGCGACCCCTGTTTCTTACTACAATGACCGCAGCCCTCTGTGCGTAACGCTGTGGCTTTTTTGCACTGCTTTTCAAACGTACTAAATTTAGACGCAAAAACACTGCGCGCAATCAGTTGCGGGTTTGATAAATCACATTGCGGGTGCTAAATGATTACCAGAGGCGCGGAAAAAAAGCCATCATGGATAAGATTGCGAGATTCATATACGGCCCATTGGTGTGGTCACGGGAGAGCGTTTTTCAGGATTCAGTGATAAAGTTTGAGCAGGGATACACCGTTCCAAGCAGCATCACGATTTCCACACACATTGTAAAACTGTACTGACCCTACATGGGCAGACACTACAGGGGAGACCGTCTGGGGCGGGCAAAATGACCAAAAATCTTTGGTTATTTGCGTGTAAGTTTGAAAAGTTTGATTTTGGGGAAAAGTGACAGCCTTATTGATCCCTGTATCAAAAAACACTGATCAGCATTTGATATGTGAGATAATGCAACCATAAAAGCTAAGCTAACACAAACAGATCCACAAATGGAGTCAGCTCAAAGTCATCAATTTACACGGTCACTAGTTGAACCGATACACGTAAGTTATTTCCCAAAAACCTTTCAGACTTCACAGAGAGAATAAATCTTTCATCAGGTAGATTACCAGCCATGTTTGGGTCTGCACAGTCCTAGTGGCCCATTATTTGTAAGTGGTGTATTGTGGACTTGTTATTGTTGCTCATTGTGCTTGTACTGATGCTGTCACATCCTTTTGTGTAAACTGTAACTCACATCTGCGTCACATTCATTCTAACCGATGCACTGAATTGACACAGGGACCACATGGCAGCCATCATGTGTCCATGTAGTTAACAGCAATTATATCTCCAGCCTTAAACAGTAAGTCATGTCACATACCCCACATTTACTGGAAAGGCTTCACCAAACATGTTTCTAAAGATGCTCTTGGCATTTTTATTTCTGCTTATGAGATTTAATTAATTTACTTTGTCTGACAGTGTCTTCTACCATCACGAAAGAGGGAAGTGAGAGGAGCAGCCATAAGATAGTTGTAATCTTCAAGTTGACCACTAGATGCCCCTAAATCCCACGTACTGCTCCTTTAACAACACAAATGAATACTAGGGCAGCCCTTTGCAAGCCCATACCCATTTGGCATTTACCACACAGTCTGTTAAAATATTGACAAACTCAGGAAGGATCATACATGAGAATTTGTTCGCTTGTCCTCCACAGTGTGAATCCTAATCAATATTTTGATAAAACAGCCATGATCATGAGCTCCTCTGAAAGAGGCTGAAATCATTATAAATTTTGAAGTTAACTTCTATGTAAAATGAGAATTATTCATTTTCTGTTACCTCTGACCCCCTTACAAGTCAAAATTCTTTTAGTAAAACTCTATAAAGAAAGAAAACCTCTTCCTGGTGCGTTGTCTCTAACTCAGGCTAACTTGTGTGGCAGGTCAAAAAGTCGTTCTTATGTTTCTGCTGAAGTTAAAAGTTCACAGGGGATCAAAGTGTTTTACTTCCCTCGCAGAGATTGTTGGATTAAGGAGCAGAGGCTGTGATCTAAAAGGCTCTTTACTTCATCATTAAAACTGCTCCAAAAAGACGGATTAGCCTAAGTGCTGTGGCTGGTTGTAAATCACACAGAATAATGGCTCAGTTTGGACACCTACCATCATCTCACACCTGTGATGATGTTTTTCTAAATCCTTAAACCTGAACGCTCCAGTCCTGTTTTCTCCTCCTCAAGTTCACAAAGAGTTCTACATATAAGCTGATTTAAACCTTCTCTTCCAGTTAAAACATAAAAAGTTATGAGTAATTTATCAGCGGCATGCTGTTTTCTACTTCAGTGGAGAGTCAGTCAGGCTGTTACAGACCCTGGAAGGCTGGAGGATATGAACTTTTTTCTCTAACTGGAAGTGATTAAATGTGCAGGGAGGCCTGTTTCTGCCAGTAAGAGACAAAAATAAGGCGAGAGCTCAGCCTTTGTCGTAAAAACATGCCTTTAAGTGGCAATTTTGACAGATTTTCACAAACATCAGATTCAAAATACCATAAAATCTGCTCTAAGGTGAACGTTTAATACACATTTTCCTTTTTAATTCTAACCACCTAAACAGCTACACAGGGCGAGCTGGCCACTTCCCTCCACCAGTTTATTCTCCAAATGAGGTTATAATCCTGCATTACAATAAAACACTCATGTACTATAAAGTAAGAAAATGGGTTTAATTGAAAATACTTGTGACGAGTGAAGACAGGCAAAGTGGCTTTCAGGTTGTAAGTGTTTCACAAACTAATGCCGGCTTAGAGCTAAACTGCAGCAACACAGCTACCTGAAATGCTAATTTACATGGCAAAAGCAAATGGTGCCACAGTGACACCAAAACCTGCGCAAAAGTGTCTCAAAACACACAGTGGGAAAATCTCACTGCCGACTTTCCTGGGGTCAGCCCCTCCATGTGATTCTCTGAGAATCTGGGTAAAAAAAAAATTCATTAATCGGTTCCATTGTGGTCATATTTATCTTTTTATAAATATATATATAGTTGTATTCACCTATGTTTATATTTGTACAGTATTATCTTGTTGCTTATTTTCTTCCTTCTATTTATTTATTTATTTTTTATTCTATACCTGGCATTCCTTGTGGGCAGAGTAGAAATGTCATTAAGCAGGATAATGTGCAAATGACAATAAACACTTTGAATCTTTGAATCTTGAATGTTGGATCACACTTAATGTCAATTCGATCACAGACTTAATCCAACCATATGTTTCCACCTTCTGTGATAGACTCAGTCTGTAAGATCTGGAATTGCAATGGCATATGCATTTTTAAGAATTTGTGAAAAAATGACATATTTACTTCATTTTCTCAGCTGACACAAAAAATAAACATTCCACTTACCCATTTTTTGCCTTACTGACTAATTTTCAACTTTGTTCATAGCAGATATCCCAGTCCCCTGATCTTTCAGGTGAAACGTTAGACAAAATTATTGGAATAAGATTTTAGTTTAAGTAGTTTATTTTATTAGCTTTATTTTAAATCAGGGACAATGTGCAAAAAAACATTAGTCTCTTAGAGAGAGGAAATGCTTTGTACCAGATTGAGCTACTATCTATTTTTCATCTGTAGTCCCCGAGCAAGTAAATTGTAACAGTCTATCACAAAGTCAACTCACATAAAAATACACAATAAAACGCAGGCACTGACCCACCCACACAGCCCTGATAAAACATTACAGATCAAATTACAAATATTAAAATGTTGTGTTCATAACAAAGTACAGAGACTTTTTAAATAAGCCTAATTTTGCAGACCAGACTGGTTCCTTAAAATCCACTTTTTAACTGATCTGGAAAAAAGAGGGAGCCAGTGCAGAGATTCAGATTGGCTGGGAGGTTATTCCAGACTTTAATGGCTCGATAAGCGAGAGATGATTGTGCAAAGTGATACCACATTTAGAATTCTACAGTCTCCACTTGAAGCAGATTTTAAGGATCTGCTCGTGCTGTCAGAACGAAGCTGAACAAAGGTTTTCAATGGTGAAGAAATTGTCAAGGAACGTGGCACAGAAAGAGAGGACACAAATGCACAACACGAAATCAATGGTCCAAAGAGCGAGGGTTTAGTCCGGAAAACAGGCAAGGTCGGTACACGGGCAAGCAATCAAAGCAAGGCGGCATTATCCAAAAAGGTGAAATCAATAAACAGGCAAGGTCATGCACGGCATGGCTATGACTATGAAAAAAGGCTGGAACGAGGACTGTGAGGTACAACAATCTGGCACAAGACAAGGGGAGACAGGAGGTTAAATACACGAGGTCATGAGGGGTGATGAGAAACAGGTGGGGAGAAACACTCAGCATGTAGGTGTGACAAGACGTGAGCAGGGCAGACAGGAACACACCAAGAACAGAGACAAGGGTTAGCGATTTCAAAATAAAACAGGAAGGACAAGACAAGAGACAAGAATGTGCAAAATAGAAGAAAAACTTGACCGACATGACAGGAGTAGCAT
The DNA here is from genome assembly GCA_037902135.1 of Cetoscarus ocellatus. Lineage (NCBI taxonomy): Eukaryota > Metazoa > Chordata > Actinopteri > Labriformes > Labridae > Cetoscarus > Cetoscarus ocellatus. The sequence goes on from JBAMNC010000550.1 coordinate 1,005,069, forward strand.
TATGGATTATTCTATGCACAGGCTAAACATCTGAATATAAAATTGTATTTTTTAAGTTTAGCATTTTATATTTAGCAAGTATATCACCGTAATGGTACTGCTGTGGTTTCCTATCAAGAACTTTGAGGGTGTACAAAAGAGGAGTAATTAAGGTGTTGTATAACGTATCAATGACTTTACATTCTTCCTGTCTTTTGGCCATTAGCTCTCAGTGGGAAGATGATCAAACCATTGAAATCATGGATATTTTGCAGTCTATTCTCCAAAAAGTACATTCTGATTGTGCCAATCATGGACAGCTACAATTTAAGGTATGACAGCGCCTTTATTTATCTAAGGATAATCTGTCAAAAACTTGCCTGTTTTCATTGTTTTAAATGAGCAGATTAAAGGAAAGTGATGATTAAATGTTTAAAATCAAAGGAGAAGTTGTAAATATTAAATCAATTTAATTATTTTTCAGTCTGGTATTTGAGCATCTGTTTCAACAGTCACACCATTTCATGCAGATAAGATGTGACTAAATCTACACGACGTCTGAATTTCCCAATAAAATAAACAGAGGGACGATCAAAATGTGCACAAACAGTACGTGTTGGGTTATCATGAGAACAGGCGCACTCAGTGTCCATGTTGGATGATTGATGGGGGACAGGGCGGCCAAAGAGTGACTGACCTCCAAACAGATGTTATTACACACTGATGAGTCTGTCCATCTGATCATTAACCCCTCAGCAGTGCGTAATCACACCAATACATGTGTGTCTGTTTGTGAGTGTGTGTGTGTTTGAACGCCCCCTCTCTGTCTCTTGTCATGACCCCCCTCTCTCCAAACTCTGTTTTTCTGCTACTGTATTTCGTTTAAGCACATCGATTTTACCATGAACCAGCTCCTCAGGGTTGTCTGTGGAGGACTCTGATCGGCCCTGTGTGCCTGTAAACTTGTTATTCTCTCTTTCAGACTGTGTACAGAACAAGCTGTTTGCAGGACGGAGGCGTTTCACGTCTCTGTGGCCTACATTCCAGCAATAAGAAGAATATTTCAAGTGGTTCAACTGCTGGTAATGGTTTCTTGTAAAAACTGTGGGGTGTAGTTACTCTTAATAATGAATCAGTGACAGTTTATTGGCTGGTAAATATCATTTCAGCGTAACGGAAGTCATTTTCTCCAAAAGAGAGCGCTGTAAAACTTTAATTGCCTCTGTTGAGCATTAACTTAAGCCTCTGTGGGGCCTGCTGTCATTCTTGTTCGGTTACCATATGTCAGACAGTGAGAAAGTGGGTGAGTTAAAGAGTTAAAAGTTCAGTTTCTGAAGAAATGACAGGGTTAAGAGATGTGAGGTCAGCGCTGTAAATTGCAGCAGCCTTGTTACTGTGATATGGGCATACACAGTCACTGAATATCAACATCTGAGATATCACACTAACTGAGAAACAAAAATTACTCTAGTGACTCCTACATCTAAAATAAACAACCTGGGCAAAAAAGTATGCTTTCATTGTTTTGGCTAGACTCTCTCTGGCAACTTTATTAAGTACATCTTGCTGGTACCAGGTTGAACCCCACCTCAGGTCTGCCTTAATTCTTCATGGTATAGACAAGGTGTCCAACAAGGTGCTGGAAACATTCCTCAGAGATTTTGTCCCATTTAGACGTGATGGCATCACACAGTTGCTTCAGGTTTGTTGGCTGTACATCCATGATGCAAATCTCCTGGTCCACCACATCCCAAGGGTGCCCTATTGAATTGAGAAGTGGTGACTGTGGAGGCCACAGAGGTACAGTGATTGGTACACTGTGGTCACAAAGAGATGGCCATAGACAGTAACTATACTTAGGTAGGCTGTGGTGTGTTTAGTTGGTACTTCAAGGCCCCAAATATCCCAAGAAAATATCCCCCACATCAGTACACAACCACCACCACCACGCTTTAATGCTTTTCATACCAATTTCTGACCATATCATCTGAATGGAATGGAGACTAATCACACAGGACAGCAGTTTTCCAATCATCTATTGTCCATACAAGTTTTAGCCTCAGTTAACTAATCTGAGTTTAACAAGTGGAATGTAGTGTTGTTTTCTGCTGCTGTAGTCCATCAGCTTCAAGTTTCAGTGTGTTGTGCCTTTATAAATTGTTCTCTACGTAGTTTGGTTGTAACAAGTGGTTATTTGAGTTACTGTTGCCTTTCTTTCACCTCGAGCTCTGGCAATCTGAACTCTGACATCAACAACAGCTGCTCACTGGATAGTTTCTTTGTTTTGGACAATTTTCTAAGTTCAAAAAAAAAAAATGTCTTACTTAGTATGTTAAAGTTGTACCTGTTGGATGGAGGCTCAGACACAGAAGCTCACTTATTTATTTGTAACTCTTCTTTTCTAAATACACAAATCTGAATACAAGTAAAACTGATGTGTAATTCCAGAAATCTGTCACTGTATAGTGAGGCTATAAAGAAATTAGCTTTTGATACCAGATTAGTAATTTAGGCAAGGCTGTAAACATTCCTGTTGTAAAAAATGACAAAAGCACAAGTTTTAATCAGTGATTTTAATGACACATTACAGAGTAATGGGTCTGAATACTCTGATTACGTTTTTGGTAACGAGTAATACCATGTGTCATTGTTAACAGGAAAGTAATTTGTTGGTAGTTACTTTTTCAAAGTAGCTTGTTACCTTACAAAAGTTGTCCTTTACTCAAGGGATTATTCCACCTACTCAAAGAACAGTATTTACTACAAGCTTTACAAAAAAGCAGAAAAAGAAAATAAAATCCCTGTGGTGTCTACACTTTTTCTGTCTCATACTTTTTGGCAAGTTGGCAACAGATTCACAAATTAAATGACTTGCAGAACAGAATGCACTGCTGAAATATCTCAGTTATTTTAGAATTTAGGATGAAGGGATGATGGGAAGGAAAAATAGGAGCACCCACCAAAAAAAACATGAAAAGATGACTGGTGCCAGAGCAAACACAGTGAACTCGTTTCAGCACTCAGCCTTCATCAGTGTCAAAAACAATCAGTGGGAAGAGGCCTCTTGTATAGAGAAGTGCTGTCTTACAAAATAATACCCCTTTCCCACTGGTCAAAAACCCGTTTAAGCACGGTAACAATCGGCTCCTGTCAGCAGTGGGAAAGGCTCCCAGGTCGACTGAGCCTGCAAGCGACACAGGTTTTTATCGGCTCGCCCCCGATCGGCTTCAGTGGGAACATCACACGGGAATTTACGGGATGATGTTGGCATAACGTGCCTATGGCATAATATCGCGCCCGTCTCCTCTGGCTGTAACTTCTGCGACTCTTTGCCATCTCAGCAACAAATTCTAATTAAATATGATTACTTATATACACATGCTGACTTGAAGAGAAAAGAAAGAAACTCTGTGTCTATTGCAGTAGCTGGAGCAACAATGACCACGTGTATCTTATATGTTCCAGAGAGAGCAGATGAATCTAACTCATTGTCGCTATTTTATGAATAAAATCCAAGCTTTTATGCCTGTGCTTGACGAAAGGTTTTCATGATTCCAGAGTTGTAAACTTTAATACAATACCAGCAAAGACATTTTCTGTGCAATATTTGTTTTGAAACCACAGAAAAAAAGGAATAAATAATTAAATAATGATAATAATAGTCCTTGAAAAAAAAGTTTTTCTTTCATTGACAACCTGCAGAGCAAAAAATGCAAGTCCATGAAAAGTACCTGAAAATATGACAACGCATTTGCAGTAAATCCTCAGTGGTTGCATTGTGTCGTAAACTCACCCATTCTCTGTTATAGGTGTTTGTCTAAAATTTTTCACTAAATGCTCAAATAGTAAACACAGGAGAGCTTTTAAAACCATTTCTGTGTTCAAATAAAGTTAAAAAAAAATTACAGGAACATGATAATGAACTAAACATTTAATGACGAAACATCATTTGCCATTTTAGTTTTGTAACTCTTCTCTGTAATTTTAATAAAGTTTGATGCTTTGGGTTGAAAACTCTGATTCTACAAAACCCAAAACCAGTGAAGTTGGCACGTTGTGTAAATCGTAAATAAAAGCAGAATACAATGATTTGCAAATCCCTTTCAACCTATATTCAATTGAGTACACAGCAAAGACAAGATACTTCACGTTCGAACTGGTAAACTGTGTTATTTTTTGCAAATATTAGCTCATTTTGAATTTGATGCCTGCAACATGTTTCAAAAAAGCTGGCACAAGTGGCAAAAAAGACTTAGAAAGTTGAGGAATGCTCATCAAACACTTATTTGGAACATCCCACAGGTCAACAGGCTAATTGAGAACAGGTGGGTGCCATAATTGGGTATAAAAGCAGCTTCCCTGAAATGGTCAGTCATTCACAAACAAGGATGGGGCGAGGGTCACCACTTTGTGAACAAATGCGTGAGCAAATTGTCGAACAGTTTAAGAACAACATTTCTCAACGAGCTATTGCAAGGAATTTAGGGATTTCATCATCTACGGTCCGTAATATCATCAAAAGGTTCAGAGAATCTGGAGAAATTACTGCACGTAAGCGGCAAGGCCGAAAACCAACATTGAATGCCCGTGACCTTCCATCCCTCAGGCGGTACAGCATCAAAAACCAGCATCACTGTGTAAAGGATATCACCACATGGGCTCAGGAACACTTCAGAAAACCACTGTCAGTAACTACAGTTCGTCGCTACATCTGTAAGTGCAAGTTAAAACTCTACTATGCAAAGCGAAAGCCATTTATCAACAACACCCAGAAACGCCGCCGGCTTCGCTGGGCCCGAGCTCATCTAAGATGGACTGATGCAAAGTGGAAAAGTGTTCTGTGGTCTGACGAGTCCACATTTCAAATTGTTTTTGGAAAGTGTGGTCGTCGTGTCCTCCGGACCAAAGAGGAAAAGAACCAGCCGGACTGTTATAGGCGCAAAGTTCAAAAGCCAGCATCTGTGATGGTATGGGGGTGTATTAGTGCCCAAGGCATGCGTAACTTACACATCTGTGAAGGCACCATTAATGCTGAAAGATACATAAAGGTTTTGGAGCAACATATGTTGCCATCCAAGCAACGTCTTTTTCATGGACGCCCCTGCTTATTTCAGCAAGTCAATGCCAAGCCACATTCTGCATGTGTTACAACAGCGTGGCTTCGTAGTAAAAGAGTGTGGGTACTAGACTGGCCTGCCTGTAGTCCAGACCTGTCCCCCATTGAAAATGTGTGGCGCATTATGAAGCGTAAAATACAACAACGGAGACCCCGGACTGTTGAACAACTTAAGCTGTACATCAAGCATGAATGGGAAAGAATTCCACCCGAAAAGCTCCAAAAATTGGTCTCCTCAGTTCCCAAACGTTTACTGAGTGTTGTTAAAAGGAAAGGCGATGTAACACAGTGGTAAAAATGCCCCTGTGCCAACTTTTTTGCAATGTGTTGCTGCCATTAAATTCTAAGTTGATGATTATTTGCAAAAGAAAATAAAGTTTCTCAGTTCAAACATTAAATATCTTGTCTTTGCAGTGTATTCAATTGAATATAAGTTGAAAAGGATTTGCAAATCATTGTATTCTGTTTTTATTTACGATTTACACAACGTGCCAACTTCACTGGTTTTGGGTTTTGTAGATCTATGTGTAAGCTTTAATATTTTCAATACTATTGAATTGAAAATTAAAATTACTCAGAATTTTTAAAATAGGGTATTTATGAATATTGGGAGTTTTAAGCCTTAATTTGGTGGGAGAGAAAATGGGAAATGCTGGGAAGAATCCACAAGCTAGATTTGAACTTTACACGCTCAGAGAATATGACCCCCCTGTGTAGGGTGCAACCTTGTCAAAAGGCCATTGATGCCCCATGTAGTAATTTCAATTAAACAACAGATCATTACAGTTTTTAAAAGTGAAGAAATCTGAAAACTTTATAATGTCATCCAATGCCGATCAAAGTGGCAGCTTCAGATTCTTGAAGATGTTTTGCCTCTCCTCCTTCTCTTTATATTCTTGGTCTTCAGTCGTCATCTCTTAGAAATGAAGAAGCCTTTTGAAGTGTTGGAAAAACATGACCTGGAGAACCTACACGTACATGTATAATGTCTGTTTCTTCTCATATAGTTTGTACTGTAACTTAATACAAATACTACCTTTGTAGCCTCTAAACAATGTTATTTGATCCTCTGATCTTATTTCTATAATACTTTATACACTACTGAAGACACACACTATTGAGCTCATCTGCTGTATCTATGTGACAGTACAAAAATTCTCTGAAATGTCCCTTTTTTAAACTGACTCATCCCTTATCAAGCTTCTGCCTCAGAGGGTCACAGGGTCAGAAAAACATTTTGTACTCGCCGTCCATTTACGGTAAAAAACACAAGTTGTAAACTTGGCGGCAGCAGGTCTTTGTGCGTGGCGGGCAGCGTGTTTATTTGTTTGACCCGAGCCGTGTTCTCTCCTAACTGCCTGCAGAGGAAGTCAGCGCCCTGTGGCCGGCTGACTCCTGTGGAGCTCAGACGAGATGTCCGTCTGTTTATCATTAAAGGGTCAATCAGTCAACATGACCTGATCAAATTACTATTACACTTCTTGGCAGCTGTATATGTGTGAGTATCAGCATGTGTTTTTGATGTGTATTTGTGAGTGTGTTTGACTAGGCTTTTGTCCACTCGTTTTGTGCAATAGGGAGAGTTTTGCCAAGGCAACCACTCGTCTTGTTGTGAAACCATACATGCTGTTCTATTTGATGGACACGTGGACACATGTTGGTCCATGAGTGCTTTTTATTGTCTGATAGTGTAATACTGCAGACACTTTTGTTCAAAAACAGCCGTATCATGCCAAACATCGCCTACAACTTCATATCAACCCACTTAATTTGAGAGTTCTCATTTGGTTCTTGGTAGTTCTGCAAGTGACATTAAACCTCTCAGATATTTGGCCCTGATGTAAGCCTGGCACAAACTGGCATTTATTTGAAGCCCAAATCAAGAAACAGGGAAGGGATGCCTCACATCGCCAATATGGATGTAAATAAAACAGTTATTTGGGTGTAATCATCAAAAATCAGAAAATCCAAGTTTTTTGACATTGCAAAGTTGTTACTCAACCTGAGTCCAAAGCTGATGAAAGTCTGCTGTCCTTGAGCACTTACATATTAGTCTCCAGCTGTCTGCATCTTTATAGGTCATCAAGCATCAATAGCTGATGGTGTCTACAAACAGATCCTGAGTGAGAGAGTTTTTAAAGATTTTAAGTTTACATAACAAAAGTATCTTCAAGACAAAGAGGAATGTCACAGACATGACCAAAAACCCAATACTGTGAGACTAAACATCCCTTTTGACAAAGAGAAGGAGAAGAAGATATGGACACAAGCAAGGGTTCGTCATTATTGATCCACTCGCCCTTTCTCCAACAAACATTCACTGCTTTTTATTTCAGCTTCCTCTTTTCTTTGACGGTACTACTTTTCTTCAGGTCAAGTTCTCTTAACTGTTCAAATCTCGTTGTGTTTAAGCTGTTAGAAGCTTAGATAAACACGCACTTCTTACTAAATGATGTGCCACTCTATCCTGCCTTTTGTAATGTTGCTCAATTTTCTTTGAATGCTGCAAAACCTGTGAGGAAAAACATTTAGGAATCTGCTGCTGACCAGACTGCAGATAAACAGACTTATACCAGCCAGGCTGACTCTTCTGCAAGGCTGATTAGAGAGATCACTAATGGATGTTCTAGCACTCAAAGGTGAGCATTATTATTATATTTTGTGATACTGAAAATCACAAGCTGGGTTTGACATAGCATTTGACAGAAGTCTCTGACCTTGACCTCTGACCCATTACCTTGAAGATCTAATAAGGTCATTCTTAAGCAAGTGGACATTATTATAACCTTTAATCAAATCCCTGAAAGTGTTCATGAATATTGCGGTGCACAAGCAAAAGATGGGCTTTAGACTCAATGATTTTAACCTTTGTCCTATGACCTTTAAAATCTAAAGTGAGCATTTATTCAAAGTTTCACAACAATGTCTAAAAGCATTACAGCAGTTTTGCAGAAGACTCCAAAGTGTTTTACCTTGACCTCTGACCTCAAAATGTAATTTAGACTGGCCCGTCCACAGGCCAGTCTAGTTCCTGCACTCTTTTACAACAAAGTCACATGCAGAATGTAGTTTGGCATTGTTTAGCTGAAATAAGCAGGATTATACCTTTCAGCATTGATGGTGCCCTCACACATGTGCAAGTTACCTATGTCATGGGCACTAACACACCCCCATACCATCACAGATGCTGACTTTGCAGTCATAACAGTCTGGATGGTCCTTTTCTACTTTAGCTCACAATGTTCATGATTGACAAAAACAATTAAAATGTGGACACGTCAGACCACAGCACACATTTCCACTTTGCAACAGTCCATCTCAGATGAACTAAGGTCCAGAGAAGCTGGTTTTAGGGTGATATATGAGTTGATAAATGGCTTTTTCTTTGCACAATAGAGTTTTAACTTGCACTTGCATATGTAGTGATGAACTGTGTTTACTGAATGGTGAATGGCTTTTCTTAAGTGCTCTTGAACCCTCTTGGTAATATCTTCACAGAATGATTAGAGTTTTTAATGCAGTGCCATCTCAAGGGTCAAAGGTCATTGGCATTCACTATAAGTCTTCATCCTTGCTGCTAATGTTTAGAAAATTCTCCAGATTGTCTTTTGATGATATTATGGAAAGTAGATGACAAAATCCATAAGTTCCTTCTAATTGTGAGTCAAGAAATGTTGTTCTTAAGCTGTTGGCCTATTTGCTCATGCAGTTGTTTACAAAGTGGTGAACCTCTCTCCTCCTTGCTCGTGGATGACTGAGCTTTTTGGGGATGCTCCTTTTGTACCCAATCATGACACTCACCTGTTTCCAGTTGACCTGCTCCCCTGTGAATTGTTTCAAATAGGGTTTTTTGGAACATTCCTCAACTTTCCCAGTCTTCTGTTTCCCCTGTGCCAGGTTTTTTAGACCTGTGGCAACCATCAAATTCAAAATGAATGAATATTTGCAAAAAAAAAAAAAAATAATAATAATAATGATTTTATCAGTTTGAACGTTGAACATCTTGTCTTTGTAGTGGATTCTGATCATAAGGGTTTGTAAATCATTGTATTCTGTTTTCATATACGTTTTACACAACTTCATTGGAATTGTGGATTTGTATGTGCTCCTTAAGTAATAATAATAAGCATCCTGCAGTTTGTGGTGTGGCTCTTGAACCATATGGATAACATTAATGTGGACCTCCTGGTGGCCAAAGATGCCTGTCCCTGTCTAGTTCACTCCAGTGTTTTTCGCATCAGATGATTTAAAATAACTTGATACGTGCTTCATATAGATATGGCTGTATCTTTGGTATGTCTGTAAATGTATGGTAGATATCAGTTTTACATGTTTGTACAGTATCACATAGTGCACACATGTTGTATGTTGACTCTCATACATGCCCTTTAAAAGTACAAACCCTCACATGTTTGCCCCTCTGCCTCTCAAACAACTGACACAGATTCAATATTAGAATCTTATTTGGCTTTTTTTTCCCTAGTGTTGAACTCAAAGCCTCTGACGGACAGATCGAGCACACAAAAACACTGCCAAGTGTTATAACACCAGCAGGAGTAACTTTACCTCTGCTTTCTCAATCCCACTCTTTGCTTTGGAGAGCCGCCAAGTGTCATTCACCTGAAATGTGTGTAGAGATGAACTCAAAACAAGAGTCATGTGTTGGTTTTGTGGGTACAGGGATGTGAAGATGGGGGCTTTAGGAGATCAGAGGCATGAATAGAAGATTAGCTAGAAGGAAAACACTATTAAATCAACAAACTCTATGAATGTAAAGACTTGTGAGTATAATCCTCAGTAGAGGAAGCAAACAAAATACCTTTATTTTCTTACTTTTTAATTTAAACACTCGTGCAAATAAGGAGAAAATGCTGCATTAAAATCCACAGACAAATCTTACCGAAGTGACATGTAAAAGTTGTAAGTGCCAAGTTAAATGGATCAAAAATCATATCTTAATTTTTTTTTTAGCTCAGTGGTGATACATAGCATACTGGCCACTTTATTACATACACTTTCCTAGTACCAGGTTGGGAGCCCATTTCCATTCAGAACTGCCTTAGTTCTTGGCATAAATTCAAAAAGGGGCTTGAATTACACATTATTAGGGCTGGGCAATATGGACCAAAAATCATGTCTCAATTTTTTTTAGCTCAGCGTAATAAGTGTACTGACCACTTTATTAGCTACACCTTGGCTGGACCCCCTTTTCCGTCCAGGAATGCCTAAATTCTCCATAGCATATAATAAACAAGGTGCTGGAAATTTTCTTTGGATTTTGGTCCATACTGACATGATAGCATTACACAGTTGCTGTAGATTTGTTGGCTGCATCCGTGGTGCAAATCTTCCATTCTACCACATAGCAAAGATGCGCTATTGGGTTGAAATCTGGTGACTGTGGAGGCCACTGGAGTATGGTGGACTCATCATCATGTTCAATAAAGCAGTCGGACATGATTTGAGCTTTGTGGCATTGAGTGTTATTCAGCTGGAAGTCGCCATCAGTAGATGGGTACATTGTGGTAATAAAGGGATGGACATGGTCCGCAACAATACTCAGGTAGGCTGTGATGATTTAATTCTGCTCAGTTGGTACCAATGGGCCCTAAGTGTGCCAAGAAAGTTTCCCCCGCACCATTACACAACCACCTGCCAGAGCTGTTGATGCAAGGTGGGACTGGATTCACTATCTCCCTGCTTGCCCTCACCATGGCCATGGAGTTGATCATTCGGGCATCTTGATGAGTGGTGGGAGGTCAGTGAATAAGACCTGGACTGAAGAAAACATCAAGCTGGCTTAGGTAAAGATCAAGCCAAGCAAGTCCAGAATCATCTCCATCATCAAGGAGAAACTGTCAGACCATCACTTTCACGTTGGGGATGAGACTTTTCCAAATGTCTCAGAGAAGCCGTGAAAAGCCTAGTCCAGTGGTATGATGCCTCTCTCAAAGACAAAGACCAAGTAGATCAGCTCAAGAAGGATGTAACCAACAGCCTGGAGAACATTGATAGAACCCTGCTTCTTGGCAAGCTGAAGCTCTGGTACAGCTCAGTAGCTTCTGCACTAACATGACACCATATTCCACCATTGTTGTCAGTGTTCACACATGCTGTTTAAGCAAGGAATGGGGCTATGATGTTATCGTGTCTGAAGCTATCTGCATTCGTTGTCCACACAGAAATGCAGGGCCGGCATTTTCAGATTTACCCACTCTGCTATCTGTTTTCAAAAATTGGTGAATCCGAGCCCCTAAAACACTGTTTTCATGTGGAAGAAACGCGGATACAATTAAAAACTTTAGCAGATACGCCTGAATTCATCTTTGTGTGGCCCCAAAGATCGCTTGATTGCTGCTGACAATCTTTTCAAACTGCAAGAAAAAGTATCCAGCTGGTCCAAGAGGTCCAATGATGTGAAAAGCTTCTGATAGCTGTTTGCTTTTGTTAAGGCTCTACTCACAAAATATGTCAGCACTGTGTACAAACATGAAAATTGTCTGTGTTATTGAGGTCTGTGTTTGCTACGATGCTTTCTGGACTGAATCTCGTAGAGGAGGATAAAGGAACATTACTCAATATGATGGTACACAGTTTGCTTTAACATGTTTTTTGTACCTACCAAGGAGGTTATGTTTTTTGCTGACGTTTTTAAGTGTACTTGTTTGTCAGTTGGTTTGTGAACAGGATAACTCAAATAAGTTCTCAGTGGATGTAGGTGACATTTTTAGGGAATGTTTTTCATGGCAGAAGGAAGAAGTGATAAGATTTTGGTGGTGACCTGAAGCCAGATTTTTCGAAGGATTTGTTAATAGTGTGATTATAGGGCAGTTTTCCACATTTGTAACTATAACTCTCCTGACAATGTTAGAAATGCTTTGGGAGAGGTTTCTTTTCAATATGTTTAAACACGGAACAAAAACTTAGAATATAACTAAGTTTGGGTTCTTTTGAAATCAACAAAAACAGCCATCAAAGCTCTGTGGTAGTGCTCTGTCATGTTGTTAAACTATATCAGGATTTGAAGCTGTTAAAGAGCCAAACAGCCGTTATCACTGGCCTTATCAGGTTAATATGACCCTTCAGAGCGCTTCCATTTGGCCAAACCTAATTTCTGTAAAAAAGAGAACATGTTAAAAGGCCTCAATACTAATACAAAAGAAACCATGAAACCCCATGTAGCTCTAACTCACTCACTTCCTCACTTATGAAATGACAAAGTGTAACATTCAGACGTTTTACTGAAATCGCCATGTTTTGCTGTAAAGGTCAGCTGGGCCTCCTGTCCTGCTGAGTGAGTTGTTGACGGGTCTGCTGCTTGTCAAATGAGTTCAAAAGGCACGTGTCATTAGAGAGTATGAGAGACAGTGTTTGTGTGTACCGGTGGGGTTTATTTAGAGGTAACTCAATCGTTGTCAACCAAAAATGAGCTGTTCTGGACCATTCTTGTAAAGGTTACACAAACAAAAACAACAGTGAGAATGAGAAATGTATATATAATATAATCAGTACTTTTACTGCAGTAATGTTACTATCCCTAATGTAAATTGAATACAGATAACTTCATCATATAAAGTATTTAGGGTATGTACATGACTGTCACAGCCAGTCGAGTGAGTGGAATTCCAGGCACTGAGTAGCAAAAGCACAGACTGACAACAGATATAAGAGGGAAGTAGGCAGTCAAACACTTAAATTCAGCAGAAGAGTATTAAGTTTTTTATTATTATTCAACAATGTTCACCAAGAGCAGTTTAGATCCTCAGCTGATGTTATTGAAACACTTAAAAGCCATAACATCGGGGTGATAACAAAGATATTAGAGCAACTGCTAGCATATCACTAAGCATACACACATTCAAGTAATGATGAATAAGAGCACCACCTCTTTCCTCTTGTTTTTAGAAAATTCAAAACATTTAATTTCAGCAAATAGTTCATAAAATTAAACACCAGTGTTTTCAGAGATGCTACACAAAGAACAACAGATTATGTTTTAATGTTTGTAGTCATCATAGAACCCAGAGAACCAATCAATCAATCAGTCTTTATTTGTTTAGCACCAAATCCTAGCAAATGTTATCTCAAGACATTTTACAAAACAGAGGGTCAATGCCATACTCTTCATATTCTAGATATTTTTATTGAATCTTTTTCAAATTAATTTATTCCTTTTTTATTTTTATTCCAAACCTAACATGAATCCACCATGAGCACAGCACTTTGCTAAACTGGTGAAAGTTACAGTGGCGAGAAAAAAACCCATCCGTTAGGCAGCAGGAACTCTTCAGCAGAACCAGGTTCAGGTTAAACAGCCATCAACCCTGGAGTGTTGGGGTGTGAGCGGGTGGAGGTAAGAAGGTGGGCAGAGACAAAGGGATTTAAGTGAGAATGTATGATAGTGACAAATTTATGGACCATAAATGTGTCCTCGTCATGTTTGTCTTTATTGAACTGAAATCTATTAGAGGTTAGCCCCTTGAGGTCATCTCATCTATGGTTGTAAAAGTAGTTTTTATGGCGGTATAATCAATAACAACCATGATTAGAAAGATTATTCTAATATGAACAGTACCAGCTATAATAATTATTATGAAGTGGAGAGGACTGATGTTGATAAATAAAGCGGAGAGGACTGATGTTGATAAATTAAATCCAATTCAATTGATCTGCAATTGAATTGGATTTAATTGATTTAAAAATGTGAATTTATGGTTATGAGTTCGTCACTACCATAAATTCTTATTTTCAGTCAGACTTTTATTGATTATACTTCTATAAAATTTTCACCACAACCACACAGACATGAGGATCCTCCTCTAATAAATTTGTTTGCAGCAGAAACAAATTTGACGATGACAGGTCTATGATTGGTCCATTGATCTGTCACTAGCTTTGGTTCTTACTTTAATCCACTTGTCTCCACTTACCTCCCTTCCTTCGCCCACACACCCAACACAGCATCGTGTGGATTTGCTGTTCATCATGAGACTGGGGTCCACATTCAAGATTTCCTGCTGCTTAACAGAAGGTTTTTTCTTGCCGCCATGATGGAGGGATTCATGATTGGCTGTATGGATTCATGTTGGGTGTTGGATGTATATATTTGTATATATATGTATATGTGTATTTTTATATGTATATATGTATCTATGCTAATTGTGTATCCATAATATGAAGAGCATTGTGCTCTATTGTAAAGTGTCTTGAGATAACACTTGTTATGAATTGGCGCTATACAAATAAAGATTGATTGATTGATTGATTGATTGATTAATGGTAGATGTTGTCATTTCTGTTGATGGCTGATGTGGGATAAAGCACTTGAAGTCAAGCAGGTCCACAGCAGCAGGTCGTTCATGTTGGTGGTTATGGCTACAGTAATATATATGTGATATTTGCTGGAGTATTCTAGTCTACCGATCAGTCTGAGGGAATGAGGCTAAAGAAAAGGCCCAACACTTGCAATTGTAGTAGTAAAAGCTGAGAAGGTCCCAACAGCGGAGGCAGTGTTGGGGGGGGGGGGGGGCCTCAGTGTGCCACATCCCCAGCAGTCTAAGCCTATTGCGGCTTAATTATGGGCTGGTCCAAGTCTGAGCCAGCCCTGACTAATAGCTTTATCAGAAAGATGCCTGGTTTGACAACAAAATAGTTGAGTCTGTAGATTTTACCTCAAATTAATGAAATAATCAAATTACTATGACTTCTCGTGATGTATCTAATTTGCAACTTGGATGTTCTGACCTCCAACATGAAAAGAAACGCACCATAAGTGACAAAGAAAAGAGGAACTGGTGTGGGCCTTTAGCCGCCTGACATACAGCTACAGCTTGCACCAATTAGTCAAATCAGCCATATCTACAATCAACAAAAGTCTTGGCTTTGCTTATCAAAACAGATGAGGGCTTCTGCAGCTGGCCTCTAGTGGACACTCAGGGAACTGCACTCTATGTTCTTCCACATTGACTCCATTTTCCAACACTTAACAAAATCTGACAACTCAAGATTTATGACATCCCCTAGCCAACTTCTGTTTTTCTCATCAGATTTCCTCTACTGCCCTCAGAAAACACTGATGTTATCAAGCAGAACTGATTTTGTTGTTCTACTCTCAGGGAAGCTGAACTTGTTCTGCTTAGTACAGCTACTGATAATACAAAACACAGCTTTGTAGTTTTTTCATTCGTATGGCTCATGATCGGGCAGCCATTCCTTTCAGGTACACACATGTACAGATTGTTCTTTTGGTTTAGGCGCACAGAGCCTTTGGAGTACTTCCAATCAGTTAACACACGTAGAGAGAACAAGAGGGCCAAAGGTGATGATATTTATAGACCTAGACAAACAACAAAGAAGGAAGAGTTCCCTCTAAAACTGGCTATTAAAGAAGCCTCATGCTGACTGAAGAGTGTAGACGTTTGTCACCACCTCGTGGATAAATACAGACACACACACAATGTGTCAGAAACAGTTGTGGATTTGCATCAGCACTTACAACCCTTGTTTATTCTGTTTGTTGAAAATCAATCACTGACTCTTTAAGAATCAGGGGGAATAGTTTTGGAAAACACTTTCAGCAGCCAGTAGGAAGATTCTAACTGATAGGGCCCCCTACAAATATTATAATATCAGCAACATTTTACCATACATGTTTTACAATTCCTTTACTCTTCACTAACAAAAAAAACATGTCTTTCACGTATTTTATTGAAAAGTAAGATCTGGGCATCATTTGATTGGACAAACTGTAAAATAACATTTATACAAACAAGAGAGGCCTTTTTATAACACTTATCGGAGGATGTTAGTTTCATTTATGCAGTTTTCCGTATACCTGAGTGTCTGAATTGCATGTTAGAATATGTGAGTGTTTAAAATATAGGGATGGGAATTGATACCGTTTTATTGATACTTATGCCATCATCAATTCTGCTTATTGATCCAATTCTTCTTCTTCATCATTCGCTCATTATTGATTCTTGAGGACTTTTTGGTTAAAAATAAAGTTTGCCCACACAGATATTCAGTGGCAACAATGTCAAACGAATAGCACTCCTAGTATTTCATGCTGTGATGCTTGAACAATTTCCACCCTTGCTTGAAATTATGCAGATACACTGGATGTTATGCAGCCAGCATCAATTTGTGTGCAATTCAGACACAATTTTGACTACCTGTGACTCCTGTCTGCCATGATTACATCTTTGACTTTTTTATTGTCTCTGCTAACTGCCTAATGACAGCGTGAAATTCTTGATTTATAAGGGATGCAGAACTAAGTGGAGGGAATTGTTGAGAGAATTGTTAAGCATAAAGCTTAATGATATAGATTCCTTGAGCAAGTTGTTTTCAGTTCTTAACTGGAATTGGTTTTCAATTCCTATTCCTGTTAAAAGAATGACGGCAGGGGACAAAACTGTAACATTGCAGCTTGAATCAAGTCAATGTTAAAAATAAACTCTCCCTGTCCTTTTGTTGAGTGAAAGGATAGGGAGAGTTTTTGGTAGACACTGCCCTCTAGTGTTTACTATTGAAAGTGGGCATCCCCTACTCTTTGACTTCAAATGTATTGACAAAATGTGTACAGCTGTTTATAAAAGGTTAGAACAATAGACTGGATAAACACTTACTGGCCTCTTTATTAGGTGCACCTTGCTAGTATTGGGTTGGACCCCTTTTGCCTTCAGGATTGCCTCAATTATTTGGAGGAAGTGTCTAACAAGGTGCTGGAAATACTCCTCACAGATTTTGGTTCATACTGACATGATAATGTCGCACAGTTGCTGCAGGTTTGTCAGCTGCATCCAATAAAGCTAATCTTTCATTCTACCATGTACCAAAGGTGCTCTACTGGATTGAGATCTGGTGACTGTGGAGGCCACTGGAGGATAATCAAGACACCAGCTTGAGATGATTTGAGCTTTGTGTTAACTTGCTGGAGGTAGCCATCAGGAGGTGGCTAAAGGGAAGGACATAGTGACAATACTCAGATAGGCTGTGGTGTTTAAATTATGTGATCTTCCTGTCAAAAAAAAAAATTGACAGGAGGGTCACACCAGCTGATATGACCCATCACACCTACCACAAGTGACACTTCTGAGGAAGGCGGGAGTTTCCGCTGAAACATGTCAAGGTACTTGAAAAGTATACATGTCTGAGATAAAAAAAAAAATCTACTTCTTAGAAGCTGTAGACATATTGAACACCATACAGATGTTACTATTATTATCTCTTGAAAATTCTGTGCTTGATAAGTTTTTGCGTATTTCTATATATTATTTCAATGTCTTCGTCTGGTATTCCTGCTGCTACACTGTGCACAAGAGCAACTGAAACAGCTAACCCCATACCAGTAAGGTGTACCTAATGTAGTGGCCAATGAGTGGTATCAGTGTGCCTTTGGTAGACAGTGCCCTTTAGTGTTCACTATTTGAAAAGGGCATACCTTACTTCAAGACAGCAAATATTTTCAAAGAAATATGTTGCGTTGTTTTAAATAGTTCAGATTTAGACATACAGTAATTAATTCACAGTTGTGCAACTCAGCAGCGAGGCCATAGTGCAGGTTTATGGGTGTTAAGGATGTGAACTTTATAGCGTGTAGTAGATTCTGTTTTACACAAACCACAGGAACATGAGGAAGTGAGAGACAGGTACTAGACACACGCTGTAAACGTGACAGACTGTCTGTCACAAACTGACCCAGATGATAGCTCTGTTTTCTGCATCTATTTAGAGGAGCTTTCAACTCTCGCAATTTCTGTTTAAGTTTGGTTATCTCCTGTGCAGTCAGCACTGAACTCCTTAAGCTCAAAACTCAATATCTGAAAATCTCTTTGTCCTACATCAAAATCTGTCCAATAAAATATTGTGAAAAAGAATAATGTCCAGTGATCGTGCACCTCGAAGAAGGCTTTATTTTGTTGCATGATTGTGTAAAAGATTAACATAATTGAACAATTGTAGAAAAATATAGAATAATACAGTTGTGCTTCTAAAAGTTATTAGATGAACAGCAATTATCAGCCAGCAGCTCTATTTACTTGAACAAGGAAGTATGTCATTCACTGAGCATTTAGCACATCTAACAAGCAAAAAAGGACATTTTCAGTTCTGGGAACCACGTTTAAAGTTAGTCACACTTGCGAAGACACATTTCTCAAAAGCTCCCTGCAGTTTCCTTCAGCTGCATAAACAAGCTCACATTTCAAACACATTTTTTCACCCTAAGTATCAAAGTGTTTCCACAGGGAAAAATGGCAGTTAACGTGGTGGTGGGTTGGGGGTGGTCCATTTGTCCCAATCGAAGTAAGCCCTCCTCCAATTAAAGAGCCCATAACATGGTCTTTTGTGTTTTATATCCCCTTGTGTGTCATGTAATAGAGAATTTCTATGAACAAGACAAAACGTCTGTTTTCATCAGGACTTCTCCCTCTCCCTCTCTTAATGGTGCCAGTGGCTGCCTAAAACATCTCATTCCCCTAACCCCCCCTGATTAGACCAACCAGTGTGACATCCTACCATTTTTTTGTCATCAGTTAAAGCCCATGGGCTCATGGGGGCGAGCCTGGTGCAGAGAAAAGACAGCAGAATGAATGCAAAGTTGTTGACAGCATAGCACTGAACTGACCAGTTACCACAGAGCTGCCCAGCGAGAGAGGGGACTGGGCCCATGTGAGGAAGGGAACCATGAAGTGGGCAGAGGCTGTAACAGAGGGTCTTTTGAACATTAGTGATTAGAAACACACCCAAAGGCTCATCAAAAATAAATATGTGAACCTGATTTTAGGGCTTGAAAATATGGGCTCTCTCAGGATGGGAATCAATACAGTTTTATTGATAACCATGCTAATATGGATTCTGCCTATTGATTCAATTCTTTAATGCTTCCTGTGGTTTTCCATGGGAAAAAAAGGCAGCCTACACAGGTTTTCAGAGTCGATTATATCAAACACATGGCAGCCCTGAAAGTTAACGCCCTGCTGTATAGATGAATGCTTCAGCAAGTTTCTGGTGTTTCTACCCATGCTTGAATTACGCAGACAGTAAATGTGTAGTTAGTGTCACAATTGGGGCTACCTCTGTCCCTGTTTTGATTTTATTTTTATTTCTGCTGACTGCCTCTGACGAGACGAATGATATTGATTTTTTTAAGCTATTTGTTACAGATTCCTCTCTGGTAGTGGTTTTCCATTACCATCTCTGGCCCAATAAAAATTTCTACCCACCCAAACTAAACAACACAAAACAGAGAAATGTAAGGGACATTCAGCCATTTGACTCTCCATCTCTCTGTTACATTTATAAGCTTAACCAAAAGAGGTTATGTTTTTCCCCACATTTGTGTGTTTGTGAACAAGATAACTCATACATTTTCAAACAGATTTTGATATAATTTTCAGGGAAGGTTGGTCATGGTACAAGGAAGAAGTGATTATTACCTTGGTGGTGATCTAAATCAGGATGCGCATCCAGAATTTTTTCTAGAATTTCTTAGCATTGGGAGAGAAATAAATAGCTTCATAAATGCCTTGGTGGGGGTTTGTGCTCCCTGAGCACTTCTGTTATTTTTTCTGTGACTAGAACAGACAACTCAGTTTAGAAATGTTGCAATGACCATGATTTGTAAGAACAACACTAATTAGAAACTTAATTTATTGGATCTGAATGCAGTGAAATAGGATTTAAGATGCTTTTTCTTTCAAACTCATGATGTATTGCCCTGTTTATCGTATCACAATATTTTGTAATATAATGTATCATCATCCATGTATCAGGATACATATCATATCACCAGATTCTTGCCAATACACACCCCTAGAGAAATGTGTGTCCCTTCAGAGACATTCACTGAGACATCAGGGATTACATGTCTGTATTATTTGGCAGTTAAAGGGACAAGTGAGTGGATATGTTTTGGGCTGTGTCGGGCCAAATTTAGACCCCAGTCAGAAATTTTTATGAAAACCCAAAATGTAATTTCAACAACAAATATGAGTGAAAAAGGGCACCTTGCTAAAGTATCTACTTCTACGATAAACACATTGAACAGTTTTGATTCACAGCTACAATAGTTATTTTCTGAGGGTAAAGAGTTGATAATAGAGCTTTGGTAACTAAAATAAGGAACAACTACACCATCTGACCAAGGTCAGACCCAGTCCTACAGCTTTTTCTCCATTTTTATAAGAGTGGCCTTTGTCAGAGGTTCAATCCAGAAACGGGTGCAAGTAAATGTTGGATCCACTTTGAACCCCAGTTTCTTGTAAAGAGCCAAAGCAGCACGCTGGGTTGAACTTGTGTCTAGCTCCACTTTGGAGAACCCTCGCTCTTTGCAGAAGTCGAGTGCAGTGCGAGTCAGCCTGGTGCCCAGGCCAATTCTCCTGTACGACTGTGAGATGATCAATCTGAACATCTCCCCATGTCTCTCATTTCCGCACTGTTTGCCCACAACAGCCACCGTACCCAGGATCTGAAGCTTCCCATCAACCTCAGCCTCAGCCACCCAGAAATGGTCATCTGGTCTGCTCTGAAAGCTTCCGGGGATGTCATTCATGTCCGTACGCAGTTTCTCTCGAACATAGATAGCATATAGCTCATAACAGCAGTAGTAGATGAAGCCAGCCCAGAGACCAAGAAACACAACAGCCCCCAACACTGAGCCGAGGAGGTAGCCTACAACACCCACCACCAAGGTGCCACCGAGGTGGGAAGGGCTGGTCATGGCGTTCCTAAAACATGGGCCAGTGTGCTCAAGGGTGCAGACGCTGAACAGAGTGCGTACCACGTCCCTGTCTGCAGGACGGAACGGACGGATCACCAGCTGCATGACCTTAAAGGAACTAAAAGAAAACAGAAAATAGGAATCACATCTGGCACAACAAAGTCCAAAACATTAACTCTTAAAGAGCTTGCAGAGGCTACTGCTCATCTTCCTAATGTTGTTATCTGCCATTTTTAAATCCAAAAAACACAAAACATAAAGAAGCATGAGAGATGTTCAGTATTATCCACATGATATCAGTGTAGGCAGGTAAAAGTTTAAAAAGTGAATCACCTGAACTGA
This sequence comes from Cetoscarus ocellatus, assembly GCA_037902135.1. Lineage (NCBI taxonomy): Eukaryota > Metazoa > Chordata > Actinopteri > Labriformes > Labridae > Cetoscarus > Cetoscarus ocellatus. The sequence goes on from JBAMNC010000550.1 coordinate 1,026,230, forward strand.
CAATTTTGAAAACTTGGGTTGATCCTACTGTACAAAATGCACCAATTCAGAGCCAAACTGGTTACAACAGATTATGTTTGCACAGGTCCTCAGACTGTATTGAGTATTTTTTGTAATAGAAAATCAATAAATTGATCAAATAGGGGTTTGATTTCCTGTGTCCAGTGTTCGCTATAGATATTCAGAAAGTGCCGGTTTTACCCAGGGTCAGCTATCATATTTGTGTGCAGAACAAAGCAGGTTTTATTACAATGAATTTTATTTTGAAAGTGTCTTTGCAACATACGTGTCTAACAGAAGGAAGGACAATGTATGTTCATTGCATTTGTAGAGAAACTATAAATTACCCTGAAGTTTACTGTTTGTTACTTCAGTATTACACGCTAAGTGTGATTTGAAGAATCCTGTGATTGTATTATTTGATGTGTTTAATTTCTGTTGATTGCACATTTATGTTGTGCTCGAAGTAGTGTTGTTACACTCACCGGTGGGTGTGTACCTTCCTAATAGAGTTGGCAGTTTGTTAAAATCTTTATCACTGCCGTGGACCCTGCTGCAGAACTGTTGGAATTGTGAGTAATTGTCAGCCCCCAGTACTAAAGTGTGCTTGAGTTTTACCTTAAAGCACACAAGTGTGCCTAATTGTATCTTGAAAGTGTACCTGTCCTGAGTATTCTTAAAGTAGACTTATTTGCAGAGATGAAGTTATTCGTTTTCCTAAAGCTGTAATGATTTGGGGGAGTGGGCAGCAAACATGCACATACCGTGTATGAAGGTCACATCTTGTTGGGTGGGTTTAATTCCCGGCTGAAGCCCACTTGCTGTATGACTTGACCTGCTCTGTTTTCCACTTTCCAGGTCCATCCACTGTCTCTCCACTATCAACTAAGGCCAAAAATGTCCCAAAATATACTATAAGACAAAAGATTTACAAAAGTTACTGTAATTGAGTAGCTTTTTGCGTGCTTGTACTTCTTCGAATACTTTTACTTCAGTATGGATTTATGGGAATTATTGTTCTTAGTTTAAAAATGGTATGAAAAGCTATGAACAATCACAGGTTTCCATCAGCTAGTGTTGTCACAATACCAAGATTAATACTTTAATAGTAACTCCAAATTTAATGCCCCAATACTCCATACTGAAACAATACCTTTAAAGAAAATGATACTGGTCAAATACTTTATTTTAGGTACACATATGTACAGTTAGTTTGGTTCAGCGGATAAGTACAATTCTGGTTGATTGAGACAGTGCTAAAAAAAGGTTTCTTGATGTGTGCAGACTTCTAATTGCCTCAAAATGTTAATGAATAATCTGGATGTCACTTTGTGTGAGCCTGTTCCCTGCTGCCAGCCAGCATGTAATGTCATGCAAAATCCTGTTGATGTATTTTAATCTAAGTAACTTAACCTCTCAGTAAAAAGTTTTCAATAAAGTTTAATTCAAAGCATTAACTGAACACAAATGAAGCAAAAATATGAAAAATCCAAATTTACTACCCCATTGTCAAGTACCCTTAATTCAGCTGTACAGTGCTGATACTGTACAGCTCTTAATCATTTTGGTTTATTGGTAATATAAGTTCTCTGTGCTTCCTTTAATGTAACTTAGTGAGTTCATTCCAGTGCAGGCCTGCTGACAAACACGTTTAACATTAAACCTCCTTAATTGTCATATTGTTTGGCTGACAGACATTTGAATTTTAACGTTTCATAACTATGCTGTCATCTAATTTTGGCAGTAAATACTTATTAATAACAAAAATCTACAAACATTCGGTGACTTACCTTTTAGTCACACACGACTTGTTAATCTAAAGTGAAGAGCAACTCATCCAACAGCAACATCAACGGCTTCAATAAATCGCACATTAATGCAATTCTCCGGTTTAAAGTTTAACTTAGGGTCACTCTGACACTGAAATAATTAACAGAAGAAGAATCTTAAAATACAGCTAATGCTCAGTTTAACTTACAATTACAACAAAAATGTGAGTCTTCGTTCACAACCTTCAATATGTGGACACAGAAAAATCCCAAATCCTTCGTTTCCTTTCAGTAAGGTACCTCCACATAGGAGGAGGACTAGTCTGAAACAGCTCCTGTTCACCACATACTTCTTACAATGCTGCCAACTTTGGGTGTGTAGCTTGAGTGAGATTTTTATGACAGAGTTCATAAAAGTTACTTTCACCTTGTTGCACACTTTAGAGCATGCTATAGTTTGCCAACTGTCCAAACGCAGCTCTGCATAGTCTCTCAAACCAAGTATCTGTAAAGCAAACTGATAAATAAATATGACTGTTTTTAATGATCCACTTATAATTCATTAAAACAAATTATTGTATTAAAAGGAACAAATAAGCTTCAAATAGTGGTGAAATCACTCTGAAGCTGGAATAATAATCTGAATGATGAATTAAACTAAGTACTACACAGAACTTTCTGGCATTTGGGCCATTTTAAGCATGTAAAATGTTTTTTTTTGTAGCAGAACTAGTCCTAATTAATCTCTGGCATTTAAACCCTGTAAAAGATTCAAAAACTGTGCATATTATACCTTTGTCTTGCTCTTTAACTATGTTTTTCCCAAAGACCGCAAAAACCTTACCTGATATTTGGTACATCAAAAGCATAAATGTAGTGTTCTCTCACTTAAACAGTTGAAGGTGGATGGTGCTTTTCTCCAGGAGACTAACCTGCGTGTTAAAGATCAACTTTGAATTTTGATTCCAGGGCCAGAGGAGTTGCCATTTTAATCCACAAAAACGTGCACTTTTCCCCAACTAAAATTATAACTGATAAAAATGGCAGATATTTAATCATAGTGGGCTCTATTGACCACACGTCTGTCCTCTTTGTAAATGTTGATGCTTTTCTTAGGATAAACCAAACTGATGACACATCTTACTCTTTACTGTAGGATACCCTCAAAGCTTGTCTTAGAGGACACAGTATATCATACGGGTCACACCAAAATAAAATTAGGAAAGGTAAACAGACAGACCTTTCTAATGCCATTCATCACATCGATCATCAGTATGCTCTGAACCCCTCTCCTGAGCTCTATAAACAACGCCTTGATCTTCAGGCAGAGTTTCACCTCCTGTCAACAGGGGAGGCCGAGAGGTTATTGCTAAAATCTTGTGGTTCTTTCTACGAATATAGTGATAAAGCAAGCCAGCTGCCTTCGAGTGCATCAGCTAAAGCGGCATGCTCTATTCCACAGATTAAAACTCTCTCGACAACAGTAACTGACATTGTGTCTTTACAACAAAACTTTGGCTCTTTCTCTGGGTATAAGCTCAATCTAAAAAAGAGTGAATGTCTCCTTTAAACTCACAGGCTCTCTTGCTGTCACAGTCTGACCTACCATGTCATCTAAAATACTGTTGTATCAAGTGCTTAGGAGTAACTGTTACTCGCACACTATCTGCTTTATTAGATGCAAATTTTTCATTCATTCATTCAACCTTGATTTAATCTCGAGATGCCACTGAGAACATGCTCTCATTTACAATGACGTCGAGAGTACAGTAAAACATAAAATGTGAGATAATAAATAAGCAAGGAGAAAGAAGGAAAAGAAAAAAAGTGCAAATAGTTACTTTAGAATAGGTCAAGCACATTTTAAAAACAGTTACAGACATGTACGTAGGGGATCTTTAACAAGTTTTAAAACTGTCTTGTGTTAATAACTGAGCTTAGTTTTAGTGTTTGCTGTACAGCAGTGGTTCCCAAACTTTTCACAGCCTGTACCCCTTCAGACACTCGACCTCCAGTCATGTACCCCCTACTCTCACACTTAAAGCAGCTAGAAAAAGAAATGTGTCTGTAAGCCTGCCGCCACCCCCACCTCCCACATTTAACATGCATAACATACAAAAAAATCTCTTCAAGTGAATTATTTCTCACAAAATAGATTTATTTACCAGCAATTTCATTGGGTAACACCAGTCCACTTTCGAAAAAAGAAATTTACATTTCTGGCACATATTCATTAATGAACTTGAAACTGTAAAGTATAAACTCACCACAGCTTTAACGTGAAGGGTGTCTGACTGAACTTATGTTACTATAAAAATCTTAGACAGTTCAGGACAGATTTCCTTCTCCAATCCACTCCACCAATCCAGCCTCCAGCCTCTCTGCCAACACTTCAGGCTTTTATCAAAGCTCACCATACAAACATTTGCCAGTTTAAACTTTAACTACTGAAACAACTGATTGAAACCTGACAGGCATTCGCGTACCCCCTACGTCACTTCGCGTATCCCTGGGGGTACGAGAACCCCATTTTGAGAATCACTGCTGTACAGTATTCCAGCTGTGAGGTGCACTGTTACAACCCAGCTTGTCAAGGGGAAAGGGAAGCAACATAAAACCAGATCATCAGTGGTGTTAGGTGTTACTTATTACAAAGAAGTGAGATTGAACAATAATAAAACAAGGTGAGACAACAGAAAAGGGCCAGAGAGTGCTGTTCAAATCAACAACCAAGGATAACCAAAAGTACTCTTCCCTAAAATTTAAAGTTACCGCGGCTTCTTACAAAAAAAACAGAAAATAAAACCTGCTACCCATGTCTAACCAAACAAAAATACAGAAGAACAGCACTCTTAACCTAGTGAGAATAACAAAGCAAAATCCTAAATGGGCATGTGTGCAATTCTCCAGTCTAACCCTGGCCCAACGACAGCGAGTGCCTCGCAGATACAAAACACAAGTTGGAGACACAGATTCACAGTAGTATTGACAGCAGAGAATGATCTCCCGAGTGAAGGCAGTCCAGCTTCTTATACCGCGCGCGTCTCCCCGATTGGCCAGGGCTCCTGCTCCTCACCAATCAGCTGTTTTCTCTCGCGGCTGGGCACACCTATAGGTGACACACCAATCACTCAGCTGCACTCACACTTTCATACCTCACACTCACAATTGTTTAATTTACACACACAGGGGCGGGACGTGGCCGCAGTCGTAACATGCACAATAGCTGAAAGATGTTTCTCCAATTTTAGTTTTTGCTCTTGGAACTTCAATGTTATCCAGTCATTGAGCGAGTATGATAATGGTTAGTGGACACATTCAATAAAGAGGTGAGATGTAACAGGAGATGTCCAGACAGAGCTTTGTAAATAAAAAGTAACCAATGCCTGTCTTGTCTGACTGATAATGAGGGCCAGCCGGCTTTGTCATACAGGATGCAGTGATGAGTTGAGAAACTGTCACCAGTAATGAATCTTTGGGCAGACTGGTAAACTGAGTTTAGAGGTTTAAGTGAACTAGCTGTAGCATGCCTATAGATGATCTCCATAGTCTTAAACTGACAAAAAAGTGGCTTCAACAATTTGTTTTCTAAAGGAAAGTGGGGAATTAGTTTCTGTATAAATATCCTAGTTTCTGTCTTAGATTAGTAACAAGTGAATTGATGTGAAATTTAAATGTAAAATGTTGATCCAGCCAGATACCAAGATATTTATACTGAGTGACTCTTTCTATATTGTGACCTTCCAGAGTTGTAATGTGTGTGATACTATCAGCAGAATCTCTGGATCGAGAGAAAAGCATGTATTTAGTTTTATTTGGGTTCAAAATTAATTTCAGATTGAAGAGTGCATTTTACAGTTTGTGAAGCTCTTGTTGCAGTATGTCAGTGGCCAATTGTGCAGTGTTAGTGAAGCAGTAAAGAACTGTGTCATCAGCATACAGGTGGGTGTTACAGAATGAAAGAACAGATGTAATGCCATTTATATATTGTGAAGAGCACAGGGCCCAAAACTGAACCCTGAGGGCCCCCTTTGACAGAGTTACATAAGGAGAGTGAACGTTTCTCATACTCACACACTGCTGCCTGTTTGACAGGTAGTCACAGAACCATTTTAAAGACATGTCATCAAAGTCAATATCACTTAAACTCTGCAGAAGAATAGTATGATCAACAGTGTCAAAAGTGTCAAATTTTACCCCTCTAATCGGCCATATGACGGCTGCTTTCCAGAGATGGCTTGATCTGCCTCTATCCATGCTTAGTAAAATTAATGCTGTTGAGATGAACAATCTTTCAAAATTTCTATATCTTTTCAGTGTGTCCCTCTATTTTTGCCTTAATCATATTTCAAATCTATAGATCAAGCTGTCATTTCGTACATATGGGGAGAAAAACTTCTAGGATTAGGAAGTCCCTTTTGCAGCAGTGCTCACTCAGTGGTGGACTCTCATTGCCAAGTTTTATGTATTATTACTGGGCAGCAAATATCCATAAATTATTGTTTTGGGTACATATCCCCCAACGCCGGTGGTGCCAACTCAAAGCAAAGTTTTGTGGGTCATCCTCTCTTCCTGCTCTCCTCTTCTCATCACTCCTGACAAGTCCCTCTCATTTCACAGATAACAATATTGTCTGTACCTCTTTGAAAATGTGGTATCGATTCAGGCGCCATTTTAAGTTACACTCCCCCTCCACTCTTATGCCTATAACCCACAATCATCTTTTTCCACCCTCTTTTTTTAGAACCTGCATTCTGCTAATGGGAGAGAAATGGCATACAGACATTCAATGAACCCACTCAGAGGTCACTTGTTTCCCACATTTATCTCTAGAGGTGCTGCTACCTGGGAGTGGGAGCTGGGCGTGGAATTTGAGGAAGATTTTTGGGGGAGAGCCATCAACAGAATACGTAATTCATCGTCATGTGCCCGTTTGGGCCTGATTCAGTTTAAAATTGTTCAAAGACTGCATCTGTCGAGTTCAAGGCTGTTAAAAATTAACCCTGGGATTGATGACATCTGTGTTCAGTGTGGAGACTCACCATGCTACTTGACTCATATGTTTGCATTATGCCCCAAACTTGAACATTATTGGACCTTCATCTTTAAAATCCTCTTAGAGATACTAGGGATCACTCTGGAACTTTGTCCTCTTGTAGTCATCTTTGGTGTCTCTCCCAGCCCACATGCCCTCAGCACGACCCATGCAAATGTTGTAGCCTTCGCCACCCTTCTGGCTAGGCATAGAATTCTACTTAACTGGAAATTGCCACAGCCCCCTCTTTTGTCTGTCTGGTTGAAAGACCTCATGTTTTATTTTAAATTAGAGAAAGTCAAATACACTCTACGTGTGGATACAAATAGATTTTTCAAGCACTGGAGTCCTTTAATACAGTACTTTAATGACTTACAACCACTTCCTTGGCCCAATTTTAAGCATACTCCTCTGATCCTTCTCTTTGGGGCCTCTATGACTCTCCTGGTATAGCATTAATGAACCTTGACTGTCATTGTCATAATCTAATTTCAACAATAAAAACAAGTAAATAGGCCAACTTGTTTAGGTGTCCATTTCTGCTTTAAACACACTGGACAGTTTTGATTCACAGCTACAATAGTGATTTTTGTGGGGGTAAAGTGTTGATAATAGAGCTTTGGTAACTAAAATAAGGAACAACCACACCATCTGACTGAGGTCAGACCCAGGCCTACAGCTTTTTCTCCATTTTTATAATAGTGGTCTTTGAAAAAAGTAAAATCCAGAAAGGGGTGTCAGTGCAGATAAATGTTGGATCCACTATGAACCCATGTTTCTTGTAAAGAGCCAAAGCAGCACGCTGGGTTGAACTTGTGTCTAGCTCCACTTTGGAGAACCCTCGCTCTTTGCAGAAGTCGAGTGCAGTGCGAGTCAGGCTGGTGCCCAGGCCAATTCTCCTGTATGACTGTGAGATGATCATTCTATACATTTCCCCGTATCTCTCATTTCCGCACTGTTTTCCCACAACAGCCACCGTACCCAGGATCTGAGGCTTCCCATCAACCTCAGCCTCAGCCTCAGCCACCCAGAATTGGTCATCTGGTCTTCTCTGAAAGCTTCCGGGGATGTCGTTCATGTCCGTACGCAGTTTCTCTCGAACATAGATAGCATATAGCTCATAACAGCTGTAGTAGATGAAGCCAGCCCAGAGACAAAGAAACACAACAGCCCCCAACACTGAGCCGAGGAGGTAGCCTACAACACCCACCACCAAGGTGCCACAGAGGTGGGAAGGGCTGGTCATGGCGTTCCTAAAACATGGGCCAGTGTGCTCAAGGGTGCAGACGCTGAACAGAGTGCGTACCACGTCCCTGTCTGCAGGACGGAACGGACGGATCACCAGCTGCATGACCTTAAAGGAACTAAAAGAAAACAGAAAATAGGAATCACATCTGGCACAACAAAGTCCAAAGCATTAAGGGCTCTATTTCCTGGCGCAAAACAGGGTGGAGCAGGGTGGCGCAGGGTGGTGCAGAGTGGTGGGGCATGGCGGAGCGTGGCGCACCCCGCGCAGTGGTAATTTCATCTGGCGCACCACCTTGCGCAGCCACTTTGGCAATTTGGTAGACCGACTGCGCCGAGATGGGTGTGGCAGCGCACCAGGGGAGGTGTCAACAGATTCAGCTTGGCACAGTGACAATTTCATGCCAAAACACTGCGCGGAAGGTGCGCTGAAAGCTCGCCAGCTCCAACTTGGTCTATTCTCGGAGAAGGCGAAGCGCGCCTGGTTTAGTGGTAATTTGACTGACAGGCGCACAGTGTGCACACGTCACCAAAACCTCACAGACAGGTATCCGGAGTGTCAGGCACATTTCAATGCAATAAACAATCACAGCAACCACTATTTAATGTAACCGTCTGAACCAGCATATACATTTGTATCTATATTAATTGTCCCGTCACATCTGACGGCCCTTCTCCTTACATCATTGAACTGTTTTTCACATTGGGCAGTGGTTCTCACAATATCTGGGCAAACTTGATTGACAATATTGGTAACTTCCTCCCAGGCTGTTTTTGCATCATGAGCCAGTAGAGGTCTGTTTGCATTACCATATATTCTGGTACTGCGAGCTTGGACCTCCCGGACCAGCAGATCAGTTTCCTCTTGGGAGAAGTTTGGCTGCCTGGAGCTGCTGCTTCTGCTGTCTTCGTCCATGATGAGGTGAAATTGGCACTGCGCCTCACCAGCAGCGCATTTAAAGGCAAGGAGAGACGTTCATTTGGTTGGTAAAGGTTTCACTCGGCTGTGTTAAACCCACTCACGCCTTCTCTCCTCCCTTTTTGCCACTTGCGCTGGAGGGACAGAGGCTTGGGTGCGCATCGCTGCTCCAGACTGTGCTGTGCACGAAAATTGCAAAATGCCCTGGACACACCCCATTGGCGCGGCGCAAGTGCAGGCACAGGGCAAGTGCACCGTGCCTGCGCCTGGTCTATGAAATTAGAGCCCTAACTCTTAAAGAGCTTGCAGAGGCTACTGCTCACCTTCCTAATTTTTTTATATGCCATTTTTAAATCCACAAACCAAAAAACATAAAGAAGCATAAGATTTGTTCAGTATTATCCACATGATATGAGTGTGGGCAGATTAAAGCTCAAAAAGTTAATAACCAGAACTGCCAAATTTGAAAACGTGGGTCGATCTTACTGTACAAAATGCACCAATTCAGAGCCAAACTGGTTACAGATTATGTTTGCACAGGTCCTCAGACTGTAGGTGGATCACAAGCACGTTTTTTTGGAACGAAATTGTCACTGTGCCAAGCTGAATCTTTCGATACCTCCCCTGGTGCGCCTCCACACCTATCTCGGCGCAGCCTGTCTACCAAATTGCCAAATTGGCTGTGCACGGCGGTGCGCCGGACAAAATTACCACTGTGTGGGGTGTGCCAGGCTGCGCCACCTTGTGTTGCGCCAGGAAATAAGGGCCCTAAATGTTAATGAATAATCTGGATGTCACTTTGTGTGAGCCAGTTCCCCCCTGCTAGCCAGCATGTAATGTCATGCAAAATCCTGTTGATGCATTTGATCTAATACAGTAATTTAACCTCTCAGTAAAAAGTTTTCAGTAAAGCATAATTCAAAGCATTAATTGACACGAATGAAGCAAAAATATGAAAAATCCAAATTTACTGCGCCATTGGCAAGTACCCTTAATTCAGCTGTACAGTGCTGATACTGTACAGCTTTTAATCATTTTGGTTTATTGGTAATATAAATCCTCTGTGCTTTCTTTAATGTAACTTAGTGAGTTCATTCCAGTGCAGGCCTGCTGACAAACACGTTTAACATTAAACCTCCTTAATTGTCATATTGTTTAGCTGACAGACATTTGAATATTTCCATTTCATAACCATGCTGTCATCTAATTTTGGCAGTTAGTACCTATTAATAACAAAATTAACAAATGGTCAGTGTCTTACCTCTTAGTCACCCAGACGACTTGTAAATCTAAAGTGAAGAACAGCTCATCCAACCAGCAACATCAACGGCTTCAATAAATCGCACATAAATGCAGTCCTCCTGTTTAAATTATAACTTATTGTCCGTCTGACACTGCAATAATTAACAGAAGAAGAATCTTAACAAAATGTGCCCACAACACACTTATTTAGATACCTTCAAATTAGGCATTGTGTGTCCCACCCACTCAGAGGTCTCTTGTTTCCCAAATGTATCAGGGTCTTCTGTCATTTAATACAGAGCACTGCTTTAGAAACCTGGGAGCGGGAGCTGGGCGTGGAATTTGAGGAAGATTTTTGGGGGAGAGCCATCAACAGAGTACGCAATTCATCGTCATGTGCCCGTTTGGACCTGATTCAGTTTAAAATTGTTCAAAGACTGCATCTGTCGAGTTCAAGGCTGTTAAAAATTAACCCTGGGATTGAGGACATCTGTGTTCAGTGTGGAGACTCACCATGCTACTTGACTCATATGTTTGCATTATGCCCCAAACTTGAACATTATTGGACCTTCATCTTTAAAATCCTCTTAGAGATACTAGGGATCACTCTGGAACTTTGTCCTCTTGTAGCCATCTTTGGTGTCTCTCCCAGCCCACATGCCCTCAGCACGACCCATGCAAATGTTGTAGCCTTCGCCACCCTTCTGGCTAGGCATAGAATTCTACTTAACTGGAAATTGCCACAGCCCCCTCTTTTGTCTGTCTGGTTGAAAGACCTCATGTTTTATTTTAAATTAGAGAAAGTCAAATACACTCTACGTGTGGATACAAATAGATTTTTCAAGCACTGGAGTCCTTTAATACAGTACTTTAATGACTTACAACCACTTCCTTGGCCCAATTTTAAGCATACTCCTCTGATCCTTCTCTTTGGGGCCTCTATGACTCTCCTGGTATAGCATTAATGAACCTTGACTGTCATTGTCATAATCTAATTTCAACAATAAAAACAAGTAAATAGGCCATCTTGGCCATCTGCTTTAAACACACTGGACAGTTTTGATTCACAGCTACAATAGTGATTTTTGTGGGGGTAAAGTGTTGATAATAGAGCTTTGGTAACTAAAATAAGGAACAACCACACCATCTGACTGAGGTCAGACCCAGGCCTACAGCTTTTTCACCATTTTTAAAATAGTGGCCTTTGTCAGAAGTAAAAGCCAGAAAGGGACATATATTTTGGTAAATGTTGGATCCACTTTGAACCCATGTTTCTTGTAAAGAGCCACAGCAGGGCGCTGGGTTGAACTTGTCTCTAGCTCCACTTTGGAGAACCCTCGCTCTTTGCAGAAGTCGAGTGCAGTGCGAGTCAGGCTGGTGCCCAGGCCAATTCTCCTGTATGACTGTGAGATGATCATTCTATACATTTCCCCGTATCTCTCATTTCCGCACTGTTTGCCCACAACAGCCACCGTACCCAGGATCTGAGGCTTCCCATCAACCTCAGCCTCAGCCACCCAGAATTGGTCATCTGGTCTTCTCTGATAGTTTCCGGGGATGTCGTTCATGTCCGTACAGCAGTTGCTCTCGAACATAGATAGCATATAGCTCATAACAGCAGTAGTAGATGAAGCCAGCCCAGAGTCCAAAAAATACAACAGCACCCAACACTGAGCCAAGGAGGTAGCCTACTACACCCACCACGAAGGTGCCGGCGAGGTGGGAAGGGCTGGTCATGGCATTCCTAAAACATGGGCCACTGTGCTCAAGGGTGCAGACGCTGAACAGAGTGCATACCACGTCCTTGTCTGCAGGACGGAACGGACGGATCACCAGCTGCATGACCTTAAAGGAACTAAAACAAAACAGAAAATAGGAATCACATCTGGCACAACAAAGTCCAAAACATTAACTCTTAAGGAGCTTGCAGAGGCGACTGCTCATCTTCCTAATTTTTTTTTATGCCATTTTAAAATCCACAAACCAAAAAACCTAAAGAAGCATAAGAGATGTTCAATATTATCCACATGATATGAGTGTGGGCAGATTAAAGTTCAACAAGTTAATAACCAGAACTGCCAAATTTGAAAATGTGGGTTGATCTTACTGTACAAAATGCACCAATTCAGAGCCAAACTGGTTACAACAGATTATGTTTGCACAGGTCCTCAGACTGTATTGAGTAGTTTTTGAAATAGAAAATCAATAAATTGATCAAATAGGAATTTGTTTTCCTGTGTCCAGTGTTCGCTTTAGATATTCAGAAAGTGCCGGTTTTACACAAAAGTGTCTTTGCAACATATGTGTCTAACAGAAGGAAGGACAATGTATGTTCATTGCTTTTGTAGAGAAACTATAAATTACCCTGAAGTTTACTGTTTGTTATTTCAGTATTACACGCTAAGTGTGATTTGAAGAATCCTGTGATTGTATTATTTGATGTGTTTAAATACTGTTAATTGCACATTTATGTTGTGCTTGAAGTAGTGTTGTTACACTCACCGGTGGGTGTGTACCTTCCTAATAGAGTTGGCAGTTTGTTAAAATCTTTATCACTGCGGTGGACCCTACTGCTGAACTGTTGGAATTGTGAGTAATTGTCAACCCCTAGTATCAAAGTGTACTTGAATTTTACCTTAAAGCACACAACCATGTCTAACTGTATCTTGAAAGTGTACCTGTCCTGAGTATTCTTAAAATAGACTTATTTGCAGGGATGAAGTTATTAGATATTCCAAAGCTGTAATGATTTGGGGGAGTGGGTAGCAAACATGCACATACTATGCATGTAGCTCATTCCTTGTTCAGGTGGGTTTGGTTCCTGGCTAAAGCCCACTTGCTGAATTACTTCACCTGCTATCTTTCCTACTGTCTCTCCACTATCAACTTAAGGCCAAAAATGCCCCAAAATATACTATACGACAAAAGATTGACTAAAGTTACTGTAACTGAGTATCTTTTTGTGTGCTTGTACTTCATTGAATACTTTTTACGTCAGTATGTTTTATGGGAAGTATTGTTCTTTGTTTAGAAATGGTATGAAAAGCTATGAACAATCACAGGTTTCCATCAGCTAGTGTTGTCACAATACCAAGATTAATACTTCAATAGTAACACCAAATTTAATGACTCCATACTGAAACAGTATCTTTAAAGAAAATGATACTGGTCAAATACTGTATTTCATGCATGCATATGTATTGTCATCTTGAAGATTCAAACAAGGCAACTTGACTGTGTTGAGTTTGTTGGGAAGACGTTTCACTTCTCATCCAAGAAGCTTCTTCAGTTCCAAATGGCTGGTGATGGAAGCAGATATTTATAGATAAATATCTATTTATCTATATTTATAGATAAATATCTATTTATCTATATTTATAGATAAATATCTATTTATCTATATTTATAGATAAATATCTGCTTCCATCACCAGCCATTTGGAACTGAAGAAGCTTCTTGGATGAGAAGTGAAACGTCTTCCCAACAAACTCAACACAGTCAAGTTGCCTTGTTTGAATCTTCAAGATTACCGTGACCTGGATGAATGAGAATTTACACAGACATACGTATTGTCATACCATTCATTTTATAAACTATGAAGTACATGATGGATAAGAATCAGGACGCCTACAAACATCATATTTAGGATCAGTTATATCAGTTACATCAGAGTATAGAAAATATAATTTCACTTACAATTTTAAGAGTTTAAGTTGGGACAAAATGCTGCTTTTCAGTGCAGTTGGATCTGTCTGATTCACTGTCTGCAATCAGACTAGGGAAATATATTCTGTTTATCTGATGTTTCAGGTTACAGTTAAATGGGACACTTCACAAGAGGCTTTATTTTCTTTCCCAATTAATGAATTTTGAAAAATAAAATTTTTTCTGCACTGATGCTGAGATACCAGGTTTTTATTTTACGGTTATAAAATAGCTTAAGCTCAGAAATTGCTTGAATTTCTTGTGTAAATCATAAGATAGATAGATTGATAGATAGCTAGATGGATAGCTAGCTAGCTAGCTAGATAGATGGATAGATAAACTGTCCCTTACGGGAAATTTGTTTTACACAGCAGTGCTACTGGCTAAGGGCACAACATACATAAAAACCACTAGACCACATAAAAAAGTTACATAAGCAAGAGGTCAGCGACAATCATGGTCAGTAGTTATTGCACAAGAAGATCAAAGTGCAGTGCTCATTACAATAGGCAGTGAAAATAAGTAGAAACAAGTTAAAATGATCGAATAATGCCAAGAATGATAAAACAATGGATAAAGATGATATATAACTGCAACAAAACAACTAAATAAATATGTATTTTTGGAGTTTAAGTTTTGGAATAAGGTTGTTTAGTTGCTCTTCCAATCAAACAAAAATAGTTTGTTTGATTGGAACCGCACAATTCTGGTAGATTCAGACAGTGCTAAAAAAAAAGGCTTCTTGATGTGTGCAGACTTCTAATTGCCTCAAAATGTTAATGAATAATCTGGATGTCACTTTGTGTGAGCCTGTTCCCTGCTGCCAGCCAGCATGTAATGTCATGCAAAATCCTGTAGATGTATTTTAATCTAAGTAACTTCACCTCTCAGTAAAGAGTTTTCAATAAAGTTTAATTCAAAGCATTAACTGAACACAAATGAAGCAAAAATATGAAAAATCCAAATTTACTGCCCCATTGGCAAGTACCCTTAATTCAGCTGTACAGTGCTGATACTGTACAGCTTTTAATCATTTTGTTTATTGGTAATATAAATCCTCTGTGCTTCCTTTAATGTAACTTAGTGAGTTCATTCCAGTGCAGGCCTGCTGACAAACACGTTTAACATTAAACCTCCTTAATTGTCATATTGTTTGGCTGACAGACATTTGAATTTTAACGTTTCATAACTATGCTGTCATCTAATTTTGGCAGTTAGTACTTATTAATAACAAAAATCTACAAACATTCGGTGACTTACCTTTTAGTCACACACGACTTGTTAATCTAAAGTGAAGAGCAACTCATCCAACAGCAACATCAACGGCTTCAATAAATCACACATTAATGCAATTCTCCGGTTTAAAGTTTAACTTAGGGTCACTCTGACACTGAAATAATTAACAGAAGAAGAATCTTAAAATACAGCTAATGCTCAGTTTAACTTACAATTACAACAAAAATGTGAGTCTTCGTTCACAACCTTCAATATGTGGACACAGAAAAATCCCAAATCCTTCGTTTCCTTTCAGTAAGGTACCTCCACATAGGAGGAGGACTAGTCTGAAACAGCTCCTGTTCACCACATACTTCTTACAATGCTGCCAACTTTGGGTGTGTAGCTTGAGTGAGATTTTTATGACAGAGTTCATAAAAGTTACTTTCACCTTGTTGCACACTTTAGAGCATGCTATAGTTTGCCAACTGTCCAAACGCAGCTCTGCATAGTCTCTCAAACCAAGTATCTGTAAAGCAAACTGATAAATAAATATGACTGTTTTTAATGATCCACTTATAATTCATTAAAACAAATTATTGTGTTAAAAGGAACAAATAAGCTTCAAATAGTGGTGAAATCACTCTGAAGCTGGAATAATAATCTGAATGATGAATTAAACTAAGTACTACACAGAACTTTCTGGCATTTGGGCCATTTTAAGCATGTAATGTTTTTTTTTGTAGCAGAACCAGTCCTAATTAATCTCTGGCATTTAAACCCTGTAAAAGATTCAAAAACTGTGCATATTGTACCTTTGTCTTGCTCTATAACTATTTTTTTCCCAAAGACCGCAAAAACCTTACCTGATATTTGGTACATCAAAAGCATAAATGTGGTGTTCTCTCACTTAAACAGTTGAAGGTGAATGTGGCTTTTCTCCAGGAGACTAACCTGCATATGAGCATTATTTTCACTCTAATTTTGATTCCAGGGCCAGAGAAGTTGCCATTTTAATCCACAAAAACGTGCACTTTTCTCCAACTAATATAATAACTGATAAAAATGGCAGACATTTAATCATAGTAGGCTCTATTGACCACACGCCTGTCCTCTTTGTAAATGCTTATGCCCCTAATTTTGAAGCAGATCCCAAACCTACACACACATTTATTGATATTTGGCAAAGACTTGAATTGTGTTATCAACCTTGTGCTAGACTGATCTAGTGCTCAAACCAGTGTGCCATCGGCCATGTCAATAGCTTTCTGTGAGTTTATGACACAGCGTACATATATTGACCCTGGGAGATTTAACAGTCCTCTAACTAGAGAATACTCATTCTTCTCCCACGTCCATCATACGTTTTCTCGTATAGATTACTTTTTTGCTGATGGTTCTCTACCCCCAAGGGTTATGAACACAAAATATTTACAGATTGCTATTTCGGATCACACTCCCTTGGCTCTTGATATTCACCTGAATTCCTGCCAAACGGACCGACCCCCGAGGAGACTGATCTCCTTGCTCTCATCTGATCCCTCTTTCTGTGAATTAATTTCTTCATCCATTGGCAATTTTCTTAGGATAAACCAAACTGAAGACACATCTTACTCTTTACTGTGGCATACCCTCAAAGCTTATCTTAGAGGACACAGTATATCATATCGGTCACACCAAAATAAAATTAGGAAAGGTCAGACCTTTCTAATGCCATTCGTCACATCGATACATCAGTATGCTCTGAACCCCTCTCCTGAGCTCTATAAACAACGCCTTGATCTTCAGGCAGAGTTTGATCTCCTGTCAACAGGGGCAGCAGAGAGGTTTTTGCTAAAATCTCATGGTTCTTACTGTGAATATAGTGAGAAAGCCAGCTGCCTTCAACCGCATCAGCTAAAGCGTCGTGCAGCTGCACGTTCTATTCCACAAATTAAAACTCTCTCGAGAACAGTTACTATCGACCCAGCTGAGATCAATTCTGCTTTTGAGTCTTACTATTCTTCACTTTATACCTCTGAGACCCCGCACAGCTCCAACAATATGACATATTTTCTTCATAGTTTGGATATCCCCAATTTAAAATGCCACTCTAGCTGATCAACTTGATGTTCCTAAAAATTTGGAGGAGGTCAGGTGTTTTATTATGTCATTGCAATCAGGCAAAGCTCCTGGTCCTGATGGTTTTCTCCAGAATTCTATAAGAAATTTCATATCCAATTAGCCCCATTGCTCCTGTCTATATTTGAGGAACCTCACTCCCCCCACTCTGAGACAAGCTTCAATCTCCCCTCTGTTAAAGGAGGGGAAAGACCCTGATCTGTGTGGTTTCTACAGGCCCCTGAGTCTCCTCAATGCTGACATTAAGGTCCTGGCTAAGCTGTTAGCTACCCACATTGAAAATGTTCTTCCCAGTATCATTTCTGATGAGCAGACTGGTTTCATAAAGGCAGACTTGACTCTTGAATATGTAGCACAAATGAACCTTGACTGTCATTGTCTGTTTTGTTGCCAACCACCAATGTTCTGCCTGCTGTTGCCCTTTCTTTTTTAAAAATCATTTGTTTTATTCTGTTTTCTTTTTTGTTTTCCCCACCTTTGTT
This sequence comes from Cetoscarus ocellatus, assembly GCA_037902135.1. Taxonomy (NCBI): domain Eukaryota; kingdom Metazoa; phylum Chordata; class Actinopteri; order Labriformes; family Labridae; genus Cetoscarus; species Cetoscarus ocellatus. The sequence goes on from JBAMNC010000550.1 coordinate 1,043,963, forward strand.
CTCCTTGACTTTAAATGTTTTAAAGGTGCTTATGATTTGTATAGTTGTGATGTATGTGTATGCCTGTTTTGTCAAGAGGTGGGAGTGTGGGGAAGGGGTTGGGTGGTGGGAGTTTGTGTTCTCTGACTTTCATGCAAATGTTTATGTTATATTTAACACTTGTGCCTTAAAATTCACAAAAAGAATAAAAAGCATAAATGAAACCAAAAACCTATAGTAACTGTTCAAAGGGGCCTCTTTTTTTACGTAAATGTTACTTTATGGGAACGATGCATGGATAGTATTTTTTTTTCAATAAAAACAAGCAAAGCCTGTTATTTGCTTGTATAAAAAGAATATATATATCTTTAAAGGCCTATAGCAAAAAAAGTTAATTGCTATGAAAAAATATTGATATATCTTTAAGGGGCTCCTGTCAGTCATGGGCCCTTATAATCTTCCTGACGTTTCCTTCCTTGACAGACCCCGTGTATATATTTAAAACATTTTTCACCCATTTGAAAATATGCAACTTCTTAACTGCCAAAAAAGACTCTTAAACTGTGTCCATGATGATTTGTTAATCAGTATCAAAAATAAAGATGGGACATTTTAATGGAAGGTTAAACATTAGACATTTGGCTCACATAGATTAAAAATATTGGTCATTTTAAATTAAGCCAGGCAAGAAGTTCAGCAAGTACATCATATGATGTGAGAGAAAGTCCCAGGAATTTTTTTTTAACTGTAATGTAATGTGAATGTTATTTTCTGTAGTTATGTGCATTTTTACAAGTTTGATACTTTAGACTGTAGATTGAAACTCATTTTAGAGACGATAATGGGAAAATTGAGTAGTCTGTCATACATTATATTAATATTAATAATAATTATTATAATCATCATTATTGTTGATGCTATATCTGTATTCATTGTTTAAGATGCTGATACAGATTTTTTTTAAATTTAAATTACTCAGTCTCCACTGAAATAAAACTGACCTGTTCCTTACACTGTGCCACTTTATTTGTGTCAGAGACATGTGTAAAACAAGAACATCATTTCACTCTCTAAAAATGAAAGACTTTGTTTTTCTAATTTAGACACTGAGTAATAATAAAGTGATGCATTGTGATAAATCCATACATTCTGCAGATACACTGTCCCGTTAGATGACAGTGAATATTGTTGGACAAAACAGAACAAATTTAGGAGATTCTCAGATGAAGGGGTACTGTCAACATGGCAAAACAGCTCAATGGGGACATGACAGGGTGTTTTGTCTGGGAAAAAATAGTCTCAGTGGAAGATAAAGCATTTGTGACAAAAACTCAGATGACAGCATCAAATGTTTGTCTAACCATCATCGAACAGCCAGTACTGTCCTAAATGATAGTTAGGCCAGAAGTCGGGGACCTTTGTACAATGAAATCCATTAAAAATATTCCTATGCCCAATCTACATTGAGGTACATTAGGTCAAAACACAAACTAAAACAATGTTGAAATGTCTCATGGATCTGTCTGTTTTTCTATCCAAAGATGCAACATGCTCAGTATCACAATGAAAACATATTTATTTACTATTATCAGTACTTCATAGTGATCGGAGTACTAAACAACAAGGCTGCCCTGGCTATGGAAACATTTGATTAGTACATGTATGTATGATTACATACATACATGTACATTTGATTAGTACATGTATGTATGTAGTCATAAATTACACCAATATGTTTGTTTAAATCAGGTAGTGAGTTTATAAAGTTATAAGTATATAAATATCAATGAGAGGATTAAGTTAAACAACAAAAACAGCTGTATACAACATTGACACGATCCTTATGAAACATCCACAGCTGATATAAAAACTCATCTAATCCAGCTTTGAAACAGAGTTTTGTCAAATGCGTATGTAACAAACAGAAATATCAGTTTCTATATTTTGTAAACTTATCCATACCAGAGTGGAGATCTTGACATCTGATTATTAGAAACACCACCATTCTAATGCCTTTTCTAAATCTTTCACACAGCTACATGTTTACTATTAAATAATGCTCCCGGATTTACAGTGTTACAATTTGGTAAATGTAAAAAAAAAAAAACTTATTAAATAATTAAAGAAATATCTTTCTAAACAGAAAATTAATTTGAGGACCACATGAGAATGCTCCCACACATATACGTAGCATGACCATCTAAACACAAAAAAGACAGTGAATAAGAGCGTTCAGCAAATTCATGTGCGTTTCTCATTTAAACTTGTGCCCACCTGTTGCTGTGATCCCTTAGACCTCATTTCTTTCCACAGTTCTGTGATCCAGGGGCCTAAACAGTCACTTTGAGTTGCAAACAAGCTTGATAGTGGTTAGTTTCATCAGTCTTTTTTACATTTCTACAGAGTTAGCTCTCCCCCAATTAAAGATGGGAACTGATAAGATTCTATTAATAACTAGAAAAGCACTCAGAGAGCGCAGACCTCCGCCAAGGTGATCCGGATCAGTCCCAAAATTTAATCAGTTCTTCCAACAATTCCTGAAACCTTCATCCAAATCCATTCGAACTTTTCAAGTTATTTTGAACACAAACAGAGAGACAGACAGACAAATAAACGCCGGCAAAAACATAACCTCCTTGGCGGAGGTAACAATACCACTATTAATTCTTGATCAATTCCTGAGGATTTTCTGTGTGGGAAAAAAAGTTGGCCTACTCAGGTTTTTAGTGTCGACAAAATCAAAAACATGGCAGTCCTGAAATTAAATGCTCTGCTGTCTAGATGAATGATCATATTTGATCAGATGATCACCCGTGTATCAGGTTATATATCATACCACCAAGTTCTTGCCAAACACCCCCCTGAATAACATGAGTCCCTTCAGAAACATTCACTGAGACATCAGGGATTAAATGTTTTTATCATTTGGCAGTTATAGGCACAAGTGGAGAGGATGTGTTTTGGGCTGTCCCGGGCCAGATTTAAGCCCTTGTCAGATGGGCTTAAATCAATGAACACAAGTCAAAAAAAGGAACCTTGTTTAGGTATCCACTTCTGCGTTAAAAACACCTAACTGTTTTGATTCTCAGCTACAATAGTAATGTTTGTGAGGGTTCAGTGTTGTTAATAGAGCTTAGGTAACTGACCTAACGAACAACCACACTATCTGACTCAGGTCAGACCCAGGCCTACAGCTTTTTCTCCATTTTTATAATAGTAACCTTTGTCAGGGGTATCATCCAGAAAGGTGCGTATGTGTTGGTATGTGTTAGAACCACTTTGAACCCTTGTTTCTTGTAAAGAGCCACAGCAGCGCGCTGGGTTGAAGTTGTTTCTAGCTCCACTTTGGAGAACCCTCGCTCTTTGCAGAAGTCGATCACAGTGCGAGTCAGGCTGGTGCCCAGGCCAATTCTCCTGCATGACTGTGAGATGATCATTCTGAACAGCTCCCCATGTCTCTCATTTCCGCACTGTTTGCCCACAACAGCCACCATACCCAGGATCTGAGGCTTCCCATCAACCTCAGCCTCAGCCACCCAGAAATGGTCATCTGGTCTGCTCTGATAGTTTCCAGGGATGTCGTTCATGTCCGTACGCAGTTTCTCTCGGACAAAGCTAGCATATAGCTCATAACAGCAATAGTAGACGATCCAAGCCCAGAGTCCAAGAAAAAGAATGGCCCCCAACACTGAGCCGAGGAGGTAGCCCACTACACCCACCACCAAAGTGCCGGCGAGGTGGGAAGGGCTGGTAATAGCATGTTGAAAACATGGGCCAATGTGCTCCTGGATTCCAATGCTGAACAGAGTGCGTACCACGTCCTTGTCTGCAGGATGGAACGGACGGATCACCAGCTGCATGACCTTAAAGGAACTAAAGGAAAACAGAAAATAGAAATCACATCTGGCACAACAAAGTCCAAAAACATTAACTCTTGAAGACCTTGCAAAGGCTACTGCTCACTTTCAAACATGTTGTTATCTGCCATTTTTAAATCCAAAAAACACAAAACATAAAGAAGCATAAGAGAAGTTCAATATTATCCACATGATATCAGTGTAGGCAGGTAAAAGTTTAAAAAGTTAATCACCTGAGCTGACAAATTTGAAATCTTGGACTTGATCTTACTGTACAAAATGCACCAATTCAGAGCCAAGCTGGTTACTACAGATTATGTTTGCACAGGTCCTCAGACTGTAATGAGTATTTTTTAAATAGAAAATCAATAAATTGATTAAGTACTGTTTGTTTCCTGTGTCCACTTTTTGTAAAGACCACAAAGCCTCCTGGTAACTAAATTTACCCTGTTCTTGACGTGGTTACAGTCCATTTGTGTTAAAAAATGTATATAAAGCATGATAAAACTTTTCTTATTTAATAAATGATACTTTTGTCTTTTAAAAGTGAACATTCAGTGATGAGAAGGTAAACCACGATGGAACACTTGCACATTACTATATTTCAACAATTTATGGGATATTTCTGGCCAATTTATCCTGCCAAATATCAGCAAATGAGTTGTTTGCAGCCTCTCCATGTGTGAAGACCACTAATTGCCTCAAAATGTTAATGAATAATCTGTATGTCACTTTGTGTGAGCCTTTTACCCACTGCTAGCTAGCATGCCATGTCATGCAAAATCCTGTTGATGCATTTGATCCAATACAGTAACTTAATCTCTCAGGAAAAAGTTAGTATAATATATCAACATTTTTTTTTAATTTATTTCTTGACTTTTAGCAAGCACACTTAAATCTGCTGTGCAATGCTGATACTGTACAGCTTTTACAGTATGTAATCATTTGGTTTATTGGTAGTATTAGTCCTCTGTGCTTTCTTTACTGTAACCCTCCACCATAACCACAGACCTACAAACTGCGGTGGACAGTATTTCTAATACCGGTAACCCCTGTTTTCTCTGGTTTTATGGGAAACCCCGTAGAACAGATTTAACCTGCATTACAGAAACTTATTGAGTTCATTCCAGTGCAGGCCTGCTGACAACAAGCAAACACCTTTAACATTAAACCTGTTTAATTGTCGCATTGTTTTGCTTACAGACTTCTGAACATTTACGTTTCTGCTCAACTACGCTGTCGTCTATTTTTTGCAGTTGGGACATATTAATAACGTAACTTACAAACGGTCAGTGTCTTACCTCTTAGTCACCCAGACGACTTGTAAATTAAAGTTGACGAGCAGTCCGTCCAACCAGCAACATCGACGGCTTCAATAAATCACGCATTTATGCAATTCTCCGTTTTAAAGTTCAACTTAGACTCACTCCTCTGACACTTAAATAATTAACAGGAGAAGCATCTTAAAAAACAGCTTATGCTCGGTTTAGCTCACAGTTACAGCGCGACAAAATCCTGAATCCTTCGTTTCCTTTCAGTGAATTATCTCCACAATTGAGGAGGACTAGTTTGGAACAACTCCTGTACACCACATCAGCCCATCTGGGTCGTCACTGTTGGTGTTATACTGTAGAGAGTGACCGTGTCAACTGGTGACTTGCTGCAAAATGAGTGTGTGTCGTAGTTACAGCAGACACTGAAGGCGGTGTGTGCCCTAATTAATTCCACTTTTTGTGTTTCAAAAGAGACCATTCTACATAGTATATCAGACAATATTGTTAAAAACTGAAGAAAAATATACAGACCTTTAAGTTTTTACATTTGTCATTACGACACCACAGCCGTGTATTCGGCTGTAAGTCGCCAGTAAACACGGACATTTTACGCTTATACACCGGATGCAGTTTGTCGGAAGTAGTGACCGAACAGTCACTTGCATTGAAAAGAAATGTTCCAGAGTAACAGAGCCTGGGGTGAACTTTGGTCCATAGTGTGGCAGTTCACTTGCCAAGAGAAGTACATGATTTAAAGCCTATTGCAAATGTTCAACATTTATATACATTGTCAAACTTTGACACAAAGGCAAAAATAGTTTGAGGAGCTTTTTGGGTGCTCTATTTGGCTTTGAGTGAAAACTGCAGCCAGTGTGTTGCAGACATTTTTTTGCATGCATTGCTCGATTTTTACTGGCAATCTGTACAAAGATGCAAATTCTTTCATCAGCTTTAGCATGTAGGTTGAATCTTAGTGACAGCTTTAAAGAAATTGGGTCAAACAATCAGTTTGCAGGTAGGATAAATATTTAGACAAACAATACCCAAAGCTGCATCTCTTCCAATGGCCAGTTGGTCACTAGAGGCTGTCTCAAAAGTCAAGTCTCACTGACTTAATAAAAGCTGTTTCAGGCAGACTTTGTAAATAAGGGATATGGGAGAAGTCTTTTGCATGTGAGTTCTCTATCACATGGAGAAAACATGTTTAACACACTTAAAGGTATATAAAACAAAAAAGCATGTTATGTGCTTTTCAGAAAAATAGTCAAGTTACTTTAATTTCCAGAGGTGAGTTACTGTTTAACTGTTCCAAAGGGGAAAGAGGCCTGCAACAACAGATTTTGTCAAACTCTGGAACATTAACCCAGTCTAAGAAGGTAAATGGGGTCATTAAAGACTTTAAATCTATGTTCAGTCTTGATAACTGATTTTATGTGAAGCTGTGATGATAAAGCTCCTCCTATGTCCCATAATAATTCTTTCTTGTTTAAAATTGCAGGTGTTGTTGGGCTGCATGGTGATGCTACAAGTTAATGCTTGTGCCTCACAACAAGGGTGGAGTCTGCACCTCCTCCCATGAATGTGTGGGTTTTTCTGGGGTACTCTGGTTTACTCCCACAGACCAAATACAAGCTTGTTAGATTGATTTGACACTCTAAATTGCCCTTAAGTATGAGTGTGTGTATTAATGTATATCTTCCTTATGTTGACCCTGTGATTGGCTAACGACCTGTCCAGGGTGAATCCCACTTCACCCCAAATGTCGGCTGGGATAGGTTTCAGGCCCAAGCATCCCTGAAAGGGATAGGTGGTGTAGATAATGGTTAGATAGATTAAGGTATAGTTGGCAGAGAATACATGCATGGACGACATATTTTTGTAGACCAAAGCTGAAATTAGCAAATAAAAGCCTATTGGGATTTTTCATTGTGTCATGGATCATTGATGATGATAAACCCTGTAGTGAACAAAAAGTTATGAAACTTACACATTCTGCTTTTCATAATCTTAACAAACTAACCTACTTTAGCTATTTTTTTTAAGCTTTAACATAATCTGTGAGAGGAAACAGCTATTATTGAGCCAATATGGAGATATGGTGATTCGACTTAGAAGTAACTGATGTATAACAGAAGAAGTAATTGATGTATAACATCTTGTTGGGACCTCTTGTTTGAGAGCTTCCTCGTAGTCGACCTGATCAACTTGGTTGTCAAGGCTGCAGTAATGGCTTATGAATTATTAAATGATCAGAAATGCTTGCAGATGGTTCCCCTACCATTTTGGTAGACATTTTTAGCAGTTCATAAGCAACTGTTCTTTTAAACACAGACAAGCTATTTAGAGTTTAAATGTGGGCAATATCAGATGTGTTTTATTATTTCAGAATAAGCATTAAATCATGTGTATTAATCATGGACCTTATTTCAGGCATTTATCCAAAAATGGTATTCTTAATCACATTTACTTTTTGGTCTTGGGAACCAGGAAGTGCTATATGCCATCTCTCTTCCGTGTTTTTTGGAATCATTCCTGCACCACTCTATGAAACCTTGTTTTGATGTATTTTAGCTGATAAAATGTGCTCATTTCTATGTTCTGAAAATGGGATTTTATTTAGAAATCTCTCATCAATCTCTCATACTCTCATCTTTTTAAAGTTTCAAAATAATGTGAAATCTGCCAAAAACAGTGGTCAAAATTTATAATTTAATCCCTTACAGATAAAACAGACATGTTTTAGCAAGCTTATAGTCTTTTAGCCTCCAAATCACATCTTATTTTCTTTTTTATTCAGAAGAACACTGTCTGCACAGAGAGACATGATCCTGTTGATCTATTAGAGGGGTTGGAGAGCATATTGAGGGTATTTCATTTAGCTTTACTTGTGACTAACAGCAGTGGAAAAAAAAGAAGACAAAGAAATTCTTACTTGGAAAAAATATGCATACAAAACAGAATGTAAAATTAAACAAACCATTTCACAGACTAACCACTTCCTATTTCAGACTCAGCAAACCTCAAACCTACATACTTACATAACCAAGAATTCTGTGAAACTACATTCAAGTTGAGCTTTAAGTACAAACACACAATGTGAGAAGCAAAACAATAAATTCATACAGTTCTTCTTGACTCTTATTTGTTCTCAGTGCTTCTGTTATTACTCAGATTGTTGTCAGTGGACTGGCTCGTCTGAGATCCTTGATTCTCTTTTCCACATGTTTTAATCTGTCTCCAAATCTTCAGATAAGCAGTCCTGATCTTTTGTATTTTGAACGTATACACAACTGGGTTTATAGCTGAGTTAGCATGAGAAAAGAGGACGCCTATATGGAAGGCTGTGTCAGGTAAATGAATCTCTGGATTAAAGTAAATAACACTGTTCATGATGTGAAGGGGAAGCCAAGACAGAGTGAAGAGAGCCAGGACCAGTGCCAAAGATCCCGCCAGCTCTCTCTCCTTCCTCATCTTGATCTGAGACTGCTGTTGAACACTGTTGCCTGGTTTCTCTCTGAGTATTCCTCTAATGTTACCGAAGATGTATCCATATAATACTATCATTACCAGCAGAGGGCAGAGAAAACAGAGGAAAAATCTGATATAAACCAGATATGACAGGGGGATTACAGCAATGAACTGACACAACAAAGTAGAGTTAGCAGTTTTAGATAAAGCTTGGCGGTTGTACCATCCAAACACCGGAGCAAAACTCAGTGGTACTGCAACAAGCCAGCATGCTGCTGCCACAAGCCGAGAGTGTCTCTGTGTCACCATCCTTTTGTACCTATGAAAACAAATAGTTGTCATTTGCAAGTATTTACCATAAATTTATATAATGTAAAGGAATAAATCTCAGTAAATCTGGAGTTCAATCAATGTAAATATTTTGTGTCATTAAAGTTTCAAAGATCTTACAGAGAAACACAAAACCAGAACAGCATAATACTTTTTTAATCCCTGATCATAAAATTGCCTTTTTATGTATCTCTTTCCAATAAGGACTCAAGAAGCAGAGGTACTTCCAAAAACCCATACCTCAGAGGGATTGAAACCCGGAGGAACCGATCCACTGCAATAGCCACAAGAGTCAAAACTGAAGCCAAGGTCAACAGGATCTCCACACAGCTGAGAAAGAGGCAGACGTAGAAGGAAGTCCTCATCCGTTTGTCCACCATCACCGTCACTGGAACGGCCACAAAGCCCACCATCAGGTCAGCCACGGCCAGAGACACGATCAGGCAGTAGGTAGGCTGCTTCAAGCTCTTACTGGTCCAAAGTGCCAAAATCACCAACATGTTACCGAGACAGCATAAAACTGCTATGATCGCCTCCAGCGCTGTGTAGGTCACTGTTTCGACATCCATTGTGCTTTGAGTCCAGCAGATGTTTGATAACCCGTCAGCTTGTCTCTGTTAAATTCACACTCACACTCATTAAGCAATCCTGTGAAGGTTGACCACATATGTTCCCTTTTTTAATGGAGAACAAGTCTACATGCCTGACTGCAGATCAACCATAATATGTTACAGTAGTTTACATTTAATTGTGAAAATGAAGGCTCTCAGGCCAAACCAGAGGAAGTCAAAGCCACTTTCTTGGGAAAACTGTGCTGTACGTCTCCAAACAGAACACAGTGTTCTGGAGGCTGCGGTGCAGGGGCCAATGACTAATTTTCATTGTGAGTCTGGAGGTATGTTGCATTTCACAGGTTTGTGCACTAATACCTACCTAATCAGAAAAATGCAATTTTTCATCATAGTTCAACCATCTGTGAGCGGCTCTTAATTGGACATATAGCTAACTGATATTTACAGTAAATCATCTGTGACAGGTCAAAAGTTTACCAGGAAGATGACTAACTATTTCATCATATCTGATTCAGGTGTATGCCACCAGTGGCTGTAAGAGGAAGTGTTGCAGGTCAGCTGTGATACAAGGGGAATTTTGATTCTTACAGCAGTATAAAAATAGCATATTTCAGTTACAGGTTGTAGTGATCACATACTTGATTGTCTTTTTGTCAGGATTACATTGATTTTAAATGACTGATATGTTTCACAGTTTTAAATAACTGATGGAAAAATTTCTATGTGTGAGCTACACTCAATAAAAAGGTGCCTGTCTAAAGGCAGTCCTCCTTAGAGGTATTAAATAGTCTCCTCTTGTCACTGATCTTATGTATCAGACATCAGTTGCTTCCTGCTTATGGTGGCACTCAGGGATGAAGGAGACAAGCCATTAAGAATTCTACAGACCAGACGGGCATCTGAAAATTTAGTAAGCTCATCCTAGCTCAGTAAATTCTGATTTCTGACGATGGTGATAACGGTTTGGTCACTTATCAAGCACTTTAAAATGCCCGCATCATGCTTTTTTGAGTTTTCTATGCCCTACAGCAGAGGTTCTTAAATGATGTGGCAGGGCACACCGGTGAATCTTGAAGCAAGTCCAGGGGTGCCATGAGAATTTTTATGACCACTTTCAAGAAAATGAAAATCTAATGCATGAGTTTTTTATATTTCCTGTTTCATTTACTCATATACTTTAATTTCCATGTCAAGATGCAAATTCTGTTAAAAAAAGAACAAAAACTTGAAGGTTTTTTGTAGTTAATTGAACTGTAGAGGGTGGCAGGGATTATTATGTTACAGTTGATCCTGGTTATTTTTTGCCTAATTGTAAAAATATGACTTGTCAGGTTTAAATATATATTTGGTTGGATTCATAGAATTGAACAAAAGAATTGAACAAGTTCTTCATTGAATGAATATTTAAAGAGTAATACAGTTGTTGGTCAAATCTTAATAGCACTGGTCAATAGTGGTAGATATGAACAGACTGCTAAGGTACTGTAGCACAGCTTAAGAGACTGTTTTTATGGGTATGAGTACAGTGTGCCTTGAGATATTATTATGATCTGTGTGCCTTGAGCAAAATAAGTTTCAAAACCACTGCCCTATAGTGTGTTTAACATGTCTCCTCCGCCTGATGGAGCACCTCTATGAACAAGACAAAAAGTCCTCAGCCTCAGGACTTCTTCTCCCTCTCTTTATGGTACCAGCAGCCGCCTAAAATTCTCCCAAATAGATCTACCGGTGTGACATCGAACCATTATGTTGTTGACAGTGAAAGCTCATTGACTCACTGTAGCAAGTCCATTGCGTGAACCTAAAGATGTTGTCAATAAATAGAAGTACGTCTTGTCCCTCCTGATCACGGAAGTATTCAGCAACAGTCAAACCAGTTAGAGCAACTCTCTAGAATACAGCACTATCAGGGGTAACCAGTGTATATAAGTGATTGTGAACATAACATATTGGTGAGAAAAAACTGAATATAAAAACTTGATTCAAGGCAAAATATGCGCTCTTTAAAGCTATGGTCTACGATCTGAAAACCAGTTTGGCTGTTAAGACAGATTTGAAAAACGCAGCCTGCCCCCCCTTCACTCACCTCTCCCCTCCGTGTTCCAAGATCCTGCCCCCCAGGATGACTGTCGTAACAAACACGACAGTCATCCCCCTTGTAACACACAGCGGTAGCCATTTCAATTGGACCGGCGGCGAAGCGGGTCTGGCGTCGCCACTGTTAGCCGATCAGGATTTACCTTTCTCGGCGTGTCTTCACCAGCTCAGTTTACAATGCTAACAATGCGTGGCTAACTTATGCTAAAATCGGTTTCGGTGCTGGTCTTCTCCGGCTCCATGACGCTTCAGTAGCTGTGCAGCTAGTTGCTCACCGGTACAGGGAGGTAGTGGGGAGGAGGCGGGACCATGGGCTGGACGGTGCGGAGCAGGGGAGACAGGGGATTGGATGGACTCACAGACCAATCCGAACCACGGAGAACGGTGGTTCGGATTGGTCAACTATTATGCCGCTTTGCAGCGGATATACTGAATGGATTTTTTTCATTCTTTTTGGTCTTTATATTGCGTAGATCGGACCATAGGACCATAACGGCCTTATAAACGGTGTTATTAAGATGTACCAAGCTTCCAAATCGTAGACCATAGCTTTAAGAGGCATTTGTTCATATATCAAATATTGCTGAATGGTATGCCCTCTGCTCTTTCATGACACTGTCTGAACTTTCAAAGTAAATCACTTTCTTTTATGCTGTTGGCATTAACTTATAAACAATATTTCTTTATTATTTTTCTAATCTTCTGTTTAGTTGGAACACTGAGTCTCAATTACTTTTTAAAATGTATTTTCTGTAACCACAGCTCTCTTTGCTTCCTATCAAAAAACATTTGTCTTGGTCACCAAGCTTTGGTTCTTAGTCTCAGTTTGATGCCAGAGTTTACACAGCCTTGATCAAACATCCATCCATCCATTATCTTGGTTGTAGGGGGCTGGAGCCTATCTCGAGAGGCGGCGTACACCCTGAACCAGTCGCAAGCTGATAATCAAGTCAAGTCAAATTTATTTATAAAGCACCTTTAAGAAGACAGCAGTTGATCAAAGTACTGTACACAGGATACATAGAAGAAGTAAATAAATAAATAGATTACAATAAAAACAATACAACTGAAACAGTGAAATAAAAACAGTAAAAGTAGAAAAAACTACAGTGCCGATGATGAGTGATTTGAGTGTGCTCATCTATGAAACGCCAGGGAGAAGAGGAGGGTCTTTAGGGAAGATTTGAAAGTCTCCAGGGTCTGGGAGGTTCTTATATAGAGGAGGAGACTGTTCCAGAGTCGAGGGGCAACGGCTGTAAAGGCCCTGTCACCTCTAGACTTCAGCCTAGTTTTTTGGGACCTCCAAAAGCAGCTGGTCACAGGCTTAGAAGGACATAGAGAGACCATTTTCTCATTCTAAACCACTCACTTTCACACTCATACCTAAGGGCAATTTGGAGCCACCAGTCAATCTAATGAGCAAAGTTTTAGTCTGTGGGAGGAAGCCGGAGTGGCCAGAGAGAACCCAGGCATGCATGGGAAGAACATGCAAACTTCACACAGCTTCACCTTCACTTCACCAGCGACCTTCTTGCTCTGAGGCATGTGCACTACCTGCTGTACCACTGTGCTGCCATTACCAAACACCTCTTTGTAAATTACATTACAACATCAAGACATACCAACCTAAGATGGCCGTATTTCCGCTTTTTTTCTGTGAACTTCAATATCTGCCCCATGTGTTTTGTGGCTACAGGACATTGCCTCACACATTAAAGTGGCGCAGTCATTTTCCGAGTAGTATTCTCAAGCTACACATCCCTGAAGTCCTCAAGCAACAGGGGATCCTTTAAAAACGATTGAACTTAGTTTAGTTTAAGCTTCAATTTTAGTATTCATGAATTAACAATTTTGTTTAAAAAAATCCATAAACCAAAATGACAGAGTGTCTGTAAATGTGTCACCTCATCTCACATTAATGGACTGATTACAGTATCTGCAGTGACACAGAGGCAAACAGAGAGACTGATGAGAGAGAAGTGGTGTGAAACTGAAAAAAAATAGTGAAGCTGCCCAGAAAGTACTGAAAAAAGGAAGTGGTATGATGACAGCATAAAGTTTATAGCAACAAGGCCAAAGGTGCCCAGCATGTTTGCTGTGCCAACAGTCACTGACAAAAAAAATGACTTTGTCAAAGTGCAGCATAAGCCACTGCTGGGGTTTACTGCATACCTGTAAACACTGCTAACACCCTTACCCCTTACCCATTGTAAGACTGGAACACTCTGGTTAAGAGTCCTGATGGTCATTTTTCATGAAATAATGCTTTGAAAAATGATACTCGCCTCCATGATTTACCAAAGGAAACACCTTTTGACGAATGGCATTGTGCTGGCAGTTAAGCACACACTCAGACAGCTTACACATATTTCAAGGTTTTTGTGGTTAATGAGAGTTTCTAGTACAAAGAAAAAACGTAATCATTATAATGCCATTGTTTCACCTTTTGCTATTAAAGGTTTATTCATTTAATTTTCCCCCCACCCCCCATATATTGCCCTTCATCACACTACCCTTTTTTATTAGATTTTTTAAACTGTTATTTAAGAGTCAGAATTATACTGTACTCTTGTTAATTTATTCAGCGCTAATGACTTCTATGGTATGTTTACAATCACAAATGTTAAAAAGAAAGAAAGTGCTAGTTTTCACATACTGAATATCCCTGAATGAATATCCACTGTGTCTAAGCCACTCTTCAAGACTGGACTTCAAGGCTCCCCTCCCTTCGTGAGCCCAGTCTGCTTTGACTGGCTGACCGGTCTACTCTGTGGAAACTGGTCACTTTAGCTCATGTTGTTGTCAGCTCTCGACCGTTAAAGATTTAACATTCATTCTACAGCCTGTGGTCTCGCCATCCCGAGCCTTTGAGCTTCAGCTGCAGATGAACCATTGGTAGGATGTCACAGTGGTAGGTCTATTTGGGGAAACTAGAGGGAGAGGCCGTTTCAGGCAGCTACTGGCTACTGGGAGAGGGAGAAGTCCTAATGGTATTGACGTTGTGCATAGATGTGCTCCATCATGCAGAGAAGACATGTTAAACACAGCAGAGGGTATAAAGCCCAGAGGAGCACATGGGCCCTATAAAAACCTTGTTTCTTGTTAACTTTCTAATGAAATTTATTCCTAACTTTTTAAGATAATCTAAGATTATGCAAAGACTATGAGTCAATGTATTTGAAAATGAAACCTATGTATTGATAGCTTTTTGGCATAAATATTTTTTTCACCATTTTATTTTGTCCAAAGGTTTTTTAAAATTTATTATCCCTTTTAGCCTTTATGCTGTTATTTTCAAATGTATTTGAAAACTTTTATGAAAAGCTCAATAATCACAATGACAAAAAAAGTCTCACTTTTCCAAAGCTTTAAAGTGACATCTTTATTGAAAAGAAAAGTTCACTTTTATACAGATAACGGATGATTCCTGTTAAAAAAAAAAACAAAAAAAAAGATTATAGAGCAATCAGAGTACTTTTTGTTCATACTTTTTCAACAGAAAAGTGAGAAAGAACATGTCATTAGTAAATAGGAAGTTACATTTCTAAAAATAAACATACAGTGCAGAGCAGAGGATTAAAAAAAAATCAACACACTTGTTCAGAGGCTAACAATGAACAATGAGTTTTGAGTCAACAAAACTGTGAAATTAGAAATATGACACTACAGGAATAAAGTCTATAGTAAAATAAGTTTCAACAGTAGTCATTTGAGAGGCAAATATGTTACACAGAGCTGAGTTTATCATCTCTCGGTCACTCATTTTTGTCTTCACTGTTTTTGATAAGATTGTTGTCAGTAGACTGGCTCAACTGTAATCCTTGATTCTCTTTTCTGCATGTGAACATCCGCGCCCAGATTTTCAGATAAGCAGTCCTGATCTTTTTTATTTTGAACGCATACACAACTGGGTTCACAGCTGAGTTTGCATGAGAAAGCAGGATGCCAATATGGAAAGCTGTCACGGGTACACTGTTAAAGTAAAAGTAATCGATGGTGTCCATAAGATGGAGAGGAAGCCAAGACAGGACAAAGAGAGCCAGGACCAGGGCCAGAGATCCTGCCAGATCTCTTTCTTTCTTCATGTAGGTCTGAGACTGCTGTTGGGCACCATTGCCTGGTTTCTCTCGAAGGTTTGTCCTAATTTTGAAGAAGATGTGGGCGTAGAGTACAGTCATCACCAACAGAGGACCAAGGAAACAGATAAAAAATCTGAAATACACCAGATATGAAAACGAGACCACAACCACAAACTGGCAGACCAAAGTAGAGTTTGCAGTGTCAGAGTACGTCTGGTGGTTGTACCATCCAAACATCGGAGCAAAGCCCAGCGGAAATGCAACGATCCAGCAGGCTACTGCGGCAGACAGAGAGTGCCTCCATGTTACTGTCCTCTTGTACCTATCGTGAGAAAAGAAGCAGTTATTTATATCTTCAACAAATGCTTGTGCATGTCTTAAACACATTATTTTAGACCATTGACCTTAGAACTACTGCTTAATGTTTCTCAGATTTTCATCAGAAAAACATTACCTTAGAGGGATTGAAACCCGGAGGAATCGATCCACTGCGATAGCCAAAAGACATGTAACTGATGCCAAGGTCAACAGGAGCTGCATACAGCTGAGAAAGAGGCAGACGTAGAATGAAGTCCTCATCCGTTTGTCCACCATCACCGCCACTGGAATGGCCACACAGCCCACCATCAGGTCAGCCACGGCCAGAGACACGATCAGGCAGTAGGTAGGCTGCTTTATACACTTACTGGTCCACAGTGCCAAAATCACCAACATGTTACCGAGACAGCATAAAACTGCTATGATCACCTCCACCAATGTGTAGATCACTGCTCCAACAATCATTGTGCCTGTAATGAAGAAGAAGTGTGCTGATTACGTTTGTAGAGTGTCTCTATAACACTGTCTTCGTCCAAATCTGGGCAGCGCTAGGATGTCTTCAGCTTATATGCTCCTTTTTTTTCGAACAAGGTCACACTTGCGTCATTTATATTAGATATAAAAATGTGGGCCATTGGGCCAAACTAGGGGAAGTCACACAGCCACATCCTTCAGAAAAATAGCACTTCCTCTCGTCTGTACGGAGGTCATGATGCTGAGGGTTTTAGAGCTGAGGCTTATCAGGTCTGGTCACTGTGAAACTAGGAGGTGTATTGTGGTATCATTACATTAAAACCATTTCAAATAACAGGATGCTTTTTTCAGCAAGATACCATTTATTTAAAAAAAAAACAGGCTTACGGTAAGGAGCTCTTGACGGGACATGAAACAGACTGACATCAGTAATAATGCAGCTATAATAATCAAAATACTCCATCAGGAATGTCATGGACTTGTTTATCAAATCTGTTTTAGATGTGTGAAACTGTTGCCACCAGTATTTTTCTGATGCTGCAAAACAGTTAGAATCCTGATTCCCAAGGAGAAAGAGTCTTTAGTAAATCTAGTATCTCTCTTTAACATAAAAATAAGAATGTTCTTGATACTGAAGCACGGATGGGCTTAATTAATACATCTTGTCTAAATGCATGGTACCGCTGACCCCAATATGAAAATTGGAAAAAAAGGGATGACACTTACTGATAAAATACAACTAACAAATCAATGTGATGAGATAAAAAGAGATAATGAGTGTTGGTTTGAAATTAGATTTAAAAAGTAAATACAGATGTGTTTCTTTTTATTCTGTGAGAAGTAGGAAATAGGAAAACCCATTTTTAAAATCTTTATCAGTAGATTATCTGGAAATGTTTGAAAAAAGGCAGCACATTCAGGATCGGTCACTTTGTTCTTCTAGGTCCTGTTTGCTATTCTCTAATGTCTAAAAGAAACAAATCTTTGTATATAAGTCATAAAAAACTTGATTTAATTTCTTGTTTCAAAAGAAACTTTTAAAGTATCCAAGCAACAGACAAGTATGTCAATATGAAATTCTCAATACTTCCAAGCCTTTAGGCTAAGTTTTTAATGAAACACACTTTAGAAAGCACATTTTGTTTTTAAACTGGAAATTAATCATCTTTATTGATCAAGGTATTTTTATTGGTTTTAAAGCACAGGTGTATAAGATAACATTACAAACATTCTCAATTACGTCAGAGTACACAAGCTCCCACCATCCGACCCCTTCCCCACACACCCACCCTACCCTTTGACAAAACAGGCAGACACATACATCACGAGTATACAAATCATGAGCATCTTTAAAGCATTTACAGTGAAGGAGAACAGTGGTGGAGAAACCAAAAAATAAAACAGTATAAAACAAATGATTTATAAAAACAAAGGGTAATGGCAGGCAGACCATGGCAGTTGGCAACAAAACAGAAAGTGACAGTCAAGGTTCATTTGTGCTATATTAGGAGAGTCATAGAGGCCCCGAAGAGAAGGGTCAGAGGAGTTTGCTTAAAATTGGGTCAAGGAAGTGTTCGTAAGTCATTAAAGTACTGTATGAAAGGACTCCAGAAAATCTGTTTGTATCCCCACATAGTGAATTTGACTTTCTCTAATTTAAATAAAACATGAGGTCTTTCAACCAGACAGACAAAAGAGGGGGCTGTGGCAGTTTCCAGTTAACTAGAATTCTACACCTAGCCAGAAGGGTGGCAAAGGCTACAACATTTGCATGGGTCATGCTGAGGGCATGTGGGCTGGGAGAGACACCAAAGATGGCTACAAGAGGGCAAAGTTCCAGAGTGATCCCTAGTATCTCTAAGAGGATTTTAAAGATGAAGGTCCAATAATGTTCAAGTTTGGGGCATAATGCAAACATATGAGTCAAGCGGCATGGTGAGTCTCCACACTGAATACAGATGTCATCAATCCCAGGGTTAATTTTTAACAGCCTTGAACTCGACAGATGTAGTCTTTGAACAATTTTAAACTGAATCAGGCCCAAACGGGCACATGACGATGAATTACGTATTCTGTTGATGGCTCTCCCCCAAAAATCTTCCTTGTGTTAAATGACAGAGGACCCTGATAAATTTGGGAAACAAGTGACCTCTGAGTGGGTCTGAGTTTACAGAAATCTTCTCATGGCTGCTTAGGGGAGAGGGGAGGGGACGTCAGAAAAGATGCTTGACACACAATGCCTAATTTGAAGGTATCTAGATAAGTGTGTTGTTTGCAAACCATGTGAAGCTGCCAAAAACTCTGCCTATGTATAGTTTATTGCACATCTGTTTGCCATTTGTCTCCCATAAGCAGAATACAGGGTCTAAAAAAGAGAGTGGAAAAAGATGATTGTGGGTTATAGGCATAAGAGTAGAAGGGGAGTGTAACTTAAAATGGCGCCTGAATCGACACCACATTTTCAAAGAGGTACAGACAATATGGTTATCTGTGAAATGAGAGGGAGTTGTCGGGAGTGTTGAGAAGAGGTGAGCAGGAAGAGAGGACGACACACAAGACTTCGCTTCGAGTTGGCACCACCGGGATTGGGGGTTATGTACCCAAAACAAAAATTTAGGGATATTTGCTGCCCAGTAATAATACATAAAACTTGGCAATGAGAGTCCACCACTGAGTGAGCACTGCTGCAAAAGGGACTTCCTAATCCTAGGAGTATTTTCTCCCCTTATGAAGGAAATGACAGCTTGATCTATAGATTTGAATTATGGTTTAATTATGAAAAACAGAGGGACACACTGAAAAAGATATAGAAATTTTGAAAGACTGTTCATCTCAACAGCATCAGTTTTACCGAGCATGGATAGAGGCAGATCAAGCCATCTCTGAAAAGCAGCCCCTGGCCGAGTAGAGGGGTAAAATTTGCATCTAATAAAGCATATAGTGTACGAGTAACAGTTACTCCCAAGGACTTGATAGTTATTCAGATGAAATGGCAGGTAAGACTGAGACAGCAGGAGAGCCTCTGAATTTACAGGAGACATTCAGTCTTTTGTAGATTGAGCTTGTACCCAGAAAAAGAGCAAAGGTTTCGAATAAAGACAGAACATTGGGTAGCTGAGAAAAGAGATTAGTAAGTCATCTGCGTACAAAGCAAGCCTGTGGCCCACACCCCTACGAGTTATCCCAAGGAATGAGGGTGAATTTCTTACAGCTATGGAGAGAGGCATTATAGCAATTGCAAAATCTTCATCTTTATTATTTGTTACAGAGATTGCAGAGCAAGTCTTAAGTATTAGACCAACCTTTATTTTAAGGCTAAAAGCTGGGGAACCGGAAAGCATACATGTTGACGGCAAAAAGGAAGTTAGACTAAAAATAAACATAGAAAACAAGATGTAAAACTAAGCAGCGTTTATTCGAGACTTTAGAGATGAGAACATAACCATAGAATGAGTCTTTACTCTGCTACCCACATCCCTTTAAATATGCACTGTTTGAGAAAACAACCGAGAACTTCAAGAAGATCTTTGACTGAATTCTAGGAATTAACACATTTTAAAAGTAAAGCAAACATGTTAGCCATGCAAATAAATGAAGATCAGTGCCCATGCTGATACCTATGATTTAAATAACAGGTGAGCTGATGTACAAGAGCTGTCACTTTTCACAATCATCAATTTTGTATGAATTTCGCACGAAGCTCTGCTCAGGGTTGTAGACACTGACGAGTGTTACAACCCCCCTTCTTTGTATAGAGTGTGTTTGCACTCATCTCATAAAGCATGTCAAACAATGATGAATAATAAGGTCATCTGTATAATCTTGCATAGGACGTTTAACCCTAATCATGACTCATTTTGTGGGTTGCTTTGCCTGCAGGCTTTTTTCCCATAGTGTCCAGCATGACTAGTCGGCATAGCAATGCTGACCTTGGTGTAATGACGTAAGGACAGCAAAGTTTTTTGTGGGACTCTGCCCTCTTCAAAATACTGAAGACTGTCCAAAGAGAAAATGCAAAGTTGTAGCTTTTTTCAACTGAATCAGAAAAACTGTAGCTGTTAAACCACCTTTACTGAGGTCAAAAGAGCATCAGGAGTCCATACAGTGAAGATATGCTGAGAGCGCCCTCTGTTGGATGACATGCTTCACTGCTCCATGTGCCCTGATGTGCTGCTGCACTGTTTCTTTTCAATTCACACAACTCCCTACTGTTCAAGTATGGATTTTTCCCCCCAAAGTAAAATGAATCTTCAAATATCACAGATAAAGTGACAGCCCTAGTCAATAGATGCAGATGTTTTCATAATCACTTGAAGAAGAGATCAGAATTTGTCCATCAGGACAGTTCCTTCAGCCCAGGAAAAAAATCCTTGAATCCACAAATAGGTGTGCCAGATGTCAGCATCACACTGATATGACACAGCAAATAAACAGCTTCATCTGGTATGTATCCATCCCACATTCATTTGCTGATGATGGATGTGTGTGTGTAAAAAGGGCTAATCTTGACTGATACCATTGTTAAACTAATGCAGGGGCAGTGCCAGACATTTGAGGCCCTATGCAAAGATGTCACACTGGGCCCTATCCCAAAGAAGCTCTGCTCAGTTTCTTCAACCAAGCATCTGTCAAGCAAATAAATGTATATGGACAAAAATGGGCTGCTTATATTATTACTGCCAACTTGTTTAGTTTAGGGACTTAAAAATTAATCAAACAACAGAGAAAAACTCTTCAGCTAGAATAATACAAAAAATGTTAAATGAAACATTATGCTGCAAGAAAGATTCCGGCATTTGGACCATTTTAAATAGTCAGTAGTAGTCATCATTTTAATTTAGGATATAATCTGCCCTCATGAATCTCAATTTTTTTACCGTTTTAAAGATGTAAAACTTTTGCAGATTAAACATTTGTCTGGCTCCATAATCTGTTATTTTAACATGGCATTCAGACACATGCAAATTGCATGAAAGAAAGCAACATCCTCTAATAAATGTTATCAAGGGCATCTTTTTCTTTAATTTTATGAGAATCTAGTGACACAAAACATGACTGAATTTTACTTTCTTGCAAGAGAAAACAAGAGATACATGTTTGTTTTGTAAGTGAAGGGTAAAGAACTCTTGAAAATCAAGATGTTGCTGATACCATGATATTTTTGGGGGCCCCTATCAGTCATTTGCCCTTAGAATCTTACTTTCCCCGCTTTTTCCCCCTGAGCTGATGGGATGTGCATGCCTAAACACGTCCTAATGAAACAGAGATAATTGCACAATTAATGTGTTTGACAATGTGCTTATATGCTGCCTGGCCAAAAAAAAAAGGTCGCCACCTGGATTTAACTAAGCAAAGTGGTACAAGCCTCCTATTGGATAATTACTGCATAGGCGATTATCTTTCAGCTGACAACAATTCATTTAACCCCAGCTGACGCAATGATTAGCTTCCCATTTCTTAAACAACCATGTTGAAAGACACATTCTGTGTTCATGGAAAAGATGTTTAAGAAGGGTCAAATCATTGGCATGCATCAAGCAGAGAAAACATCTAAGGAGATTGCAGAGACTACTAAAATTGGGTTAAGAACTGTCCAACGCATTATTAAAAACTGGAACATGGGAAAAATAATGCAACACTGGATGGAAAAAATCTTGTGACATTGCAGAAGCTTATCGAAACAATGCCACAGCGAATGCGTGCTGTAGTCAAGCTAAAGGCTGTCCAACGAAATATTATTGTGTGACCTTTTTGTTTGGTAGCAACTATTTTTTTTGCCTAGGCAGTGTATAAGCTAATAGACACAAACAAACAGACACGTTCACACATTAGCTTTATGTTCATTTTTTACCAAACTGTTCATGTTGTCACTGAGATTGTTGTCAGTTGTTTGGCTCGTCTGAGACCTTTGATTTTCTTTCCTTTCCACAACAATTCGCTTCCAGATTTTCAAGTATGCTGTCTTGATCTTTTCTATTTTGAACGCGTACACTACTGGATTTACAGCTGAGTTAGCATGAGAAAGCAGGATGCCGACATAGATGGCCAAGTCTGGTATATAAGTCCCTGGAACAAAGTAATCAACACTGTTCATGATGTAGAGAGGGAGCCAGGACAGAGCCAGAGATCCTGCCAGCTGTCTCTCTTTCTTCATGTAGGTCTGGTTCTGCTGTTGGACACTGTTGCCTGGTTTCTCTCTGAGGTTTACTCGAATTATGAAGAAGATGCTGCAGTACAGTACAGTGCAGTCATCACCAACAAGGGAGTGAGGATGCCGAGAAAAAAGTTGAAGTAAACCAGATACGACAAGGGGATCACATCTATGAACTTGCAGATCAAAGTAGAGTTTGCAGTTTTAGATAGAGTTTGGTGGTTGTACCATCCGAACATCGGAGCAAAGTTCAGCGGCACTGCAACAATCCAGCATGCTGCTGCCACAAGCAGAGAGTGTCTCTGTGTCACCTTCTTTTTGTATCTGTAATGAAAAATAGAGGTTATTTTAACTATCAGCAAACAATTATACATCACAAATAACAAGAAAGAAAACTTCAATGATGACTACAAAACTAGATGAGAAAGTGTTCCAAGTAAGTCCTTAATAATCTCTTAAAGTCTGCACAATTATCCTGTCATTTAACTCCACTCACTCAGATAAAGCGTTACAGGGATAGAGCAGAGCAGCCGCTGGACTCTTATCATGATGTGAACTAAAGTATTTCTGCACAGATGACATGTTAGCTGCAGAGCTGCTACTTCTACATCATTTGCTCATTTATAGCTCATTTTACAATCAATCAAACAATCACAGTTTGTTTGTATTAATCACAATATAACATTTTTGGTTTTTGTGTTGTATATATTTGCACCTTAATTTTGTCATTTCTTTTTTATTGCTATTTTTCATGTACACTAGTGTACTAGTGTAGCGCACTACTGTAGTCCGTGCTAGCCACGTTTAGCTTGCTGCTCAATGAATGTTGGTGTTTTGTTTTTAGCTATTAGCCACGGCTAGCAGCCTTTAGCTCGCTAACGTGACTCAAATATTTTCTTCTATTAAAGATTCAGAAGTCAACCTGCCACTAAACCTAAGAATTGACAGCCAACTCTACCACTGCTGTTTGAAAAACAAAAAATATGATTCCAAGTCTCCTGAAGCTTTAAAACTAAACAAAGCTGTGGCAAAGTACATCTGTGAGGATCAAATGCCTATTTACATGGTGGAGAAACCTGGGTTTCAACAACCTCTCATGCAGCTAAATCCACACAATGTTCTTCCATCAAGAAACTGTTGTACAATACAACAAAACAAACACTCATGCAGCATCTTCAAGGGAAGTCTTGTCTTGTTTTTTATTTTTATTTATTTTCATTTTCTGATTATTTTATTATTTAATTAATTGATTATCTGCAGCTCTGTTTTTCATGTCAATACAAATGTTTTTTAAGCCTTTTTAAGTATTTGTCATTTTTTTATCCCTGTGGTATCCAAAATGGTAACGATTATTAAATATCTTCTTGGGTATCGATATCGAGTTTTAAATTTTAGTATCATGACAACCCTAGATGGGTCTTCAGCTGCTTTTTGAAATGTCCATGTTCCTCACAGGACACAGTTCCAGAGTTTACGAGCGACAGACTCAGACCTCAGTCTCCTTTAGTTCTGAGCCATGTGTGAGGGACAACCAGCAGGCCCTGGTCAGAGGACCTCAGAGTCCTGCTGTTGTTATATGTTTTCAAAAGATCCTGGATCAAGATCCAGGTGCATGACCATTCATAGCTTTATACAAAAGCACATGACTTGTAAACTGAATCCTGAATTTAACTGGAAGCCAATGCACAGACTTAAGACTTGTTGTAGCACGTGACCTTCTGGAGTAGTGGTTCTCAACTCGTCTGGCTGAGGGACCCACCATCACCCCTTGATATCAAGCTGCGACCCAAATCGAGGAGAATTTTCAAATTCTCAAATTTACTTAATAAAAATATGCTGCACTTTGAAACTGAGATAGGACATAATATCACAGTATGCCAACACAGAAAGAAGTTTAATGAGGAACCAAAATGAGCAGCATTTGGCGATGCTAGAAAAGGAAATATCCCCCTTTCACATTTCATTAGCCTTATTTTAATTGAAACAAAAAGTGTATCTTGGGATATAAGGTTTCAAGCCTATAAATGTAACAGTAGCATCAGTGGATACAGACTGAACAGTTCTGTATTGATAATTTTCAATCAGTGGCTCTAAATAAGCCATTGATCATTGGGCTGTCACAACACACTTCAGTAACTTCAACCTATTTTAACAGACTCAACAGAACTTTCATCCACAAACACGAGATAAAAAAGTTCAGCTACTGAGCAGCTGTTTCAAAGAATCTTAAAAATATGTAGCTTCAGCAGAGTTCCCACTTATTGAATATATAGCAATACAGGGTATTATCACCACAATGTAAAGGCAGGGTTGGTAGTCACGGAAAACTAGCATGAATTTGAATGTAGCATCTCCTCAAGACTCCGTCTAGCACATTCATGTAATGACAATCAGAAATCCATCTAAATAACCATACCTGAGAGGGGTGTATACTCGCAGAAATCGATCCACTGCGATAGCCAAAAGACACAAAACTGATACCAGGGGGAACAGGATCACCACACAGCTGAGGAAGAGACAGCCGTAGAATGAAGTCGTCACTCGTCCATCTACCATCACCGCCACTGGAATGGCCATGCAGCCCACCATCAAGTCAGCCACGGCCAGAGACACGATCAGGCAGAGGGTAGGCTGCTTCATGCTCTTACTGGTCCACAGTGCCAAAATCACCAACATGTTACCAAGACAGCATAAAATTGCTATGATCACCTCCAGCAATGTGTAGATCACTGCTCCGACATCCATTGCGCCTCCAATGAAGCAGAAGTGTGCTGATTACGTTTGTAGAGTGTCTCTGTAACACCATCTTAGTTTGAATCTGCGCAGCGCCAGGATGTCTTCAGTTTATATGCTCCTGATTTTAAAGTCACACTGGCGTCATTTGTATTAGTTATAAAAATGTGGGCCATTGGGCCAAACTAGGGGAGGTCTCACAACCATATCCTTCAGAAAATTAGCACTTCCTCTCCTTTGTACAGAGGTCATGATGCTGAGCTGAGGCTTATCATGTCTGGTCACCGTGAAACTAAGAGGTGTACAGTATCATTACACTAAAACCACTTTAAATGACAGGATGGAGCAGTTTTTGTTCAACAAGATACCATTTATTTGAAAATCAAGCTTACTGTGAGGAGCTCTTGACGGGACATGAAAAAGACTGACATTAGTAATAATGCATCTCTAACAATCAGAATACTCCATCAGGAATATCATGTACTTGTTTATCAAATCTGTTTTAGATGTGTGAAACTGTTGCCACCAGTAGGTTTCTGATTCTGCAAAGCAGTTAGAATCCTGATTCCCAAGGAGAGAGAGTCCTTAGAGAAAAGCCTTTAAGGCTAGTATTTCTCTTAAACATAAAAATAAGGGTGTGCTTGATACTGAAGCACATTTTTTAAAAATCTTTATCAGTAAATTATCTGGAAATGTTTGAAAAACGGCACCGCTTTCAAGATCTGTCACTTTGTTCATCTAGGTCCTGTTTGCTATTTTCCAATATTTAAAAAGAAACATTAAATCTTTTTAAATAAGTCATAAAAATCATGATTTGATGTCTTGGTTCAAAAGAAACTTCTAAAGTATCTAAGCAACAGACATGTATATCAATATGAAATTCTCCATAATTCTAAGCCTTTAGGCTAAGTTTTTAATAAAAAACACTTAAGAAAGCACATTTATTTTGTTCTAAAAACAGGAAATCAATCATAGATTATTATTTGATACCTAGATTGTAGGGCAAATCTAAATTATTAGACCAATCTTTAATTTAAGGCTACAAGCTGAGGAACCTGAAAGCATACATGTTGCTGGCACATAGGAAGTTAGACGAAAAAAAAACAGAGAAAACAAGATGTGAAACTAAACAGAGTTTATTCGAGACTTTAGAGGTGAGAACGTACCCACAGAATAAGTCTTTACTCTCCTAACCATATATCTTTAAATATGCACTGTTTGAGAAAACAACCAAGAACTTCAAGAAGATCTTTGACTAAATTCTAGGTATTATATACAATTAAAGCAAACACGTTAGCCACACAAAGAAATGAAGTTCAGTGCCCATGCTGATACCTATGATTTAAATAAGAGATGAGCTGATATATAAGGGCTGTCACTTTTCACAATCATCAATTTTGCATGAATTTCACACTGAGCTCTCAGCTTGTTTTTCTAATCAACCCCTGGAGTGGTTGGTTTGCAGTGAAGACATAGTCAACCCGCAAAAAGGGTGACAAGTTGACTCATCACACGACTGTAGTTGTGTAAAATAGCAGCAGGTTAACATTATTCATCGTATCTACTGCTCATCATCACAGGACTGGTTCAAAAGGTTGTTTACTTTCTAGAATTTAGTCCAGCTCATTGAAGCAGGAGAATTTATCCTTTTTTAAGGTGCCCTCTGCTTTTCTGCATTGCTGACAGATTTTCTACGGACACTTCTACATTTATAAGGTTTTAATAAGTTTTCATGCTATCTGGTGTGCTCTATAGTCTGCCTTAGACACTGACGAGTGTTACAACCCCCCCCTCCTTGTATAGAGTTTGTTTCTCATAAAGCATGTCAAACAATGATGAATAATAAGGTCATCTGTCTTGCATAGGATGTTTAACCCTAATCATGACTCATTTTGTGGGTTGCTTGGCCTGCAGGCTTTTTTCCCAATGCTGACCTTGGTGTAATGACGTAAGGGCAGCAAAGTCTTTTGTGGGACTCTGCCCTCTTCAAAATACTACTGTGTGATCATGAAACTGTCCAAAGGAAAATGGCAGATTTGTAGCTTTTTCCAAACTGAATCAGAAAAACTGTAGCTGTTAAACCACCTTTGCTGAGGTCAAAAGAGCATCATGAGTCCATAGAATGAAGTTATGCTGAGAGCGCCCTCTGTTGGATGACATGCTTCACTGCTCCATGTGCCCTGATGTGCTGCTGAACTGTTTCTTTTCAATTCACACAGCTCCCTACTGTTCAAGTATGGATTTCTTTTTTTGGGATTAAAAATCTCTTTTCCAAGAGTGTCCTGGCCAAGATAGGCAGCAGCAATACAGTAAACAACGTTACTTACAATCGCAACAGTATCACATACAAGTACACGTCATGTTTTAAGATGACATTCAGACATTCAGACACATGCAAAAAGCATGAAATAAATCAATATCCTTTAATTAAAGTTCTCAAGGGCCTCTTTTTTATTTACATATTACTTTATGACAATCTAGTAGCACAAAACATGACTGAATTTTACTTTTTTGCAGTAGAAAACAAGGGAAACACGTTTATTTTGTAAATGAAGGGTGAAAATCATACGGCAAGATGTTGCCAATATTATGATATTTTGGGGGCCCCTTTCAGTCATTGGCCCTTACAATCTTATTTTCCTCCTTTTTCCCCCTGAGCTGATGGGATGTGCATCCCTAAAACAAATCCTAATGAAACAGAGATAATTGCCCAATTAATGTGTTTGACAATGTGCTTCTGTAAGCCAATAGACACAAACACACAGACACGTTCACACATTAGCTTTTTGTTCATTTTTTGTCAAACTGTTCATGTTGTCACTGAGATTGTTGTCAGTTGTTTGGCTCGTCTGAGACCTTTGGTTTTCTTTCCTTTCCACAACAATCCTCTTCAAGATTTTCAAGTATGCTGTCTTGATCTTTTCTATTTTGAACGCATACACAACTGGATTTACAGCTGAGTTAGCATGAGAAAGCAGGATGCTGACATAGATGGCCAAGTCAGGTATATAAGTCCCTGGAACAAAGTAAAAAACAATGTTTATGATGTGGATAGGGAACCAGGACAGAGCGAACAGAGCCAGAACCAGAGCCAGAGATCCTGCCAGCTGTCTCTCTTTCTTCATGTAGGTCTGGTTCTGCTGTTGGACACTGTTGCCTGGTTTCTCTCTGAGATTTACTCGAATTATGAAGAAGATGCTGCAGTACAGTGCAGTCATCACCAACAAGGGAGTGAGGATGCCGAGAAAAAAGTTGAAGTAAACCAGATACGACAAGGGGATCACATCTATGAACTTGCAGATCAAAGTAGAGTTTGCAGTTTTAGATAGAGTTTGGTGGTTGTACCATCCGAACATCGGAGCAAAACTCAGCGGCACTGCAACAATCCAGCATGCTGCTGCTACAAGCAGAGAGTGTCTATGTGTCACCATCCTTTTGTATCTGTAATGAAAAATAGAAAAAAAAATTTTTTTTAACAATGAGTAAACAATTATACATCACAAATAACAAGAAAGAAAACTTCACTCAGATAAAGCCTTACGGGGATACAGCAGAGCAGCCGCTGGACTCTTATCATGATGTGAACTAAAGTATTTCTGCACAGATGACCGATGTTAGCTGCAGGGCTGCTACTTCTTGCTAATTTATGGCTCATTTTACAATCAATCAAACAATCACAGTTTGTTATCAGTATTAATCACATTACCGTATTTTTGATATTTGTGTTGTATGTATTTGCACCTGAACACTAGTGTTACACTGAGGGGTGAAGAGAAACTATCTCTTAAGTTTTTGTCCTGCACATATGACAGAAATCGACAATAAAAGTGACTTTGACTTTGACATTATTCCCTGATCAATTAAAAAAATTCTCACATTAGTCCTGATTCAATGGTTTTACCGATACAGTAATGGGACAACCCTAGTGCGCACCTGTTATTGTTGTTTGTTTTAATTTTATGTGTTGACACCAACCTGCTAATTGGACTGGGGATGGAAATTAGCCGCTTGGCTACAGTCCCATGCATTCACATGTAAATGTTCATTAATGCGTACTGTCCCATTTAAAATAAAAATAAAAATAAAAATAAAAAGCAATGATATAATGTAGGTTACCTGTGCTCCATCACCACTGTTTTTTCTTTTTGGGTTAAGCCTATTGAGATATAGCCCCAGGGGAGCCCGGGGGGGGGGGGGATGAGGGGGATGAGGGCCCCAACCGGACGGACCTAACGGTATTGACCCATGCGAATGGAAAATTGACCATGAATCAAGATGCATCTGTGGAAAAGTGTGCAAGAACCCACGTAGCCTAAAAATACATCTGGCCAGGATGAAGTGCAGTGAGCAGGAGAACATATTGCAACACACAGGCTCTGAGGAGGAGCAGGAGGAGTGCGGCCAGGAACCACCCCACAGAGCCAAGTCCCTCCAACCGGTAGAGCCTCTGAACCCCTGCAGAACAGTCCAACAGAAGCAGGTCAAGTGGCCCTCTGCTAACAGCCAGGCAGTTTGGTCACAGTTTGATGCAGATGTGAGCCAGATCTTAGAGACCACAGCCAAGGGGGAGGTGGACTGGCGGCTTGATAGTCAGCTATGCAGCCGAGAGGTTCAGCCACGTTGAGAGCAGGAACTTCAAGACCAACTACACAATGAACGAGAGAGGCACCCAGATTCACAAACTGTACCAAGAACTTCGAGGCTTTAGGAAACAGCACAAGGTGTCTAGCAAAGAGGAAAAACAACCGCTCGCTGAGATTCGCAACATCCTGAGGAAGAAGCTCATGACACTGTGCCGGACAGAGTGGCAACCGAAGGTGGGGGAAGGAAAGAGCGAGGACGCGCACCGCTTTCTTCTCCAACCCTTTCAGTTTCACCAAAAAGTTGTTAGGGGACAAGCAAAGCAGCAACCTCATTTGTTCATCCGAGGTTGTAGACTCCCTCCTGCATAACACCCTGAGCGACCCAGAGAGAGACCAGGAGCTGGGACCACAGAGGACCCTCATAAGCCCACAACCTTCAGCAGTGGACTTTGTAATGAGGAAGCCCAGCTGGACCAAGGTTCAAGAGGTTGTGAAGGGAGCCAGAACAGCTTCAGCCCCAGGCCCCAGCAGTGTTCCATACACCGTGTACAAGCGCTGCCCGTGACCCCTTTAACACCTCTGGAAGATCTTGAGGGTGATCTGGTGCGGGGGAAAAGTTGCAGGCCAATGGAGGTGTGCAGAGGGTGTGTAGATCCCCAAAGAAGAGGACTCCAAGAACATCAGTCAGTTTAGAACCATCTTGCTGCTAAGTGTCGAAGACAAGATTTTCTTCAGCATCTTATCACGATGGCTAGCGGAGTTCCTTCTGAAGAACAGCTACGTCGACACCTCTGTGAGAAGGGTGAGATCCCTGGAGTGCCCGCCTGTTTGGAACACAGGGGCATGATGACACAACTCATCAGGGAAAGGCTGGACCTCTAGCTGGACCTCGACAATGCATACGGCCCCATACCTCACAAGCTTGTTGAGCTCACCCTTCATCATGTTCCCAGCAAAGTCACAGACCTTATTCTGGATTACTACAATAATTTTAGGCTTAGAGTCACTGCTGGGTCAGGTACATCAGACTGGCGCCGACTTGAGAAAGGGGTAAGAACTAGCTGCACCATCTCAGTCTTACTGTTTGCCCTTGCCATGAACATGATAGTCAAGTCAGCAGAAGTGGAGTGCAGGGGACCTTTTACAAAATCAGTACGCCAGCCCCCAATAACAGCCTTTATGGATGATCTGACTGTCACCACCACATCTGTCCCAGGCAGTCGATGGATTCTCCAAGGCCTAGAGAAGCTCATCACCTGAACAAGGATTTGCCATAGGCCAGCAAAATCAAGGTCTCTAGTACTGAAGAGGGGAAAAGTAGCAGACTAGGTCCACTTCCCACTGTCTAAAGTCACCATCCCATCCATCACAGAGCAGCCCAATAAGAGCCTTGGGAAGTACTTTGACTGCAGCCTCAAAGATTCTGCATCCATCCAGAAAACCATCATAGAGCTTGAGGACTGTTTAAAGAATGGGTACATTTGATGATAAAGACTGCTTCATATGAATGTGTACTTTATAAGGTAAACAACAGGGATGATACCACAGCATACATTTGGGAACATTTTTGGTCCCATATCACTATCAATCAGCAGGATGACAGCGGACTTACCCCCATCTGGTACTTTATTATTCTTAGTGTATTGATGTATTTATTCACTTAATATTTATATTTATGTTATTTATTTGATCAAGTTGTTTAATATTGTTATTTTCTAATTTTATTTGTTTATGTACTTATTTATTAATTTTTTCCTGCAAAATATTCACACCTTCATGTAGTATTGTATTATTGATACTTTTTTTTACCTGCCCGATATAATTATGCAGCATTGTATGGTATGACTGTCATGCACCAAAGAAAAACTTGAGTTGAAAGAAAAAAATCCTATGATGCAGTGATGTTGTTAGACCTCTATTTTGACTCTGATACAGTGACAACTTCCCGTCAGCCTTATTGACCAACAGATGGTTCTATTTTCTTCTCTTCTTTTCATGATAGTAGCGACCATTCAATAAATCACATCATTGCAGTGCAAATATATTTATCCAACTCTGGTCTTTCTGGGAGAAAAAAACATGTCTTTGACTTAATTGTCCTTGGCAGGGTTGAGGTTTTACATGCACGCTGACACAACAAGTCCAGACAGACCTGAAAAAGCAGAAAATTGCTTGGAGTTGCAAGGGTTAAAAACCCAATCATGATAAGATAGTTCCTTCTCTCCCTCTTCTTCATGCTTCACTTTTAAGACAAATATGTACCTATAAAAACATGTAGTATGATATGTGGTCTGTTCTGTATGTCTGAGCCACCAGAGACAGGATCAGATTCATGTAATGACAGGCAGAGAGCCATCTAAATAACCATACCTGAGAGGGGTGTATACTCGTAGGAATCGATCCACTGCGATAGCCAAAAGACACAAAACGGATACCAGAGTGAACAGGATCACCACACAACTGAGGAAGAGACATCCGTAGAATGAAGTCGTCACTCGTCCATCTGCCATCACCGCCACTGGAATGGCCATGCAGCCCACCATCAGGTCAGCCACGGCCAGAGACACGATCAGGCAGAAGGTAGGCTGCTTCATGCTCTTACTGGTCCACAGTGCCAAAATCACCAACATGTTACCAAGACAGCATAAAATTGCTATGATCACCTCCAGCAATGTGTAGATCACTGCTCCAACATCCATTTTGCCTCCAATGAAGCAGAAGTGTGCTGATTACGTTTGTAGAGTGTCTCTATAACACTGTCTTAGTTTGATTCTGGGCAGCGCCAGGATGTCTTCAGTTTATATGCTCCTGATTTTAAAGTCACATTTGCGTCATTTATATTAGATATAAAAAAGGGTGCCATGGGGCCAAACTAGGGGAGGTCTCACAGCCACATCCTTCAGAAAAAATAGCACTTCCTCTCGTCTGTACGGAGGTCATGATGCTGGGCTGAGGCTTATCATGTCTGATCACTGTGAATCTAAGAGGTGTACAGTATCATTACACTAAAACCAATTCAGATAACAGGATGGAGCTTTTTTCAGCAAGATACCATTTATTTTTTAAAAAAACAAGCTTACTCTAAGGAGCTCTTGATGGGACATGATACAGACTGACATTAGTGATAATGCATCTATAACAAGCAAAATAGTCCATTAGGAATATCATGGACTTGTTTATCAAATCTGTTTTAGATGTGTGAAGGAGAGAGTCTTTAGAAAAAAGCCTGTAAATCTAGTATCTCTCTTTAACACAAAAATAAGAATGTGCTTGATACTGAAGCACAGATGGGTTTAATTAGTATATCTTGTCTTAATGCATGATACCGCTGACCCCAATCTGGAAACTGAAAAAAAAGGGATGACACTTACTGATAAAATACAACGAACAAATCAATGTGATGAGATAAAAAGAGATAATGAGTGTTGGTTTGAAATTAGATTTAAAAAGTAAATACAGATGTGTTTCTTTTTATTCTGTGAGAAGTGGGAAATAGGAAAACCCATTTTTAAAATCTTTATCAGTAGATTATCTGGAAA
Organism: Cetoscarus ocellatus; assembly: GCA_037902135.1. Classification (NCBI taxonomy): domain Eukaryota; kingdom Metazoa; phylum Chordata; class Actinopteri; order Labriformes; family Labridae; genus Cetoscarus; species Cetoscarus ocellatus. The sequence goes on from JBAMNC010000550.1 coordinate 1,077,417, forward strand.
TGTTTGAAAAAAGGCACCACATTCAGGATCTATCACTTTGTTCATCTAGGTCCTGTTTGCCATTTTCTAATGTCTAAACAAAACAAATGAATCTTATTAAATAAGTCTTAAAAGTCATGATTGATTTCTTGGTTCAAAGGAAACTTCTAAAGTATCTAAGCAACAGACATGTATGTCAGTATGAAATTCTCCATACTTCTAAGCCTTGATGCTAAGTTTTAATGAAACACACTTTAGAAAGCACATTTATTTTGTTCTCAAAACAGGAAATCAGTCATCTTTATTATTTGTTACAAAAACTGTACAGCACATCAAAAATTATTAGACCAACCTTTAATTTAAGGCTACAAGCTGAGGAACCTGAAAGCATACATGTTGCATAGGAAGTTAGACCAAAAACAAACATAGATAACAAGATGTGAAACTAAATAGAGTTTATTCGAGACTTTAGAGGTGAGAACGTACCCACAGAATAAGTCTTTACTCTACTAACCACATCCCTTTAAATATGCACTGTTTGAGAAAACAACCCAGAACTTCAAGAAGAAGATCTTTGACTGAATTCTAAGAATAAACACATTATACAACTAGAAAAGCACTCCGAGAGCGCAGAACTCTGCCAAGCAGCTCAGTTCCACCCAGAAACTGTGATTTCCACCCAACATTATAGTCCTATATTTATTTTATACGCACACTGTGGAAGGAAAAATATCAATCTACAAGAAATGTAATTATTGTTGATATAAATATCACCCAATAGAGTGACCTAGTTAGTAGTGGGTCTTGTAACTTGTTGACTGAACCAATTTGCTGCTGCTTGTACAGATGTTGGTGCTGTTGTTGGTGCTTCCAGTGGGCGATGTTGCCAGCCTGTTGGTCGGAGCAAAACCACGGTGCTTCGGTGCGCTGCGTGTTCCCTCAATGTGGAACTTTGGAATTAGGTTTTTACACTCATACACACACAGACTTGTGCTATGACGGACTATTTCAGCATTGACATCATCAGCAGCCTTGTTTAGAGTGATTAACAGGCACTGCTGGAAGGACTGCGAGCGAGCAGAGCTGCCGCATCTTTTATAATGTTAATGGGCTCACAGTAATGTTACTAGTAGTTTTGAGTTGTAGGGGACTGGGATGTTTATTCCAATTTTGGGAGAGTCAGCTGCCTTAATTTTGATGTAAATCCAACTATAACTATAAATATAGGACTATAATGTTGGGTGGCAATCACAATTTATGGGTGGAACTGTGCTGCTTGGTGGAGGTCTGCGCTCTCGGATTGCTTTTTTAGTTTAGGATATAATCTGCCCTCATGAATCTTTAATCTTTGACCTTTTTAAAGATGTAAAATTTTGCAGATTAAATATTTGTCTGGCTCCATAATCTGTTATTTTAACATGACATTCAGACATTCAAACACATGCGAAATGCATGAAAGAAATCAATATCCTCTAATGAAAGTTCTCAAGGGCCTCTTTTTTATATAAATATTATTTCATGAGAATCTAGTGACACTAAACATGACTGAATTTTATTTTTTTGCAATAGAAAACAAGAGAAACATGTTAATTTTGTAAGTGAAGGGTAAAGAACTCTTGAAAAATCATATGGCAAGATGTTGCTGATATTATGATATTTTTTTATGGGGCCCCTTTCAGTCATTGGCCCTTACAATCTTACTCCTCCCTCCAAACTGATGGGATGTGCATCCCTAAAACAAATGCTAATGAAACAGAGATAATTGTTCAGTTAAAGTGTTTGACAATTTGCTTCTACAAGCTAATAGATGCAAACACACAGACACGTTCACACATTAGCTTTTTGTTCATTTTTTACCAAACTGTTCATGTTGTCACTGAGATTGTTGTCAGTTGTTTGGCTCGTCTGAGACCTTTGATTTTCTTTCCTTTCCACAACAATCCTCTTCCAAATTCTTAAGTATGCTGTCTTCATCTTTTCTATTTTGAATGCATACACAACTGGGTTTACAGCTGAGTTAGCATGAGAAAGCAGGATGCTGACATAGATGGCCATGTCAGGTATACGAGTCCCTGGAACAAAGTGAGAAACACTGTTCATGATGTGGATAGGGAGCCAGGACAGAGCGAACAGAGCCAGAACCAGAGCCAGAGATCCTGCCAGCTGTCTCTCTTTCTTCATATAGGTCTGAGACTGTTTTTGGACAACATTGCCTGGTTTCTCTCTAAGTTTTCCTCTTATTGTACAGAAAATATAGCAGTACAGTGAAGTCATCACCAACAAGGGAGGGAGGGTGCAGAGAAATAAGATGAAGTAAACCAGATATGACAAGGGGATCACATCTATGAACTTGCAGATCAAAGTAGAGTTTGCAGTTTTAGATAGAGTTTGGTGGTTGTACCATCCGAACATCGGAGCAAAGCTCAGCGGCACTGCAACAATCCAGCATGCTGCTGCCACAAGCAGAGAGTGTCTCTGTGTCACCATCTTTTTGTATCTGTAATGAAAAATAGAAAAATAGAGTTTTTGTTTAACTATCAGCAAACAATTATATATCACAAATAACAAGAAAGAAAACTTCAATGATGACTACAAAACTAGATGAAAAAGTATCCCATTTTGTCCTTAATAATCTCCTAATGTCTGCACATTTATCCTGTTATTTAACTCCACTCACTCAGATGAAGTCTAATGGGGATACAGATCTATATAGTTACTCGGAGCAGCTGCTGGACTCTTATCATGATGTGAACTAAAGTATTTCTGCACAGATGACATGTTAGCTGCAGGCTGCTACTCCTACATCATTTGCTAATTTATGGCTCAGTTTACAATCAATCAAACAATCGCAGTTTGTTATCAGTATAAATCCCAATATCATATTTTTGGTATTTGTGTTGTATGTATTTGCACCTTAAATTTGTACTTTTTTTCACATTGCTATTTTTCATGTACACTAGTGTTTCACTGAGGGGTGAAGAGAAACTATCTCTAAGTTTTTCTGTATGTCCTGCACATATGACAGAAATCAACAATATAGGTGACTTTGACCTTGACATTATTCCCTGATCAATTAAAAAAATTCTCACATTAGTCCTGATTCAATACTTTTATCAATACAGTACACAGACATCCCTAGTGCGCACCAGTGCTAACAGGGCAAGCAATGATATAGTGCAGGCTACCTGTGGTCTATCACCACTGTTTTTTCATTTTGGGTCAAGCTTATTGTTAAAAACTGACATGACATTTCTCTAAAGTCAACCTTTTTTTTTTTACATTTCTGTAAAAGTATCTCCAGAATCAATTCTGATGCTCTCAGATGAAGTCCTGTTTATACAGTTGTGTTCAAAATAATAGCAGTCCCACATCACTAGCAAGATAAATCACTGTTTTTGTTAGAATTTCAACTTCTACACTGCAAGTAAGTTTCTAGAAGGTTTATTAAAGGTATAGAAAACCAACAGACCCAACAGGCATGACGTGCATGCTGCTGATTCTGTGAAGTCATTAACTGAAAGGGGCGTGTTCAAAAATATAGCAGTGCTGAGTTCAATTAGTGAGGTAATTGATTGTGTGAAATAAATAGGTGTTAAACAGGTGGCCCTTATTTAAGGATCAAGGCAACTGACGCTGCATATGCTGGCTGTGCATTTGTCCTTGAAAAACAGAGTAAAATGGGTCGTTCAAGACATTGTTCAGAAGAAGAGCGTTGTTTGATTATGAAGTTAATAAAAGAGGGAAAAACCAATAAAGAAGTTCAGAAAATGATAGGCTGTTCAGCTAAAATGATATCAAATGCTTTAAAGTGGCACCCAAAACCAGAAAGGCGAGGAAGACAAAGAAAAACGACTATTCAAATGGATCGGAGAATAACCAAAATGGCAAAGGCTCAGCCAATGATCAGCTCCAGGAGGATCAAAGATGATCTAAGGTTGCCTGTGAGTACTGTAACAATCAGACCACGTCTCTGTGAAGCAAAGCTACCAGCAAGAAGCTACCAGCAAGAAGCCCCCACAAAGTCCCATTGTTAAAAAAAAGACATGTGCTGAAGCGATTACAATTTGCCAAAGAACACATTGACTGGCCTAAAAAGAAATGGCCCAATATATTGTGGACTGATAGAGTAAGATTGTTCTTTTTGGGTCTAAGGGCCAACGAAAGTTTGTCAGACGACCTGAAAACACTGAATTCAAGCCACAGTACACAGTGAAGACAATGAAGCATGGGGGTGCAAGCATCATGATATGGGGATGTCTCTCGTACGATGGTCTTGGTCCTATTTATTACATACCAGGGATCATGGATCAGTTTGAGTACATCAGAATACTGGAAGAAGTCATGTTGCCGTATGCTGAAGAGGAAATGCCCTTGAAATGGGTGTTTCAACTAGACCCCAAACACACCAGCAAGCGAGAAAAATCATGGTTCCAGACAAACAAGATTCAAGTAATGGAGTGGCCAGCACAATCCCCGGACCTTAATCCCATAGAAAACTTGTGGGCTGACAGAAAAAATGCTGTTCATGAGGCAAAACCAAGAAATGCAGAGCAATTGTGGAACGTAGTACAATTGTCCTGGGCTTCAATACCTGTTGACCGGTGCCAGAAGTTGGTAGGCTCCATGCACCACAGATGTGAAGCAGCTATCAGAAACCGTGGTTATGCAACTAAATATTAGTTTATGATTCTCAGGAAAGTTGAATCATCAAGCGATTCTTAGCTTATACAATACATTTTTGAGTTTGTAAATAAAGATGTCAACACTGCTATTTTTTTAACATATTTCTTAACTTTCTGTAAAATATTATCAAATTCAATTACTTTTTACAATTTTCTTGCTCTGAAATAGAATGTGCAGTGTCCCCAATGCATTTGTGTGCATTAAAATAAAATTTATTTGTAGAATTTTGAGGTTTACTCACCTTTTTAAACACACTGCTATTATTATGAACATGACTGTATGTAAAGCAGTAGATGAGAAAGTAAGGAAGTAAACTTTATTTGTATGGCACTTTCAAGAACAGACATTACAAAGTGCTTCACAAGTAAAATAAAAATGATAAAATGAAAACACACAGACGCAGACAATAAAATCAAACAGATGGGTTAAACAAAGACTTCATAGATGGGTCTTCAGCTGCTTTTTGAAATGTCCATGTTTCTCACAGGACACAGTTCCAGAGTTTAAGAGCGCCGGACTGAAACCCCAGTCTCCTTTAGTTTTGAGCCATATGTTAGGGACAACCAGCAGGCCCTGGTCAGAGGACCTCAGAGTCCTGCTGTTGTGATGAGTTTTCAAAAGATCCTGGATCAAGATTCAGGTGCTTGACAATGCATAGCTTTATACACAAGCACAAGAATTGTACAATTCTGAATTTAACTGGAAGCCAATGCACGGACTTAAGACTCCGGGACCCACCATCACACCTTGATTTCAAGCTGCAACCCAAATTGAGGAGAATTTTCAACTTCTCAAATTCACTTAATAAAAATATGCTGCTCTTTGAAACTGAGATAGGACATAATATCACAATATGCCAACACAGCAAAAAGCTTTATGAGAAACTTAAATGAGCAGCACGTGGCGATGCTAGAAAGGGAAATATCCCCCTTTTACATTTAATTAGCCTTATTTTAATTGAAACCAAAGAGTGCATCAGCACACAACACACTTCAGTAACTTCAGCCTATTTTAACAGACTCAACAGAACTTTCATCCACAAACACGAGATAAAAAAGTCCAGCTACTGAGCAGTTGTTTAAAAAAAATCTTAAATATATGTAGCTTTAGCAGAGTTCAAACTCATTGAATATACAGCATTACAGGGTATTATCACCACCTTTTAAGGAGTGTGACTAGACAGCTCTCCACTGCATAAGAGGTCCCCTTCAAAATAAAAGCACAGGACTTTTTTTCCTATCATTTTTTTTTTTTTTTTTTTGCCCAGGCAACAGCTTGTGACCCACTGAAAAGGGTCCGTGACCCACTTTTAGGTCATGACCCACCAGTTGAGAATCACTGTTCTAGAGGATCCAGAGAGCAGCCTTGCAGCATCAGTTTGGATCACTGCATTTCAGAGATGAACTGCTCAGACATGTGAAATAAGAGTTACAGTAGACCAGTCAGTACAAACCAGCATCTCTATCTCCAGCTGGCGGCCTAAAACAATGTGTTTCATGTGTATTTTTACTACTTGAGTCTTTCTCCTTGGACCTCACTTTAAAGATTTTTACCTCACTGTAACACATTGTGGAAAATTTGTAAGGGAACAAAAATCTTCAAAGAAAAATTCATGATATAAAGTTTTCATAAGGAAGAAAACGAAAGAGGCTGAGATCAGATACAAATTATATAAAAATAAACTAACCAATATTTTAAGAAACAGTAAGAAAGAATATTATAAGAAAATATTAGATGATAATAGAAATGATATAAAAGGAATTTGGAGCATTTTAAATAGAGTCATCAAAAATGGGTTGGGAAAGACAAGTTATCCCACCTACTTTATGGACAATGATAAAGAGGAATATGACATGAATATTGCAGCAAATAACATGAATAATTTCTTTGTAAATGTTGGACCGGACCTTGCAAGGGAAATTCCTGATCAGGGGGGTCTGGAAGACGTGGGAAGGTTGATTAAAAGAAATCAACACTCAATGTTCTTCACTGCAGTAGATGAAAGGGAAATTATTGAAATATCTATAACATGTAAAAATAAAAAGTCTACCGATTGTGATGACATTGATATGATCACACTAAAAAAGGTAATCACATGCATTGCTAAACCAATAGCATACATCTGTAATCTATCATTTCAAACTGGTACATTTCCACATAAAATGAAAATAGCCAAGGTTGTTCCTCTGTACAAAGCGGGCAACAAACATTTATTCACAAACTACAGACCGGTCTCAGTTCTTCCACAGTTTTCTAAGATTCTGGAAAAAATTTTTAATAGCAGGTTAGAAAAATTCATAGATAAACATCATCTACTCAGTGACTGTCAGTACGGATTTAGGCAAAAAAATGTCTACACCACTTGCAATATTAGATTCAGTTGAGCATGTCACAAGTGTTGCAGAACAAAAAACAGATACAATAGGAGTACTTATTGATTTAAAGAAAGCATTTGACATTATAGATCATAAAATATTAATTAAAAAACTTGAAATATATGGTATCAGGGGCGTGGTTCTGGACTGGGTTAGCAGCTATTTGAATAATAGAAAACAATATGTCCAGCTAGGAGACAGCTGCTCATCATGTTTGGACATTGTTTGTGGTGTCCCCCAGGGGTCAGTGTTGGGCCCCAACCTGTTTATTTTATTTATCAATGATCTATGCAATGTTTCAGATGTGTTAAAACCAGTTTTGTTTGCTGATGATACAAATATATTCTGTTCAGGTAATAGTTTGAATGAGGTACTTACATTGATTAACTCAGAAATGAGTAAATTAAAATCATGGTTTAACATAAATAAGCTATCATTAAATCTCGACAAAACAAAAATAATGTTGTTTGGGAATTGCAGAAAAAGTACACAAACAAAATTTCTGATTGATGGGGTGGACATTGAAAGTGCAACAGAAACCAAATTTCCTTGGGGTAATAATAGATGAAAATCTTAATTGGAAACCGCACATAAAACATTTACAGTCCAAAGTCTCAAAAATGATTGCCATATTAAATAAAGCAAAACAGGTTCTGAACAATAAATCACTTCACATTTTGTACAGTTCTCTAGTCTCACCATATTTAACCTACTGTGCTGAGGTTTGGGGCAACACCTACAAGAGCTCGCTACAGTCTCTGTTCATTCTCCAAAAAAGAGTTAGGGTCATAAACAGAGCAGCTTATAGAGATCACACACATGCATTGTTTTTGCAGTCAAAACTGTTAAAATTCACTGATCAAACAGAATATCAAGCAGCACAAATTATGTTTAAAGCAAAAAATAATCCACTACCTGGAAATATTCAGGGCATGTTCAAGCAGAGAGAGGGGAAATATCACTTAAGGGGACTGTTTTATTTTAGGACTGTAAAAGTGAGAACTACCAGGAAAAGCTTTTGTGTCTCGGTGTACGGTGTAAAACTTTGGAGTGGTCTGAGTGATGAATTAAAACAATGTCCAAACATTGAACAGTTCGAGAAGAAGTATAAAATCATGATTTGGAAAAGGTACAGGGATGAGACTGTATAAAGATTACTGCAGGTGGATTTAGTTTCTGTTGTTCCTTTTGTATTTATTTATTTTTTCCTTGATTATGATTTGTGTTATTATATTATTACTATTTGGTTTGTTTTGTTATGTGTGATTCTTTTTATCAGTATTATCGTTATTATTTGGAAGTGGGTAAATTACTGACTGCTTGTTTAAAGTGAAGGGGTGGGGCCAGAAAAGTTTCGACTTCCTCCTACTCCTTTTTGAACATGCAAATGACAAATATTGTTGTTTTGCACTTTGGTTCGGCAAATTCACACAATATAAGATTATACAAAGATATTATTGGACTCCAGTAAGACTGAATTGATTAGGCCTTATGAACAACAAACTGTGTTGGAAATGTCAAAATGATAACAGTACTTTGATACATTGTTTGTGGGAATGCCCAGAAATCAAACGCTTTTGGATGTTTAGTGTACGGTGTTTAAGTGATTGGTTAGAAAGAACTTTGCCACTCTGCCCAAGGTTGTGTTTATTGGGTGATAAAGGACAGATAACTAACATACATGTATCAAAAAAAATACACATATGGACAGAGTTGTTGGTACCCTTCCATTAAAGAAAGAAAAACCCACAGTGGTTATTGAAATAACTTGAAACTGACAAAAGTCATGATAAATAAAAAATTACTGATAATTAACTAATGAAAATCAGACATTGCTTTTGAATTGTGGTTCAACAGAATCATTTTACAAAACAAATTATGAAACTGGCCTGGAAAGAAATAATGGTACCCCTAGAAAGACTGAAAATGATTTGACCATAGGGACATGTTAAATTAAGGTGTGTCCTGTAATTAGCGTCACAGTTGTCTTCAAACTTGTTATCAGTCAGTCTGCCTATTTAGAGGCTGAAAAGTAGTCACTGTGCTGTTTGGTATTGTGGTGTGTACCACACTGAACATGGACCACAGGAAGCTAAGAAGAGAGTTGTCTCAGGAGATTAGAAAGAAAATTATAGACAAGCATGTTAGCGGTAAAGGCTATAAGACCATCTCCAAGCAGCTTGATGTTCCTGTGACTACAGCTGCACATATTATTCAGAAGTTTAAGGTCCACGGGACTGTAGCCAACCTCCCTGGACGTGAACGCAAGAGGAAAATTGATGACAAATTGAAGAGCCGGATAATACGAATGGTAATCAAAGAGCCCAGAACAACTTCTGGGAGAATGTCCTTTGGACAGATGAGTAAAACTGGAGCTTTTGGCAAGTCACATCAACTCTATGTTCACAGATGCAAAAATAAAGCATACAAAGAAATGGACACTGTACCTACTGTGAAACATGGAGGAGGCTCAGTTATGCTCTGGGAAAGCTTTGCTGGCACAGGGTGTCTTGAATCTGTGCAGGGTACAATGAAATCTCAAGACTATCAAGGCATTCTGGAGCGAAATGTGCTGCCCAGTGTAAGAAAGCTTGGTCTCAATTGCAGGTCATGGGTCCTCCAACAGGATAATGACCCAAAAACACAGCTAAAAACATCCAAGAATGGCTAAGAACAAAACATTGGACTATTCTGAAGTGGCCTTCTATGAGTCCTGATCTAAATCCTATTGAACATTTGTGGAAGAAGCTGAAACATGCAGTCTGGAGAAGACACCCTTCAAACCTGAGACAGCTGGGGCAATTTGCTCACGAGGAGTGGGCTAAAATCCCTGTGGACAGGTGCAAAAGTCTCATTGAGAGTTACAGAAAATTGCCTGATTGCAGTGCTTGCCTCAAAAGGTTGTGCAAAATGAATATAACATTAAGGGTACCATCATTTTTGTCCAGGCCAGTTTCATTATTTTGTTTTTTAAAATTACTTTGTTGAACCACAGTTCAAAAGCAATGTCTGATTTTTATTAGTTAATTTTCAGAAAATTTTTATGTATTTCAGGTTATCAGGTATACCAGGTTATTTCAGTGACCATTGTGGGTTTATATAAACAGTATACTGTTATGTGTGTATATATATATATGTGTGTATATACACACACACACACACACACACACACATATATATTTATATATATATGTAGATATATATAAATATAACTGTCATGACTAGCAGAGAGCCATCTAAATAATCATACCTGAGAGGGATGTATACTCGTAGGAATCGATCCACTGCGATAGCAAAAAGACACAAAACTGATACCAGGGTGAACAGGATCACCACACAACTGAGGAAGAGACAGCCGTGGAATGAAGTCGTCACTCGTCCATCTACCATCACCGCCACTGGAATGGCCACGCTGCCCACCATCAAGTCAGCCACGGCCAGAGACACGATCAGGCAGAAGGTAGGCTGCTTCATGCTCTTACTGGTCCAAAGTGCCCAAATCACCAACATGTTACCAAGACAGCAGCAAACAGCAATGATCACCTCCAACACTGTGTAGATCATTGTTCCGACCTCCATTGTGCCTCTGATTCAAATGTTTGACAGTGTCTTGTAAAGTGTGTCTGAGACTGATTTTGTATACTGTGATAAAAAACCTTAATGTTCAAGCCCTTTTCTATAAAATACACCACACATAAAGCCACAGCTAGGCATAAAAAAACCCAAACCATACTTGTTGCAGCAGTCACTGAAGACAAAAACTATCAGGCTAAAAACCACAAAGCCACATCCTTGATTAAACAGCGCTTTATTCAACCAAACAGGGCTGGTGGTGCTGAAGGTTGCACAACTTCAGATGTTGTGTGAAACTAGGAGGCACATAGTGGTTTTAGTATACATGCACACACCAAAAAAAAAGATATTTTCATCCACACAGTATAATTTGCAAAGCTTAATTAAGAGTTCTTAACTGAACATGACATAAACTCTGACATCTGAATTTACAACAAAGAGCCAGCAAGTCTTTTACATTTGTTTTTAATGTCCAGCGGTGCTGCTCCCAGTCACCGTCAGGCAAAGCATGTAAACCTGAATTGTTCAAAGTTACTATGAAATACTGTCAAAGTCGGTCATACATACATATAACACTTTTAGGCTTCTACACTGGAGGGTGATATTTTAAACTGAAAAATAACAAAGAAAAAAGATATCAAGTCAGCTTTAGTAATCTGACAGCTCCTAAGCCCGCTGTCAGTGCGTGGGGAGTGTGAAGAAGTCAGCTCTTAATGACAAACGGAATGATTCTGACTATGAAGGGGATCTTTTTTTTACATAGGTTAAATGACCCCCTCCACGATGTATTGAGAGCGCAAAACAGAGAGGGTTTACTTTACGTGTGTGTCTGCATGAGTATACGGTACACTGGATTGTCCCTCTTTTTCCAGTCCATCATAATGTTAGACAGCCTCCACATCTGTCATTCAGAAAAAAATTCAGAAATTGACAGAAAATATGAGGTTAATGTGACCCTTGTTTCTCGCAACAATGACTACAGCCATCTGTGAGTAATACTGTGCCAGTTTGCACCTGCCTTTCAAATGTGCTAAATCTAGATGCAAAAAAAACTGAAAAAAAGGCTGAAATCAGTTTTGGGTTTGATAAATCACATTGTGGGTGCTAAATGATTACATGTGCATCTCCTCCTCACAGTTTTTTGCGCGTTCTGATAATCTGCATGTATTCTGCAATTCATGAAGGCAACGTGGATTACACGTGCTATTTTGCTTATATGACAGACTCAATCCTTGGTGCGCCCGGTTAGTAGTTCAGCTTTGCGTGCCCTATCAAGTTTTTATACATGCAAACCTTTAGTAAATCCGTCTTCTGGTTTTGTTACAAGTACCCTCAAAAGTTATAAGGATTATGCAGATTATTAGTGTATGATTTAAGACAAAACTGTCTGATTTGTCCTCTTTTCTGAGATAGCACTTCTAATGTTTGTGATGGTGAATAAATAGGCTTACATCAATGAACACCATGCAAATAACATGACTATCTCAGCTGGCAGGTGCGTTTGGAGAGTACAGGATAAACTTTAGCAGCTACTGCAGGGATGGGCAACTTAAAATAAATTTCGATAACTTTTAGAATTAAATGCATTCCCTTGCCTTTAAAGTGAGATCAGTTCCTGTCTCACATACTGCTGCCAGCCTCTTAAGGCACTTGTAACACCTTCTTTTTTATTGTTTTCATCAATGGGTTTGACTGAAATGTAAAAAAGATTTAACACAAGGTCACTCCTGGTAGACTTTTCTCAATCCCAATGTTTTTAGGCAGGTGGGGTGGGGTGTGAATTAATGGTTGTGTGGATTTAATGACAATAAGATACCCTTAAAAACATAATACATTTTCTCCTTACATTTTCTAAATTTGATAAGGGCCGGGGGCCGCCTGTAGATGATCATTGCTCCAGACAGAGCTTTAAGTGGGATTGCTAGTCTGAATTATAAAAATATTTATAATTAGAAGTACCAGCAATTTCTGGTGCCTACTTAAATTATTGGATTGACCCAGCATGCACTTCACTGGTGGCCTGTGCCTCTCCAGGGAGATCACAGTTTCTTACTCAAGGATGATTTCAGTTTGTCAGCTTGATGCAAACACATGCTGTGAAATGTCATCACAAGCAAACCATATAAGTGCTTTAACTGACCCTTGTCAAGCCCTGCCCTTTGCAGAAAGCACATTTATTTTGTTCTAGAAACAGGAAATCAATCATAGATTATTATTTGATACCTAGATTGTAGGGCAAATCTAAAGTATTAGACCAAACTTTAATTTAAGGCTACAAGCTGAGGAACCTGAAAGCATACATGTTGCTGGCACATAGGAAGTTAGACGAAAAAAAAACAGAGAAAACAAGATGTGAAACTAAACAGAGTTTATTTGAGACTTTAAAGGTGAGAACGTATCCGCAGAATAAGTCTTTACTCTGCTAACCACATAAATTTAAATATGCACTGTTTGAGAAAACAACCAAGAACTTCAAGAAGATCTTTGACTAAATTCTAGGAATTATATACAATTAAAGCAAACACGTTAGCCACACAAAGAAATGAAGTTCAGTGCCCATGCTGATACCTATGATTTAAATAAGAGATGAGCTGATATATAAGGGCTGTCACTTTTCACAATCATCAATTTTGCATGAATTTCACACTGAGCTCTCAGCTTGTTTTTCAATCAACCCCTGGAGTGGTTGGTTTGCAGTGAAGACAAAATCGACCTGCAAAAAGGGTGACAAGTTGACTCATCACACGACTGTAGTTGTGTAAAATAGCAGCAGGTTAACATTACTCATCGTATCTACAGCTCATCATCACAGGACTGGTTCAAAAGGTTGTTTACTTTCTAGAATTTAGTCCAGCTCATTGAAGCAGGAGAATTTATCCTTTTTTAAGGTGCCCTCTGCTTTTCTGCATTGCTGACAGATTTTCTACGGACACTTCTACATTTATAAGGTTGTAATAAGTTTTCATGCTATCTGGTGTGCTCTATAGTCTGCCTTAGACACTGACGAGTGTTACAACCCCCCCTCCTTGTATAGAGTTTGTTTGCACTCATCTCATAAAGCATGTCAAACAATGATGAATAATAAGGTCATCTGTCTTGCATAGGATGTTTAACCCTAATCATGACTCATTTTGTGGGTTGCCACTGGAATGGCCATTCAGCCCACCATCAGGTCAGCCACTGTGTTAAGAATGATTTGAACTTTGTACATATTGTATATAGTGTTTTCATGTATTTGAATATTTCTATCCTGATCATTGTATAACCTTTTCTTTAGCAGCTTCATCCTTTCCCCACACACACAGATACTACATGACATTCTTTCCCCCACACACACAATCCCTCCATGGCCTTGTGCAGCACCTCTCCTTGTTATCAACTATTGTTTATGACTCGGTGCATCACCAGACCAGCCTAAACAGACCCAAGAAGGAGAGGTGAAGGCCACGACACCTCTCACCCCTCCCTACATGTTAAACACACACGCACACACATGCCTATATAGAGAGAAGACTTTTGTATTAGCTTCAGATCAACACCTCAGACTGCTTGACACTCTGTATTGTTGTTCTCCTTGCTGCAAGTAAAACTTTGTTTGATTGCACCCAGCTGTTCTCTACATCTTCATTCTGAATTATGTCAGGTGTTGGTAAAGAACCATTACACCACTGAGCAATCTTGGGACTGTGAAGGAAAAAATCCTGACATAAACTTGGTCCTTCGAGCCGGATCCTCAACATCTGTGACCCTGGGAGAGAGGGAGCCATCGCGAAAATCCGTGCACGGTCTGGAAGAAAATCTCCAGCATTGAAAAGCCCGCTTTGAGGGATCGGTGGTCTCCACACTCGACTGGGGCCCGGTGACGAGGATCCACCCTAGAGACAGCTGGCTGCAAACTGGTGAGCATAGATCTTTTGTGGTATAAGAAGCTTCAGAGCGGACTTACAACCCGCTGTTTAGGCAGTGTAGGAGGTCTTAGAGCGGACTTGTAACCCGCTAATTGCCCTATACTAAGAGTTTAGGATGTCTGAGAGACAGGCCGTACATCTGTCTAAATTGCCCTAAACTAGGATAGTTTAGGATGTCTGAGAGATAGGTTGTCAATCTGTCTATATTGCCCTAAACTAGGATAGTTTAGGATGTCTGAGAGATAGGTTGTCAATCTGTCTAAATTGCCCTAAACTAGGATCCCGCTCCTAAGTGATTTTAACTGCGATTAGAAGGCAGTCTCGGGAGTGAAGACAATTGTTTACAGTTGTGTACAATTGTGTGTATGTGGGACTGTGTGTGTGTGACTTTGTGTGTGTGCGACTCTGATCAAAATTGAGAGGCTGCAGAGGAAGACGGCTACATCCGCTGTGAATTAGTCACAGTAGAAGCTTGGTGTAGTGGACGATCTTCTCTCTGATAGTGGCTGATCGTTGATCATTGTCCAGAAGATTGCAATATGGGAAAAGGTGACAGTAAACTGAGTAAAGAAGAGAAAGATAAGATAAAGAGGAGGTTTAAACATAATGGACAGTTAATAAAGAAAGAACAGGGAAGAAATCCACCTGTGGATCCCCTAAAGTATGCAGAAAAATGGATAAAAGAGTATGAATTTGATGGAAACCTTAAAGTAAAATCATGCAAAGCACTTGTGTGTGCTGTAAAAGAAGCCAATAAGAAAAAAGGAGATGATTGTAATGAAGTTCAATGTGCCCTGATGTGGTCACAAGCAGCACTACATGCTGAAAAGAAGGAAGAACAGAGAAAAATTAAACAACAAGAAATGTTACAACAACAACAGAAACAAAAACAGCTAGAAGAAGACATGATGATCTGGTATCTGTCTAAAAATCACCCCTCATGACTGATAAAAAGAAAGTTATTGTTACAGAGGTAAGCAAGGAACAGTGTGAGGAGAAAACCACACCTAAACATTTACGGCCACCTACTCCTGAACTTCCTCCTTGTGTAACCACACCTAAACTTTCACCACCACCTACTCCTGAGCTTTCTCCCCGTGTAACTAGGGGAAGAAAGATGGAGCGGGGTGGTGCAAAAACTAGGGAAAAGAAAGGCGTTGCGGAAACATTATACAGCGGATTAGCTGCTGAAGTAAAAATGATTAAAAAAAGCGGAAATGAGGGAGATTCTGAGGACAGGAGAGAAAGACCTGGAGTCTTTATGGCTCCACTTCTTGAGTTCCCTAAAACTAAGACTGATGAAACAACCCCCACTGCGTACCGCCCATGGTCTGCCAGTGAAGTGAGAGCAGCTGCCAGTGAATTGGTCTCACCAAAAGAAGGTGAGGTGGATGATTACTGGTCCAGCCTTGATTTAATGATACTTACCTATCAACCCACAGTCATGGAGCTAATGAAATGTCTTAAAATCCTGTTTAAAGGAGACTTTGAGGCAGTAATACCAGGGACAATACCCATGACTGACCTCTCTCCAGCAATTGATTGGCAGGACCTACGCAAGCATAAAGAAATAGTACAGGACAAATATGGCAGTAAGTGTGACCCTGGCAAAGTCACTACATTGAGAATGAGAGATGATGAAGACCTGACTACTTTTGCACTCCGCTTCACGACAGCCTTTGAAAAACATCTAGGCTACAGTGACTCTCATGATGCGAAATACACTTCAGCATGGAAGACAATGTTTTTAAACTGTCTCCCACAGAGCCTGCAAGCAAAAGTTAAACTGACCTGTCTCACCCTGGGAACATGTTCCATTGAGGAATTGTTACAACACTGCCTCCACCATTATGAAAACACCCAGCAGAAGGAAAAGAAAACAAAGATAAACGCTGAGCAAGCTCTTGTAGCGTTCATGTCAGGTGCAAGACCAAAACAAAAATCTAACTATAAACCTAAACAAAACCAAGATAGAGGCAGAGACAGAGTTAAAGACCGACCTCGCATAAAGTGCTATTATTGCAACAAAACAGGCCACATTGAGAAACACTGTAGGCTGAAGCAAATGGATGAAGAGACTGACTCTGATTCAGACTCTGACCACGAGCGACGCAGACATTATAGAGATGATTCACCGGACCACACTAGAGTCCGCAGAAGGCATAAAAAAGACCGCAAAAAGCATGCATGACTAAACCAGGAAGATAAAGAGACGATGGAGCACCAAAAAGTGATGCTAGAAAAATTGTTGGCTCATAAAGCTGATCAAACATTACCAAATGATGAATCACCTGTTGAAATTTGTTATAACTCCATGCTCCAGTCTCCAACTATTGTCCTAAATGTAAATGGTGAACTGATTGAATTCCTATTGGACACAGGTGCAACTAGAAGCACTCTGAATAAAGTGCCAAAACATGTAATGTTAACCAAATCCACCATTTGTGTCAAGTCTGCTAGTGGAGATTTGACCACAGAATCTCTGACTGAACCCGTACCTGTTACGGACCTTCACACAGGAAAAACTGCTAAAGTTCAGTTTATCCATTGTCCTTCCTGTCCAGTGAACCTTTTAGGAAGGGATTTGCTTTATGATCTTGATTTGACCATAGGCAGAAAAAAAGATGATTATACAGTTTTAAGAACAGAAACTGCAATACAACTTTATGTCACCCCACCAGGATACTGGTATGGCTTTAACATTGAAGGTGACCAAATGAAACAACTGCAATCAGATGCTAAAAACATACTGACTGGTGCTGACATGGACATTACAGAATTAGAAACTCCTGTCCAGCTTCACACCACTATGGCAGTTTCATTAACAGATGTGACATTGGACCTTGACCGTTGCCACAATTTACCTGAAACCACTACTTTAAGATGTGGTTCACTTTTATGGACATTAGAGGGACTTTGTTGTTTCTCTGTCCATTTACAACCTGAAGTCCAATCTCAGTTTGAAGGCAAACGAGCACACATTTCTATGTATAAACCAAAAGACAGAAAGTGGAAGGAATGTGGTGATCTGGCATTAACAGCAGCCTTAACACATGACTGGACCCCTGTACCAGGAACTTTTAACCTTAAATGGTCCCCAAGTGCCCAGATCTTTAATAGATTTTATCCATCACTGTTACAGGGCACCAGAAAGTGCATTCCTTTGACACAAGTACACCTGAGCACTACAAAATGACCTCTAAAAGACGTTCCTGAAACACTTTGGTCTCAAAGTCCATCTGATGTAGGCTTAATGAAAGATGTAAAACCTGTCATAATTAAAGGAAAAAATGAACACAGGCCTAGACAGAAACAATATCCATTAAAGCCTGATGCAATAGCAGGTATTACACCTGTAATACAAGACTTGTTAAAAGCTGGAGTCCTAATACCTTGTGAGGACTCACCTGTAAATACACCTATTTTTCCTGTGAAAAAAGCTCCGCCCAGTGTGGGATGGAGAATGGTGCAGGACTTACAAGCTGTAAATAAAACTGTTCAAACACGTGTACCACTTGTGCCAGATCCACACACATTGCTTAATAATCTATGACCAAAGATGAAATATTTTACAGTAGTGGATCTAGCAAATGCATTTTTCTCCATACCTGTAGATAAAAAGTCACAATATTGGTTTGCATTCACTTTTGAAGGCAAAAGGTATACTTATACCCGCCTTCCTCAAGGCTTTACTGATTCACCAACTATATTTTCTCAGGCTATGACTGCAAACCTTTCTAAATTTAATCCACCTTGTGGTTCACAAGTCTTACTGTATGTTGATGATATCCTTCTCGCCTCAGATGATAAAACTAAATGTTACAATGACTCATTAGAGTTATTGAAATTTTTAGCTGAACAAGGACATAAATGCAGTAAAAACAAATTGCAGTTTGTTCAACAGGAAGTTAAATTCCTTGGACATACTGTTTCTCATGGTTCCAAATCTCTTACAACATGACGGATTAAGATGATTTCTGAGTTGCCTTATCCAGACACACCTAAAGAACTAATGGCATTCTTAGGAACCCTAAATTACTGCAGACAATGGATCCCAAATTTCTCTGCTATGTCAGGACCGTTGTACTCGCTCCTAACCTCAAAAGAGAGAGTTTTCCCTCTGTCTTCAGAGCACAGGGACTTATGTCATCAATTAAAACGAGCAGTACACCAATCTTTATCCTTAAAACTACCTGACTACAATAAACCATTTCATCTTTTTTGTCACTCTAAAGGTGGTCACATGTCCGCAGTATTGGCCCAAAAAGAAGCAGGAAGTTACCGCCCTATAGCTTATTACTCTAAAAAGCTTGACCCCGTGGCACAAGGCCTCCCTCCATGTGTCATGGCTGTCATAGCAGCTGCAGAAGCAGTTACATCCAGTGCTGATGTTGTTCTTTTTCATCCTTTGACCTTACATGTAAACCATGATGTATATGCACTGCTACAACAGGATAAGATTCATTTCCTGTCACCTGCTAGACATCTGCACTGTATGACTGTTCTTCTATCTCAACCACACCTAGAAATACTACGCTGCACAGTTTTAAATCCTGCAACACTTTTACCTGATGTTGAAAACATATGTGATAATCATGATTGATTAGAACCTTCCCTTCAGACATTTTTGCCCAGACCTGATCTGAAGGACACACCTATTTCTGATTCAATTTGGCTTTTTACTGATGGCAGCTCTTTAAAAAGTTCAAATGGAAAAACACACTCTGCTTATGCTGTTACTACTCTGACTGAGGTACTGGTGACACAATCACTACCTGCATCTGACTCAGCCCAATCTGCTGAGCTAAAAGCTGTTATTGCTACCCTACACTATTGTACTGACTTTCCCGTAACTATTTTCACTGATTCTAAATACGTCTATACCTCTTGTTATTATCACTGTGCTCAATGGCATCTTAGAGAGTTTTAAACATCATCTGGTTCTGATGTAAAGCATGCAGTCCTGCTTAAAGACCTAACACGAGCCCTAAAGCTTCCCTCAGCTTTAGCTATTGTCCATGTTCCGGCTCACACCAAAAAAACTGATCTTTTTTCTCGTGGCAATGCTCTAGCTGACTCTGCAGCTCAGGCTTTAGCCCGAGGTGAACCTGCTACCCCTATCTTTACTACCATAACTAACTCTGATGATGTTCTGCATGACCATCAACACCATGCAGACCCACCTGCATATGTTATCCTTGACCCTGAGGATGACCTTTTTTATCACCCAGATACTGGTTTACTCTGGTTACCTCCTTCCTTACATCCCTGGGCGTGTCAAGTGTCCCATGGACCTTGCCATGTGACAACAGCGGGGATGTTAGGGGGAGTACAAAAATGTTTTTATGCTCCAAATTTCCAGAATGCTGCACATAAACATGTAAAAAATTGTTTAATATGATTAAAAACAATGCTCAAGGAGGCATAAGAACAAGACAAGGTTCATTTCCTGAACCAACATTACCTTTTCAAGTTTTGAGTATGGATTACATTGAATTAGATAAATGTCAAAATCTAAAGTATTGTCTAGTTGTTAGATGACATTATAGTAACTGGACTGAAATACATCCAACTGCACATGCTGATGCAGATTTTACAGTTAAAGTGCTGAAAGAGAGTATTTTCTGCAGATTTGGAATACCTGAAATTATCTACTCAGATAATGGTACACACTTTACTGCACAAAAAGTAAAAACTCTGCTGAAAAAATTAGGAGTGCAACATAAGTTACACACAGCATTTCATCCACAGTCAGCTGGACTCGTGGAACGTAAGAATGGTACAGTTAAACAACAACTAATTAAAGCAATGGAAACAACAGGAAAACCATGGCCTGCTTGTTTACACCTAGTTAAAACTTCCATTAATACAACACCTTGTGGCAAACATAAACTAACACCATTTGAATGTATATTTCATAGACCTTATCAGCTACCTGAATTGACAATTCTCCAGCCTAAGAAACCTGTAAAATGCTCTGAATTAGTGACACATTTGCAACAATGTTGTAAAGTGAAAGAGCAAATTGATGCTGTCAAGTCTGTTTCTGTGTCTCAGGAGGAGAAGCCTGAAGGCCCTACACCTGTCAAACCCGGAGACTTTGTGTTCCTGAAGGCCGTCCAGAGAAAGAAGTGGTCGTCACCACGTTGGACTGGGCCGTTCCAAGTTCTCCTGTCAACGCCCACAGCAGTAAAAGTTGAAGGAAGACCGTCCTGGATCCATCTCAGCCACTGCAAACTCCTGAGAAGTGAGGAGGAGATGCTGAAGCTGGAATCATCAAAGTGCACTGGTGAATAAAGCGGGCTACAAAGGGGGGCGGAGAATAGCTCCGTGTGCTGATAGAAGGCACTGCCGTTAGGGCACCGTCTCAAACCCGAGAAGAAACCATCGCCAGGTCTCTGACCGGCCCCAGTGTACTATAGGGAAATGGCTCAGAGATGGACTCCCTGCTTCCTGACTACTCTGCTGTGCGTCATCGTCATCGTCATCGTCTGGATCCTGACTGACTGGCCTCTGGCTCCTCTGGCTCCCCCTGGTGGACATGGACTGAACAAGCGTAACCATCTTGGAAACAACAACCCCCTGGACCATCCTGAAGACAGCAGCCCCTTGGATTGGTATACCAAGGCTTTCAACTTCTCATCATCTTTTGAACTGAACATGTGGTACAGATATGCACAAACCTTAGCAAAATCTCAGAATCTAACTGACTGTTATGTGTGTACTAGGATGCCAATAGCCACAAGGAACCCTCACATCGTACCCAAACCAGTTACAAATGTCAACACTTTGTTCCCACACATTCTCAGGTCATCACTTGCAGCTACAGTTTTGAACCAAACATACTGGTCTATGATTTCAGGCCCTAAATCTAATGCTAAGATGTTAAACTTTACCCATCTACTTAAAACAAATGACACAAAGAACAACCCTATTTATGGCCCAGTACATCTAACTAAGGATGTTCAATTTGACTGTTTTTACAACAATGACAAATTCCTCAATTCGGCTTCCCTCCCTATGGGAAATATTAATCCAACATACTGCTTTAGTGTTCATAAATCTTGCTTGAAAAATGACTCCCAAAATTTACAGACAGCATGTTTATTCCACCTTATCAACAGCCCCACAGATTGGAGATGAGGAAACACAAATTTAGTTTCTTCGCAGATACTATGCCTATATGATGCCTGTACAGAAAATCTAACTGAAGTTGTATAAGGTTGATGTGAAAAGTGCATTGTTATCTGTTCAAATAATGAAAAACAGCGGGGAATGTTAAGAATGATTTGAACTTTGTACATATTGTATATAGTGTTTTCATGTATTTGAATATTTCTATCCTGATCATTGTATAACCTTTTCTTTAGCAGCTTCATCCTTTCCCCACACACACAGATACTACATGACATTCTTTCCCCACACACACAATCCCTCCATGGCCTTGTGCAGCACCTCTCCTTGTTATCAACTATTGTTTATGACTCGGTGCATCACCAGACCAGCCTAAACAGACCCAAGAAGGAGACGTGAAGGCCACGACACCTCTCACCCCTCCCTACATGTTAAACACACACGCACACACATGCCTATATAGAGAGAAGACTTTTGTATTAGCTTCAGATCAACACCTCAGACTGCTTGACACTCTGTATTGTTGTTCTCCTTGCTGCAAGTAAAACTTTGTTTGATTGCACCCAGCTGTTCTCTACATCTTCATTCTGAATTATGTCAGGTGTTGGTAAAGAACCATTACACCACTGAGCAATCTTGGGACTGTGAAGGAAAAAATCCTGACACACTGCCAGAGACGAGATCAGGCAGAAGCTAGCCTGCTTCATGCTCTTACTGGTCCAAAGTGCCAAAATCACCAACATGTTACCAAGACAGCATAAAATTGCTATGATCACCTCCAGCAATGTGTAGATCACTGCTCCGACATCCATTGCGCCTCCAATGAAGCAGAAGTGTGCTGACTACGTTTGTAGAGTGTCTCTGTAACACCATCTTAGTTTGATTCTGGGCAGCGCTAGGATGTCTTCAGCTTATATGCTCCTGATTTTAATGTCACAATTGCGTCATTTATATTAGATATAAAAAAGCGTGCCATGGGGCCAAACTAGGGGAGGTCTCACAGCCATATCCTTCAGAAAAAATAGCACTTCCTCTCGTCTGTACGGAGGTCATGATGCTGAGCTGAGGCTTATCATGTCTGATCACTGTGAAACTAAGAGGTGTACAGTATCATTACACTAAAACCAATTCAAATAACAGGATGGAGCTTTTTCAGCAAGATACCATTTATTTTTAAAAAAAACAAGCTTACTCTAAGGAGCTCTTGATGGGACATGATACAGACTGACATTAGTAATAATGCATCTATAACAAGCAAAATAGTCCATCAGGAATATCATGGACTTGTTTATCAAATCTGTTTTAGATGTGTGAAGGAGAGAGTCTTTAGAGAAAAGCCTGTAAATCTAGTATCCCTCTTCAACACAAAAATAAGAATGTGCTTGATACTGAAGCACAGATGGGCTTAGTTAATATATCTTGTCTTAATGCATGATACCGCTGACCCCAATCTGGAAACTGAAAGAAAGGGATGACACTTACTGATAAAATACAACTAAGAAATGAATGTGATGAGATAAAAAGAGATAATGAGTGTTGGTTTGAAATTAGATTTAAAAAGTAAATACAGATGTGTTTCTTTTTATTCTGTGAGAAGTGGGAAATAGGAAAACCCATTTTTTAAATCGTCATCAGTAGATTATCTGGAAATGTTTGAAAAAAGGCACCACATTCAGGATCTATCACTTTGTTCATCTAGGTCCTGTTTGCCATTTTCTAATGTCTAAACAAAACAAATGAATCTTATTAAATAAGTCTTAAAAGTCATGATTTGATTTCTTGGTTCAAAGGAAACTTCTCAAGTATCTAAGCAACAGACATGTATGTCAGTATGAAATTCTCCATACTTCTAAGCCTTGAGGCTAAGTTTTAATGAAACACACTTTAGAAAGCACATTTATTTTGTTCTCAAAACAGGAAATCAGTCATCTTTATTATTTGTTACAAAAACTGTACAGCACATCTAAAGTATTAGACCAAACTTTAATTTAAGGCTAAAAGCTGAGGAACCTGAAAGCATACATGTTGCATAGGAAGTTAGACTTCAAAAACAAACATAGATAACAAGATGTGAAACTAAACAGAGTTTATTCAAGACTTTAGAGGTGAGAACGTACCCACAGAATAAGTCTTTACTCTACTATCACATCCCTTTTAATATGCACTGTTTGAGAAAACAACCCAGAACTTCAAGAAGAAGATCTTAGACTGAATTCTAAGAATAAACACATTATACAACTAGAAAAGCACTCCAAGAGCGCAGAACTCTGCCAAGCAGCTCAGTTCTACCCATAAATTGTGATTTCCACCCAACATTATGGTCCTATATTTATTTTATACGCATATTGTGGAAGGAAAAATATCAATCTGCAAGAAGTGTGATTATTGTTGATGTAAATATCATCCAATAGAGTTACCTAGTTAGTAGTGGGTCTTGTAACTTGTTGACTGAACCAATTTGCTGCTGCTTGTACAGATGTTGGTGTTGTTGTTGGTGCTTCCAGTGGCCGATGTCACCAGCCTGTCGGTTGGAGCAAAACCACAGCGCTTCGGTGCGCTGCGTGTTCCCTCAATGTGGAATTTGGGAGTTAGGTTTTTACACTCACACACACACACAGAGACCTGTGCTATGACGGACTACTACCGCATTGACGTTATCAGCAGCCTTGTTTAGAGTGATTAACAGGCACATCTGGAAGGACTGCGAGTGAGCAGAGCTGCTGCATATGTTTCTATAAAGGTAATGGGCTCACAGTAATGTTACTAGTAGTTGTGAGTTGTGGAGGACTGGGATGTTTATTCCAATTTCGGGAGAGTCATCTGCCTTAATTTATCTTAGAAACCAAGGCTCCAGGAACAGCACCGGGCTTTCTCCATTGGCAAAACGTTTCCTCCTCTCTGCTGTGTCTGTGAGCAGAACTGCATGCACAGCTTTTTGTGCTGATTGGCTCATCGCTGTGCCGAGGCTCTGCATGTAATCAGAGTGTGTAACCAATTGGATGGTGCTGTGGGTGGGACAAAATACTGCCCAGTGTTAAGTTATGGGATTTTCAGGAATCTTTGGGAACGTTTTGCATCCAGACAAATGTACAGATCACTACCAAAATTTAATGGCTTTTTCCTTGGATCAAAGCATACCTCTGTTAAAGTTTTGATGTAAATCCATCCAGTAGTTTTTGCGTAATGTTGATAACAGACCAACAGACAAACAAACAGACAGACAGACCCTAGCGAAAACACAACCTCGTTGGCGGAAGTAAGGAGAGCAAACATGTTAGCCATGCAAATAACTGAAGATCAGTGCCCACGCTGATACCTATGATTAAAATAACAGATTAGCTGATATACAAGGGCTGTCACTTGTCACAATCATCAATTTTGAATGAATTTTGCACTGAGCTCACCTAAAAAGGTGGTCTCAGCTAGTTTTTCCAATCGACCCCTGGAGCGGTTCGGTTCGGTTTGCACTCATCTCATAAAGCATGCCAAACAATGATAAATAATATGGTCATCTGTATAATCTTGCATAGGATGTTTAACCCTAATCATGACTCATTTTGTGGGTTGCTTGGCCTGCAGGCTTTTTTCCCATAGTGTCCAGCATGACCAGTAGTCATAGCAATACTGTCTGTGGCGTAACAACGTAGGGCAGCAAAGCCTTTTGTGGGACTCTGCCCTCTTCAAAATACTGCTCATGAAACTGTCCAAAGGGAAAATGCAAAGTTGTAGCTTTTTTCAACTGAATCAGAAAAACTGTAGCTGTTAAGCCACCTTTCCTGAGGTCAAAAGAGCATCATGAGTCCATATAGTGAAGTTATGCTGAGAGTGCCCTCTGTTGGATGACATGCTTCACTGCTCCATGTGAGATCAGAATTTGTCCATCAGGACAGTTCCTTCAGCCCAAGAAAAAAATCTTTGAATCCACAAATAGGTGTGCCAGATGTCAGCATCACACTGATATGACACAGCAAATAAACATCTGCATCTGGTATGTATCCATCCCACATTCATTTGCTGATGATGGATGTGTGTGTGTAAAAAGGGCTAATCTTGACTGATACCATTGTTAAACTAATGCATTGGCAGTGCCAGACATTTGAGTCCCTATGGAAAGATGTCACACTGGGCCCTATCCCAAAGAAGCTCTGCTCAGTTTCTTCAACCAAGCATCTGTCAAGCAAATTAATATATATGGACAAAAATGGGCTGCTTATAATTATTTCTGCCAACTTTGTCACAATCCTCAGCCTCTGTCACTCAGCAGCCTTCAGCCTAACTCCACTCACCTGCGCTCCTGAGCCCACCTGCACCTCATCTCCAGCAATTGGCCTGCCTACTTAAGCTCCAGCTCCATACTCACCAGTTGTCAGATTGTCTTCGCTCTCATGCCTAGCAATCCAGACACTCTCACCGAACTGATCACCCGTTGCTGACCTGCTTCATCCCTGTTTCTGCTCTACTCGTCTAATCCTCGGCTTGACTACAAGGTATCGACCAGTTTCTGTCCTGAACTTACCTGCTCGCCTGATCCCTAGTTGACGACCCTGCTTCCTGTTCCTGACGACGAGTTTCTGCCTGAAAGTCCTGATCGGTGTTGGCTGTCTGATCTCCAGCTTACGACCCTGCTTCCTGTTCCTGACAATGAGCTTCTGCCTGTGAGTCCAGATCTGTGTTGGCATTCTGATCCCGTGCATCTTCCTGACGCTCTGGTTGACAACTCCTTAAAGACTCTGTTCCTGTGGAGAGAGAGTGTGACTGAAGTTTGGCTCAGGGCTAATGTCACTGGCTTCAGATCCAGGGGACCCAAGTTTAAATCCTGCACCCAGCACTGTTGTTTCCTCCGTGTCAATAAAGATTGTTTCTTGTGAACTCTGCTTCTGTCTCGCGTCTGGGTCCTTCCTGTCTCCGTGTCAAACTTGTTTTGTGTTGGGACTTAAAAATGAATCAAACAACAGAGAAAAACTCTTCAGCTAGAATTATGCAATAAATAGTAAATTAAACAATGTGCTGCAAGAAAGATTCTGGCATTTGGACCATTTTAAATAGTCAGTAGTTTTTATTCATCATTTTAATTACCTCTGCCAAGGAGGTTATGTTTTCGCCAGGGTTTGCCTGTTTGTTTGTCTGTTTGTCTTTTAGCAACATTACATAAAAACTACTGGATGGATTTACATCAAAAATTTTACAGAGGTGTGGTTTGGTCCAAGGAAGAAGTGATTAAATTTTGGTGGTGATATGCATATCTGTCTGGATGCAAAAAATTCCCAAAATTTTCTAAAAATCCCATAACTTAACACTGGGCCGTATTTTGTCCCACCCACAGCACCATCTGATTGGTTACACACTCTGATTATACAGCAAAGAACCAATCAGCACTGAAAGCTGTGCATGCAGTTCTGCTCACAGACACAGAGGAGAGAAGGAAACGTTTTGCCAATGGAGAAAGCCTGATGCTATTCCTGGAGCCTTGGTTTCTAAGATAAATTAAGGCAGTTGACTCTCCCAAAATTGGAATAAACATCCCAGTCTCCTACAACTCACAACTGCTAGTAACATTACTGTGAGCCCATCAACGTAACCCCCAAATTCCACATAGAAGGAACACGCCGCACACCGAAGACCATGGTTTTGCTCCAACCAACAGGCTAGCGACATCGCCCACTGGAAGCACCAACAACAACACCAACATCTGTACAAGCAGCAGCAAATTGGTTCAGTCAACGAGGTACAAGATCCACTACTAACTAGGTTACTCTATTGGATGATATTTTCATCAACAATAATCACATTTCTTGTAGATTGATATTTTTCATTCCACAATATGCACATAAAATAAATATAGGACTATAATGTTGGGTGGAAATCACAGTTTCTGGGTGGAACTGAGCTGCTTGGCTGAGGTCTGCGCTCTCGGAGTGCTTTTCTAGTTGTGTAATGTGTTTATTCTTAGAATTCAGTCAAAGATCTTCTTCTTGAAGTTCTGGGTTGTTTTCTCAAACAGTGCATATTAAAAGGGATGTGATAGTAGAGTAAAGACTTATTCTGGGTGGAACTGAGCTGCTTGGCGGAGGTCTGCACTCACAGATTGCTTCTCTAGTTTAGGATATAACCTGCCTTCATGAATGTAAAATCTCCATTTCCAGATTAAGTATTTGTCTGGCTCCATAATTTGTTATTTTAAGATGACATTCAGACACATGCAAAATACATGAAAGAAAGCAACATCCTCTAATAAATTTTCTCAAGGGCCTCTTTTTATATATATATTATTTCATGAGAATCCAGTGACACAAAACATGACTGAATTTTACTTTCTTGCAAGAGAAACATGTTTATTTTGTAAGTGAAGGGAACTCTTGAAAATCCTACAGCAAAATGTTGGTTATACTAATATATTTTTGGGGGCCCCTATCAGTCATTGGCCCTTACAATCCCCCCCCCCCCCCCCCCCCCCCCCCCCCCCCGAACTGTTGGGATATGCAGTCCTAAACACATCCTACTGAAACAGGGATAATTGCAAAATTAATGTGTTTGACAATTTGCTTCTACAAGCCAATAGACACAAACACACAGACACATTCACACATTAGCTTTTTGTTCATTTTTTACCACACTGTTCATGTTGTCACTGAGATTGTTGTCAGTTGTTTGGCTCGTCTGAGACCTTTGATTTTCTTTCCTTCCCACAACAATCCTCTTCCAGATTTTCAAGTAGACTGTCTTGATCTTTTCTATTTTGAACGCGTACACAACTGGATTTACAGCTGAGTTAGCATGAGAAAGCAGGATGCTGACATAGATGGCCATGTCAGGTATATGAGTCCCTGGAACAAAGTAATCAACACTGTTGGTGATGTGGATAGGGAGCCAGGACAGAGCGAACAGAGCCAGAACCAGAGCCAGAGATCCTGCCAGCTGTCTCTCTTTCTTCATATAGGTCTGAGACTGTTGTTGGACACCATTGCCTGGTTTCTCTCTGAGTTTTCCTCTTATTGTCCAGAAAATATAGCAGTACAGTGCAGTCATCACCAACAAGGGAGTGAGGATGCAGAGGAAAAAGTTGAAGTAAACTAGATACGACAAGGGGATCACATCTATGAACTTGCAGATCAAAGTAGAGTTTGCAGTTTTAGATAGAGTTTGGTGGTTGTACCATCCGAGCATTGGAGCAAAGCTCAGCGGCACTGCAACAATCCAGCATGCTGCTGCTACAAGCAGAGAGTGTCTCTGTGTCACCATCTTTTTGTACCTGTAATGAAAAATAGAAAAATAGAGTTTTTTTTAACAATCATACATCACAGAAAACAACAAAGAAAACTTCAATGATGACTACAGAAATAGATGTAAACGTGTCCCATTTAGTCCTTAATAATGTCCTATAACTTCCTTTTTTTATATTGCTATTTTTCAGCTATACTAGCTTCTGTCTTGTACACATGACAAAAATCGACAATAAAAGTGACTTTGACTTTATTCCATGATCAATTAAAAAAATGCTCACATTAGTCCTGATTCAGTACTTTTACCGATACAGTAATGGGACATCCCTAGTGCGCACCAGTGCTAACAGGGCAAGCAATGATATAATGCAGGCTACCTGTGGTACATTACCACTCTTTTTTTTCTTTTTGGGTCGAGGTTATTGTCAAAGACTGACATGACATTTCTCTAAAGTCAACCTTTTTTTTTTTTTTTTTTACATTTTTGTCAAAGTATCTCCAGAATCAATTCTGATGCTCTCAGTTGAAGTCCTGTACATGCAAATGTTTATATGTTGAGTAGTAGACGAGTAAATAAGTAAGTAAAGTTTATTTGTATGGCACCTTCAAAAACAGACATCACCAAGTGCTTCCAGTGTAAAACAAAAATCATTAAATAAAACAGACAGACGCAGACCATAAAATCAGACAGATGGGTTAAACAAAAGCAAGACTTCATAGATGGGTCTTCAGCTGCTTTTTGAAATGTCCATGTTCCTCACAGGACACAGTTCCAGAGTTTACGAGCAACAGACTGAAACCCCAGTCTCCTTTAGTTTTGAGCCATGTGTGAGGGACAACCAGCAGACCCTGGTCAGAGGACCTCAGAGTCCTACTGTTGTTATATGTTTTCAAAAGATCCTGGATCAAGATTCAGGTGCATGACCATGCATAGCTTTATACACAAGCACAAGGCTTGTAAACTGAATCCTGAATTTAACTGGAAGCCAATGCACAGACTTAAGACTTGTTGTTGCATGTGACCTTCTGGAGCAGTGGTTCTCAACTCGTCTGGCTGAGGGACCCACCATCACCCCTTGATATCAAGCTGCAACCCAAATCGAGGAGAATTTTCAATTCTCAAATTTACTTAATGAAAATATCCTGCACTTTGAAACTGAGATAGGACATAATATCACAGTATGCCAACACAGAAAGAAGTTTAATGAGAAACCAAAATGAGCAGCATTTGGCTATGCTAGAAAAGGAAATATCTCCCTTTCACATTTCATTAGCCTTATTTTAATTGAAACCAAAGATTGCATTAACACACAACACACCTAAGTAACTTCAGCCTTTTTTAACAGACTCAACAGAACTTTCTTGGCCAAACATGAAATAAAGAAGTCCAGCTACTGAGCAGTTGTTTCAAAATTTTTTAAATATATGTAGCTTTAGCCTCCCTGGCAAAGGCTCACGACCCACTGAAAAAGGGTTCGTGACCCACTTTTGGGTTACGACCCACCAGTTGAGAATCACTTTTCTAGAAGATCCAGAGAGCAGCCTTGCAGCAGCAGTTTGGATCGCTGCATTTCAGAGATGAACTGCTCAGACATGTGAAATAAGAGTTACAATAGACCAGTCAGTACAAACCAGCATCTCCATCTCCTGCCGGCGAACTAAAACAACATGTTTCATGTGCAAGCAGTTAAATGTGATTTTACTACTTGTAAAATACAATACATAAATACATATATATATATATATATATATATATATATATATATATATATATATATATATATATATATATATATATATATATATATATATATATATATATATATATATATATATATATATATATATATGTATATATATATATATATATATATATATATATATATATATATATATATATATATATATATATATATATAGACGAGAGCTATCTAAATAATCATACCTGAGAGGGATGTATACTCGCAGAAATCGATCCACTGCGATAGCCAAAAGACACAAAACTGATACCAGGGTGAACAGGATCTCCACACAACTGAGGAAGAGACAGCCGTGGAATGAAGTCGTCATTCGCCCATCTACCATCACCGCCACTGGAATGGCCACGCTGCCCACCATCAAGTCAGCCACGGCCAGAGACACAATCAGGCAGTAGGTAGGCTGCTTC
Source organism: Cetoscarus ocellatus (assembly GCA_037902135.1). NCBI lineage: Eukaryota > Metazoa > Chordata > Actinopteri > Labriformes > Labridae > Cetoscarus > Cetoscarus ocellatus. Next base: position 1,108,456 of record JBAMNC010000550.1, read on the forward strand.
ATGCTCTTACCGGTCCAAAGTGCCCAAATCACCAACATGTTACCAAGACAGCAGCAAACAGCAATGATCACCTCCAACACTGTGTAGATCACTGCTCCGACATCCATTGTGCCTCTGATTCAAATGTTTGACAGTGTCTTGTAAAGTGTGTCTGAGACTGATTTTGTATACTTTGAAAAAAAAAAACCTTAATGTTCAAGCCCTTTTCTATAAAATACACCACACACAATGCCACAGCTAGGCATAAAAAAAGCGTACTTAATGCATTGGTTGGCATCAGTCAGTGAAGACAAAAGCTATCAGGCTAAAAACCACAAAGCCACATCCTTGATTAAACAGCGCTTTGTTCAACCAAACAGGGCTGAAGGCGCTGAAGGTTGCATGACTTCAGATGATGTCGTGTCAATACGAAACTTGGAGGCACATAGTGGTTTTAGTATACATGTACTCACCAAAAAAAAAAGATATTTTCATCCACATGGTATAATGTTCAAAGCTTAATAAAGAGTTCTTAACTGGACATGACATAAACTCCGACATCTATATTTACAACAAAGAGCCAGCAAGTCTTAAACATTTGTTTTTAATGTCCAGCGGTGCTGGCATGTAAACCTGAACTGTTCAAAGTTACTATGAAATACTGTCAAAGTGAGTCATACATACATATAACACTTTTAGGCTGCTAGACTGGAGGGTGATTTTTTAACTGAAAAATAACGAAGAAAAAGGTGTCAAGTCTGCTTTAGTAATCTGTTTTCAGAAGTCTTAAAATCTGTTATCAGAAGTCTCAGCCGGTCAGGTATTAAAGGGAATTTCCAAGGCTCATTTCAAACCTGGTAAGACTTTTTTTATTATGTTGAATCAGTTCATCTTCATTCTATACCGACTATCCCTTTCGGAGTTGCAGGGGGGCTGGAGCCTATCCCAGCTGCCACTGGGCAAGAGGCGGGGTACACCCTGAACCGGTCGCCAGTCAATTGCAGGGCAACGTATAGAGACAGACAACCATTCACGCTCACACTCATTCCTAAGGGCAATTTAGAGTGACCAATTAACCTATTGAGCCAGGGATCGAACCAGCGACCTTCTTGCTGTGAGGCACGTGCACTACCTGCTGCGCCACCGTGCCGCCCTCAGTTCATCTTAATTTGAGAAAATGACCAGAAAACAGTAAAATGGCATCACTGTTCAGTAATACAGGTGTATGTTGACACAGTCATAATACACCTTTCTCACCATTTTTAACATCAAAATACTGCCAAGTTCTGCTGTTATTATGACATGCTATGAATGCTTTCTGTTCACCTTGCTTGTTTACATCCTATTGGCAAATTATTAGTAGTCAGTATATTACTGTTAGTAGTATTACTGCAGCATGGCAATAGCCATAAACTGAGCTACAACGACTTAGGTTAGAAAAGGTCAGGAAGATTCTAAGGGCCCACGACTGTCAGGGGCCCCTAAAACATGAAATTATTTATTATGTTTCTTTATATATTTTTTTATTCTATATTATCAAATTATTAACTTTACATCCCATGCATCTTGCATAACCCATGCATCTTTTGCATGGGTTAACTCCCATCAAATAACATGTATGTAAAAAAAGAGGCCCTTTTGAACATTTATCAGAGGATATGAGTTTCTTTAATGCATGTTGCCATACTAAATAGCATGTTCACCTTTTAAGGTTAGTTCCTAGTTCACCTTTTATGCTGTAATTTTAGCTGAGGAGTATTTTCTCCACTGTTTGAAGCTTATATCTTTAAACAAAATAACTTGGCTTTTGGTGCCTACTTAAATTATTGGATTGACCCAGCATGCACTTCACTGGTGGCCTGTGCCTCTCCAGGGAGATCACAGTTTCTTACTCAAGGATGATTTCAGTTTGTCAGCTTGATGCAAACACATGCTGTAAAATGTCATCACAAGCAAACCATGTAAGTGCTTTAATTGACCCTTTGTCAAGCCCTGCCCTTTGCAGGAAGTGATCTCCCATCAAGCCCCGCCCTCCATGTTGACTGTTTGTAGGTAAGACAAAATCTGTTGTTGCTAGTCTGTCTTCTCTTTGAACAATTGAAAATAACTCACTTTTGGACTATTTCTTATTCATGTTTAATTAATCTGATTATTTTAAAAATCTGGCCCCAGTGACAGAATAAAGATGGAACTACAGTAAAGTGTTTGATAAAAACTCAAATTGTTTATGAATCTTTAAAAAAAACATTAAAAAGATAACTGGCAAATGACCTTAGTGATGTTATCGACTGTTCACATCAACAACATGCTTTTTTATTTCCAATAAATATTCATAGAACACCAAATATTGTCAGTATTAAAATGTTAAGCATAGGTACGTTTTTTTTTGTGATTTTCAATGTTGACATAGCAAATTCAGAGAACAATTTTGCCAAATTGAGTCGAAATAAACTCTAGAAACAGCAATTGTCTGGCTGGGGTAACCCTGCAACAGCTGCTCTGGAGAAGTTCTCGCATTCTGATTGGTTTGTCGGTTGACCTATCAGGGAGCCAGCAAAGGATCATGTAGTATACTAACAAACACACCATTTACACACAGTTGTACTGGCATATATCTCAGTGTTTCACATTGAATTATATAGTTCTTTTGGAGCAACAATGAAACTGACATCAGTGTGTAGATTTGCTTTTGTGTGTTTCTACTCTTTTTACAGTATTCATCCACAGAACATCCTGTAAAGATGCCCAAATGATGTTACATGTTTTGTGTGCTTTATTTAATATACTGTAATCGTAGCAGCTGAGGTACATGTGTGAAGTCTTCCATCCATCCATCCATTATCTATACATTATCCATTATCTATACTGTTCATCCTTTTTGGGGTCATGGGGGGATTGAGCCTATCCCAGCTGACATCAGGCGAGAGGCAGGGTAATTGAAGGGTCACATAGGGAGACAGACAACTATTCATACACACACCCACACCAAAGGGCAATTTAGTGTATGTTTTTTTGGGCTGTGGGAGGAAGCCAGTGAGAAACCACACATACACAAGGTGAACAGGCAACCTTCAAGCGGTTTGCACCTGTCATCTTTTTCCTGTGAGGCATGCACACTAATCTGCTGCAACATTGTGCTGCCCTGTGTGAAAAAATCATGTGTGAAAACAAGTTCTGATCAAAAAGAAAAAACAAATGGCTGACAAAAATACTTTTGTGGCTGTAGATATATGTGGGTTTCCCTGTCAAAAATTGCATATGTGGAAACTCTTTACTTCTAAAAATTCAAAGGAGACAGAATAAAATCCTTGAAATTGTTTTTCTGGTCTGGTCTGCTTCTCTGACTTATCTTTTTCATCCATGTCTTATCTTGTCAAACTGCATCACTTGGTCTTTGTGTCTTAAACCTCTAATACCACCAACAGGCAAAAGCTTTTTATTACACTTTCAGCAGCAGCATTTCCTCTGTGCCAGACAGAGCTCTTATACCTTGCATTGTTGAGGAGCAGACATCTTTTTACAATCCACAATGACCACCACAGGAGGGCTGACACATGTTTTTATTTATTTATTTATTTATTTAATAGGAACAGTGCACATTAATGAACATCTATTCAGAAAACAATGGATGTAAATATGCCGGATTATAGCATAAATGCTCATTTACATCCGCAGTCCCTAGGCAGGTTACACATGTAGCCAGGATGTAACTTTAATCATGTCAAGTGCTTTTCATCTAGATTCCTGTTGCCCACTGCACATTTCACTCTCCAACAAAATCATTTTCTCATTGTTATTTTGTGAAGAAAAGGTATGCATTTCAAAAACTTTTGGGGACCTCATCATTTTCACCCTGTAGAGAGTGGTGGAGCAGCACTATTGCGCCCTCTATTGACCAGCCACCAGTAGTGCATATCCCTGAAAACCCCTTCTTCCCATATCCCCCCATTTGGACCTCGTTTTGAAGCTGTTTGCTATCCATAATTTATTATTTTAAAAAATTAGCAGCTTCCACACCCCTTTTTGCATTACTTTGTGGCACACTGCAGCAATTAGAGTTACTTCATCTTTTTCTGCATGTTAACTGTAAAAATTCATCAAAAGAGCATAAATTCTCAAAACTATCAATTAATCAATGGTATGGATTTGTGAGCCTCTGCTATATCAAAATGTGGACTCCACATTGCAGAAGACAGGAAAACAAGCCCTCATTGAATCCCTTTATAGAGTATTACACTGTGTGTCACTTTGTTTGAGAAGTGAATATGAATGTTTTCTGACAATGCCAGCAATCAGGGTTCCAAGAGCAGAGGGCATGTGAGACACAAAAGTAAATGATAAAGTAGTATCAATGACAGAGATCAGAGAAAGAAGGAGCAACATTTGAGCCATGAAGAAGATGTCATTGTGTGTTACTGCTGTTGTGTTAGGGTTAGGGTTAGGGTTGACCCTAACCCTAACCCTAACCCAGTTTCACCTCAGTGTGCAGTTAGCCAAGAGGAAGCCAGAACACCACAGTCCATCTGTAAGTCTGTCAACATTTATACCAAAGATTCTTCTTCTTATTTTTTTTTTTTCAAAATGTTGCATCTGACAAAATGCAAGTCATGCTGTTACAGCTTAATTCAGCCCTTTTCCTCTTGTTTTGTTGCGGTAAATAGTTTTATATGACTCCAAGCAATGCAAAAGTAAACAAGACGTGCTTTAACAACGCAAACCTCAACCAAGGCATCAAAAATGTGGAAAACTACTCTATCTCTCACTATCAAAAAAGTCCTTCAGAAATTCCTGGATCTGCATCTGTATTCGGATCACCACTGAAAACCTTATCACTTCTTCCTTGAGCCATGACCAACATTTCCCGAAAATAACTTTTTGAGTTATTATCAAATATGTGGAAAACAGCAATGTTTACAAAGCCTTTAAAAACATCCTAGATCTACATTTGGATTAGGATCAGCACCAAAACATTACCACTTCTTTCTTGTTGCAACAATATTCCTTGAAAATTTTTATCAAATTGTAGTAATTTATCCTTTAAATTACTACATGTATTTTGCTATGATTTTATCTTCTCACTAGAAAATGGTACCTTGTTGACATTTCTTCAGGTGCCTGTTTTTTCAGGCATACCTGCCTAAGTGCTCTTCCACTGCCAAGTATTTTAGTAGACATCAATTCAACAGACACACCTTATGTCTTTTATGCTAGGACAAACAGGGAATTTGTTTTAACTGTGTTTGGTTTGTGGACAAAACTATGTTAAAATATACTCATAAAACTTATGTACAGATGTTTATTTTGTATCCTTTTCAGGTATGGACTTCACATCAGAACATCAGGAACGGTTTTATCTAAGAGCAACAACACCTTTACAGTGGACAGAAATAGTAAGAACTAGAAAGCACTTGGGCCTCGGAGCAAACCTCCACCAAGGTAGCTCACATATTGCTGTTACACCATGTTGATATTGTTATTAGTTAAACAGTTATTGAGCAAAAATGATCACTCACTAATGGTGGTTATCTGGATCACCACCAAAATCTAATCATTTTTAAGTTACCATCATTTCCTGAAAATTTCAACAAAAGCCATCCAGTAGTTTTTGCATAACCTTGCTCTCAAACAAACAAACATACGCTGGTAAAAACACAAACTCCATAGCAGAGGTAATAATGTTAAAACAACCATCTGAACTTATCTTACATTATCCTGATCACATTGAAATACTACCCTTAAATTCATTAATTTAGATTGAAGGATATACTAATAAAAGAAAAAAGTTAAAGGTCATTTTCAAGTGTAAGATTATGAGGTTTTGTTTGCTTTAAATACACCTAAATGGCTGCAGCCCCGTTTTTGTGACACTCTATATTTTTGTGATTTAAATAAATCTGTTGACTTTTCTTCCATCTTTGATCGATATTAGCCTAATGTAGATAATAAAATGTGCTGATGTGACTATGGGTTAACTTTTTCTAGACATAAACTATTCAGTATAGTATTTGTACCATCTGTTCTCCTTTGTTTACAACAGATACTCCCACTGAAATGCCTGCTTCAGCTGTGCTGTTACTCAGTGGCGGTCCTGACTGCAGAGTTTTAAAAAGAGAAGACTCCTAGAAAAATGACCTCCTCAGTAAGAACATTTCAGGGCTCAAATAAGGCATGTAATATTCTTGCCTCAGGTCCAAATGTAAATTTTTAAATCACAGGCCAGGGTAGCAGATAGACAAAGAAAATGACCTATTGAGGCTATTTTTAACCCCGCAAAATAAGGTGTTTTTTGTGTCATGTATTTATACTTAAGTGCATTTTACTGAGATAATTTGGTATCATCTTTGACAGATCATATTCTTTTATCATTTCAGGAAATACAGGAGTGGTAAGAAAACTCAGCATGTATTTATTCATGACTGTTTGGATGCAAACATCTACCAGCCATGTGGTGCCTAATGAACTGAAAATGAAGCTGCATTTGGCACCTGGGGTCTTCATTTTGGACCTGGTTCTCGACATTTGTTGTGATAATGATGCAGTTAAAGGCACAGTCAGTAAATTCTGGTGCCAGGAAGCTAAGATACTGTGTAAAATTCTAAAAAGGTCTCAAATTAGATTTTTGACATTTAAGGCCACAGAAAGTTTCTAAAAGTCTTTTTTCCACCTGTCTGAGCTTTTAGATGACTCATCTTTATGAAATCTCATTTGAGCTATTTTAGGAGCTGCTTCAGAAAACACCAGGGGATGAACTGGTAGCAGTCATGTGTTGCTCACAGTAAGTGCCCTCTCTCATTTGTCTCATTCTCCTGCCTTTGGACAACAATCTGACTCTAAGTGGTCATATTTTGCATTAACTTGGGTCTTCATATTTGACTTTGACTGCCAGATTTATGTTCACAAATGCTACTGTCCAAGAGACCTTATAGTTTTCACATAGTGAGTGTCTCTGATCTAGCTGTATCGTCACTCTGTCTGAGGTGCTCTGTTGGAGCTCCTGTCACTTCAAGGACAGGGGAATAAGCTGTTTCAGGCAGCTACTGACACTGTTCACAGCTGTTCTCAGATGACTTTACTGCCTTGCACGGATGTAGTGCTCTACCAGGTCTAAAAGTCATGTATTTCCTGGTATGTTTGACTCTTTACATAATGTCGGGTGTCTATAGAGTGAGATTTCAATGTTTAATGGAAAATAATACAATGCTTTTGATGTTTTTTTTTAATTTTAAACAGTTGCTGTGTGAGCAAAGCTATCAGTTACCAGTAATCGGTTATTTATACGCTATTGCCACAGCCCTGAGGACCAACTTGATAAGGCCAGTCAATTATGAGGAAACTCTGAAGAGGTTACAATAAGATGGTACACACTGGAAACATTGTAGTAACTTGTACGTCAGTACGTTGAACTGCCATGTTGTAGTTTCATAGTTGCTCATTAACAGCTTTTCACTTTCACCAATTACGTTCAAGGTTAAAGCATTGTAAACCGAAGGTTTGTTTGTTACTTCAGTGTTGTTGGACTCATACCTGCACCACTCTGAAAGCAAGGAGAGTTGAAAGTCAGTTTTTGCCTGGCACTGTTTGCTACAAAACTCAATTTCCATTCATTACTTTCGCCAAGGAGGTTTACAATGTTTGTTTGGTAGCAAGATAACGCAAAAACAACTGGATGGATTTTGCTGAAATTTTCAGGAGATGTTGGTTATGGCCCAACTTAAAAATGATTAGATTTTGGTGATGATCCAGATAACTGCCATTAGCAAACAATTGTTTTTGCTCAAGAACTGTCTAACTAATAATGATATCAACATGATTCACAGTGCTAGGTGTGGGTTTTTAGGGTCAAGGAATCATATTATGATGGTAACTTTATCATGAAACTATTGCTTATAGATGTAACAGCAATATGTGAGCTACCTTGTTGGAGGTTTGCACTCTCCGAGCGCTTTGTAGTTTACAATGTTTTCAGTGAGGACAATTTTAGAATAGCAGCTGCCATTTTATTGCTAACCTGAGAAAACATTTGGAGTTCAAGACCTGTACTCCAACCCCTGGCTCTGCCAATGATTTGTAATTTCTGCTATTATTTAGCAGTCCTTTCAAATTGCTATCAAATAGCTTTGCCACACATACATCAAAGTTTCAGACAAAGTTTGAAAGTTTTGTGGCTAGTAGTTGATCTTAAGCCACATGCGGCCCTCCATCTCACTAAATGTGGCCCGCAAGTCATTCCCAAAAATCAACAAATTGCAAACATGAAGAAAAGTCAGATATCTAATAGAAATATTTCTTTGTAATCTAGATTGATATTTTTATTGTGTTTTTTTTTTTGCAGTTAATTGAAAAACTTACTTTGCTGTTACAGTGTCTCTAAACCTCTTCCATGAAGCATTAGAACATCAAATCAAGTATTACTCACTACTATATTTAGAAAATGACAGTGGTAAAATGTTTGTGCCCTAAACATTGGAAAATACTAGTGATTTTAAAAAACAGCTTTATTGGATTTAATTCTGTGGTAAGGTTATTTAACTATACACGATAATAATGTATTTGAGTAATGAAATATGAATATTGTGACCACTCTATATTAGTTTATCTTGTTTATCAAACATTTTTCCTCTTTGCAGACTACCTGAAAATTTGTAACAATGTGGCCCTCAGGCTGAGGGCTGAGAAATACGGTTTTATGTGGCCCTCTTGGTAATTAAAGTTGCCCATCCCTGTGCTAGATGGTTGCAGCAAAGCCAACTTCGAATAAAAGATGGGAGCTTTTCTTTAAAAGTAATTATATGACAGCTAACGCCGAATAAATGTAGCCCGAACGTATGTATATCTCAATTACTTCAACACATTTTCTGTTAAAAGATGTCATTTTCATAAAAGTTTGTTAAACTGACGGCACAAACACGGATCCATCGGCTCTAGGACCCAGGTGCTCGGCAGGCTCCAGACACCGGTTGATGAGATGGTCCACACGGCATCACACATCCAATTACCCGACAAAGAGCGACTGTCCGCCCCGGTCACAGCAGAGGGAGGTGAACTCAGCACACGGTGAAGGAGGACTGACAGACCCTGCACAGCGACAGCTTTTCCCCCACCGTCTATCCCACCGTCACCCCTCACCGTGGAAGACCAGTCGCTCGTCTCACCGGCGACAGCCATGAGCCAGAGGTTCACCGTCTCCAAGAGCGACGGCGACCGGCGCCCCTCAGACATCCAGGGGGAGGTGAACCAGCTGTTCGAGGGGGACGAGCCCCCGTCCACAAGCACTGCGGAGGGGGAGGGAGCCGCTGGGGCCGAGGTCGTGGTGGTGCTGAAAGGTAAGGAGGCAGACCCTCACGCTGGTTCTCTCTCCTCCTGTTTGTGTTAGCTGTGGGCTGTAAGCTAACAGTCCTCATGCTAGACTCCTTCACTGTGACAGCAGCACATTGTCTGAGGACAGATGAGTGTGACTGGAATCTCAAATGGCCTCATAGGACGCTGTTTGGAGGGTCAATGCTGAACAGATACCATCTAAGCTTTGTTAGTGTTTTACAGGTGCATTGCGCATTGTAGGAGAAGTTCACTGGTTTAGTTATGGTGTATATTGATCAACAGTTATGATAAATAATCATTAAAGACACCTGCAGAACTAAACTGTCTCATTGTACTGCAGTAAAGGACATGAGTTTATGTCTTTGGTAAGCCCTAATGTTGTCTGAAAGCCAATAAAAACTGCTGTGCTCTTCATTTTTGCCCATTTGACCCAAGGCTTCTTTATTAGCACCTAGAAAAGCAAACTTGTGCAGAATGGGATTTGTTGTTACAACAATCAAACAACTAATAGTAAATCTGAATCATAGTTGAAGATGCATGCTAACTAAATATGGAACAAAAGCATCACTGATTGTGTCTAAGTGCTTTTATTGAGATTCTCCCAAAAGATTGAAATACAAAGACATCCTCTTTGAGTTATTGTAAAAAACATGGTAAACTGCCCCATCGCACACTGACAACAAATCCTTTAAAAACTCCTGGATTCACAACATTCCCCCAAAAGTTTCAACATCTTTTCCAAGATAAAGTGCATCATTCTGTGCCAGTGTTAATTTTGTCGACTAATTATTTTCATCATAGTTTTCGTCAACATCCTTTTTCCCCCTGATGAAAACTAGACTGTAACTAAAAAAAAAAACAAGTGCACATGGACTAAAACTAAAACTAAATTATCTTACACTTTCATCAACAGATGAAAACTAGACTAAAAAGTTTGGCAGACTAAATCAAATCAGACCTAATTTTGTCATGTAGAAAGTAGGGAAAAGTTAGGAACATATCTAGTCACAGCTACTTTGGTTGTGTGGAAAGGTTGGATGAGTTAACAGGGACATCAATCACAACTGCCTTAGCTAAGTGGTGGCAGGATCCAAGTGTAAAACATGACTTCAGAAATTCAAGGAAACATTGAAAAATGCCTTACACTTTACACTTCATATTTTAGTCAACCAAATCTACAGTAGATTTTGTTGACTAAAGCTGTTGTGAAATTTCATCAACTAAAACTAGACTAAAATCAAAACAATGACTAAAACTCAAATATATTTTAGGCAAAAGACTAAAACGAAATTAAAAGTACTGTCAAAATTAACACTTTTCTGTGCTTGACAATTATAATAATGACAACTAGAAGTGCTTCGAGGGCACAAATATTGGAATAAATGTTGGAAACATATCATCTCACATATCTCACAATGTTATGAAACCCTTGAAAAATTCTTTGATCCACATCTGGGTTCAGATCACCACCAAAAATCGAATCACTACTCTCATGTGCCATGACCAACATCCCATGAAAATTTCATCAAAATCTGTTTAGGAACTTTTTGTGTTATAAGAACAATTTTGAAAGATGCCCTGTCTTGCAGTGTTAAAAAAATCCATTGAAAAATTCATAAATCTACATTTGGTTTTGGATTACTAAAAGTACTCAATTGGTCTTTTGTCCATGTCTAACCTATCCTGAAAGTTTCATCCAATTCTGTTCTTAACATTTTGAGTTATCCTGTTTGACTAACAAACTGGCAAAAACATAGCCTCACTGATAGATAGCAGTATTAATAGTAACAGTATTTATACAGCTATTCCTCAAAACAGGTTTACATAGTGCTTTGACATACAGTAAGTCCAAACATTAAAAACAATGAACAGGGACACAGACATAAGGGGGGAAGAAAACCAAGCAGCAAAGCACCTAAACATCACCAAAACATAACCAGTAAAGGAGCCATAAAACATAAACTAACATGTTTAAATCAGACATCATAAGAGCCCAGGCAACAGGGGAACCCAACTATGTAAACCATGACCTAGACTTTTGACTTGTGGTGTATTTTGTCTGATTTATGTATCTGATCTATTCAGACAAACACATATATTTATTCAAAGTGTTTGCTCCCCTGTTGTTGAAAATCAGATCTCTTTGTCATGTGCATTTCAACCTTGCAGCTTCGCTCACTGTTCTTGCATAACACCTTACAAGGTGAAAGTGTCCCAAGTGTACCATCTTGCTGTATCATTTGTTGCAAGGTAGCATTATGTAGATCTAGTGTTGCGCTGCTACATTAAACCAGCAAAGGAGTTCGGCCGACTTTAGCTGTAGGCTAGTGACTCATTACAGAGTGCCTTTCCAAGCATTATGTTGTGTTAAATCTGAAATATAAGTTTCACTGGTTTCAAACCTACTGTCTCTCAGAGTGCAACAGGGTTTTAGCTGTCTCCTTGTGTGATGATGTTCAGACAAGTCTACAATGGGCAGTATCTCTGCAATCATAGAGTTGGTTGTCTTGTCACAGCATGTGATAATGCTTCTGTTACCTTCTCATTCCTATTGCCCAAAGGTAATACTGGATGGCTAACTAAACAAGGAAAGCAGTGAAGCCTGACATCTCTATTTCTGATGGTACCAAATTGAAGCACTAAAATCTGTCATAAATCAATGAGGTAGGTCTCAAGTGGGTTTGTACCGGTAACTCATTGCAGTCCTTCCTTTCCCATCCCTATGCAGCTGTCTTCTTTAAACACCACTGGATTATGCCTTGTTGTTTTGGGTCCCTTCTGTTGTTATTAGCTGAGCTTGTGAAATGCACAGCCTTGTGGAGTTGCACTGCCTACCTTCTCTTATTTTTATATGATATTTTCCTATGTCGTGCTGCTGTGATGTCATGCAATTACGTAGCTGGCGTGATGCTCTACTCCTGGCTCACATCCCTGCCCTCAAGTGAAGGTGCAGCTGCCAGTGGAATGTAAACAAGATCAGAGTTTACTGCACCAAACTGTGCTGAACTGTTCTCAACCAAACCAGACCACTCGGTGGAAACACAGCTTATGTAGCTATTGAAAGGGCAGATGAAGCTTGGTTTTAATGTTAGAAATACACTTGGCTAAAACTGTCGGTATAATTTAAGAAAAAAAAAAAATTCCAGTTAATTCAATGCATTGGATATTGGCAAAAAATGCAATGCCGTGCATCCCTATTTTATACCAGTATAAGTGTGTAAAGCAGCAGCCAACTTTATGGAAACAAGGTAATAAAAGTGCGGCTCATGCACCAGATTTTTCATCAGATAATCCTGAAGTGTTGCCTAGGCATTCCTGAACATGTGCAAATCTATTTTATCTGTGGGGAGGTCATGTGTGTGTTTAACCTTTAGCTTGCTCTCCTGATTAGTGGTTGGGGTCATCCATAAACAGCAGCCTCGCTGTCATTTGTTTTATAGGTTAAAAAGCTGCAGCATAAACCTGTAGTACAGTAATGTTTCAGCAGGCACAATAGCAGTAACAGAGTCCCTTATTGTCTCCTGTGTCTTGTGTCTTTTGCTAATGTTCTGTCTTAGTATAGATGTGCCTCAGAAGAATAAGCAAACAATGTTGCAGCCTTTGAAGGGCTTGGGTATTGGTTTTATTTTTCTTGTTTCTGATACTAATCCAATACCTTCAAAGCAGTGCTAGTGTCTAAAAGGTTCATAAATAAAAACTTTTAAGAGAAATAGGGGCAATTATAACAATTATAAAGTGTTCTCCTGTTGCAGGCCATGTGATAATGCCACTCTGGCCACTTTTGCTTGCTACGTCAGATTCTTTGGCTGGAATGCAATACCTGACAGGTCACCAAGCAGAGAGAAAGGTCAGAATCTGTGGCTCTGACATTTAATGAATGGTCCAGAAATGAAGCACTGAACTCTGTGATGAGACTCGGTTCATTGTTGTAGGACACATCCTCAATGGATGCTGGTATCCACCCCCACCCCCAGTGTATCAGTTTACCCCCCCAAACCAAATGAATCTCCTGAAGAATTACCAAAACACTAATTCATATAAAATCTGAGGATGTTTCCCTCATCTTGTAGAGTGGAGTTTTTCCAATTTGTCTCTACTGTTAACTCATGGCAGTTTTCCCCTGCACTCTCCAGAGTAGTCCCTGCACTGTCTCCTGGGAGCCAGCTCCATTGTGACTCTGCCCTGTCATCGACTCACCTGGCTGAAATAATCAAGGCCCCTCTGTCGCTGTTTCTGAATTGAATGCAGCAGAGCAGAACAAATGGGGGAAGAAATTCCCATCAGGTCATGAATGGAAATCCTTTACTGTTACTGATGATTAGCATAAGAAAAAGTACAATCATTCACGTCCAGTCAAGTGCAAATAAAGCTTTATCAGCAAATGAATCAATACATTTATACTGTCCGACTTATGAAGGTGGCTACATTAATGGCATTTCAGGATAATTGGCATGGCTCCCTAGATTCCCATTTATATGATTACTGCAGCTCTGGATGTACAGCTTTTTAATTTCTCTGCTTTGCTCTGTCATCGACCAAGTAATAAGGCATCCCATTTATACCCTTTTTTGAGCTTGTGAAACAATACTCAACCCTACAAAACATTCAAATTGTATATGATGTTGCTGCATTTTTGACATTTGGGTTGCCCTTGAAGCTGAATTGCCTTGTCCGGTCCTTTCACTTTATGGTGTGCTTAACTGCCTTGATGGATTCATTAAATGCTCCCCATAGTCTTAACATTACATGTGCTGTGTGAACATTCAGAAGTGCTAACTGACTTGTATTTAACCCACCATCAGCTGCTTTTTATCAAGCTTTTAATTACCAGTCCAGCTCCTTCACTGCTACACGTGGCTGCAGAAAGTGTCAAAGCTTCAAATCCTGCCACCATGCCCTCCTGTTCAGATGGAATAACAGAAATGCCGTCCCAGCAATTCTCTTCTCAAATACCCCAGAGTGTATCAATCATTTCTGCAGACATCAAAGATGGCAGTATGGGTCGGCAAAGGAACAAATCTCAGCACAGTCTCATGTTCCCCTGAAGTGATGGGGAATGCTTTTCTGAAGGACTTCCCCCTCATGTGCTCCAGCTGAGCTGCAGCCTTTTGTAGACTGATGCCTCTGCAGCCACTCTGCTTGTTGCCATAGTAACACAATGCCTTTTCACAAGTTGTTCTTTCTGAAGGTCTTCCAGTGAAGCGAAAGCAATTTAGATCAATTAAGTACAATTATGAATCAGTCTTTGCAGAGATTGTGGGATATGGTCCGTCTGGGTTTTGTGAAATTGTAACAGGTCAGAAAGACAACATTTATGTACAACATGAAGTAGTGTTGATAGTAGTAAAATGAGGACATATATGTGGTTTGAAACTAACCTGAGTTGTCTTAGATTGTCTTTAATAACCTCTCATTTGTACAACCAAAGTAAAGGTAAAAGTCTCTCATGTTTAGGACTCTTATGTGGCTGAGTCTGCCTGTTTATGAAACCATCCATCAAAAAGCAAACACATCTGGCTAGCTATGATAGATCACCAACAAATACATGAAGTATCTACCTTTTTAAAGGGAGCTAAAACATAAAAAAATACCCTGATTAAATCCTATTTGTGAAAATATAGTTTTCCAATATGGTGACTAATTAAACAATAGTTGACTATCTATCTATCTTTCTATCTATCTATCCATCTATCTATCCATCTATCTATCTATCTATCTATCTATCTATCTATCTATCTATCTATCTATCTATCTATCTATCTATCTATCTATCTATCTGTCTGTCTGTCTGTCTGTCTGTCTGTTTGTCTGTCTGTCTACTAGATGGAACTTGAGAAGTGTTGACATATTGGGCTCTAATTTCCTGGCGCAACTCAGGGTGGCGCAGGGTGGCACAGCCTGGCGCACCCCCCGCAGTGGTAATTTCGTCCGGCGCACTGCCCTGCGCAGCCAATTTGGCAATTTGGTCGACCGGCTGCGCCGAGATGGGTGTGACGGCGCACCAGGGGGAGGTATCCACAGATTCAGCTTGGCGCAGAGACAATTTCGTGCCAAAAGAACGCGCAGAAGGTGCGCTGAAAGCCCGCCATCTCCAACCTGGTCTATTCTCGGCGCAGGAGAGGCGCACTCAGGGCAGTGGTAATTTGGCTGACAGGCGCACAGCGCGCACATTTCACCAAAACCTCACAGGGAGGTATCCACAGTGTCAGGCACATTTCAATGCAATAAACAATCACAGCAACCACTATTTAATGTAACCGTCTGAACCAGCACATACATTTGTATCTATATTAATTGTCCCGTCACATCTGATGTCAGATCAGAGACGTTTGTCATAACTAACGAGTTCACATCTCTCAACCAACCACAAACAGCCACATCATCTGATACGGAGTATCTGGCTTCTCTCATCTCATGAAATTCAAAAGAAAAGAAAAAAGAGAGAGATGCTCTCTGAATAAATGTAAGTCACTCGGTGTCTTAAGGATTTACCTGCGATTGCCCATATTTCTCTGTTTTAATCTTTATTCTTAACGTGATCTAAAAAGATGGAGTACATTATTGCAAGGAGGATGAGGAGGAGATATCGGGGGGAATATTTCACCAAAGGATCTGCCATTTGGCGATGACAGACCGGTAATGCAGGTGGATCACAAGCATGATGAATGGATTAGCCTGCTGCTGTGTTTAAATGTAATTATCACTTAATTTTGTACTAATATTTATGAGACAAATATGAGTGGTCCACACGGTGACGCACATTGTGTCCTCCGATGCGCTGCCCGGTGGCCCCTGGGCTCTCCCAATTGCTGCAAAAGTGACAGCGGCTCTGACCTTCTTCTCCACCGACGCGAAATTGGCACTGTGCCTCGCCCGCGGCGCATTTAAAGGCGAGGAAAGGCGTTCATTTCATTGGCGAAGATTGTACTCGGCTGTGTTAAACCCACTAAAGTCTTATCTCCTCCCTCTCTGCTACTTGCGCCGCTGGGAGAGACGGAGGCGTGGGTGCGCCTGCCTGCGCCAGACTGCGCCCTGCGCGAAACTTGCAAAATGCCCTGGACACACCCGGGGTGTGCCCCACAGGTGCGCCCGCCTGCGCCTGGTCTACGAAATTAGAGCCCATTATCTGAAACCCATACCAGAGTCTGCAGGTGCCTTCTGGGGTGATGGAGTGCTGAAAGCAAGAGCGTAGTACTGATGTGGGGCAGTGTTGGCAAGGTTAGAGCAGAGGGAGTGAGTGGATATCGATCGGCTTACCATTTGAGATGGTGTTGGTCAGGTGATTTTATGGTGTTAAATCAGCACAGCTCACAATGTCTGCCTGAAGTAGCTCACAGAGGGTTTCACCATCGATCACGGAATATATTGGGTAATTTTTTTATTATTATACATTTAAAACAGCAGACAAACTCATGCACTTTGTTAGAATTCAACAAAAATAATGGCTACATTATACATGGCAGCTGGTGGTTCACAATTAAAATCATTTTTTGATGATCGGTGGTATCAAAAAGTTCAGAAATATATATTCCAAGTGCACTTACTTTAATATTTTATAACTCCACTGGCGACCCTTTGAAAAGTGGGTCAGTTCAACTCTCTTTTTCAAATGTTGCCAGGGTATTTTGTCAATTTAAAAAGCATGCAGGAGTTTTTCCTTTTGATAATTAAAATCAAGAAGTTACACAAATAAGGTGTTAAGGACTTTTACTTTTGTTGTCATGGTACTATGAAGTATTGATTTCTACTATGAGGATAAATGGTTCTTAAAAGAATAAGATAAACAAAATCATATTTCTGTCATTATTGAGACAAAATCATCTCAAATAGATTATCTTTTGGTAAATGATCATATGACTGTAGTTGGAGTATTAGGCCTTTTATCAAATTGAACCAGATTAGTTAATACCAGGGATGGGAAAAAATATTGATGTCATGATTTTTGGGCGTCTTTGCATGGGAAATCCAATCATCAATACTATGATTTAATATTCAGTACTTTAATTTAAAGATACAATATAGTACTGTGTTAACATGTCAAAATACTAAGTTGATTATTACTGTCATATTTTTTGTATTTATTTTATCTCTGTATCTTAAGAAGTGTGTTTTAACACCAGTTTGTTGTTTTCAAAGTTTTATAATTTTGATTTTCTAACTGCAAATTGGACACATGAGCACTCTGCTGTCTCAGTCTTTGTCAGAAAATATCCACAAATATGTGTAGATACATTAACCCTATAATTTCCCATGTAAGAGGAATTTTGTATTCCTCTGTTCATTGGATATCATGGTATAAAATCCTTTAAATTCTTGCATGTTCTGACTATCTCAGCGTGCCTTTCATAGTTTTGTTAATATCCTGGACCATGTATTTCTTTCATATAAGTTTGTGAGTGACCCTGTGATTCCCAGCCTTATGCTCACTACTGCAGAAAGCAATGGCCAGATGAAGTCAGAGGAAGTTTATTTGAATGCAAAAAAAACTTTACTGATGGAAAACACATGTTTTACTACAATTCTTGAACGACTATATATTGTTCTAAAGAACTTGATTTGCTGCCTAGCCAAAGTGTAAAGGTCTGAACCTGCCTGTGATTATCCCATTGTTTCCATCCTCCTCCTGCCAGATACTTGCATTGTTCCAGAGCCTCCACTCACTGATGTTCTTATTTTGGCTGACAGACTTGAGAAACCTAAAAAAAAGTCCCCCCCTGGCCCTGATACCCTGATCCTGTTTCTATTGATCCAGAGGGAGGTGTCAGCTCACTCGGCTCAGACAGCTCTTGTGGTTGTTGATGGCTGTCTGCAGCAGGAAGGGAGAGTCTCCTCTGGCTGCCCTTGACCTTGCAGAGGTGGAGAGAGATACGTATATCTTCCTTAGATAGGGTTAGGCACTGTGGAATGGGCTGCAGATGGACTCTGATGGACTGAATGTTTCTCACTTTGCAGATGGCTGAGCACAGACACTTTGAAAACCTTCCATCATTTCCATTATTGTATTATATAACATGCAGCACAGAAAACTAGAAACACAGAATTTTTAAACAATGACTTGACTTGTTGTTCATTAGGCTCTCATTAAAGTTAATATAGTTTGAATGGTAGCAAACAGCAGCTATATAACATAAGCTCAAGGCCTGGGTAATATTACCTTTTTTTAAAAGGTGATAATTTGTAGTAGGGCTGCTTGATTATGGCAACAATCATATTCAAATCAAAGACCTCAAAATAATGCTCATAATAATAATGGAAAAAGTAAAAAGTTCAGCATCTCATGTGGCACAGAAATCTTTGAATTTCTGTAACACAATTTTCATAATTGTGGATGGCAATAATTTTGATCCAGAGTAAAATTTGATTGATGTCCAGCTCTAATTGGTAACCTAGTGTTTTTTGCTCTTTATAAAAATAGTTATTAATGTCTAATATTTCCAAACTCATTATTGCTGATACTGATATTTTTTTTGTCAAGAGCATAAAGCCTCCAGTTTCCTAAAATCTTCTTTCATAGTTACAGACCACTGGTGTTAGAAACCCATGTTAAGGACAAAAACCCAACACTTTATTTTTTAATAAATAATAATTTTGATTTATAAAAGTGGAAATTGATTGATGATGAGGTAAGCCATTATGGCACATTTTTGTATTCTGCTAATATTGCAGCCAATGCAATATTTAGGGCCAATTTGTACTGCCAAAATACTTGCTGTTTATATCGGGAAAAAATGTTCATATCTGCCTCATAATAATTTTTTAACGCAATTATGTGCTGATATCAATACTGTTCTGATATTATCATGCATCCCTAGTTTGCACAATACCAGAATCATGAACTTTAATATGATTCTAGCAAAGTCAAACAGGTAAAACCAAGGCTAAAAAACCCCACCTCAGCTTGGGGTGACTACACTTCCAAGAAAGAGAGGATCGAAGAAGAGCTGTATCAGGTCAAGTCCATGTACCGTATACACCAAATATGGGTAAATAATTGTTTTTTTTACTCAATAACAATGCAGAATACACTTTTTAAAATTGTACCTAAACATTTCTGTGTGCTGCAATGTTTGCAACTTTCTCTTCTCTGTTAAATGCCATGTGCTTCAACATTATAAAATCTTCATTATTGTAATGATCAATGATAACAAAAAGTACAGAAATATAATGTTCTTAAGTCATATTTTTAACCAAAAGAAAATGTGCATGCATTTATTTAACAAGTATGCTGGCAACGTCTTGAAAAGCAGCTGGAACTAGTGAGGAGTGAGGGTTTGCAGTGGATTTGTACAGTTTAGACGGTGCACTATTTTGCCTGCAATTTGTGATTGTTGACAGTTGTGTGTTGCCAAAAAATTGTGTTTTCAAGACTTCTTTTTCACTTTTTGTGGTATCAAACTCAACTCAAAACGCAGCTGGATTGCCAGATTACATATCTTTTGTTAGGCAGATCCCTCTTGCAAAGCTTCAAGTTGAAACAATTGGTCCAGGTCAGAAAAAGATTGAGCTTAGCAGTTTCATTTGAGGAGAAAGAAGCAGTTACTATGAAAAACTCAGGACTGCTTCATTATGGCAAGTATCCTTATTGTGATTATTCTGATATATATTAAGATCAAGATTATAAAACATTATTACTTCCTGAATTTATTACATGCAACACAAGCAATATTTGATCTTAACTGCTCTTCAAACTAATTCTTTAAGAAATAAAAGAAAATATATGTGAAAGTACAAATACCTAGAAACAATGAAAAAAGAGACATAAACAAGTGAAACATGACATGTGCAATCTTTTAATCTGGATTGTTCATTTTGAATGATTTGGGGAGGCAGTAATTGTGACTTAAACTGAAACATGGTGTAATTGTGCCAAAAGTAAGATGCCACTGCAGGCCTTTGACTTACACTTAATGATAATGAGTGTGACGGTCAGAACATTTGTTCAATCACCTTCCAGTAATTTTTGAACGTTCTGCCTTTCTCCAACACCGTCTGTGCACAGATGGATGTGAAATAAATCCCATGAGTCTGTGAAACAGTCCATCTGTTGTGCCAGGTTAGTATCAAACAGGTAGATATTTCATATGATTTTACTGATGATAATAAATGTAATTACTCATCTAGATTAAGTATTACAAATCTTGTGATCAATAAGCATATGACTGTAGTTAATACTGTAAACAATCTCTTTAATGACCATCAGGCTTTACATATTTAGGTTTTTAATCTAAATTAACAACATGAATATCGATCATATAGCCTTACCCCTTTATATTTGTTTTGAGAATATATACAGATATATTAAACAGTGAATGAATTTCCCTACCACTGCATTTCTGCACTTGTGGTTTGGTTCTATTAAAACATAAACAGTTCCCTTTGTAATAGAGGGGCTTCTGTCTAGAAAGATATTTGATGTTACTCATCATCATCATCATCATTTGTGTTCAGGGCTTCAACCCCAAGAGCAGAGAGGCCGACTTGGCCGAGGTTCCATCCATGTCAGGATGTTCTGTTTCCTTCCAGGCAAAAACAACCTTAAAAACAGGGTGATTCTCACAAAACCAATGCAAGCTATGCCTGTAAAGGATCTAAGGACAAAATCTGAAAAAAAACTTAGTTGTATTTTAAAGTAAAAGATGTTTTCTGTTTGGCACGTGCCATATATCGGAACTAAAATACTAGTTTGGGGAGTTTTTACCGCTTTTATATGTCAAAAAATGTATAATGGATCCAAGGAAAAAGTAAATTGCTTTCCTCTAATTTACCATTACACTTATTATTTGTACACCATATTTAAAAAAATGCATTCGATATGTATATATATATATATATATATATATATATATATACATATATATACATATATATATATATATACATGTAGAATTTCTAATTTTGGTTGGAAATGATAATAATTGCTTCCAAAAACCTATATGTACAAATGCAATGAATTTAGGGATTTCATCATCTGCAGTCTATAAAATCACCAAAAGATTCAGAGAGTCCTAAGTGGCAAAGCAGAAAACCAACACTGGATGCCTGCAACCATCAATCCCTCAGCCGGCACTGCATTGAACATCAGCAACATTCTGTAAAGGACATTACCACATGGTTCAAGGAACACTTAAAAAAAAATCATTGTCAGCTACACAGTTTGTCGCTACATGTACTAGTGCAAGTTAAAACTCTACAATGCAAAGCGAAAGCCATATATCAGCAACACCCAGTAACTCAGCCGGCTTCTGAGTTCATCTGAGATGGACTGACGATAAGTTGAAAGTGTGCTGTGGTCTGACGAGTCCAGATTTCAGACTGTTTTTGGAAATCGTGGACGTTGTGTTTTCTGGGCTGAAGAGGAAAAGGACTGTATACCAGTATGTGAACTGAGCCTTTAATGATCCTGACACACAATCCTCTAACTCCGGCCGAGGAGGTTGCCTCCTGCAGAAAACCCGTGTAGGCCTACATTTTTCTCAGGCGTGTCAGTGGCTCAGCCTCACAGTGCACTCGATCAGTAACTGTTTCAGTCCAGCTTCGACTGTGACGTGTCAGTGTATTCTTGGGCACTCTCATTTAATACAAAATGCTGCATCCAGACTACTTACTAAATCACCTTAACTCTTTCAGTTTTTGTTGTTGCCTTGCGTGTTATCTTATTGTATCAATGTTGTGATTATTTTCCGCTCACTGAACACAGAAAACAGGTCCTGAATTTACAGTATAATTTCTAAAAGGTTACCATAAATAGTGGTGTTGTGTATTTTTTCACCATATGTTACTGAAACAACTGGACACAGTGTCATTTATGGCACCATTTCCGTGAATTTGTGCAGTCATCTCCTCAAATTCACCCAGAGTCCTTCCCCAGCATTGTCAGTCAGTGTTTTGTGCTCCCATGATAATGGACTGTTGTGGTTCTTGGCTGACCAGACGGAGGATTGTTTGTGTGTTTATTCAGGCATTTCAGACCCTGCGCTGTAATAGACGCTGTGTAAATAAAGACAGTCTCTTTGAAATAGAGGAGCAGTGTAATGGTGACCACAGATACAGAGTCTCAAAGGCCCAGTCTGAATGACTCCTATTGTTAGATCAAAATCAGAGTAAATAGGAGAGGAGTGTGGAAACCTGATTAGGATTTTTATGGGTTTTTTATCAACACTCTGAAAGCTGTTGTGTACTCACAGCTTTTTCTAGTCTTGTGAAATAATTCTTGTGTATTTTTGTCTTCACTTTGTGTTGTTATTGGCCATCTGTTAAAGGGATTCAATGTAACAACTGCCATTTTGTTTGGAGCATGATTGAATTTATTCTGGGGTAAAACAAAATAACAAACACTTAGAGAAGGAGACTTTGAAGTCTCTCTATCATCTGCTCAGTCTCTGCTTCAGCAGCCTCTCTGACCTTGTTTAGTATTTCTAACTGCGGACCAATTTACCTGTTTTTCAGTGAGGTTTGTTCAGCATGTGTTGTCATGGTTATCCAGACTGTCCTCTCACAGATGCATGTTCTGTGGTTCAGGTTATTTTAATGAGTTGAAGCTGGTTGCTGTCTTATGTTACCTTGAAAAGTCACAGACGAGGTTGTTTTAGGAATCTCTGTAGTTTTAAACAATGGCACTGAACTCTATCAAGTCCTGTATGAGTCTTCTGTGTAAGTGGACATGTTTACATGGATACAAGCAATCAGAATAAATGCTTGATCAGAATAAAAACACATTATATAGACATGTCAGTCAGAAGATTCTGATCAGAGAGAACTCATTCGGTTTTGTTCTGAATGAGAGAGCTGGTCTATGCCGATCATTATTCCGAAGGGAGTTCATGTAAACATTTTACTATAAACTGGATTCTACACTTGAGCACACTGCTTACATGCACTGTGCACTCCTCCATCACGTGCACAGATGATGCTAGAACCTTGGACCATTGAAGCCACACATCTAAGCCCTTGGGCATTAAGAGAAGCTGAAATTGATTTTTCAGTAAAATAATCATGACTAGATAAAGTTCTAGGACCTCATTTAAAACATGATGATGCACCTCAAGGGCCTCTCAATAAATCTAAAATGCCTACATACAAACAAATCTGTTAAAATGTAATGTTTTTTTTAATTGATTTAATGTCTGCCAATGACAAAACAAAATGTTTTTATTTATGTTTTAATATGATGCAGTCTGTTTAAATGACCCCCATTTACCAGCTAATTCCCATACATTCCCATAGATTACTGGAAACCCTAATCACTGGTACATTAATTGTAGAGATATTTTTATTAGTAACAATCAAAACCAAGGTTGGTCAGCTCTTTAAAATCTCAGGAGAAATGTGTCTGTTGATACTAATAATTCACTTTTGAAGCATTTTATTTGATGAAAGCAAGATCATACATCCATCCATTATCTACACCACTTATCCCATTTTGGGTCTTGGCTGGCTGGAGCCTATCCCAGCTGTCAACGAGCAAGAGGCGGGTACACCCTGGACTGGAAACCAGTAAATCACAGGGCTGTTATATGAAGACAAACAACCATTTGCACACATTCACAACTGCAGGTAACTCAGGGTCACCAATTAGCCTGACAAGCATGTTTTTTTTGTCTGAGGAAACAACAGTACCCAGAAAACACACACACAATCACACATCAGATAGCTCAGTGAACTGAGCCATCGCAGCTCCAATCAAGCCGGCTGAAGGTGTCGCCTGCATTTCAGTTTGTCAAACCGCCAACAGCTGGTTTTAGAACATAAAGCACATCATGTGTCTGAACAGCAAGTCAGAGGGGAAATGTGTGAATCTGTACAGTCTACCAAATGTTCATCAGTGGTTGTTTATAGCTCACCTGTCACCTCGAAGTGCAGCATATCATCAGTTGTACCCTCAGTGAAAAACAGTATTTGAAGTTGGTGTTTGCTGTGATGATTGGATGCAACACAAATTACTTACATAAAAAAAAAAAAACGGCTCCCAGAGTAACCTGAAGAAATTGACAAAAGATTGAAAATTGCTCAGGCTCAAACTCACAGCATAGATTGATGTAGGCTGTTGAGGTACTCCGTTTAACTCACATAGACGGCTCCAAAGTCAAGATCCCCTCCCTTCTTTTTGTAGTGTTTTCGCATTTTAGACAGAAGAAGAATTGCAGCTACTGTCACCGTCCTCACTGATGTCATAAACTAGAAGAATATGCAGCTGGCTGGATATGACACATCATATCCCAGTTGCAGCAGTGTGAACTAACTGTCTTTTAGAATATTGGGTTTTAGATGCTGCTCAGCAGTAAGAAAAATATATTGATAGTTTGATTTAAATGAAGTGAGGTACCATGATTTTTTTGTTGGTGATCATGGTCACTTTGTCAGATTTGGTGGCCACAGAGCCATAAATTCATGCTGTGACCCGCCCAACAAGCATGACGGACTAAAGAATTAAAACACTGCTTAAAACGACCTCCATGACAATGCTGGAAGATGGAGGGCTGACACTGAAAACAGCAAACAAACATGCTGTATTTAGAGTACTGCACTTTTTAGTTTCTTAACAAACAGTAAGACAAATGATGTGTTAGCTTATTGATAAATGCAGGCTGTAACTCACCAAGGTCCTAACGATCCTCGCTGTTTCTCTCCAACATTACTCTTTCCACAGCCAGTCTGGTAGTAGCTCCTCCACAACACATCATAAAGGCTGAGGAAGGAAAAACGTTTCCTCTATCTTGTCGTTGTCAAGGCAACAACTTCTGTCTGTTTACATCCGTGTTTGTCGCACATGCAGAACTTCTTGTGCTCTCATTGGTCAAAGTCTCTGACATGAGGGAAGAAACTTAAGGTGGCAGGACAAAAATCAATCATACTGGATTTTCTGTAGTCGAGTCCCAGACTTGTCTTTTGTTTTTTACCAAGACACACAATGCACGATCAAACCAGTGT
Organism: Cetoscarus ocellatus; assembly: GCA_037902135.1. Classification (NCBI taxonomy): domain Eukaryota; kingdom Metazoa; phylum Chordata; class Actinopteri; order Labriformes; family Labridae; genus Cetoscarus; species Cetoscarus ocellatus. The sequence goes on from JBAMNC010000550.1 coordinate 1,133,680, forward strand.
TAATTTTGACCACTTTTTGATTTAGTTTTAGTGATAGTCTTTTGCCCAAAATATCTTTTAGTTTTAGTCTTAATTTAGTCATCTAAATTGTTTTAATGTAGTCTAGTTTTAGTTGATGAAATTTCACAACATTTTAGTCGATGCGTCACAAAATCCTACGACTGTTGGTTGGTCTGTAATTGTTCATAAATCTTGTAATCTGACCTTGATATTAGGGCTTATTGATTGAGGGCGGTGGAAGATAGAAAGGAACTAAATGAACTGCAATTATTTTTACCTGTATGAGAACTAAAAGCATGAAATGTGCTCAGGATGCGTGATATTATTGGTGCAATATCAGTTTTGGCAGATGTCTGCCAAAAATGTTGATTATGGGGTAGGGTTGTAAAATTCCATGAATTTTCAAAGTTGGAAACATTTCATGGGAATTAGTGGGAATATATGGGACTAAACGGAAATAAAGATGGAATTTACTAGACTGAAGGATGGCCTTTGACAGGGATTTTAAATAAAGTTGGGGAAAAGTATTTTATCATAATCTTGACTAAATCAATCAGATTTCATGCAAGGATACTTGAGAATATCTGTGCTTTTTCTCAATGTCATGCACAGAACACACTCTCGCTGCAGAGGTATTGAGACCACGCTCCCTACATGCGCTGTGCACTCCTCCATCACTCACAGATGATTCTCGAACCTTGAAAGTGAAGCTGAAGCTGATTGTTCAATAAAGTAATTAAAATCTGATGAAGTTTTAAATCTGTTGAAATGTAATATTTTAAATTGTGTTTTTAATTTAAATTACCTTTAACTTCCAATTAATTCCTATTAATCCCATTTAATTCCCATAATTTTCATGAAAAGTTTCCCGTTTAAAATATTTCAAAATTTCCCCTAGCTGACCTTGGAAAGAAAGATTTTAGAAATTTTCCAGAAAATGTTCTACCCCTTTGCAACACATATTAAAATTTTTACACATTATTTGCAGCTGATATTTTGCAGGTACAAATTTGCCCAAAAATATTGAAGTGTATTGGAATATCGTATATTGGCAAAAATCCAAAAGGTTAAAAGCTGCCTTTATTTTAATATATTGGTTGTTTTCAACCTTAACTGCAAGAAAGACAAACAGTTTTGCTTTGTTTTCATCATATTCTCTTCATGAACCAATGAAACATCTTTAACCTTCCCCTCACCGCTCTGTATTCTCCCTCGCTCTCCTCTGTCCTCCTCGTACTGTAATGCCACTAAACGGCTGAAATTTTCTCCCTCAGCAGAGCCATTGATTTGTAATCTCACCGGCCATTAAATGTCATAGCTCCGGTGCCATCACTCACCCGGTTATTCCCCATCTTGTCAAAGGGGGACCGTCCTTACAGTGTGGATCGATACAGCTCATACGCCATTAGTTAGGCATGTTCAGCCCCTACCTCATTTAGAAAAGGGCCTTTCAAGTTTAATTAGTGATGTTCAGGAGCAAGACGTTGCGGTGACATTGAATGAACAGCAGAGGGCAGCCTGTTTATTGTTTTCATGGATGGGAGACACATGACTGTTGCTGCACGTGTGGGTATCAAATGCAGGAGATATCTCAGAGCTGAAACAGAGGCCGATAATATTTGACATTAATTTACAGCCGACATATTGTTAGAACAGCTGCTTCCTGCATGTGTAAAATGTGTTAGAATGATATGAATAAGAGGGTTGGATGTGAGAAATTAATTGCTCTGTGGTGACTCAGAAAAGTGTGTTTCTTTGCTTGGACACTAGGGGGCAGTTTTGTCCTTACCAACGCTTCTATTGAGTACGTGTCCCCCCCCCCCCAACAAGCAGGAATCCCATGACGGAAAACTGAGATAAGAGAGGGATCGGGAACCCAGAAAATTACACAATATGCATGTGTTGTTGTGTGATGAAAGGTGTGTGTTTAAGCATATGGCAAGAGAGGAGTAAGTGTGTCTGTGTAGGCTTGGTGTGTGAAGATGAGAGGTGAAAAGGAAGAGGTAACAGCAGAAGAGGGGGAGTAAACCTTCCAAAGCCCAGAATTCCTCGTGCCGTTATGTAACCACGTCTGCAAACGGGGGGAGGTGTATATATGTGTGTATACATGTGCATTAGTGTGTGTGCAATAGGGGGTTGGGAACAAGTGATAGAAAGTGACAAAATCCTCCTCACATGCAGGCGGGCTGCAGGGCAGACCTCTGTGACACTAACACAGGATGAAGGGGGGGCTTCGGCAGGAGAGAGGTGGAGAGTTCTCCTCAACCACGCAATTCAGAGGGTGACACATTCATCGCAGGTCCACACAGCCAGGATCTTAGAAATCCACAATGCAGGAACATCTACACTAATCTCTCAAAGTCAACCACGTATATGAGTGCATCGATTCAGCATGTGAGGATAGTTTAAGACATCCTATAAGACATGGTCATAATGTTTTTGTTAAGGTCATTTACAGATGTGAAACAGGTCAAACAAGGGTTCATTTTGTCTGTTATTGTTATTGTTGTCTTACGTGCAAAGGCCTGTGGGTTGGATCCCAACTGTCCTAGTGTTTTTAGCCTGATAATGTTTCGGTTCTTAGAAACAGGTGAATGGAGACATTAAAGATACAGCAGCTGATGTCTGTAAATTGTCGACTAAAGATGTTGACTATTTTAATGTGACTTAAGGTGAACTGTTTTTCAGGTGGATGTACTCTGATGTGACTATTCCTAATAACCAGAATGCTGCCTTACTTAAGAAAACAAGGAAGCACTCGGAGGACACAAACCTCTGCCAAGGTAGCTCACATATTGCTGTTACATCTGTAAGCAATAGTTCCATGATAAAGTTGCCATCATAATATGATTCACTGACCCGAAAACCCATATCGTTATGGTTGATATCATTTTTAGTAAGACAGTTATTGAGCAAAATGATCTTTCACTAATGGCAGTTATCTGGATCGCCACCAAAATCGAATCACTTTTAAGTTGGGTCATTACCAACATCTCCTGAAAAATCTGTCCAGTAGTTTTTGCGTAATCTACTAACAGACAAACAAACATGTGCCAGCACAAACATAGCCTCCTTGGCAGAAGTAATTAGCATAGGCAGCATGGTTGCACAGCAGGTTTTGCCTCACAGCAAAAAGGTTACTGGTTCGAACTCTTGTTGTTCAGGGCCTTTTTGTGTGCAGTTTGCACGTTCTCCTTGTGCATGCATGGGTCCTGGCTCCAAAAAACAAGGTGTAGGTGATTGTGTGAATGGTTGTTTGTCTCTCTGTGTGGCCCTGGGATTGGCTGACAGCTGGTTCAGGGTGAACCTTACCTCTTGCCACCTGGAATAGGCTCCACCCCCTTGTTACTCCAAAAGGGATAAACTGTGTAGGTAATGGGTGGATGGATTGTTCTAGTATTAAACATCCACCACATAAACTGTGGAGTCTGAGCCAAGCAGGAACATCAAAAATGAAAATAACATCAACTTGTATAACACAGGGGTGGGATACTGACAGCACAGGAGCCACATGCATCCCCCGCCGTCACCAATGCAGCCATCATGTCAAGTGCAATTTTTTCGTGACTAGACAAATTGTAAACATGAATGAAATGTGTCAAAATCTGCCATATTCGAGTCAGTCTGTCTCTACAAGACTGAATGCTTTAGAACATGATAATATTCTACATATGCTTCATAATATTTGAGATCTAGTAGCTCATATGACATAGATATACTCACTGTTCTCTGCAGTGAGAAGTATTGTAGATTAGCTTCAAATCTGTGCTCAGCCCATTTAGTGAAGCATTTATATTGGCTTTGACTTTTAAAGCATCAATATTAGTATCTTTAGTCCATATGATTATCTATGTGGAGTAAGGATGGGATCAAAAAAACTATTCCAATTGATTGATGATCATGTTGTACAGTAGACAGAGGTTGTAGCTTAATTTTCAGCTAAAAAATGCTCGCTGTACAACATTAAGTGGATGAAAACACCAGCAACTTGCAGAGGCATTCATCTGTGCAGCTCGTCATTGAAAGTCAGGAGAACCATGAGTTTGACATTGTTGCTGTCGACCGCCTATTTAAGCCACACAGAAAATCCACAGGAATTGATGAGGGAATTATTAATAAATCGGATTGATTAGCAGAATTGTAATGGGGATTAGTCCCATTCCATTATCATTACAGTCCCTGTTTATAACTTTAGAGAGATCAACAAAATTAGACATGGAAGTCCCTGCAAAAAGCACACATATAGATTGATCATATTAGATTGATCTCTCCTTCCATGGATGTATTGATTATTATCCATCGTAACTGTCTTTACAACAATGTAGACATGAGGTCCCTCTTGAAAACGAGATGCCACATCTCAAAGGGCTTACCATTAATACATTTATATTCAACAAAGACAAATATAGTGCTATACAGATAAAGATTGATTGAATGAATCTTTATTGAGCAGAGACAAATGTGTTGAGGACAGATTTATGATCTGGGCGACCATGGGTTTGTCACTATTATATATCATAAATTGTTATTTTTAGTCCTTTTGTCTCTGCCTGGATGGATACATCTCTGGGTGTATGTATGTGTATATACAAATATGTATATATATATATATATATATACACACATATATATATATATATATATTTTTTTTTTACTTTTTTTTTTTTTTTGTATATATATAGATGTTTATCTATAAAATGAAGAGTATGGCCTCAGCCTGCTCTATTGTAAAGTGTCTTGAGATAACACCTGTTATGAACTGGCACTAAACAAATACACAATGATTGATTGGTTGAATTGGTATCAATAAAATCTCGTCAGTTTCCATCCTTAGATACAAGACCAACAGATCTGGCTAATGATTGCATTTACCAATGTTTTTTGACAGGGATGTTATTAGACCGTACAGATGCTCAGTTGATGAATTAGATGGACCATATCCAAATCTTCACTGTTCTTCTGTGCATTTTGACGATGTTGATATAGTATTTGAATAAAATCATAGCAAATATGACAATACTGAGGTAATAGCAAATCTTAATTTTATTATAATGTGTTTTTATTTTAATTATAGCATGATTATATATCAGCTTAGATTTTTCCCTCGCACTGTTTTTATGGTAGCCACGTCATGCATGTTGCCTATTTGTGTGCATAATTGCTGCACCTGATATGGGTCAATTCATCATTTGGAAACTGACAGCACATCAATTTAAAAACATTTTAACAGAAAATTGTAATTGGTTATTAAAACAACACTTTCAAAAATCCACAGGGTAATCAATTAGCTTTGTTTTTAGTCTTCCGTGAAGGTAAAAACAATTAGATATTTGTTACAGGCCTGAGGTTGGAGAAAACAGACCATACAAACACATCGACCAGGGCATTGCTATGGTCCTTCAACCTTAACGCCATCATTGATAAATGAGTTAATTGATTCATCGAGACGTATTGTATTTATTTGCACTGCATAAACAAATTCACATGAAAGAATTTGATTTGACTTTTTCTTGTGGTCGACATTATGAAGTTTAAATATTCATGTAAATCTGTCAAGTCTTTTTTTAGCGTCTGTCCTTCCTTGTCTTTCTCCGCCTCTCAGTGACTTATCATCTTGTGTTTGAATTTTGCATTGCATGTGTCACACTCTACATATCACACTTGGCGTATCACACTGTTGCAGTTAGTTTCATCATTCAGAACTTATTTATCAGTCCAGCGGGACCCACCCTGCCTCTGCTCAACGCTGTCACAATCCGTGGGCAGCCAGATGTCTCAGGACTCCTCTGTTACGATTCAACGGCTGATCCAAGTCAGGCACCGCAGAACCACAAGCTAATGAGTTACCTAAATACTGAGTGAGATTGCTTTTTAGGTCTCATTTCTTTTTTATGGTGCAACAAGTCTGGATGAATAAAGCAAACTCATTGTGTGTACTCTTTAAAAGAGCAACAACTGGGAGCAGATTTGTTTAAAGTAGGTCAATGTGCAAATTTGTCCAGTCAAAGGTTGCAGTAATAAATCACGGCTAAGAGAATGTAGGAGCCGTATAGTTGCAGTGTCCACGTGTGTGTACTTGTTTATGTAATTTGAGGCTTTTTTGTGAGCAATATGTGCTCCATCTACTGAGGCGATGGAGACAGAGAGCAGTGAGCCAGAGATGCAGGTCATGGATCCCCATGGGGCAGGGCTGGTATTCAGGAATTACACCAGGCCTTCCTGTCCCCGTGGACCGCTGCTCGCTCTCTCTCTCCTATTTTCTCTGGCTGGAAGCAAATTTTAAACCTGGACCGGGAGCACAGGTTGTTTTAGAAAGGTGAACCCTAAAAGGAGATATATGCTGTCTGAGTTCTCCCACCAGCTATAAGTGAATTTTAATTATGTGCTCTTGATTTGAATTCCGTGTTGTGAATTTTGATCATGTCTTTTTGGCCGGCGGTCTGGTTATCAGACTAGATGCACGCAGGAGGGATGAGGGATGAGTCTTGGCCCCGTATATGCTGCCAGCCTCACTGGAGTTGTTCCACAGCCTAGCTCTCTCCACAGTCCAAAGATTCTGTCAGCTCGCTGCGCTCGGCTGGGGGTACAACCTCTCCATCAACATTACCAAGCACGCCACAGCTGTGCTGCAATGTCAAGAGGGTGACTGCAGAGGAGACGTGGGTCAAATGAGATTCCAGTTTCAATAGAGGGAAATTTTAGCAGCAGTATCTTTGGATTTCTCTTTTTTGGATACTAAAGTATCATCATTACCTTATTTTAATGTCAAAACAGACAAAACATTGACAGATTGTCTTCAAATATACTTTGCAATTCCCTTCTGCAGTGCACTGGTTGTGATTTCATTTTGTAGCAGGAGCTCAGAATTTCATAGTTCCTGCTTGAAATTTAATAGTGTCAAGATTTTTCGTACAACTAGCACAGATTGTATGAGGCATTCAGCCAGAGTTGGGTTGAAAGATACTTCAGTGTTTCATGGTTGAATGAAATGATGGGTTTTTTTTAGATTGTTTATTGGGCTTTTTATACTTTATTGTAGAAGCTAAAAGAGTGAATAATGTAGAAAATCAGGATGTAAGCAGGATGAGCTTCATTCCCTAAAATGGCTGTTTCATGAAAAATTTTGAACAACAGAACAGCTGGGGACTGTATTGTAAATAACATGTTTGTTTTTGAACTAACAGCTCCTGCACAGTCGGCCATGACTGAACGAAACAATTAGTTAGTTAGTTAGTGATTTATTTCATTCATATATCTGAAATAAAACATTTTCATACAAGCATATAAGCATATAATTGAATGAAAAGGAACAGAAAGAAGAACAATCTCATATTATCTGCCCCTTTTAAACACATAAAAAAATATTTCAAAAACAACAAAACAACACAATGATCAACATAATTCGCAACAACAATAATAATAAAATAAAATAGCTGTCATCAACACTGCTGGTCTCAAATCCTTTTTGATTCTCAATGACAACAACAACAAGCAACAACAACCAAAATAATACTAATAATTATAATGTTTGTGAGATTTCATCAGTCACAAAAATGGTAATAACACCTGCCTCCTTGACCACGTCTTAAGCCACTGACCTTTTTGTTTGTTAAACTGGATGAAAGATAAGAGCGTCATAAGATGAAAGTTGGTGCACAATATTGTTGGTAAGATAGCAGATATTGGCCTAAAAAAATTAATTATCAATACTGGCAAATATTGAATTTTGTCCTGATATGTACAGCCAGTAAAAAGCCCATGCATATCAGCTTTATATACATATATATATATATATATATATATATATATATATATATATATATATATATATATATATAAGATCAGCTGAAAAAGGACACATCACACTAACATCAGGTGACACTTCTGACGAAGACGGAAGATCTCCGTCAAAACATGTCAAGGTATGAACTATAAAAAACCCCTGTCTGTTATAAAAGAAAGTATAAGCATATTATCAGCATAGACATAATGAACCTACTCAGACTATTGCCTCTGGGTTGCTTGGTCTGTGCACTACAACCAAACATTTAAAATATTAGACTGTGTCACAAGAAGTAATACCAATGAGATTTATGATTCTGATTTACTGCCGACTACTAACAACAGCAATCTTTTACAGTCTTAAATGGTGAAAACTCAAAAGTAATAAAGAAATATTACTGTCAGCAGAATTTGTTGACAGTCGTATCAGCTCAATATTGCTCCCAATACTAAACCCATGCCTCTCCCTTACTTTTATCACTCCAAGCTCTGAAGTTTATTTTGGTTCATAACTTGAGCTGGACAATATTACACCGTTTTGCTTTAAGTGGGCTGTTATTTATTCATGAATTCATTATGCTCAAATGATGTGCCTCAGAATAGCAACAAAAGGATGAAAATAACACACAATATCACACAAATAAACGTTTTCAGGCTTCCAGACATACACATGCTTGTGGTCCAGAAGGGATCCTGAAAGAAGGTGTTAACTCGGACTGTAGATCAGATTTGTCTGTTTGATAGCTGTACTAATTATCTAATTATCTGATTGTTATCTGATTGTTTCTCACCTGATTGTGGTGAGAAACAATCAGGACTAATTATCATAGATACTGAATGTAACACCCTGTTTAGGGTTGTTTTTGGTCTGTGATACATGTTTGTTCAGGCTGCTTTTGGACAAAATGACTATGACTTGTGCAGCTGAACTGAACAGGCTGATTCATGGGGCTTTGAATGCATTTTCTCTTTGCCCTCCAAATCCATGCAGTGAATCATCATTGTATCATTGCATTGTAGATTTGTTACATGAATAAAAAGTAACCTACAAAAAGTATGTCACATATCTCTTATACTTAGTATTTTATGCACAAATGAACGCTTTGGGACCTATTACAGTTTGACCATGAAATGTCAACAACAAACGTCTAATCCCTGAGGCAAAGCAATAGACAGATACCAGATAGGGATGTATTCAGACAGTTTGCAGGTGAATCAGCTCCTGTGAGCTTCTGAAAACTTTCTACAAATGTTTTTCTATTTTAAGCTCTTTTATTAAATTGTGAAAGGCTGCAGCGTCTGACAGACTGTGAGCATTTCTTGAAGCTCTTTTCTTAAATTACTTGGATTTGCAGTGTTTGATTCTACCATCTAAGTTCTCGTTTAGAAGATGTTTATATGACTTGACATGTATTTTGCTTTTGGATAAAAATAATGTTGTTTTTCTCTCAGACAAAAGCAGCACCAAGTTTCTTGATATTATTACAGCAGTGTAAGGAGACAGAGTATGATATCATGGGCTGTAACTCCTGATTTAAATAACTTACAGAGGCATACATTTGTGTCACTTACAGCTTCAAAGCAATTTTGTTCACAAACATTTTCATATTCATCTATTGGTTATTTGTCAGGGACAGATACAGTATACACAGACAAAATGAAAACAGTTGTCCAATGCATGTATCATAGTGTTGTAGCAATATGTGATTTGCAGCACCAATCACTAGATGGACTTTTGTGATAATAAAACAATAAAAGCAGTAAGCCTTATAGAGTAAAATAGAAGTAAAATTATACACAACAGGAAATAATAACAGGATATTTCAAAATGACAACATAAAATCAAACATGAGTGCAAGTTTGCTCTTGAATTATTGATCAGCATTTACACATTTCAAACAGTGTTTGATAATAGAACTTCATTTGTTAGAAATCTGCCAGTGTTTATCAGTAATATTGCCAGTTGGTAGATTGTATGATCTCAATGTGATTGATGTTGTTGGCAATTCTGTAGAACAAATTTTTAGCTGAAAGGTGATCAAAGTTACCGTTACAGAAAGTAACTGGCTGCAGCTACTACACATTGCACAAAACCTAACGCTAGAGCTTCAATTATGGCAGAAATTTTTTTTTTCATCAGGACGATTATTTTCATAGATATTGAGATCACAATTCTAGAGCAGGATTACTCACATGGTCTTTGTGTCATGATTTTGAACATTAAAGGACAAGAAATATATTCAGATATACATGAAAAAATACAAATAGCAAAAATAATCATATATGGATAAAAGACAAAAGAAAAGCAACATGTCCTTTTAGCACAGTAAATGTTTAATTTTGATTTTTTTAATTTTATTTTTGGCTGATTGCCCAGTTCTACCCAATGATTATTGTTTTGTAGAAACCTAACATGTCCTTAAATTTTCCTGAAGTATTCAAAGACAGAGAAACACCTCTGTAGATGACACTGGCTGGATTATGGTGACCATTCGTTCATTGTTGCCATTAGAACACGTAGTAATGTGAAAAGACTGCTACTGCTGCAGTTCTGTTTCTGTATCTCATTCATATTTCGTGCTGCGTACCTGTGATGGACCACCTTTAATCTCTGCCTGCTGTCTGTTCTGCCAACCAAACTTCCTCCTGTAACTCCTCCCCTGACCACCGCAAATATGCGTCTTCAAGTTAGATAGAGATCCAATTTCTCCTTCATGTGCCCTCAGTGTTACTTCTCTTTTAGCAGAGAGGACTGGTCAACCAAAACATCATCCAAGGAAGTCCATGTAGAAGTGTTTTTCTCTCTTATTATGCAAAGTTTTTCTAAGAAACTGAAACTGTGGTTTTCTGTTTAGTACACACACCTCACAGAGTGATGTTTTTACTGAATGGAGTAAACAGTGAAGGCGGCCGGAGGATGACAGGGATACTAATCTTGACTTATTGTTTGTTGTTTTTTTTTTTTTTTTTACTTGAGAGTCCCTGGCAGCCGAATTTTACATACTGTGCTTTTAACTCGTTTTGCAAGCAGTCACCACATAGCTCACAACTTGCTGAGATACGTAGCAACTGTGGTTGGAAGTCAGCACCCACCACCTGCCAATGTTTTTGTGCAGTGGTTGGTGAAATCGTTTATCCCAGCAGCCAATGAGGCAGGTCAAAATAGGTATTATAACAGAGCGTTTGTGGTGGAGCAAAACAAGAGGATGAAACTACTATGTACAATTACGAAATTAAACGCACTGTGTCCGTCATAATCCTTTGATTGTACTGAAAGTTCAAATCCTTGAAAAAAAATAATCAGACAAACTTATAATTTTATGATATTCTATGTGGGACAGATGGTATTAAAGGTAGGGTCTGCAGGATTTTTCGTTACTGTTGTAAACACAACATTGACCTGATGCGGGTGCCCACCCTCTCCGGCAGCAGATGGAGAACACGCCTCCCCAGCCCGATAGCCCTGCAGCCGGATCCGAGCAGGAAAATGAGTGACGAGGTACCTTGCAAATTTTTATCAAATGTGTTTCATTATTAGCGAGTTGCATTGCTTTTGTATTTGAATAAACACCTATGCTTATTGCAGTGTCCATAACCTACTTGTCCAACAGCTTGACGGCTAACTCCGCGTCACTTTTCATCCTGAGACGGTCTTTCAGAGCTCGGAAGCGAGTGAAAGCCAACCCTAGGCTCACTCTGGTTTTAGACCGAGCTTTGTCCGCTTGGCATTTTGCTTCAGCCAGATTGTATCTTCTTTTCTTCGCTGTAGCGTCTGCCATCATTGCCGGTCTGCGTAGCGTTCTGTTAGTGCATTTTATAGCACTCAAAGTCACTTGCGCACTGGACGCGCTGTGATTGGCTGGGGTATCCCAGCCTACTCTCGGCCCAAAAACGTCCCGAGACAACCAAAACATCAAAATACAGGCTGAGGAGGGGGGTGAGGTAAACAAAGACATCACACATCAGTAGAGACCCATCGGAGATGATTGAGCAGGATTTTTCCTGAAAAAGTTTATATTTTATTTTTAAGGAAAATCCTGCAGACCCTACCTTTAAATAAACATTTTCTACATTATTTTGCATCCCTCCAAACTGCTGTCTTAGTTTCATGTCTGTAGACAAAGCATAACCTCTCTTGTGAGACCAACCAATGATTTTTTTGTTGCCGAGGGGGGATATGTTTATTCGTCTATTTGTCTGTTAGCAAGATAATTTATGGAGTTATGAGTAGATTTTGATGACATTTTCAAGGAATGTTGATCACGGCACAAGGAAGAAGTGATATAATTTTTGTGGAAATCCCTATGATGCAGATGCAGATCCAGGATTTTTGAAGGATTTGTTAACATTGCAAAATAGGGCAGTTTTACCACTTTTTTGCTAATGACTAAATAAGTTACTGTCAGGAACGTAGAACAGATGAGTCTGACACAAATGCACATCACTGAAACCAGGGTCAAATAGGCCAAAGGTTTAATAATAAACAGGCAGGGATCAGTACACAGGTAGGCAGTCAGGGAGGTAACATGTCCAAAGACGTCAGGCAAAAAACAGAAATGAAAAGCAGGCAGGAGTCGGTACACAAGAAAGGGAATCAGATCAGGCAACAAAAACCAGGAAGAAAAACAGGTGGGATGAAGACTTTGAGGTACGACGAACTGGCGATGACAGTGAGTGACAAGGTTAAATATAAGCAGTAATGAGGGGTGATGGGAAACAGGTGGTGAGAAACAATCAGGACAACACAGAGGCAGGACAAACAGGAAACGGATCTGAAACAGAGATAAGGGTTAGTGCTTCGAAATAAAACAGGAAAGGCAAGACATGAGACATAAATGTGCAAAACAAAAGAAACTTAACCGACATGAGAGTTGCCAGTGCATTTTGATGACATTTTCAGTGAATGCTGGTCATGGCACAATGGAGATTCGGGTTTTTTTTTACAGGATTTGTTAACAGTGTGCGTTAGGGCAGGTTTCTATATTTTTTGACAATATTTCTTCCGACAATGTTGGAATCTTGGCTGAGGTTTGTGCTCTCTGAAAACTTCGAGTTAATTGATGACATCTGCTTGTTTTTCCATCAACGTAATGTCAGGAGAATATTGATAAATGCTCTGAAGAACTTCAGGCAGCATATCCAAATCCTCTGTTTTGTCTCATTAAGAGCTACTCAGTCATGTTGAATTTAGCTTTTAAAGTGACTAAAACATTAGAAGTTCTTGTCAGAACAGTTTAGATTAATGTCTGCTCATTAGCAGTAATGTGTTTTCTTGCCAAAATAATACATCATAGGTTTTGTAAACTTGTGTTAGATGCTTTTGTCTCCCTCTCCACAAATGCACTAAGTTTATTTAGAGGCATGGCCACTCTGCTTTTTTGGACTCAGCCCCACAGTTGCTCTTAGAGTAGATTGACTCATGACAACCCATTAATCTCTCTCCCTCTTTCTTTCTCGTCTCTCGTCTCTCTCTCTTTGCTCTCCTTCTCACCTTCCCCTTTCATGTCTTGGTGACCTTCCCTTTATCCCCCCTGCCAACACACAGAGTGCTTCCAGAGATGCTGCACAGACCGACGGGTACCTGAAAGAGGCACATAATGATGCCCAGTCTCTGCAGTCATTTGTTTTCCCCCTGCGTGGCGACGTCGGCAGGTAAACTGCAGACATTACATCTCTGCTGTCTGCGTGATGTATCGTTATCTTATGCCCACCTGATGTGCGTTTAACTCCCGCTCTCAATCATTTGTTCTTGTGATTTTTGCACATTTGCACTTTATTCGACTGTGTCCAAATCCTCCTCTCTTTTTGTTTCTCTCTCTCCTTGTAGTATTTTCGTTCAGCTCGGGGGGCTTTTTACTGGCTCCCTGAAAGGATGGCAAAAACCAGCAGTGTGTAAAGGGGGTTTGGTTGGCTTGCTTTGTTGATGGAGTGTGTAGGGGTGGATGGGTAGACTGCTCTGCCTGGACTTCATGTGTGCAGAGTGCAGATGTGTCTTGTAGAGCAGGGCAAAATGGCCTGAAAGTTTAAAAAAAAACATTGTTTTCTTCCTTTTTCTAATGAATTAGAAAGCACAATAACAAAATTATAGTGGATCATTCATTTCTATGCATTTTCAAGGGTTCCAGATCCCCTTTCTCTCCTTGTCAACAGCCTGTTGTGGCAAATCAACTCACATCTGCATAAAATCACAGAGGCTTGTATTTATGAGTCCCTGAGTTCAGTCCAGTACACGGTTACATGTGACTAGCCGTGCGAAGTACCTGGATCTGCCTGATTCAGTGTCTGTAATGAGATCCATCTTTGATGCTCCATTCTGTGATCATTATGTTATATGTAGATGTTAATGTTAATGTTAATATTAGAATGGCCTCTCTATGAGTGGTATTTCTGTGGCTGTGTTTGTACTAGTTAACCTTTTTATCTAATATCTAATTCAAGGTTCAAGGTAGCTTTATTGTCAATACTGCAATATGTGTACACATACAGAGGATTGAAATTACGATACTCAAAGACCCATGGTGCTACATTTAGTATAAATAATAAACATACGTCCAAAAATAAGAATACTGGTATTGAGTAAAAAGAGTACATCAAATAAAAATATCAAGTAAAAAAAAACATAAAGTGCGAGTACCAAGGTAAAAGGTAACATTTTTTAACACTAAAGTTGATGGTAGTGTGGAGTACTCTGCTAATGAGAGTATTTTGACATTATAACAAACATTTTTTGGTGTTGTTACTACAACATTCCTTAAAGAGCCCATATTATGTTGTTTTTTTTTTAGATTTATTTGCTCTGTCGTGTTTTAATATCTCCTCTGTCTGATGGAGCACTTCCCCTTTCTCCATGTTTGTTGTGCCAGCAGCCACCTAAAACGTCTTGTTCCCTGGGACCCCCCAAATAAACCTGCCAGTGTGATGGAGACCCACAATATACCGTCTATGCTTCATAAAATGGATGCAGTTGCAGAGTTGTTGACAGTATGGTGCCAAGCAGCTCTAAACTGACCAGTTACCACAGATTTGATAAATTATATTTTTTACAACCCTCCCTCTCACAAAACAAAATTTAAATGTTGTGTGATAAAAGGTTATTTTTCGCTTCATAGATTATTTGTGCTGTTTTGAATTTTACCAGATCCTGAAACTTTTGTGATCGTGAACATACTCTAGCAGTCATCAAAAACAAATAAATGAACTTGATTTAAGGCAAAATATGACCTCTTCAGAACAGCCTGCTGAATGACCCAGTTAACATGTTCACTTATTTCATTTATTTGAGTCGTCCTTAATTATTGTCCCACAAAACATGAACATTTGTATGTGCCAAGCTCTTTGACATGCCCACTAGAGGCCTTTTCTGGTAAAATCTATTGTGTGTAAGAAAAGATAAATAAGTGCATTCATGATGCTGGAAAAGCAATCAAATCCCCAGTAAACAAATGCCTGATGCAATTGGTGATGATTTGAATGTAACAAGTGGGGACTTTTTGTGAAGATTGTGTCCAAAGTGGCATGTTGATTACTAATTGAGCTTTAGTGATGCTACCTTCAAGTGCACTTAGTTACATTATTTGCAGCTGAATGCTTTCACAATGACAAGGGCACATACCTGTTTTGTTTACCCTTCTTGGACTGGTGACAAGCAACAGATGGATTAAGACACACCTTTAAGTTTTGTGCCAACACCCCAGACAAACAGAGACACCAATCTCTAATCTGCAGTTCCCGAAATGACCCAGGCTGCTTGGTGGAAACGCAGCTTTTGTGTCAGCCTTGTGATTGGCTGGCGATTTGTTTAGGTATACCCTCTTGGCCAGCGGATTGCTCCTGCCCCCTGTGACCCCCAAAGGGATAAGTTTCACAGATAATGGATGGATGGATGGATGATGGAGGTATCTGAGAGGTTGAGCTACTGTTTGCGCTGGTTTAGAAAAACTTTTCACTGCAAACACACGAGTGTGTCTAAGCAGGTATTAATGATCACCTTGCTAAAGTCTGTTATGTGGTAGAGGTAATACTGACGGTGTTCATACCAGTTTACTGTCCATCACTCATGTTGGAGAGATCAGAGTCATCCTCGTGAGTAACAAGGTGAAAAGAAAAGTGAAACACTGACATCTTGGGTCTTTGCCATTACACCCCCCTCCCCAACTTCTCCAATAATTATCAGTGGCATGAGCTAAAATGAGATGGATGGCACATTTTTTTTTCCTTCTTTGCCTCTCTCTCACACACTCCGTCACACTCCAGGTTTGAGTCTGTGATCCCTCCTTGTTCTCTCTCCTGATAACGTCTCTTTTGCCCCCCTCTCTGTATTTTTGACTCTCTCTCTCTCCCTCTCTCTCTCTCCTCTCTCTCTCTCCATCTTTCTTATTCTCTCTCTCTTTCTACCCACCCCCTCACTCTTACACCCTCTCTCCCCTTGGTTTTGGTGCATTGCAGTGGCTCCACCACCACATTGAAGACACAACAGCCTTGGCAAACGAGGTCTCCTTTTCTCTCTCTGTTTCACTTTCTCTCTCACCGTCTCTCCCTCTCAAACACACATGCACACACACACACACAAACGGACGAACACACACCCTCTACTTTCTATTCTCTCTTGCTTTAGCCCCAATTTCCCATCTCTCTCTGTTTCTTGCTCTCTCAAGGCTTATCGAGAGCGAGAGACAAAGCCTTGAGAATGAGCCGAACAGTAACCTCAACCATTTCCATATCAAAAAGAGGAGAAGATTTGAAATAAAAGGCACAAAAACAATCCTTTTGCCCTCATTCTAGCTAGAAAGACTTCCAGATTTCCATATGCACACAGCGCAGCCTTCAGAAGCCCTGTGCTTCTCAAATGGTTGCAAGGCAACCACCTCTTCAATTTTCATGATGGATTGCTCTCCGATTTCCGGGGAATAAAGACACTTCATAGATCTCAGCGGGACAAAGACTTCGTAAGATATGGTGTTTGTGTCATCCATCACACCTGAATAGAGCACCAGGCAAGGGGCATTGTAAGAGCTGACTGGCATTGTGTCACAGCATCAATCCGACTCAGCCCTCTGCTGTTCTGGATCTGCCAGCTCTGATTAAACATATGTTTGATGAGAGCTTCTTCTTCAGTGTGATGTATACTCTCTTGCATCTACAAACAAACTTACAGAGGGATTTCAGTTTGGTTGTCTCACCGCGGTATAATGATCTGTCATCTTCCAACACCTTACTGTGGTTTCATGTTCTACTAAGGTGCTGCTGGCTTCAAGTGTGAAAGAGAAAAAGCCCTGAAACACCTTCAGATGATACCACAACAGGTTTATATATGTCTCTTTCCAAAAGAAGAAAAACTAAGTATGGTAGAACTGCAAAAGAGTCCTATCAGTGCTGATACTCATCTAGCGATTCGCCTCAGATAGTGGAGCTACACTTGCAAACCAGTTCAGGCAGACAACTCACTGATTTCACACTTGACAAGCATCATTATTCGATCACCTGAAAAGCAACCAGCCAATTAACCATGTGTTTCAGCCGGCTCTTTGTCTACTCTAGCTTTACCATCCCTGCGCTGCGTCTCTGCTGCACTCTTGCTTTCAATTGGGCTAAACAGTATATTGTTTTAACATTGCAAATGCAACGTGCATATGTGCAGTAGTCACAGGATGTACAGTGTCAGTCACATGACTTGTAGCATGTCATTGTGCCATTTGTACTGTATGTTGTTAATGGAAACCAGTTAGGATAAGGGAAGTGTTAAAGAATCTCGTGAAAGATCAGAATTGTGTTGGTATCAAAAAAATCAAATCACTTACCATCCCTAACCAAGACACAGACACATAACTAAACATTTCAACAAAAAGCTTACATACCACAAACACAAACCCCATAGAAAACCAAAAACAAAGATACAAAAGAGGACAAACCAACTATAGTAATTGTAGGCATTATTAATCTGAGCTTGACTGCAATGTTATCCTTTTTCCTTCTTAATCATCCATTGTTCCTTGTTCGTTTGCCATAATGATTAGATGATTTTCCTGTCTTTCTGTATTTGCTTTAAAAGCAGATTATCGGTATCTACAGATATGAAAATTTCTACAGATATTTACAGTTGATATACTGGCTATACATTTTGGCCATATTTATCCCATATATCGGCTGAAATATTGGCAGAATGTATAAATGCATCATAATGCTTCACCTTAACATTACTGAATATCTACATTTAAAAACCAACAGTATTATCTGTTTAAGAATTGTTTTTTACACCACTATGAGAGTAAGAGGACGATTTTAACAAAGTAGGCTTCTTACTCTCAAACAGGAATTGGCCATAATAAGCATTTGCATATCGGATATTTGCAAAAATCTAATATTGTGCATTCCTGATGATAAATACAAAAAACTCATTTGCTGCAAGTGTCTGTGAATATTCAGGAGATATTCATTAAGACTCTCCCTCTTCCAAAATGGTCTTTGATGCAAAACCACAGACACCCTGCAGTGCAACACGGTGAGCTCACATAAGTTAAAAACATGAGGCTGCTCATCAAGAATTAGTTCAAATCATCATATATCATGGGCTACAAGTAAGGCAATGGCATAATCAATACGATTATTTGCTATGCCCATAAAGAAACATGTCACCACTCTCCCTCTTCTCACTGAGTGTGGGGGTGTGGGTATATAACAGCTGCTGTCAGAGGGCTGCAGTGTGCAATGAATTAACGAGTGGGTTCATTGAAAACAAAGTTTAACGTCCAATTTAAGTTGTTGCAGATGAAAAAGCACAGAATTTATCTGGAAAGTTCTAATAAGAACCGGAATATGTATACCAGAGGGACAATATTGCTCTATAACTTTTTTTTCCAAAATCATGTAGCCCTATTTTCAACTTTTCACCCTAAGATACTCTTTCACCACTCCTCAAATCTGTGTGGAAAAATGAATCTGCCATTAGTTATTTGGTCAAAGCCAAGACCCCAAACTCACACTATGTTCTGCTGCATTACATGCTTGAAGCCAGCCAGCATTGTCCCTAAGGTGAGATGGCCTGGTATGTACGCTAGGCAATATCTAGCAGTCAGTGGGGCTAACGAAAATTATTGTAATTAACACATATAGAGGCTAAAACTAAATGGCATTGACCTAACTGGATGCTGCAGGAAGATTCTTGACGGTGTTTAATTTTTCCTCAACAAAGCCCCCGTGTTTGAAACTTTCTTCTTTCTTTCCTCTCACCAACTGGTCAGTTTGGCTTAATACTTCACACAAACTACACATAAAATTAGTGATTTTGGCTCAATTGATAACGACATGCTGTTAGTAGTGGGCACAAAAAGACACATATCTTCATGAACTGGAGTACAAAGAGGAAGAACTTCTGCAAATGGCATTACAAGTAGAAAGAGGGATGGAGGAAACTGTTGTGGAAACTGAGGAGCAGGACAGGTCACAAGTTACTTACCTGGTGGTGCAGCTGCATGAACTGTGAGCACATGCCCACAAAGCCGGAGGTCTATTGCTGTCACTAGTGGGACTTAGTAACTCTACTTCTCCTGGACTTTTTCAGCAGAGCTCTTAATTTCAGTAAGCCTTAAAACTGCTGTCATGTAGGGCTGCTCGATTATGGCAAAAACGTCACTGAGGTTATTTTGACTGATATTGAGGTCACAATAGCCAATCACAGTTACTCAATGAGTTTGCATCAAATGCATCAGTTGCTAGACTTGGATTGGAGTCCTGATGCCCATATAAGAAACAACAAGTGAAAGTTGTTGAAGACCCACGTTGTGCTCCAGTGATCACCTGACCCCGCTGCAGCACCGCTCTGACTCTACCGGCTAAAGAGAGGAAAGCAGGGCGTTGCTGTCAGGACAGGTAGCCCATATGCTGCATTATAAAGTAGTTCTAAACGCAGAAGCTTTGTTGAGGGAAAGTGAATTGTGGAAAGATTTTAAGTGTAGCGTTCAGTCAAGCCAATGTAATTTTTTTGTGTAGTTTAAACCTACAAAGGGGTTAATTACGATGCTTTTGGTAGAACCATTGACTCTTATGTATTACTTAGTGTCAGTACCTGGCTGTGTCCTCTCAGGGATGAAGTTACTTCAGTGGCAATCATATTTACTTATGCCATAAGACTCGAGCAACCCCACTTCAAAAAATCCTGAACCATCCCTTTAAATAGTACAGTGACTTACCGTGCTGCACACTTTCAGCTGCTCATTAAGTGGTATTGACAAATTAAAAGCAGAGAAAAAAAAAAGTCCACAGGTAAATTAAAAAGCACAGACCCATGACGAACACAAACAGCAAACATCATTTAGCACATCACTCATATTGCACCAGATCTGCATGAGACCCGACCTAATAACTGAGCAGACGTTGTCGACAGTATTCCTATCATTATAATTGTGATGTGTGACCTCCTCAGGCAAAATGAACATTATGATAGTCATGATGGCAGAAAAAATCTTGGTTTAAATCTTTTTACTGAAAAGGAAACGACAGAAAATTCAATATTACTAATTGTTGTTTTATTATAAACAATGCACGAAAAAGGGAAATGATGATGATAGTAAGAATAATAATAGATAAATAAAATAAAATAACAAAAAAGGGGTGCTCAACAACATAACCATCCCCACCCCACCCAAGAAAGGGAAACCAGATCCTGTTAAAAATGCCACAATTTGTTGGAGAATGAGAAGCAAATTCTCTCTACATTAGAGAGCTTTATCGTTTCTTCTGACTAAAACTTAACAGGTGGGACTTCTGGTCTTTTCCAAAACATTAAGATTACTTTATTTTTGCTACAATGAGCGCAAAGGACAGCTGCTGTTGCTGACATTTCTTAAGCTTGGAAGTCGGGTTAGACACACCAAACAACACAAGAACAGAATCAGGTTCCAGTTTTATGTGCAAAATATCTGTAAGAGTTTGGAATACATTGGTCCAATAATAGGTAAGCTTAGGACAGCAAAACTATGGAGAAAAGTGGCCTCTTCAGAAAAAATCTCAGCACTGTATTCTAATTGCAGAGAAGTGGCTGTGAAATGGCTTGAAAAGTTGTTTTCTGTAATGCCTTTATCATTTGTCAAACTCCTGTGATGTTCCTGTAAAAAATAATAGTACATCAAAGTGAGGTTCTAAGTCAAATCTCTGCCTCCTAATCCTGTCTTTCCTTTAATCTTTGCTCTGCTTTACAGAAAATAGTTCAGTTTATAAAAGTGCGAGTGGAGAGAGCTGCATTTGATGTCCTACATGGGGCCATATCTGGAGGGAATTGTGCTGCTTTGATGGCGGTTCAGGAAATATCTGGTGACGACAAGCTGGGCTGGACTGGACTCTGGACTGACACTCAGACTCCGTCATACTGTTCCAGGCTGGTTAGATTAGCGTGAAGAGCCATAATCAGGATGAATTTGGGCCAGTGTTTTAATTTCTTCATGAGAAGCAGCCAGAATGACATCAAATATTCAGTAATGAAGCAGTGGAGTCACACTCTCACAGAAAACACTTTGAAAAGAGTTTGCAGACAGTCGAACCCTTTACCTCAAACAACCCTGTCCTCTTGTTGCTGACAGTTTTTGGAAGTTTCTCTGCTGTTATACTGGTAATGATGATGATCTTTTTTCACAGATTAAAAGCCATTTAGCAGAGAGAACTTTTTGTTTTTATCTTTTAGAAGATCAGAATAGAAGCACAATGCATAACATATTATGCTAGATAGAGATGAAGACAAAAACAAACCAAAGCTTCAAGCATCACTGAACAGGTCCTTACACCTTTATTCATGTTGGTTGTTGGTGCATCTCAGGGTTTGTTCATTGCTGCAAAATGGGCTGCTGCATAAACTGTATGTTTGACCCAGAATTGTCAAAGAGCTGTGGAAGGCTATATTTCTTTGTAACATAATTTGGTAACAAGGTTAAAATGGCATGGCAATTGATTAAAGTATGCAATGCAGGTCTTGCTGAGTCTTGCCTACAGGTGGTAACATGACAAATCTTTAAAGTTTTGTGTTCATTTGTCCAAAGTGGTCCATTAGAAAGCAAAATTTAGTTTGGAGTAGGGTTATCACTTTCCCAAAAATCAAACTTGCTCAGTTTTTGAGCATATACGCTAATAACGGAAGATATTCAACTTGAGGCTGGCTAAAAAGGCCTAATAAGTCACAGGCACACTCTGTGAAAGATGCCAATTTTACAGCAGAAATAAATCTGTGTTCAGCCCTGTCCAAGTACTGAACTTGTGCACTTTAGCCCAATTCTTGAGTTTCACTCACTGTACAGGGGCAAATATCATATAACTGCTCCCTTATTGATTTATCCATGTAAGGACGTTTTCAAATTAGTGGTGTGGCTAATCCGACTGAAACAGGTAGATTGTGGCAGGAGCTATAAGTCCACTGCTGCTCCTCTCGTCTGCCTGATACGAGGTTGAAAGAAAGTTAGTTTAAGAAACATTTCTGTAACTGCTGCAGCCTAATGGACTTCAAATCACAGCGTCTAATGGATGATGTCCCTGAGACTACAGCCATAAGTACTATACACAGTGAATAGTTTTTATATCTCTTTAACTGCAGGGTGTCTTGGCCTGAGGCCCTTAACCCTAAGAAGTGATTGATTATTGACTATTTTTAGAATGGCTCCATGCCTGCAAATGCAGTGACGGAGGTGTTCTGTGTCATTCTTCTTTATGCCTTATGTTTAAAACAATGAAGAATTTTCTTTAGACTTTATACAAATGTCTCCTCAAAATCAAGGATGAACTGATGACATTTTGCAGGTCAAAGGTCAAGGTCATTAGGCCTCATATTTATGCCTTGCTTATGATTGCAATATCTAGAGTACACTTTGGAGGATTTACTGAACACTGTGAACAAAAATTACGATCTGATTTAAAGACATACTGAATAGAATATGAAGGTCATAGGTCAGAGATCAAGGTCACTGAGCCTCATGCTCATGCTTGTGACTGAAAATCTCAAGAACACTTTGCAAGACTTGCCAAAACCTTGTACAAATATCTACTCAGACTTAAGAAATAATTTTATTAGGGAGCTCATTGGCTGAAGCTTAAGGTCATTCAGACTAATGTTTATCTCTCGAAAGGTTGGAGGGATTTTCTTTAACTTTTCACAAATTTCCAATCCTGTTCAAGGATGAGGTCATTATGCCTCATTTTTGTTTCTTGCTTGTGGATTAAATACTCTTGAAATGTGTTAGGGATTTTTTTTTGACTTTGCACAAATGGCCTCTGACCAAGGGATTAACTGATGCGATGTTGCTGTCATAGTTCAAAGGTTAAGCTCATTGGACTAAATGGTCACACCATGATTGTGAATGCAATTAATTTCTTTGAACTGAGCTAAAATGTCTGCTTAATGATGATGGTCAGATTTTAAGGTCAGACTTCAAGGTCATTGGGCCTCATGTCAACCTCTTGGTTGCAAATGATATCTTAAGATTCCTTTGAGGGATTTTCTTCAATTGTTGCACTGTCCTCTGTGACTTAAACATTCATGGAATACGTTTTGAAGTCAATGTCTCCTTATGACAGAAAACTTGCACCTAAACTGTTTAAGAAAAAAGATTTGTACCTGTCATACCGTCACTTAAACCACCCTGTCCTTTTGTCTTGCCCCCCACTGTTCTCTCTCTGTTGTAGTGATTGTATACCTTGCAGAGGCATTTATTTGCCAGGCAGTAGTCTTGTTTTTCTCAACATTTCTTCTTTGACTCTTCTGATAGTTTGACTCCTCTCTCTTTTTTAACAAGGACCTGAGCTCTTTATCTGTTGTCCTCTTTACACATGACACTTAAGAATGAGAAATTGACTTCTAAAAATAGGTTCCCAATCCAACCCTTTTTATTTTTCTATGGTTAACACACAAAAAAAGAGGACAATAAGTCTCAGAAAACCCCAAGTTCCAGCATGAGTTAACAGTGTATTTGTTGGGGATTATTTTCAGCTGTGGATTAATACACATTTTGTGCTCGGCTGAGTATTTACAGCAGGATAAACTCAGAATGAACTCTCTTGGCTGCGTTCATCATTATGAACAAATTTGTCACCCATCACAACACTGTGTGTGCTGATGTGGTTGTGATGCTTAGTCTCAAGTCTAAAAGGGATTAATCATCAGTAGGATCTATTGATAGATGATCTGATCTGGCAAAGAAATACTTGATATCAACAAGCCTCACCAAGCGAGAAAAGGGCACACAGCGTCTCCTCTAAAAATCTTGTCTGGGATAATTTTTTTGTCACGTTCCTTATGCAGTCAGCAGCACATTAGTCCGCCCCTGCCTCAAACCCACAGAGGCAAACCCACTATGAAGCATCCCTCGTTATAATCCGAGCTATTTAAGGCTAACACTCCCACTTGTGAAAATCCTGAGCCGAGCCTGTGATTTAGAATTCCATGCATGTGTTACGTAACGCTTTTGTCTTTCATGCTTGAACTCCTCTCCAGGCACAGGCATACTTTATTAATGAAAGGGATGGCATGATTGGGGGTTGGTTGTCTGTGTGTGTGTGTTTGTGTGTGGCTGTATCAGTGAACAATAGTAGGTTATATCTTTGCATGTGTGTCTATCTGCTCACGTGTATCATTGAGTGGGTGGAGATTGTGGGGAGATTCCTGAACACTTGGCTGAGGAGCATGACAACATGGCCACCCACAATCATGAAAGGTCATGGTTCGCCTTCCCCGAAGACTGTTTAATGGCCTGTCACAGCCTACACCGATTAACCACTTACGCCTGATGACATATGTGACATGTTATGTACTCTGAGGGAACACCTCACAAATTGTAGCTGAGCGGAGACTAATAACCGAGAGTTGTTTTTCACCATAGAGGATGACAAAGTAGAATTCTGCTGCCGTACACTAAGTGTTGTTGTCCTGTTTCTTCTTGTGAATTATTCAGACATCCTGTCCTGCGTGACTTTAAAATTCAGAGTGTAAAATCTAAAAGGGAAATATGACATCAGTTGTCTTTCTGGTCCAACACTTACTCAAGGTTACAGGGGAAAGATGCATTTGCCTTTAGTTCATTTCAAAGGGGACACACGTTTTTTAGTTTTTTGATTTTTCATATATCTGTCTAAAATATGATGTAACTTTATCAAATCATTCTCATTAAAAGTTTGCAGTCTCAAATGATATGGCAAAAGCATCAAACTCAGACTTAAGATAGCAATAGAAGTGTAGGCTGTATGATACTCCATCCACTTCATGACATTCCTCTACTTTTATTTAGTCGCTTAACATGTAGTATTAAAAATTTGTACAAAATATGCTCATGCTTTGGTAAAAGTCATGTTTAACTGAAGCATTTCCTCAATTTCAGAAATACATACAACACTAGAAGTACTCCGAGAGCACAAACCATCGCCAAGGCATTTATGACATTGTTGGTCAGTAATCGTGAGCTTGCGGGTTCGAGCCCTGCTCCTGCTGTCACGTGGCAATGTGTCTTTGGGCAAGACACTTAATCCCAAGTTGCTCCCACTGCTGCGTCAGTGGTGTGTAAATGGGCATGAAAGGGCGTGAATGTGTTAGTTGATTCTGATGGACAATTAACATTGAAACTCCAACCATCAGTGAGTAACTATGAGAGCAAATGGGTGTGGATGGTAGACGTGACCTGGAGTGTAAAACTGCTTTGAGAAGTCAAAAAGACAAAAAGAAAGTGCCAAATAAGCCCCAGTCCATTTACCATTTTGTTAGGCTAGTTAGTATCAAAAATGTGAAAACTGCCCTACCTCACAGTGTTAAACAATCCTTTGAAAAATGCCTGGATCCGCGTCCACATTCAGATCACCACCAAAACCTCATCAGTTCTTCCTTTTGCCATGATCAAAGTCCCCTGAAAATTTCATTAAAATTTACTGTGAAATTTTGAGTCATCTTTCTCACAGAAAGACAAGCAAACAACCCAGTAAAAGGACAAACGCCAGCAAAAACAGTATCACTTTGGCAGAGGTAAATAACCTTTTTTCGTCTTGATGCAATTCAGCTCCATGCTTTGATTTGGTGAAATCAAACTTCTCTGTATGTGGGGGTTCTCCAACAAAAAAATTTGCCTTTTGAAATTTTATAGTGGCCCACTCATCAGTCCAGTCTTCCATCGTCTTCATGTAAGGAGCCCCAATTCATGACAACAGGAACATTGTCTTAAAACTCTTTACAAAAAAAATAGTTTATGATCAAACTCTTTCCAAAATTATTTACAAAGACCAAACGTAAATCTTTAGTGAGCACATTGCTTGACAGTATTATGCTAAGGTCAGGCTTTGCAATTTATGCACGATTATGGCCCCAACCTGACAGTTGTTCCATCGGCCACAAAATTGAGTTGTAACGATTCATGTTGTGTGTCATGGTAAGCAACAACATCAGACCTATCTGGGATGCCTCACAACTCCATAACAGTCCTGCTTCTCGTGTCAGAGACATTGACCAATGAAAGCACAAGGAGCTCTGCATGTGTGACAATCACGTTTGTAAACAGACTGAAGTTGTTGCCTCAGAGTGAAGCACTAGACAGAGGAAAGGTTTGTCAAGCTGTTAAACAATATCCCTACCTGTATAATGTGTTTACCACCAGACTGTTGTAAATATTGGAGAGAACCATTAGAGGCACCTTTACCTTGGTGAGTGAGTGTTTGCATTTATCATCAATTTAACATCTCATCCATCATAATGTTTGGAAAAGCAAACAAAGTATAGTACGTTTGTTAACTTTCTTCAGTGTCGCCCCTCCTTCCAGCTTTTTCACATCAGTTGTATTGTATGCAGTCGATTCCAATTGTGTAGTCTGTCATGCATGTCAGACAAGTCGCAGCACAGTTTCATGGCCCTGTGGTCACCTAATCTAACAAATGGCCCTTTTCCACCAACCCCCCCCTGGCCCTACTCTACTGTACTCTACTCGGCTCTACCCGGTTTGCGTTGCATTTCCACCGGCACAGTACCTCCTAAAACAAACCAGTTTTTAGTACCTACTCTACTTTAATTCTAAGCGAGCTGAGTCGATACTAATAGGTGACGTTGACCAACTGCCGGCTACCGATTGGTCAGAGAATGTCTTCACTGATGGGTCATGAGCGCGACGTCCAAAACAGGACTGCAGTACATACGCTTTGTTACTTTATGGCAATAACTTGCTGCCACAACAATGTTAAACACAGGACTTTATCATTACGAGCTAGCTAACAAGCTAGCGGTAGCTTCCATTAGCTTACCCTCAGACGTCTTTTCTTTGCAGCCCGATTGCTGACTTCCTTGGCTTCAAACTGTTGTATAGCTTCCAAAACTCTCCTGTACTTCTCAAGGGTATTTCTTCTCACCTCCTGCAGCCTCCCTCTGCTTTCCTCTTTCATCCAGTTTGGAACAAAAAGCCACAGACCGAGCATCAAGTATACTATTGCCTCCAAGTCCTCCATTGTTTTGATTGTTGTGTCGCGCTCAAAATGACATGAACACAGTGTCGCCCAGCTGTTTCACGGCGACCCTGCCTCCACTGGGTAGGGAACCGGGCTGGTGGAAAGGCAGCACAATGCAAGTAGAGTAGAGCCGGGTAGAGTCGGGGAAAGCCGAGCCGAGTAGAGTAGGGCTAATGGAACAGGGCCAAAAGTGGCCATTATAAACAACCAAAAAAAAGTGTAGTCTGACCTCAGCATTAAGCAAAGCTAACAAATTGAGGAAAAACAGTTTTATCAGTACAAGATTTTTTTTTAGATTATTTTTTGGGCATTTTTAGGCTTTTATTGATAGAAGGGATAGAGATGGTGGATAGCCTTGTGAAAGGGGGCAAGAGAGAGTAGGGGGAAGACACTCTGCAAACTGGCCACAGGCTGGATTCAAACCCAGACCGACAGAAGCATTCATATGTGTCGTGCCTGGTTGCTTACCACTCTGCTTAACCAGCACCCCTTATCAATCCGAGTTTGAACAGAATGAGATATGAGCAGCCACTTGTCGAAACTCTGTCGGGCAGAAAGAAGGCATGGATGGGGACAGAGAGAACATTTAATAGAAACAGTAAATTTCCATCTGCTGTGTCAGTAAAATAGTGGCAGTGCAATATTAGCAGTAACAACAGGCTATGATAATAGATGTACCATACTAGTATTAGCATTGGCGACATCAATTAAAACAACATAAGGCAGCTGGTAATGATATTCATGGCAGTTAGGTTTGAGCAGCTTTAGTGATAACGATAGATGTGGGACTGATTTGATAGCTGCAGCAGTTTGGCAGATCCACAGCAACATCCCATCCACACGAACAATCAAGATCAGCCATCCATTCATCCATCCATTCAGCCATTAACAATCATTCATTTATCACTTTCTGGTGCAGCAAGCCAAGCAAATCTGTGCGGATGACATTTTTGAACTCCCCCTGAGGAAACCCTTCAGTGCTCCCTGCTGAGATGGGAGCACTTCCCTTCAGTGAGCTCTGGGTTTACCTCTGGGGTCGCCTCTCAGCTGGACGTGCCTAGAAAACCTACAAAGCGAGGCATCCAGGAGGCATCCTAATCAGATACCCGAACTAAGTAGTACAAGCCTCTCAAAGCTGGTTGATCATGAGTTGATGTGTGAAAGAAACGGTGGCTTCAATGATTTTTTAAGACACTATTATGGAGATTGAACAGTTATTTACAGGGACTGTATTTGACTGTGAATTGTTCTTTTTGTTTCAACTAATAGCTGACATACCTTCAGTTTGCTGCTCACAATATGTGCTGGACTGTCAAACCACTTGGTCATGGACTGGCACTGGGTCATGGATCATTTTGCCCTGTGCTGGCCAGAGATGAAAAATAATCCTATTTTTCTTAGGTCTTTTACTTTGACAAAATAACCACATTCTCTCCCATCTGGCTGTCTTGAATATCAAGAATCAATGCATAATCTCTGATACAAAAGCTCTGATACAAAAAAATGAAGGCCTGAGATGAAATTGCTCTGTAACTCTGAGCTGTGTACTTGTCCAGCTGCGTTATGAACATTGTTGTAAACATACCTGACAATGCTCAAGGCCTTTTACTGAGGGATACCAAAAGCACATGATAGAGCTCAGGCTGCATACAACATAGAGATGTAAACCACAAAGAGATGATTTAGAGGTCAGATTGAACATGAAAACAAGCCATGAAAACAGCATGGAGTCATCACACAATACAGTTTGTTTATATCCACTTAACTTCCCTCTACGCCACTGCTTTGACGAGGCACTGCTTTAAGACATGGCACAGCCTACGTGTCCTTCTGACCCTGATGAAGGCCACAAGCTGAAATGCGTCGGTCTAATAAAGTTGTATCCTGAACTACAAGTGTTGCTGGAGGTCTTTTGATTTCTTCAGGTTTTTCCTCCCTAAGTACCTTGAAAGTTGGTGAAGCTGTACCAGAACATCTGACCTTCCACCAGCAGCATAAGGGTTAATCTAGGGTCTTACTTGAATTTTGCTAAATACACAAATAATATATCATCCCAAATACAGATTAGCCACATGTACAAAAGTCTAAGGAGTATCCTGCTAATCAAGTACAGTCATTTTGACAAAAATGTTTTTCTAGCTCAGTTTAACCCCACACCAGCAAACATACGTGTGCCATCATGAAGTACACTTATCATTGAAACCAAGGATTCTGTCTTTACAAGATAAACAATCAGTCTAAGCTGAATACATTCAGCTCCTCTGTTTTGTCCCTGGCATTTGTAAAACAGTGTCTGTGGTCCATGCAATTATAAATGTCCTTTAAAGCAATGAGGGTCTGCATGATGAGAGCTTCTCACTGCAAATGACCGTATAAAACCTGATAGTATCCTCTGATTCTGAACATCCTGAGGTGGTTTTTCTTAACTCTTCTTCCATCCAATTTGATGACATGAGCTCACGATTTTTTCACCTTAATCAAAATATATTGGGTTTCTCTGGTCCTCCTGTTCCCATAGCAGATTCCACCATTTTCATTTCAGACCTGTTGACTCTCCATCTATAGACGATTTTCCAACATGTTCTCCAGTTCACATAAGTATTCCAAAGTATCCAAAGTAAACAGCGGCCATATTTGCTGCAAAAACTCTTAATTTATACAGCTTGGTAGTGGTTGTTTTCTCTTGTAAAGCAAACTAAACAGCGCTTCTGGCAGAAGGACACATAGGCTGTGCCGTGTCTCAAAATCGTGCCTAATCAAAGCAGCTTTGTAGTGTACTAGTAAGTGGATATGAACAGTTTGTTTCTATACAGAGAACTGAGTTGTGGCATTGTGGCACACAATCAGGCTCATGGCATGTACTTCTCACAATAATAATAAGACGGTCTAGATCGGCAGTCTAAGCCTATTTGCAGCTTAACTAATCTTTAGCACCAGCCCAGGTTCATGCTCTTTATTAAATGTCAGCTGAATTAAACCACATGTCATAACCATACCTGGAAGGAAGATTTTAGCTCTGCTGTTTAAATGTTACCCATGTTTTATGTATTAAAGCTTTAAGGCAGTGACTTTGGAGGAAGAGGAGGCTTTGGCGGATTTGTTCGGCTGTCAGAAGGGGTTGTCACTTTAGGAGGGTCCTGGCTGCAGGGCGCGATTCTTCTAAAAAGGCCATAGGTAGTCCTTTTTCGCTCATCATGTTACCTGTATAGATCCTATAGACATTCACTGACTCAAATCGAAGCAGTGAAAAATGATGTGATTAAAAAATGAATTCAGCACATACCTCAAAAGGTCACCCATGAAAAGAATAGATTATGTAAGCTCTTGATCAATGGATCATTTCACCACACTTTCACCATGTCGAGCAGCCTGCGCTCATCTGCGTCTAACTTCTGGGTCGAATTAAAACATGCCCCGTGTGCTTGTCAGCAGCTTATGTTGAAGCTGTCATTCGCTATCTCCAGCCGTCTCTCAGCCCAGAAGTGTGGGCCTGTCTTCTTGGCCGGCATTGGTTTTAATTGAAATTGATTTTGTCTCCAGCCAAGGAAGCTGCTGTAATAGATAGGCAATGTTGTGTAGCTGCCTGCAAATCTCCCATTGCGTTCCTAATGGCTTTTGAAGGCTCCTAGGTTTAGAAAGGCTAAAAACAATGTCCCCCCCAACATGCTTATGACAGAAGTCTGACTTAAACAGTACACAAAGATGCTGCTCTGAACACCAAAGCAGTTAGTTTTCTGCTCATTTTCACTCTTTTGTACCATTTATGTGCTCCACTTGCCTTGTGGCCATCCAATGAAGCCATTATTTCAGATTAAAGAGCTCTCTCTGTGCTCTGGCTTTATTACTTTTCTTCTCTTTTACTCAGTGTCCCTTACTCTGTTTGAGATGTACAACTATTCATTGTCTGCGTGGGTGTGTGTCAGTGGAAATTCAGTTGATTTTGCTTCGCTTGAGGTGGAAATGTTGTAGGGCTGGGTAATAAGGACTAACTGTCCTGCCTCAATATTCTTCAGCTGAATGGTGATACAAGGTACAGGTCTTGATATTTTTTTTCTGTAAAGAAATAGATATCACAATTAGGGGTTGGGTAATGTTTTAGTTATTTCATTTGTTTATATTTTAATCAAAAAACAGTGTTAGGTGAATGAGTGCTTTTAAAATGGTACAGATACCTAAATGGTTCCTGAAATCATACTTTTTAGATAAAAAGGGCATAAATAATGTTATATCTTCTCACAGACCATGTGAAATCCTTCTGCTGCCTTAAATGTCCATTTATTTGGCTTGAGAGAAATGATAGACTGCTTCTGGGCAGAAGGTCCAGCATCTTTGGCTGTGATATTTAGTGAACGGTTCCTAAATGAGGCGCTTAAATCTGTTCTGATATTTGGTTCATAACATATTGAAAATGTTTAAATGCCCTTCTG
Source organism: Cetoscarus ocellatus (assembly GCA_037902135.1). Lineage (NCBI taxonomy): Eukaryota > Metazoa > Chordata > Actinopteri > Labriformes > Labridae > Cetoscarus > Cetoscarus ocellatus. The sequence goes on from JBAMNC010000550.1 coordinate 1,165,332, forward strand.
TGGTTACAATTAATGTTTCTGAGTAAATGAATTCAAATGTAATTCAGTCCAGCTAAACAAATTTGGATTACATTCAGCCAACAAGCCACATTGTTTTGTTCAAGTATACAAATCCTATGCTTAATATTAAATCTTCATTTTCTGGATCAAAATACTGCCAAGCATTGTTGTACTACAATAATGTAATCAACCCAGTGCTTTGTTTGTGGCCAGACTGTAGCGCATTGTGGCGTTAAAGCAGAGCTATTGTACCTACTAGTGTTGGGTCCCTCAGTTGCAGTTTTTACAGAGTGTTTGATAAGAATCAGAGACCTCAATATATACTAAAAGAGTAAAAAATGTGTAAAAAAATTATTTGACATTATTCTGTTAAGATCGCACGATGTTGATACCTGTTACTTTGACAAAAAGTATCAAAAAATGCAGACAAACAAATACACACTGTTAAATTTGCACAAAAAACATTGGCAACAGTTGTTAACAGCCCTACCTGCTGCGCCCATGCAGTTCCATCCAGCTTTTCGAATGTTACCACATTATATGTGCAGTCCAATTGTGCAGTAGTCTTTCTCTGCTGCTTTGAATTTTCTTTATGTTAGTGATTTTGTTTTATATTAGATATCTACATCAACAAACCACTTTTCTCATCACCACTATTTCAAATGTAAAAATGTCTTGCCAGTTTATAGCTTAAGTATCTGACACACCAAACCGCTAATTCAGAGAAGATGATTTTAATTCTGCAGTGAAAATGACACGTTGAACAAACTGATAATTTTTTATGATCAAACATGAGAAAAAATATTGGCAGTTTGGAAGAATTTCACCACAAGAGGTCATTAGAAAATAATTGGCCAAATTAATATTTCAAACACTGGTATGGGCATGACCGTGAATTTTACAGTTGGTGAATCTCTAGTATCAGGGGTACTTGGTATTTGAAAACTTTGAAAACAGTAGTGATCCTTAACATATGGTGAGGGATTCCTGATTCGCTCTTGGATTCATGTTGGTGTTGGATGTAGATAGATAGATATTTTTATTTACGTGTCATGCACATTTAAGTGCCCAACCCTCATGTGTTTACAAGACATCAGAAATACAGTTGCAGTGTTACCAAGATATAAATTCACAACAATTACCAAGTTGCATGATCTTTTCTCAGCTCACCAGTAAACAATACACTCTGCCTTTTCTCCCAAGCTTTGCAAATAAAATCTGCTAAAGCAAAAGCTCCTTTTGTGAAACAGAACTCAAGTTTTTTCGTAGTCATCAAGCCAAAGAAAAGTCAACATTTATCAAAGAGTCAGATTTATTTTTCTAAAAAATAAATCCCTTAGATCATCATAAATTGGACAGTGAAACATAAACTGAATCTCATTCTCAGTTTCCCCAACGTTGCACAACAAACACACTCTGTCTTCCTCTGAAATAGCATTAAACCTACCAGTCTCTATGGCTAAGGGTACAGTTCCTGAGCGCAGCTGTGCACATAAAGATCTCTGTCTCTTGGTGAGATTATACTTCACGTAAGACTCTGTATCATAACTATTCTTGATAAGACAATATGTTCTTAGTTTTGGTTTACACCATATATCCACAGACCATTTTTGTCTGTATTCAGTGAACATATAACGCTTAATGTCCTGGATGTTACATACTAACTTATTTTGAAAAATTAACAACATGTATATATTTGTATATATGTATATATGTATATAAGTATATATGCATATATGTGTATCCATAAAATTAAGAGTTTGTCTTCAGCCCGCTCGATTGTAAAGTGTCTTGAGATAGCACTTGTTATGAATTGGCGCTATACAAATAAAGATTGATTGATTGATTGACTGATTGAACATAGCCTAGCAGTCATTTAACTGAATATATGAACATTACTTAAGACAAAAGATTGCCTCTTTAGATTAATAAAATAAATACACAAACTTATCTGCAACAATTGGGAAATTGAGTGCTGCTAGCAAGAAGTTGGAGAAACCTTTTCAACATTGCACTCATCAATGGCAATAGTAAGTCAGAAGAAATGTACTTCAACACAAAATTAACGAAATTGACAGAACACTTTTGTCCTCTCCTGTATCCTGATTAAAATTCCATCAGTAAACCTCAAAACCTGACTTTTATCTCAGCCCTGGAAAGTAGAGAGAAGCTATTGAAGTGTGCAGAATCCTATCCTTTGGCACTGGGTTAAGTCTGACTGAGTGAAGTGTGTACACATGTAATAGAATTGAGCCAGATCAATTGAAGTTGCCCAAACCGCCCTCTATTGAGTCACCGGTTGAGCGTATTTGTCACTTTCCCTGCCACCTCTTCTTCTTCTCCTTCCCCCTATATACCCGGTGTTTCGCCCTGGGGAGGCAGGTCAGAGCAGCAAATGTCAGTACCATGAAGCGGGAGCTGTGTCGACAGTGTGCGCTTCCTTCCTTACGCCTCAGCGAGCTAAACCTCTGTTTTCTTCAGGTCCAAAAGTCTTGCCAGCTCTAATCTCATACATGGCCTTGTGCTGTGGATTGGACAGAAGAGTCCCAATAGCCTTCACATTGGCCAAACGTTTTATTTCAGAGTCTCTGGGCAGAGGAAAGAAAAAAAAAAAGGATCCCTGCAGTGAGAGGTTCATTTCTTCTTTCTCTCTACTGTTCTCACCCATTATTCAGGAAGGGATCCAGCATCAACGTCACTGTGTGCTATTAATGGATGTGCCTAGGATACCGTGTAGTCAAGGAAACCATTTAAAATAGGTCTTTATTTTTTATTTTACAGCAGAGTGTTTCTGCAGTTTGACTGGGGCTGAGCTGAGAGATGCATCAACAGCAAAAAGAAAAATCAGACTAACTTTAATTCAAATCTGACAAAATTAGAAGAGGATGATTTCACAATCAGTGGATTCAGAGGAACTCCTTCTCCCTCTGACTTTTCTGGGTCAGATTTGGTTTCTCTGGCAGCGAATGAAATGTGGGAGAATTACAGAGTGATTCATCTCACTACTGTGGTTTCTGGCTCAGTCAGAGAGGAGCAGCACACAAAGTAGCCTCCTCTCATCCTGTGTAGGATCCCTTCTCCAACGTCACAGAGTGAGATAGGGCTTGGAAATACTCTGAGTTTTTAAGACATATCTGTATATTTCCAAACAAGATGCAGGGGAAGGTAATACAGTTGAAATCCAGAAAGATGAATTTGATGTTGGGTTGAAAAAAACAGATACTAGGCTTAATACTCAAAAGACCATTTAACATGTTTATAGACCAAAAGATAATCTAATGGAAATATCCAATCAGCCAATCACATGACAGCAACTTCATGCATTTAAGCATGTAGAGATGGTACAGACAACTGACTGGAGTTTAATCTATCACCAGAATGGAGAAGAATGATGATTCAAGTGACTTCGACCATGGCATGGTTGTTGCTGCCAGATGGGCCTGTCTCAGTACTTCAAAAACTGCTGATCTACTGGGATTTTCATGCACAACCATCCCCAGGGTTTAAAGAGAATGATCTGAAGAAAAATATTTAGTGAGTGGCAATTCTCTTGGCAAAAATGTTTTGTTGATACCTGAAGTCAAGGGAGACTAGTCAGAGTGTTTAAAAACCTGAGTGTTGTTGCTGACCATGTCCATCCCCTGATGACCACAGTGTACCAATGGCTACCTCCTGCAGGACGACGCATTATGTTTCAAAGCTCAAATCTTCTCAAACATGTTTCTTGAATGTCAAAATGAGTTCCCTGCTCTTCAGTGGCCTCCAGTCACCAGATCTCAATCCAAAAAGACACCTTTTAGATATGGTGGAACAGTAGATCTGCATCATGGATGTGCAGCCGACAAATCTGCAGCAACTGTGTGATACTGTCACGTTAATAAGGACCAAAATCAATGAATTTTCCAGGACTGTGTTGAATCTACCTCACAAAGAAGGCAATTCTGATGGCAAAAGGGAGTGCAAGCTAGGTGTACCTAATTAAGTGGCTAGTGAGTGTATATTGATTCTTCTTTGATATCATTGCAACAAAAGTATAAGTTCTTAACACCTTATATTGGGTTATTTATTGTATTTTATCAAAAATAGCACACAAACTCCCATATAGTGTCTAAGTTGCAATATTAAAGTTCAGAAGTTCTAGCTCAACTTCGCCAACTTTCAAGGTTCTTGGAGAGAAAAAGTCTTGAAGAGATCAAAAGAGCTTCAGCAACACTTGTAGTTCAGGAAACAACTTTATCAGACCCACGCGTTTCAGATTGTGGCCTTCATCAGAGACCTTGATGAAGGCCACAATCCAAAATGCTAATAAAGTTGTTTCCTCAACTACAAGTGTTGCTGAAGCTCTTTTGAGCTCTTCTTGATCAAAAACGTTGACATTTTCATCTCTTGTTGTGGTCAAAATTTTGGCCACCTAAATATATTAAGAGTTTAGAAATGATCAAATCTGCCCTATCTCGGTATTTAATGTTTCAACTACTGATATGCACAGAAGTTTAATGATATTTAGTCACATTACTAACAACACAATAATAGCACTGTCCAAATTAGACACATTTATTGGCAACTTTTCAATAAGTGGTCCAAACTGAAGAATTTGCTGGTCCCACCCACTTTTAATCTGACATACAGTTGGACTTCTTCACATATCCATAGGACAGTTTTAGACCTGTTGGTTGAGAAATATAAATCCCAATTACACAATAACAGCTAACCAACTAGCTGAAGGAGCTAACAACTGCTGTGATGCATTAATGGTGTGTTTATTTTGCCTTGCAAAGGATTTTTTAATGAAGATTATTACACAATGTGTTCAGATGTAATTTCAAGAGAAGGAAATTCAGGTTTTGGCTAGGAATTAGAATAAAGCTGTTGTTTGGAAGCAACACTTCTATGTTTCCTTAGAAATGTGTTTTTTAAATAGATTTTTATGCTGGTAGTGTGACAACCATTTTTCCCCTCCAATAAAACCAAATGAACATTTGTATCAGGGCTGCACACTGGTGGGTAATATGCCTTGCATGTAATTCATGCTACCTTGTCTGTGATGGCCTTTTTCTGCGCCTCTGGCGGGGGCCTGCCAAGGAGGACTTGGTAATACAAGGCTGAGCACTTGACATGCTGCTGCTAGACATCGGCGGAAGGCTGATAACTGGGGCAGTGGATATGTCGTGGAAAAGGAGTGGGCCAGCTGCTTTGCATAATCAACACACAGCCTGTGCCAGTCTTTGTTCATTCTGCCATCTTCGATGTGGAGCCCCGTGCTTCCACAGTGCTCCTCAGATATTTTCATTGTCCGCTTGGAGTGACTTCCTTGTAGGGCTTAATAGAGCAATGGATGGTCGGGTTGTGCTGAGAGCGCCCTCTGTTGGATCGGGTGGATTACTGCTCCAGTTGCCCTAATATGCTGCTGCATTGTGTATTTACAGTGAAAGATGGATTTTTGCCCCTGAGTTGGAGCAGATATTCAAATATCAGGTGTAAGGTGACAGCCCTAATCTGTATTGTATTTCAACATTTAGCAAAAATAATCAGTGTTTGAGTTTTGGTACGCATGGCCCAGCCCTAGAATGACAGCTACATGCTCATGTAAAACTTTCAGTGAGATGCTTTTTAATCCGAGAAACCAACACAAATACTGATTAACCCAGTTCATAAAACTAGAACTATTCTATTTTTGTCCATCCTGGGGTGTATTATCTTCTTTCTGCTTACTGTCTATTATTTTATGCCCTCGGCTGCTTCTAGAGAATATTACAATTTGCAATTTAAAACTAGCATGCTATTAAAGCAGTCATTTTTTCTGTGCCACATACATACAGTACAGTAAATTTCACACCTCAGACCTTCCACCAATTCCTCCTTGGGCTGTATTTATCACCCCTGAACAAACACAAGTTAATTAATGAAAGAATAATTAGCAGCACTAATTAACAAGCTGTTAAAATCTCTGAAAGAGCGTTTGTCCGAGTCGGACATCAGCCCTCACACCTCCAAATAATTTAGTGTGCGCCTCCCATGTGGATCTATAAGAAGCTTATACGTTAGCCAAACATTGATTTGATATTCTCAGCTGACACGTGCGTGCTGTGATGGTCATGCTTGTAATCCTGTTGGCTAAATATGCTTAGCTGTGAAAGCAGATTAAGACATGGCTGTGTTTTCTTGGCCAGATATTCCCAGTGGCCCGGCTGATCTAAGCAAGAGCTCTGAAACATCTGTCCACTGATGTTGTGTTAAAGCATGACCTGAGGCCAATGTTCAGTCAACGCAGCATGAAGGGCCCCGTTGTATGAGAGCTGCAAGAATTATTCATCCTTCTCTTGTTATGATTCAGGTGAAACGAGACCTTTTCAGATTATGTGATGAATAATAAACAACACAATTCATTCTACAACATACATACATTCTCAGGGTAGGATCAAATGTCAAAACACTGTATGCTTAGACAACATACATTTGATATTCATACAAGGCAACTAAATACAGTGTGTGCACATCCCTCTTTTACAAAACAATGTTTTCACTGTTTTCAAAAGTCATACTGAATAGTCTCTGTTTTTCACTAGGGTCAAGTAAAATAAAAAAGAAAAAGCATGAAATTATGTCCAAGAGAAAATAGTTTGGAAGAAATATGACGATTATCTAGATCTGCTAATTGTAAAATATATGCAGCTTCATGGCCCCCAGCTTCAAACTCCTGGTTTTCTGTTTCTAAGTTTGACAAAATATTTTGTCTTCAGGACCTTACCTATTGAAACTACAGAAAATATCCAGCAAACTTGTATCTATACTTTATTAATTCAGTTCTGGGCTGCATGGAGGTGCAGCAGGTAAAGCTGTTGCCTCACAGAGAAAATTGAGTCAGAGAGGTCAGAGAGTGTAGTGTTTGTATGATCTCACCATGCATGCTTGGATTTCCTCTGAATGCTCCAGTTTCTGATAAACAGATATCTGACACAGGTGATGCAGGCTCACATTGCCCTTCCTCCTGCAGCTCGGCAAAAAGTGCTTGTTTTTCAAAATGAGAGAGACAGCGTATGTTATGAGATTTGCCTCACTGGACCAGCATTAAAGTTCAGTTGTAATGATTTTGTGCAAATGTTGCAGGATAATGCCATGAACAACAATTATATCATTTAAACATTACTACCATTAGAGTGTTGAAATTTAACTTTTAATTGACGTTATTACTACTTAACATTACAAAAACCGCTCATACTGTAATTTTAATGAAATGTGCTGGTGCCATCATCACTCGCTGCGCATACAGCCAGATTCTATGGAAAATATTCCCCCAGTTTTTGTTGTACTGCAAGGGGCCACTTTACTGCTCAAAATTTCAAGGAATACACCCAATGACACTTTTTAACAGCTTTACTCCCCCATTTGACCATAGTTTCTCTAATGAAGAAATCAGAGGTGTATTGATAATTAGATTAACCTTGTAAAGTGTGGCCTGATTGACAAGACTTCTCAATTTTAGAAATCAGAGGAATGGGTGGAGGGTCTGTACTTAACAACTGTCACCATAAATGAAGGCAGAGCACCTCCCCACCTCTGCATTGTTGACTAGAAATGCAAACTCCAAAGTTACGGTACAGGTGGTACGATGAATCACTGCCCCGGAGAAACTGCTTGTGGACATCACTTTGCACAGTAGAAATCCCTGCACACAAACACAACTAAAACTTACTTGCATGGAAAGACCACCATATTAGGCCACCCCTTATATACCGTTTCAACTTACTGTACACTCCAGTGTTACAATATGTGATTATCAAGGATAATATCTAGATTAAGGGACCACAGCATTATATTTAAGAAGTTTAAGATAAGATAAGAGACATTTAACAGACAGAGAACAGTACAAGGCAAGGCGAGGCAAGTTTATTTGTAGAGCACAATTCGTACGCAAGGTAATTCAAAGTGCTTTACATTAAAATCACAACACAAAATAAAAACAAAAATAATCATTGTAAAATGAACTTTAAAAGAGAAGAGTGCAGATAAGATCCTTTCAGTCATATGCACAAGCTAGTGATTTAGAAATTGTTTTTTACCTTCTCTAGAGAGAACTGAAGTGTATTTTGCATCAACAATCAGTTGTTGTGATCAGCTTTTATTCAACCATGACAAGGAACAACATGTACTGTGATTTTGTAGTCTTGTAATAATTTTACCCTTTAATCCAAGGAGGTCATGTTCCTCTGGAAAGGTCAATCAGCCTGGCAAGGGTCACTGTGCTCCTGAATGTATGAAGCACGAAACAGCTAATTGTAAATCCATTCGTACAAATCAGGGAGAGTTGCAACAAGCCAGTGTATGTTAGGTAAATCATGACCTATTAAGAGCTCTATTGTAGCTCTTTGCTGTTGTTGATTGTCAGGCATACTTCAGGCATACTTAAGACATACCTGCAACCAATGAGAATCAACAGCATTTAAAATAATAGTTAAAAGGTTGAATAAGCTGATTGGTCATGAAATATACTGTTTCATCTTGAAATCAAAATCAGTGTCCCTCTGGATGTAAGGTAGAACTTGTCTTTTAAGTGGCACATTGTTCAGAATCAGTAATAACATCTATTGCAGTCAGAAACAGTATTTATATGAATAAAAATGCAGGACTTGAAGTCTAGCATTATGATGGCATTTGAACTTTATAGCCCGACTGTGAAGAGAAAGTGAGGATGTTTAACTGTGACAAGTGTATACTGCTATCATTTACTTGGCTCCAATAAGGAAACAAATAGTCTTGGTAGTGCTGAATGTCAGGAAGAAAAGGTGAGAGAAGCCTCCCAGGTGAGAGCTACATAAGGTGAGGGTGGAGGGGTGGAGTGGTGGGGGGGCAGTGGGGTGGAAGATGGCAATGCTCTGGAAGTTGACATCACAGCCTGCCATATGAGCGGCCGAGCAGTCGAGTGGAAAAGTGCAGTCTGGCGAATCTGGGACATAGAAGCAGAATATGGTACAGTATGGTGTTGTGGATTCAATTGATTAAACACCAGTGCAGACAGCTTAGTTAATTTGTGAAATGACTTAAAGAGGCAACATTGAATTTTGCTCCAATTACTGAAGTATCCCAAAACAGTTTTTTTCTTTATTTTTTTTTTATTTTGAACTTTAACAAGGCCCATATTTGGTTAAAGTCGAAGATCAATTTGTGCATAGATTGTATTACGTATGGTTATTAAACAGATATTAATATGGTGATAGGATGAGATGCGCTCAAAGACATGAAATGAAGTTTTAACGGACAAGGCTGGGGAATTATCTGAAAAGTTTATTACGGTCAGATGCAGACAAAGTATGAAAGGTTCTTCTCTCACTTATATCGGCTCAGGCATGCTCATAGGTCCTATATGTGGTCAGCTTCTGTGGCTCTCATGGCTCAGAGCAAGATTGTCACTCTGCATGGATACACGTACATATGGAAGACTTAAAGATACAGAGAGAACTTAAACAGAAACTTAGTAGACTTAAAATTCATATTAACATATGGTCATATTATGCTTTTTTACCTGCATATCCCCTTTAGTCTTTTTTCCATGCTTTACATGTCTCTTCTGCATGACGGAGTTGCAAGACAGTGTCTGTAGCGTCAAAACTTTTCCCCTTGCTCATGCTTCCTCCGGCCCCTCTGCATAAACCTACCACTGTGATGTCAGAATACAAACCCTTTGGCTCAGGGAGACAAGAGTATAGTCACCAGAAAAAAATGCAGAGCTGTTGAAAATGCTGCTGAAACACTGAGAACTGATCCATTACCACAGTCGACTGATCAACCAATCAAAAAATGTTAAGCCTCTGATTGTTAAATATGACTTAAGTAAATCAAGTGATAGAAAATGGTACGTTTGCTTTAGTCTCCCAGTTGAGTTCTCTCTGACCCTGAAATTGTCTTTTACACACTCTTACTATACGGCGTTCTTTAAAGCTGCATTGCTTTATCAAATTATATATCTGTACATTTTCAAAAGACAGTAAATGAATGATTTTTCCTGCAGCATGAAACATAAATATTTCTGTAACATTTTATGTGCTGAGCAGTGAGGTTTTATCATTTAGATGTCTCTCCATTGACAAAATAACCTTGCAGTGCAGCTGGATCCCCATGATTCATTGTCAGTAATAGGGCAGATTCAGCTTGACCCGTAGAAGCACTGTCCAGTCAGCTTCTTTTCAGGCAGGTAAAGGTGTCAGCTATGAGCATGACGACAGTAAGAATAGACTGCTCATACAGAGATTAGCATAGATGCTAACAGCTTCAGTAGCAGTTTTATCAGATCTGGAATGCATTTCTTCATTGAATTAAAATCAACTACAAACACCAAAGGCATTTCTGGATAGCAAGGATATTTTCAGTCCACTTCTGACATTTTTTGGCGAGAGTTTGCTGTTCGATATGACTAACATTTTGTACTTTATGCCACAGCAGTAGCGCCTGCCTGCTGCCTCCACTGACTGGCCTGTTATGAATATGATTGACAGAACGATCATCCAATGACCTTCAGGATGTGTTTTTGAAAGGGTCAGCCCTCCCAAACAATGTTTATGGGCTGTTGCCCAGATGGATTAGTGAAATATATGCTGCCTTGTAGGGATGTAACATTGTGAAAATTTCATATCATGGTTGCTGTGACCAAAATTATCACAGTTGTCATTATTATCGCAATATTATTGCAATGTGCTCAAAATGTTCAAAAGTATTTATACGCACACAGAAATTATCCAGCCAGGCCTCTCCCCTCTGATGCTGCTGTGGGGGTGTTTGTGGTGGAGGTGCTACTGGTGCTCTGTGGTTCTTCCCTGCCTCCCTGCCCTTCATTTTTCTGCAGACAGGGTGACCGTCTTCAATTAGTTTCCCCTCTGCTTCCTTGTAGAATCTGTTTTTTTATTTCAAGGGGAAAAAAGTCTCAGGTAAAGTGTCCATGCTGGCACCAACCGCCAGTGAGGTAATCAAACACAGTTTTAAAGGTAATTAAAATAGGAAATGGTAATACTATCCACTGCAAATTTTACCGTGGTTTATCATTCTATCGTTAACCGTTACATTCTTACCTCCTAATGTACACTTTATTAAACTGTCTATCTGGCATGTCAGGTTATAAACAAAGGAATGTTGATGAAATAGTAATTTAATCGTCATCTCCAGCCTGCCAAAGATGAGAGACAGAAAAGCCAGAGCAAACAGTGATGGACATCACTGATGTGTGGACTGCCATGAATAGAGAGGAGCGTTAAAACAAGTTGCAGATGTTTGTGAGCGCATGGTTTTGTCACTGTGCGTATGGTAGGGCTGCTTGACAATGGCGAAAACCAGATCACAATAACTTTGACTGAAATCAGGATCACAATTATTAAGGACATTTTATAGCTTTGTATTACATGCATTTATCGTGGTCAAACACTCTTTATGCTTTGATGATCACATTGAAATTATAAATGTATGTAATAATGCTATTTAAAGAGGAAAAGTTATCCTTCTGATTATCTTGTTTTGACATTTGAGGGGAACCGTTATTGTGACTGAAATTTAAAACTCTTTTGATCGTCAAGCTCTTGTACATGACACAAGCTGGTGTGCCAGTGTGAAAAAACAGAAGCACATAGAGAGACTGCCCCATGAAGCAGTCATTAGAGGAAAATTTGCCCCCTTTACATACAAAACAGTCTCATTACCAAGGGCTGTAAATCCACTGTATATCACAAACTCTGGGGCTAACGGCATTTCATATTTGGGTGATACACGCATTATTAAGGTGACACACATGACCAACTCTGTTTTATCCTCTAGGTTAAAACAATTGCAGTCTGGTGTTTTTTAGTCAAATGCTCTTTAACGAATCGTCAGCAATAATTCAATATCAAAAGTCCAAGTGAAGCTGAACCCTCATTGCTCCCCAGACAGAAAGCGGATCACACTCCTGGAGAAAAGAACTGTCAATAGATATCCGATTATTCGCAGATCTATCCATGCAAATTGGGACTGAAAGTCAGATGCTAATGTCTCATCTTGTCTGATCACATCAGACACGATCAGCCTCACTGCCAGGACTTGGTGACGACAGAGAAATAAAAAAGAAATCCCCCAACCCCTGCTTACAGTACATTAAAGACATGGTTCCTAAATATTATGGTCTATCAGCAAACCACAACTGGAACACAGAGGGCAAACACTGAAGGAAATCCATGCTGCGTACTTACTGAAAGATAAAAAAAAAAACGTAAAAGAAAAAGGAAAAGGGAGGAGAGACAGGAAGATCGACTGCCCTGCTATGTTGGACAGGAGTGCCGTTGCTATGGCAACCGGCAGCCCTGGATAGGAATTTGGAGCAGCGAGTGGAATTACTGCAGAGGATTTGATGTTCAGTACACATCTGGGGTCAGCTAATATGGGTGCTACAATCAGCTACAGTCCTCCGCAGCACACCGCACCACCGATGCCTCATTTAGGGAAACAGCGCTCACGTCAAAATCTCTTCTCACCCAGTGCCAGATTAAACAGCGGCTCTCTAACCCGACAGATGTTTGTGCTGCTAAATACAACGTCAGATTGGCAGATGTAAACATGGGTTCAGTTGGTTGAGGTAGTGCTGGCTTTGTGAAAATGAGAGGTTTTATTTTAATCCGCCTATTTTTCCAAAGCCGATGTGCTAAAGATCAGACCTTTTATATGAATGAAATGAAAGAGCACAAACCAGTCGGATGTTGCATAATGTATTCAGTTACAAGACCCTGAGACTCTAAATTAAATGTGGGCTGATATTTTTGTCAGCTCTCAGATTTGCAGTTCTCTCTTATGTCGTGTTCAGTCTGAGGAAAAATGACTGTTTTCACCACAGAGTTCATTCTCAGACTAGGCGTAAACACTGAAGCTTGAACTCTGATTTTATAACAAAAATATGAGGAACCTCAGGGTCAACATCCCAAATCTGAGAAGAGCATCTTTAATTTACTGCAGCAATGAAATTTAGAGGGAAGGAAAGGAATCTGTCTCTCACCCCTTTTGCTTTGTGAGCGTGCACTCTGTGGTTTGTTTGATGTGTGTGGTAAGCGTGTGCTCCGGGGTAGGTTTTGAGTAACAGAAGAAATGCTCTCCTACAAAATGAATAAAAGGGTGAGTCAGTCTATGATAAATGTTGTTAGTTTATGTTTTTACCAGAGTGGCTCCGGATGCAAAGCTGCAGTCAGCTCTGTGGGTTCTGATTTCTGATGCTCCACTTTGCAGGATTATTACCTCTGCCAATGGAGTTATGTTTTTGCCAGCATTTGATTGTTAGTGTGTGAACTGGTAGGACTGGGAAATATATCGATTAAATCATTAATTCAATTTTTTTTTTTTTTTTTTTATACCCTAACTCCAGTTGTGAGTTGTGACAATATTTAAAAACATAAATACTGAAAATTGAGACTGGGCTGTGCCATTTTCACACAAATGCATTTCTAGGCATGTATTTGTTCTTTTAAAATGAGATTAAAAAGAGTTTCATATTAATATAATGTGAAAATAGTGCAGCTTTTGGTATTCATGTAGACAAGCCTGCATATATCCCAACTACGTAATGAACATTTGACAACAAAATTACAGCAAGAACTTTAATTACAAAAGGAAAATTCACTTTAATATTGAGATAAATTTCTATAAAATTAAGGAAAAAATCATAAATCGAGGTTGTTTTTTCTTTGGGGGGGGGGTGGTATTTTTAGGTCATATTGCCCTGCCCTATGAACAGGATAACTCCAAAGGTTTTAAACAGATTTTGATGACATTTTCAGGGAATGTTGTTCATGGCACAAGGAAAGGATGATTACATTTTAGCAGTGATTGGATTCGGATCCAGGGTTTTTTTTAAGGATTTTTGAATGTTGTAATTTAGGGCAGTTTTCCACATTTTTGTTAATATCTCAATAAGTTTTTGAACATATTTTGATGACATTTTCAGGGCATGTTGGCCATAGCACAAGTTAGATTTTGATGATGATCCAAATTCGGATGTGGATCCAGGATTATTTTTCAAAGGATTTGTTAACAGAAAAGGCAGTTTTCCACATTTTTGACAATAATTTGCCTGGCAGTGTTGAAAATGCCATGGCAGGGGTACATGCTCTCTGGGCACCTTTAGTGTTTTTTTTTGTTTTGTTTTTATCTTTAATTCTGTGATCAGGAGGCTCTCAAATCCTGTGATTGCAATGATGTCTAACAGTGATCATTATTTCGATAGCCCTGTCAGGTAGAGTTGAGTGCCTGCTCAGATTTGAGCATTTTACTTTTTCATTTATTTAACCTTTATTTCACCAGACAAGTCCCACTGAAATCGGGATCTCATTTATTCTTTATTCTCAACTGTCACAGGGACATCTTTAATTGGCAACTGAAGGCTGATTTAACTGAATTTAATTCGTTTTAGAAGAATATGGGAATTAACTAATTTTGTTCGAGACACCATTGAGTAAGTTATTTATGACATTTTAAGGAAATCATGGTTTATTCTTAGTTTGGGATGTTGAGTGTCATAGCAAAGTCTGTGCCAGCTGACGTTGAAGATAATGGAGAAGGAAAAAACGGATTGGTCTTTGGTGATAATGGTTGGCGTTAGAGAGGGAGGGATGAGGATCAAAAAACAATTCCATTTGAGAATTGATAACAACTCCCCTAAGTAATCAATATCATTAGGCTTTATGCTTATCAATTCCCTCATCATTTCCTTTCACTGACAGGGGTCAGAGGTGGGAAGCATTTTGGTGTAATTTTGGACAAAAAGATGCTTACTGCACAGCTTTCGGTAAGTGGAAACATCAGCGACTTGTGGAAGCATTTATCTATGCAGCACAGCATTGAATCAGGAGTGTCATGTGTTTGATACTGTTGCCACTGAAAACCTACAGGCCAACTTTTCCCATACAGAAAATCCACAGGAATCGTTAAAGTATTGGATCAATAAGCAGAATTGTTAATGACATTGGTATCATTAAAATCTTATCAATTCCCATCCTTAAGTGGCATCACATGTAATCTGACTCGAGAGAGCAGACAACAGGATTATGCGTACATGTCAAAGTTTGGTACTGTGGACTGAAATGCCAAGGTTTGGACCATAACTGAGCAACAGTACCACTGATGTTCTGTTAAGGTTTTAACCTGAAAAAAAAACGAAGGTTTCAGTTCTTTTGTAAGGTGTCTTTATGTGAACCCATGTGACAGCAGATCTGCCCTGTGGTAAGGTTAAAAGTTCAGTCTGGTCTTATAACAGTGACAAAGCTAAAACAACGATGAAAAATGGAGTGAGGCTTTATAATCATTTCATATCATCTGTTAAGTTTTTTATATTCCCTGAAAGCTAAAATGATAATGAAAGATCAGATTCCATTAAAAGCCAATCCCTTCTTTGTGTCCTCCAACATCTGTTCCCTCTCCTGAGTGTTCCTCTGAGTCATCACCAAGTACACTGAAAGATCAGGCAGAAAACAAAGACTTCATGGTTAGGGGTCTGAAATAAAGGTTTGGGTAAGTCACAAATAAATCCAAACAGGCATTTTTAAAAAGATGCTGTTTGAAGCCACATGCTGTGCCCTCTGCCCACAAAGCAGCTGCAGAGCGTCGTCTTGTATCCGCTGCGATTTGATAAACAAGCTTCACATATTAGTGTAATGATGTTTTTCTGTGGAGGGCATGCGCCACACAACACAACTTCAAATAAATAGCATTTTAAATTTCAAAGCAAACTCTCGCCTATCTCTTCCCCTCTTCCCCCCTTCATTCACAGTTTAAACTTTTCACTTTGCCTCTTTCTTTCTACTTGAGCTGATAAATCTGGTGAAAGGGTTCAATGTCACACCACCGTTGTCATTTCAATATTTGAATGTTGGTTTCCCTTCCAGCAAGAAAGGAGGTTAGGAGGCACTTTGAGTCCATTTTTAGCATCAGTTTGTAGACTTGCAGCACATCCTTCACCACACAACTCCCCTCTTTTCATGCATACTCACGTGCGTGTAGTGTACACAAGGGCAAACACACACACACACACACACACACTTGTACTCTGTAGACATGCAGAGGAGAGATTGTATCCAAGTCCCCTATATGCCCCACAAAACAACGAATGAGGAAGGAGAAAATGTGACAATCTGAGGGCTTTCACACCGGCATGGTTCTGGTTCTGGAACCGGTTCTGTTCTGGATTCTCAGAGCCCTGGTGCTTTCTAGCAAACCATCCCATGTTCATAACAGTTTAAGTGGAACGAAGGTGGGAGGGCGTTATTCTGTGTTACTCAGGCAACAAGGTAAACAACACACTGGCAAAATGACGGATTGCATCGATATTCTTAAAGTGTTTGTTGCTTTAATTAAGGTTTTTGTGTTCATTCAGCAATCAAGCATGCAACGACCAATGATGATGAGGAGACATACAAGATGTACGAACTTTTCAGGTTCTGAACCAATTTTTTTCTGGTCTAAACACACCGGCCGGTTCAAATTAGGTTCAGGACGCAGGACCAAAAAAAAAGGGCTTAAGTGTCCTTTTTCCATTTTAATAGCATTAAGAATTTGCAACATTGTGAAAGCCCTCTCTGTTAATGGATAACTAAGCAAACTAAGACAGTTACAGATTTTATCCCAAAAACTTAGACAAGAATGAAAAGATTAAAGATAAATTCACTCTGGAGCTCCATAAGATGAGACTGGTCCATGAAGTAAAAAAGTGATATTAAATTGTAGTGAAATGATAATATATGTTGTACTATTTAGCTCCTGATGGTAGGTAGTGGGTGTGACTCACAAGAAGGTTGCTGGTTTGAACCCTGTGTCTGTCAGGGCCTTTCTGTGTGGAGGTTGCATTTTCTCCCGTGCATGCGTGGGTTCTCTCTGGGCACTCTGCTTGATCCCACAGGCCGAAAACATGCTGCTTAGGTTAATTGGTGAGTCTCAATTGCCCTTAGGTGTTGGTGAGTGTGTGTGTGTGGCCCTGTAAACAGCTGGCAGCAGGTTACAGGTTTACCCTGCCTCTCGCCCAAAATCAACTGGGTTAGGCTCCAGCGCCCTGTGACCCCGAAAAGGACAGAAGGTATAGATAATGGAAGGATCAATGAAAAGCCTTTCATATTGCAGAATTAGCAACAATTGGGGTCTGTGTTGGGAAGAATCTAGCAATACTATACACATTGCATAGGTGGCGATAGGATATATCATGACACAGTATATTGTAGTACTGTAAACAAGGTGATAAATCTCGATTTTTTTTCTCTAAAATGTGTCTTTTCCATTTTTGTAGCGTTAAGAATTTGCAATATTGTGCGCATAAAATACAACTTCCAATCAGTGTTAGCTACTGGAAAATGTAATTGAGCTGTTAAAGACACTCTTTATATTGGTGTTACTGCCCATCACTAACACTGTTTAACGACCTTTCTTTTTATGCACTTGAGATTATGAGCTCTTAATGCCACAAAAAATAAAATGGATAGGCTGTTTACTAAAAAAATAAAATATTGATATATTCTTTGCATTTAGTATTGCATAATATTGTGATATATCATATTTTTACTCTTGTATCATGGTACATATTGCATCACTAGAGTCTGACCAAGACACCCCTCTGTTTTTAAGCAAAGAGGCCAGAAAAAGCCTTAGGTTTGCTGGAGGGAGGCAGGAAGAGGCTGCTTCAACATCCCTTTCACAGTGTATGATGTGGTTTAGAGTACCAGGTGTAGATATTGTCAAGAAGAGGAGATTTCTTCCTGATAAGTTTAAATCCTGTGAATAATGCATAACATTAAAGTTCTTATCTCAAGTTTATCTGAGTGCTAAAAGCAGCTCAGCCTTTAGGCCTTATTTGGACATGCTGTAAACTGCGTCTAGACAGCAATTAATAAGGGTTTATAAGTTCTTAACAACTCAATAAAAGTAGTGAAATGTGTGGCTATTTAAAAGCATTTGTATTCTGTTAGTATTTCACTATTAAAACGCAAGTCTGAGTTGTTTTGTTGCATATATTAAACTTTGAGAAATGCTGTTTATTTTTGTTTTTGCTCCTAGCTCTAATTTTCTGCAAATGAATATTTCTGTTTGAGTTTGGAAGCATGGGGAAAAATTAACATGGTAAAACTACAAAGGAAAAAAGGATTTTATTTAAACACAGTGCAACCAAACAAAAACTGTCTACAGCAAAATTTCACTCCGCATTCTAAAATCATTCTTGAATGGCCATCGGTGTTCAATCTCTTAAACCAGTGGTTCCCAACCTGGTGTCCGGGTGCCAGGGAGACTCATGGGAGTTGCAAGGCACTGGTAGCTTTGAGGTGGTCTTAATTAGGTTAACACAATTTGGCTAAAACAATGAGAAAACAGTTAGGGAATCGTTTTTTTTTACTTTACTACTGCCGAGTAGAGTTTGATACCACAATGGAAAAGCACCAAAACTGGAAAGAAGATGATTATAGATGAGGCTAAGAAGAGAAAGAGGTAAGTGAACCTGGTGTAAAATAGACGCCATACTCCCTGTTAAGTGACTTTATCGTTGGATCAACAGGAAAACTACACTTTCATTTATTGTTTTAAAGTCTTTCGCCCTGCGGTGTTGAATTGACAATTAGTCTTGCATTATGGTCAATCTGTGATATTGTCAGTCAAACAGCGGCCAGCGTGATTTGTCCACCTTTTCACTGAGACAAAATTCATCATTGTTTTGTTGTGTTGTCGACAGGCAGGGTGATTAGTTTAGAACTGAGTGGCTGCAACATCTCCCCCATCATTTTTGTAAACTGAGCAGGGTAAACAAACTCATTCAGCAACATAATGCTTGTGGCAATCAATTTTCCAGCAGTAAAGCTCAAACAATACACCACCGCCACTACTGCTGCTGCCTCTGCTGCTGCTAGCATTCAATCAGGAGCTGTGGCTCAAACACACTGTCATTGTTGGAGCTGGCGTGGATTAGGTTTGCTACTTTTTTTTTCTCCTGAGTGATCTTTCCTGCTGAGAGATGAAGTGAGTGGAGTGTGACCGGACACATTTATCACAGGAAGTTTGACCCAGAGCCAGAGTTTGATGGAGAAAGTGATAAAAAAAAAAGAAAAACAAGAGCTTCATATCAAACACAGAGCAATGTAAGATTGACTCTTCCTCTTTATGTGGAGAAAAAATGAGTTTCTGTGGAGGGAAGTGTTGCTGACTGGGAAGAACATTTTTTTTCTAACTTTGTTGTTGGGAACTGGGGATGAGTCAATATTATTCTGTCCTTCCAACACAAGGCTTTACAAGGTGACTAATGTCGGATATAATCAAACAAATGTGTACTATCTTTTGTGCACTTTGAAAGAGTCCATGTTAGGGGTGCACTGATTGTGAAATTCAGGACTGATGCTGATACCGATGTTTCAAGTAAAAATTTTAGCTGATACCAATGTTTTTCTATTTACCTCCTTTGACTTAATTCTTGCACAATGCCAATACTCCAACATTTTCTCTCCTGTTTAAGCATGAAAACAGATCACATCTCATTTTTACTACCCATTATTAAAAATCAATGATGCCAGCATTAAGCTTCTATGACACAAAAGAGGAACATCTGAAACTGATATCAGTCTTCTTAACTTCCATTTGCTGATGGCCAATGTCTGTAAAAAGGGCCAGAATTGTTAAATACCGATGCTGAACAGATGTTGATAGAGCGCTATGCACAAGATAATGTCAGCAGCAGTGGGACGTCTCCCTCTTCTCCTATTCAAAGCATCAGTAGTTGCCTAAAACTTCTTGTCCCCCCCTGCACCTCGTGTTTAGTTTAAGCCCATTGGCTTGGGGACAGCAAGTCAATTGCAGAGTAGAGCCATATGAATGAATGCAAAGTTGTTGAAAATACGGTGCAGAGCAGCCCTGAACTGACTGATCACTGCAGAGTAGACCTGTCAGCCAACCAGAGCAGACCAGGCCCATGCGGGGAAAGGAGCCTTAAAGGGGCAGGAGCTCCAACAGAGCTGAAAGAGAGCACAGCTGAATGGGGGGTGTTGAGTATGAAGGCTAGAAGATTTTTTTTTAATATTAGTGATTGCAAACAAACCTTAGCAGTCATCAAAAATGAATTGATGAACCAAAGTTAAGGTAAAATAGGGGCCCTTTAAGATGAGAAAGTGCTCTAAATTAACTCAAATTATTTTACACAGATTAGAATCACAATGTTTTCCTAAAACATCATTGAAAGAGGTTAGGGCCTCCCAGTGGAGCAGTGCTTGTGCCTCATAGCAAGATGGTCGCTGGTTTGTCTCCCTGAGTCAATCTGAGCCTTAGTGGAGGTTGTTCTCCCTGTTCACACGCAGGTTTTCTTCCACCGACCAAAAAACATGCTTGTTAATTTAATTGGTGACTGTGAATAGCCTCTGTGCAATTATGTGTAAGAAGGGATGTCTGTCTCTCTATGTTGGCCTTGTAATTGGCTGCTTACTGGTCCTGGGTGTTCCCTGCGTCTTGCTGGCATAGGCTACAGCCTCTCATGACCCTGAGAGAATAACATGGTGGATGGATGAAGGGTTAGCAGAGTGTGGCTAATGTTAGCAGTGCTATCACTGCTGTGCTTCAGCTCTCCTTGAATGTTACACCTGCATACGTATGATAGGGGGATTCAAGCTCTTAATGGTTATGATGGAATTTTTTTTTTCATACTGATCAATCCAACATTTATAAAACCGAAAGTTGGCAACATAACTGCTCATGCAAGTGTAGTACTTTTTGTAATGTGCTTCTCATAAGGCTTCTTTTTGGTGGTGAAAACCAACGTGTTTCGTGCTTCATGTCCAGGATTTCCCCCTGTTTGCCTCTGTTTTCAACTTTGATCACTCCAGTTGAGTTTTTATAGGGAGAATGTTTCTCTGTGTGAGAGTTTGTCAAACTCAGCTTATCGGCAATAAGAGAACAACCGTGTACCCACTACATGACGGAGGAACTCACAACATGTGATACAACATGACGTCAACTGCTTTACAACAGCACAATAAAAGTCACAATCAAACTGACCTTTTCTATTTAGTTAATATTTAGTTGGAGGATGTGGTGGATCCCCTTATTCTTTCCCCTCCCCCATTTTTTTATAGGAATATCTTGTGCATACATAACTTTATTTAGGGAGAACTGTAGGTGGAGTTGGAAACTAGGGCTGCTCGAATATGGCAAAGATCATATTGCTGATTTTTTGATAGATATTGAGATCACGCTTGTGAAACTCTATTATTAACTGAACATGAAACATGCTTTCATTGAATGTTGACACTATTATTTTTGATAAGAAAATACAAGCAAAACATAGACATATACTTTAAAGCAAAATAATGCTAAAAATAAGACTGGAAAAAGAAGAAACAAGTTCAACATGTCACGTGGCACAGTAATATTTCAATCTTGATTTCTCAGTTTTCGTAAGTGTGGAGAGCAGTAATTGTATTTGAGATTAAAACTTGATTAATTGCAAAGTTCTACTGGAAACTAAGGAGGAAGAAAGAAGGAACTGAAATTTGAGAAGGGAGCCAAAATGCATTTTTCCACACGGGGACCAATTAAATTAAGTTTCTGAACATTTTCACCCTGGCAGTAGTTTTCTAAGAGGTGTTTTTCAGTGACCTAAGAAGCAGTTTGCATGCAGACATAAAGCCAAAAAACGGTATGTGTGGACAAGACCTGTGCAAACTTGTTTGAGCAGAAAGCTGTCACTGCATTAAAGGACTTTTTGGTGTCATTTTTTGGATTTCAGTGCAGGGATTAGCTCAGAACAACTCGATATTTATCTAGTGTAATATAAAGAGAAATCAAAGGCTTTCCGCTGATAAAATAAAATGGATGAGGACCCCATCTGAAGAATTTATAGAAGAAAATGTACCTGTATTGACGCACAGCACAGAGTGTCTTCTACAGGTCTTCAGGGATCAGTGTTATACAATGCATTTCTCCCCTGTGTGAATATTTGATAGAAAGAAAGAGCTTACTGCATAACCTCTGTGTCTCTGTGGATATAGTGGGGATAAAAGCCCCACATTTCTGCTCTCACTTCCTCTATAAGACCCTCGTGGTTTTATAATGCTCTCTGTTCTGTAGTCTCTCATGGCATGCTCTGAAATGTACGCAACCTTCAAATGTTGACTTTTAAAAACACAAACAAGTGTAGAAAAATAGCCCAACACTATTTGTCATTATGGTGAGCAGATAATGAGGAGGCAGAATTCCTGTAATTAATGAATTTACTATAAGAGGAGGACCCCCGCCCCCCTTTCCTCCTCCTCCTATGTGTATTATTCATCATAGAGGACTCCTGCCCTGCTTCCCCGGGCTATTTTTACCCAGCATGCCCGTCACATTAACTGAGAGCCCCAATCCCCTGCTGCTCCCAACAGCAAGCCTCCTTCCATCTGGATCATGGATTACATCCCTCGCTTCTTCTATACCCCTCTATACCCCTCACTCTCTTTTACCCTCTCCATCCCTCCTTTATCCCACTCCTGTTTCTTTACCACTCCACTAACCCTCCCCCCCCCCATCCTGCCCTCTCCTTGTCTTTCAATCATTCATATTAGTGTTTCCAGTCCCCCAGGAGTACTCACTACACATCTCTTCAGAGCTCAGTCATCGCCCGCTGAGCGAGTGTGAGAGCACGGCTGACATACAAAGATTATCAGTCACCATCTCAGCCGTACAGCATGTACTTTTAATGTTTACTCTAGAGCCCTGATGTTAACATGAGGTATTAAAGGACCTCATGTTGGTGCACAAAATCTTACTTCCTTTAAGTGAACAAAAGTGGCATCAAGTTTGAAATCCACTTGTTTACTGAACAATGAGAAGTTATAAGAAACTAGAGTAACATTTTACAATTACACACTATTAAGCATTAGTTAAGCATTTATAGACAGTGACTTCATCATTTATAACACATGTTTCTGACATGAACAATCATTAATGAGTAGTTTATAAATACAATAGTAAATATTTTACTCATCATTAATGAGCACATTAGTAAAGGATTCGTAAATACTAAATTCATTTATAAAGCATTTTTCTTACATAATTACTCACTGGTATGTAGTTTATAAACATGGTTATAAATGTTTCTCTTCATTAATGAGCTCATCTATAACTTTCTTGATGTTTGTTTTTTCATACTTTATAAATGATGGATTCAGCATTCATAAATTAACTATTACATTATTTACAAACCAGTTATTTAGGAATGGTTAGTAGTTTGTAAGGTCATTTAGAAGGCAAATGTAAGTAGTTAAACTACTTACATTACATGTATGTTGCCCTCACATTTAGAATTGTATTTGTAAACGACTTATTAATCTGCAATCGGCTGGCGACCGGTTCAGGGTGTACCCTACCTCTCACCTGTTGCCAGCTGGGATAGGCTCCGGCCCCCCCGTGCCCCTGAAAGGGATAAGTGGTATAGAAAATGAATGAATGAATGAACTACTTATTGATGATTATTCATGTCAGAAACATGCTTTATAAATGATGAATGCAGTACTTAATAATACTTAACTAATGCTTAATAGTATATACTTATTATAAAGTGTTACTGAAAGGAGAACCAGTGCCTTGCAGTTTCATGCCTCTGCAAGGTATACAAGTACCAGATAGAGAAAGAAGGGCTTGACATTTTTACTGGCAAACCCTCTAAATATGGGTTGATATCAGCAGTGGTCGTTGCTCGTGAGGGTCTTTGCAGTACCAGCAACAGCTAAAATTCTTATTTGGGAGATTGGCAGGTGTGAATGGCACACACTGGAGAGTACAGTGATTGGTAGATTTATGGTGGTGTGATTAAAAAGGAGATTGTTTTAGTAAAGGTTTACCATGAGGGCCAAGAACATTGACCTTAGAGGTTCAAAATCTAATAAGTCTAATGAATGCCAAGGTAAAAAAAAAAAAAAAAAAATCCCTCCAAGTGTTTTAAAGATAGCATGTTTGCACACTAGGGTTGAACAACAGGTTCATTGACCTTCAACCATCAATCTCCAAAACCCACTTTATTCCTCTTTGTAGGACTGGAGCTTTGTGGAAATCTTGAAGGACATCCCCATGCATTTTTTAGGTTTCACAATTAAGGATAAAAATGGGGCTCAATGACAATGACCTTTTACGCCTGACAACTAAAATCCAATCAGTGCCTCCTTGAGTCAGAGTGGCTATTTGTGCCTATCTTAAAAGGTGAACCCTACTTGGACGAAGGTGCCTTTCAATACACCCTCTCGAATTTGTCTTTTCAAGGTAGATACATTTCAAAATGAAGTTCTTATCATTGAGTGCGTTAACTTTGACTTGAGTATTGGTGTTTAGATTAGGATTAGGATGTGCTCCTATGTTACCACCTTAAAGCACAGTGGACAGTTTGGGACCTCCACTTTGCCCCACATGAAGAGGTTGGCTTGGCATGGCAGGATGTCATACACTGCCCGAATCAGGAAGGCAATGCAATGTGGCTTTGCTTGCCAAAGGTCTGCCCAAGTGACCTTGCGATCCACGGCCTGCTCACACCTAGTCCAGACCTCTGGTTGCCGAAGGCCAGCCGCTTTGCTTACTCCTACTTCCTCCGCTGATGCCCTCACCTCCTCCTGAATCAGCCTCCTCTCCTTCCCCTTGAACTTCTTGTGCCGAGCTGTTGGGAACAATCCAATAGATTCCAATTAAAAATTACTGCAGGCAATACTTGCCCCAAAACATTTGTAATGTTTGCAGTCAAATGGAATTTGATGGATGCACTTCTTTCCTACACACTTTTTTTTATTGTGTAACTGTTTTTTCTTCTAGTTGTGGCTTGTTTATGTGCTACCATTCAATAAGGTAACAGCTACTGTTTCCTTTTCAAACAGTTAGTTTGAAGAAAGTATCAACACACTGACAGTCTTTGCATAGACAGCAGATTTCAACCACCCATAATGTCTCTATAAAAGGAAATGTGAGCAAAGTGAAATTCCAATGTTTGAATTGTGAGGCTTCAACTTTAATGTCTCTTTATTACAGAATATCAATCAGGTTTCTAATGCCGTCATTTGTTTTGCACCCTGTCTGCAAGTACTTTTCAGGCTACCACATCTGAATCTTCTTAATCTGCTCAAATATAAACCTCTTTTGGTTTTTGATGGTCAAGTAAATTCATCAATTATGGTTTTATTTGTATGTTGTTATTTTTCATTGAAACTCACTATAAAGAAAATGTAGAGTAAATGTAAGATCTTTGCTCTAGTATGAGTTTCGCATTTATGAATCATTACAGGAATATTACTCATGCCCTGGTCAAGTTTGACCTTCAGAAAACATATTTTCTGCTTATTTGTCTCCCTTAAATGAGGTCATGTTCTCCCTCCCCCCTGTTTGCCCAGTGACTAATGAACGTACATGTTGTGTTTATAATTAGTGACAAAAGAGTCACTTGTTTATACCCAGGATACCCAAAGCATAGAGTGCACGCTCAAATAAGACCATAGTTCTTCATGCATGAACAAAAATACTTGCGGCCGCACACCGGCATACGGGTAATTTACAATCAGACTCGCATGCACATGGGTGAAGATTGTGCATTCATGTTTGAAATTCTCAAGTTGACTTTGGAAGGAATGGACCAAATTTTACAGACATCGGAGGGAATAATGCACATCATTTGCACACAGATTTATGCACAGAAGAACAAAAACTTAAACATTTAATTGTTTTGTTTAGGGGTTTTAAATTTCAGTGATAATGCAGAGATTGTCCTTTTGTGTTTGGCTGATACTTTCTTCAGTGAAACAGAATGTAATTCTTGATGCTCTGTTTTCATGCAGCTCAAGTGCAGGTCCTTCAGGACATTTTTACATAAAAGCAATCCTTGGACGTGATGTCATTTAATTTACAACGAGTTCCTGATCCCTCATCAAATAAACAGCACCTCCTTGGAGAACCTGGCCACCTCATTACTGCTTCTTCTGTTTCAGTCTCCAGAAAACACTTACAGAGACAATGAGGGGCTCCTTCTGCAGTGGTCCCTAGTTATTGCAACACTTCTGTTTATTTCCCATTCAAGCTCATTTCCCCTCAAGGAAGTAAAGTGAATATTTCATTAGACCCACGAGGCGACATCATCACTAGTGAGTGCACGTCCAGAAGAGCTGCAAACAATCTGTGGAAGAGACGCTCTGTCCATGAGTCACTGCAGAATGCAACCTGTTGTCAACATGTTTTTCCCCTCATGTTTGTTTTCAGACTGATGCAGTTTGATGTCTGAGGGCTGAGAAGAACCTTTGAAAGTGTATACATTAAGCTGATACGATACTTTCTGACTCTTGTTTCTGTTTTTGTTACCAATTATATAAAAGGCTATTTATTCAGAGCAGAGCAGCCTTTTGTTGATCTTACATCTTTTTAAGGGACCAAGCACACTTGTCACCTTTTTAGTCTGTATTGATCTTGAATAACAACATGCCATATTCTCCTGGGAACACATGAACAACCACCTTAAGCCAGCCCATCAATCACAAGGCCCTGTACCTATTATGCCCTCGGGAGAGTAATATTAATTGACAGAAAAGTCAATAAAAAACGTGGGGTAGACCTTTTTCCCCTAAGCTCGGTCTTATGAGCTTTGAATTGCTCCTGGTACATGTGTGAACTCATAAGAAAATCACAGAATATAGTATACAGAGGTGCTTGGTTTGCCTGTAATGGAGTAAGGTGGGTTTCATGTGAGCTTCTGCTAAAGTATCTTTTTCAAGTGCTGCTTCTTAAAAGGATTGCAAACATCTTTTCAGCTTCATTTAAGAGCGATATGAGTCAGTTGGAGCACATTAATGGCATTGAATCTCTGAAAAAGTAAATATCCTGGACCCCCAACCAGAGTGCCTCCAAGAGTCTGGAGCATGCAACCACACCCTCACCTGACCTCATGGAAATGGATGTTGCAGGCCTGAGGTCAGACATCGTGCTCTCGCTGAAAGCAGATGTATCTGCAGTGATCAAGTCAGAACGAAAAATGCACTCGCAGACTTTGACTGTGCTGCTTTAAAATGTGATATTGAACAAGTTAAAGCTAGTGTGAGGGAGTTCGAGGGGGCGCTGTCAACATGGTTGGTTGCTGTCGTGACTTTACAGAACACCCTAAGTAACTTGCAGGCCGAATTGGCAGGCTTGAAAGAGAAATGTGAAGATATGGAAAGGAGAATGAGGAGATGCAGCATAAGAATCCTCGGTGTCCCTGAAACAACTGGCTCCAGCACAACAGTATCAGTATCCAGGCTGCTAGTGGAGGTGCTGTAGCTGAGAAAAGAGCTGCTGATCAACCACTCACACCAGAGCTTGGAAGCAAGAAGGCCCTGTCTCCGCAGGCAGGAGGCCCCTGTGGAGACTGATTCAAAATGAGTAGCTGTTTACTCCTACAGAGGGTAAAGCCATCATTTGTGGTGCAGATATTATGCAGATTGGTCTCTCTAACAAGCTCTTGTAAGTGTTCTAACTCCTCTTATATAGATTACAAGCTTGGCTGGTCTATTAGAACTGTGTTAGAGGGATGATTATATCTCCACCACCAGGGTACTTAAGGCCAGGTTTTTCTTGAAAGCCTAACCTTTTCGCTCTGAACTGAATATTGAAGTCAGATGACTCTATATCCTCCTGGTGCTTTAGGTCAGCAGTTGCTCTTTTTTGAGGGAAACAATACACAGCTTCCTTTATTTTGTACGGCTTACAATGGTACATGGTTTGATAACTGGAATACTGTCTCAATCTTGAGTGTGATATTGATTGTTCAACAGTTATAACCATAGAAAATGTGATGATTATTCTTAACTTCACCGACTTAGATAGGAGCACAACTTGACTGTAACCAAACAGTTTCTGGAAAACACTGCACTCTGTACTTTGTCTGTGCCTGTTGTTTCCTGGAAGGGATACATACACGATAAGCTAAACTATTAAGGTCAGATAACTGAGTAGCTGGCACCAGATTTACAAATTGATAAACTTATTACCTCCACCAAGGAGTTTATGTTTTTGCCGTCATATGTTTGTTTGTCTGTTTGTTAGCAAGATTATGCATATACTACTGGATGGATATTGCTGAAAGAAACCCAAAGAAATGAGATTTATCATTAAACTGATGAAATTCAAGTATATTGCATGCCTCCTAAAAATAAGGTTAAATTGTGTACTTGAGTTTCTGTGATGTTCTCTTTTGTCATAACTTGTAAAATGCCTCCTCATTGTACACATTCAGGACTAGCTATTGTGTAACACATAGCATGTAACCAAAGGAAGCTGTTTGAAGTTTTTCCGACGGGATGGCATTGGTGGTATTTTTATCTAAATCTCTGACCACCTTTATTTTTCTATCAACATAGATGACATAAGCAGCTCCAAATGATCAATCAAATCTCCTTATTCAAGCCTTATTTGCATAAAGCTACAGTGTCACCTATAATTAGCAGATTGACATGGTGGCTAACATCCAGACTTCAGCCCGCCTCACAGCACAAAGAGCCACACACACTGAAGAACAACCCACAGGAGCTTTATGCTGACATCTCCTCAGTCTGACGTACATAAAACACATGTCTTCTCTGCATCTTAGCTCAGAGATTATGTTTGTTTGGTCCTTACAAAAGCCCTGTCAGGTTGTTGATCCAGCATTCATCCTTTCCAGCCCACGGCTAGACAGCTGTCATGTTTAAACCTTGATAAGGGCTGAATAACCTGGTGACAATCCAGGCTTCACATAACTGCATTTTCAGTTTAACTTTTGTTTTAATGTCTTCTCAGGTCAAACAGAGCCAGCATTTTATCTGCATGACCCAAAGAGGTGTCGCTTTGAGTTTCTGACCTTCACTGATGGCTAAATAGGTTGTCCAGGACAGGACTGCTGTCATGAATGTTAACAAGGCTTTAGCTCATACTACAAAGGCTAAAGAGCGTGATTCAGCCGTGTGCATGCTGGGAGGACTTTAGCTTCCAACCATGTAAACTGGTCAACACTGTGTGACCTAAACAATGCCCTAAACAGTGAAAACAAATCATCATTCCCTACAAAGTACAGAAAGATATTTATGAGGTATTCCTCAGGACACCTTACAGTCCCCAAGTTTGATGTTGAGCTTTAACTTGAATTCTGAAAAAGGATTACTTTAGATGTTAGACTAACATACTGATACTTAAAGAGAGGACCCCCTCCCGAGACACCAGTGTTTTGGAATGAATATGGATTATTTTTAACTGTGCTGCACAAAATATTTTTTGATATGGCTTTGTATGAGAAGAGAACTGGTATGGCTTTGCAAAAGTAATTCTAAAACTAATGGAGCACATAATAACTAATGGATACACAATAATATGTTTTCTTGCTATAGATGATATCAGACCAGTTGTCATTGGTTATGAGTCTTCGTTCCTTGTTGCTTTTGTTGTCATATTTTGCACTTCATGATGCACCACACATTGTCAATGGAAGGTCTGGACTTCAGGCAGGACAGTCTAGTACCTGCACTCTTATACTGCAATGCCAGGTTGTTCTAACACATGTAGAATGTGGCTTTCCATTGTCTTGCTGAAATAATCAGAAGCGTCTCTAAAAAGACGTCACTTGGATGTATGTACCTTTCAGCATTACTGATGAAATATGAGAGGACAAACCCATGGACACCCAGATCATAAATCTGTCCTCGTATTTGTCTCTGCTGGATACAGATTATCAAGGTTAGCCACTTGAGATGTGGCACCTCATTTTCAAGAGGGTCCTCATGTTTATGTAGTTATAAAAGTATTTATCATGGAGGTAAAATTAATAACAACCCTGGATAGAGAGGTTATTCTAATATTAGCACTAACATCTATAGTGATCATAAACTGGATAAATGATGTTGACTAATATAACAGGATATAGTTGAACTGCCATTAAATTGGGTTTAACTGGTCTAAGAATATGAGTCTGTGTTGTATGAGGTTATTTCTGTTGATGGTTGGTTTAGGATAAAGCACTTGAAGTCGAGCAGGTCCACAGCAGCAGGTCATGCATGACTATTTGTCAAGGTCATACTAACATATGTGTGTTATTTGCAGGAACTACCATGTATTTCATTTTGTTTATCTCTCTGAAGTTGATATCAGGGACTGTAGTGAGAATTGAATGTGGCTAAAGGAAAGGCCGAATATTTGTTATTGTTGTAACTCTTGCTTTGTAGGTCCACAGCAGCAGGCTGTCCACACCAGTGATCACTGAGGGGTTGAAGGTCATGTACCTGCAATGTTGATTTTTGCCCTTGCCACTTACGTGCAGAGATTTCTCTGGATTGTCTAAATCTTTTAAATATGTTATTGACTGTAGATGATGAAATCCCTAAATTAATTGCAATCGTGCATTGAGAAACGTTCTTAAACTGTTGGACTAATTGCTCATGCAGTTGTTTACACAGTGGTTAACCTCAATCCATCCTTGCTTGTGAAGGTCTGAGCCTTTCAGGGATGCTACTTTCATACCAATCATGACACTTTCCTATTTGCAATTAACTTTTCTTGCCCATGTCTCAGCTATTTTAAAGTGTGTTGTAGGCATCAAATTCCAATATTTCCAATAAAAAAAACAACACCCTTATCAGTTTGAACATTTAATATCTTATCTTTGTAGCATGTTCATTTGAAAATAGGCTGCAAAAAAACTGCCGTGAGCATGTTTTGACAGAATGCTTGGCTTTGTTTCTGTATGTCTGAGTTATGATGTTTCTGTTTTTTTTCTCCTTGAGTCACATCACAGATATTGTTCTAGGGGTAGACTGTTGTTGAAAGACAGTGGATGTTTTTAGATCTTGAGAAAGGAGAGAGGACTGCAAAAAAAAGCTTTTACATACTCACTCAAAAAATGACTTTATCATTGTGTTTCTCTTCAAAGGCAGAGTAAGATGATATCTGTTCTCATAGGAGGCTCAAGTGAAGGATTAACACTGTCACTGAGCTTAGTTAAGGTTAAGAAATCATCAAGAACTTATCAGAGATGTAAGCATAGATTTAATTTGATGACACCTTTGCATTGTTTTTAGCACAAACACCTCCTGATGTGTGACACACTAGCACAACAAGGTGAGGGCTCAGGGGTCTGCTGTGATTTTCTTCTCACACTTACAGAATTGCATCATCTCATCTTCTTTGCTGCTCTTTTTGTTTCCTCTGCTCTCCCAGCCTCGATCACACTTTCCTGTCCAACCTACTCAACATTAAGTTCTCCTCAGCGTCCCTCACTGAGCCCCCTCCTCCCTTTCCCTAATGTCCTTCCCTACCTAGCACACTTCACATCAGCTTCCCTTCTCTTCCTTTGGCTCCATCACTTGATTTGTCACCTCAGCCCCCCTTGTTGCTCCTTCAAATCCTCCTCCACAAACCCGCTGACTTAGCAGCTGGTTACAGAGCTTGTACCAGTTTGTGTGTCAGGTGGGAACAGGTGACGCTGCAGGGCACACACTGACCCCACTGTGTCACTTTCATTACAACTCACGTCAAGTTTGTTTGAGACGCTGCCGCCCCTTCTTCTGGAGGCTCCGTATAGACCTGTATAGAGTACGATGAAAAAGCAAAGAGGGCTGGAAATAGAAAATACCACTATAGAACAAACTGTACAACTGCAGTTGTTTGGGAGATGGAGCGTTAGCTTAGCATTAAAACCTGTCATCAGTCTGTTGTGCAGATCTATGACAGTAAAGTTTTGTCTAAGTCCATCTAGCAAGAAAGCAAAGGCTTTTTGATCATGTGTTTTCATGTCCTGACCATGAGAAACATTTTAAGATTAATTTATGTTAGATTTAATACCTTCATACTGGGCTCATACATCAATCTAGTCATTGTCTAATATGTTTTTTGTGAAGACTACAGTAGTAGTTGGTTTCATGTCTGTCATCAGGTGGATCCATCTTTCAGAAGTTTCGAGCTGAAACAGTCAGAAAACAACCAGAACAATCCAAGTCATTTCAGGAGAATAAAAGCAGAAGCTACAGGTGTGTTTTAGTCATAGTTAACCTGCTGAAATGTATTACTTTGCATGGATGTATGTCTGTGTTTAAGTTTGGATATGATACAGCTTATTTAAATGACCCCCAATTTCCAGATAATATTCCCATAAATTCCTGTCATTCCCATAATTTGCATAATCCCCATGAAAGTTTCCAATTTGAAATATTTCCTAAATTCCCCAACTGAACTTGCCATGCAGAGTTTCTGGAAATTTCCATCCCTTTGCAACCCTATTTGGAGGTCTCTTGTTCACAATTAATTAAACATTTGTGATTCAGTCAACCGGCAAACTAACATATCTATAGCGTTTCAGCAGCTTCTTCAGATAATTTCAGACTAAAATAAGAAATCCATTTCAAAATTGCATCTAAGCTGTTGTTGAAGCTGTTGAAACGTAAATAAGATTTCTGCAGTTCAGGATCAGGCCAATCCATGTTGATATATGACAGCACATAACCTATGTTAAGAGATATAAATGGACAATAGCACTTAGCAGAGCAAACACACAGACTTAATTTTGCTTTCTTTTACTGACATCATACTTGCAAAGGAGGGAACACTGAAATATACACAGCGCTCTCCATGGGCTGGACACTGTGCTACTCGGTGTGAGTGTGTGTGTTTCCCCTTCGCTCTGCTGTTTGTGTCAGAGAAATGCCTCTGTTGATCTGCTTTTTTTCCGCCTCTCACCGTGGTTGGGAGGTTTGGTTGTCCCTCAGTGATGAATCAAATAGTCACACTGTATTCCTGTCTATCTGCCTATCTTAAGCTAAATATGATCATTGCATTTTTTAACAAAGAAGACTATCATCCATGCTTGTGTTTTGTGACAGGCCAGTTGACACCCATACTGTAAGTAAATAAACACTAGGTGGCGTTAGTATTGCGAGTTGTTGCAGATATTTTGTCTTGTTGTTTTTTTTTCATGAAGGGTGTGCACTTATGTAGCCAGGAATCACCTCCATTTCCGTTACTCTTGTCATCTCTTTCTTTGGTCAATGTTCTGATTGAGAGCCCCCAGGTATTTGAATGTGTATACTGCGTTTAAGTGTTCACATGGTTTTAAGGATTTAGGTCCTTGGCACTAATGGCCCATCGGGACCATTAAAATAATAGATTCAGTGTTTTAAATCCATAAAGTCCAAAAAATGTCTTTGTTTATTCCACCACTATCAGAGAGGCACTCAGTTTTGGAAGGTACTCAAGTTTGAGTATCCAAATCCAGATCCAGATTAAAAAAAATAGTATCTGAACATCTCTATTCGTGCTGTGCACTGTTATCAAAGCCAACAGATACAGATGGTTGCTGAGCAGAGATTCAGATAAAAACAGCTTAGTTCACAACTCCTCAGCTGAAGGGATTTGATTTCATAGAAGCTGTCTGTCTTGGTATCTGTCTTGACTTTTTTCCTTTTACCTACTGAACCCTCTGAGATGTAGCCCGATAGTGTTTTTTACAGTCGTATTTTTATACATGGTAGACAAACTCACACCAACACACACACTGATAGATAATACAGTGTGACAGGGTAATCACTAACAAGCCCAGCCAGGCTGAGTGTTCAATTCTCCCAAGAGTATTGGAATAAATGTAAAACATAAAGCCATAACATTCTCATTAGACTTACATTATAACCACCTCCTCTTGTTAAATATTTATCCTCTCTAAATATTGTATATGTTGTGAAATTTTGCAGATGCATCAACCTGATATAAATAATAAATCCCTGCTTAGTTATCCAGTTATCATTTTTCTAAAAGATGTCAGCCAATAAGGCCAAGAGCTGATGAAACACAGTCTGAGGAAATATGTTAAATTGTGCAGAAAGCTTTTAATGTGCACCACACAAATCAAAGTGAAAAGTATTCCAACACTACTTCAATTAAAATGGTTGAAAATGCCAGAAACTGAGAAGAGGAAGGCAGATCTGATTGTCTGTTTATTTGTTTTATGAAATACTCGTTCCAAAATCACCTTACCACTCAATTACAGTCGCTGCCAGCCACACAAATGTGACTCTTGCCACTCTTAAAGAAAGTACTGAATTCCTTTTAAATGGATTTTACAAGCTTTATGTTCACTTGTTCAATGACATAAGATGATGAGCTTATTTTAGGGTATTACTCTGTACTCTGCTTGTGTTCCCTCCAAGCTCAAGTTTACTTATTGGACAAAGGATGGGACTTTTGTCTGAGCCTCTCACCTGAAGAAATTATGACTGTTGTTTTACCATGAAACATATTTTACTTTGCTTCTTTTACTGTTAATGAAACCAAGATGATACCTTTTTTTAACCCACTGATGGAAATCAAAAACCAGTTCCAGTTGAGTCGATTACAACTCAATCAAGGAATCAATATCATTAATCTTTTTGCTTAACAATATCCTTTCATTTCCCTCTATTTTGGTCTGCATGCCTTGCAAATCAAGGGTGCCATGTTTTCATCAGTCAGCAAAAACAACCAAGAAGTCAAATAAGTAATCATAGCAGGCAAGAGTAAGAAGAAGTCAAAATTATGGCTTAATTTTAAACAATGTAGGAAAAATTTCCTCTGTTTGTAGCCTGTCACACCAGATGACAGTTCAGTATATCCTAAGGATATATTTTACAAGTCCATCTGGGCAACAGCCCAAAGAAAGTGATGGGGAAGGCAGAACCTTTCAAAAACATACCTAAAAGGTGATTGGGCAATTATGCCATCAATCACATTTATTACAGGGCATTTAGATGATATAGTAAGCCGGCTCTGCTGCCAAGGACTACAGTACATAGCTGGAACCAGTTTGTAAATAAAACTCTTGCCAAAACGTACTGGGAGTAGGGATGCAGCTATTTTATCGTTCGACTAGTCATCAACTATTGGATTGATTTGTCGACTAGTCAGTTTTTTTTCCCACTATAATCAATGATGCACCCTAAAAAAAGAGATTTTTTTAAATCATTTGTTCCTCATTTATTGAAATGTTGTCAAGTTCTGATAAAACTGCCTTTGTAACAGGCAGCATTCATGCTAATTTCTTTAGAAGCACCCACTCGCTCCCGCTTCTGCCTCCTCCTCCTCCTCACAGGATGCTGATTGGCCAGTGGCTCTGCTGACTTAGCCCAATTGCTCCAGCTTAAAGCTTTGCATGTTAGATGTGGACAATGAATGAAGCATTTACAGCTACACTGCAAGTTACCCCTTTTTGAGAATCTGTTTTTAATAATGTTTTGTGCTTCTAGCACAGGGAGGAGGACAGATCATTGAGTGACAATCCAGCTTGGCTTTGAGAGAGAGTGATAAAGTTATCAGACAAATTTACTGCTAAAGCACATGGTTCTATGTGCTTTCTGCCTTTTCTGTGATTGTTACAAGGATTTGTTGGTCTCAGTTGGAAATGGCTTTGTAGTCATAAAAGCATAGCAACAGTTGCAGTGGATCAGATTGATGAATGACACATTTTAAAATAAATGCGGCTTTCCTGGATATAAGCTAAGTTTCCTTCCTTCTCTGTATACCCTCTCTGTCCCGTCAACAGAACCTTCTACCATACCAGCAGATCCTTCCGTCCCTTTCTGCCGGCTGAATTAACAAAAACAAAAAGTTTGTCCACCTGGTGTGAATTCATTTGGTTGGCTTAGCCCAGGCCTCTGGCAGGTATAATTATCATTCTATGATGCTAAATCAGTTAAAATGGAAAATAAACGCGTAAAAAAGTAGATGTTAAAAAATAATTGATTATGAGTTTAATCAGACACCATTTTAAACAGCATAGGAATAAACATATCTCAATATGTACTGTAATACTTAACACTGGTTCGAAGAAAAACCCTTCACTTTCTTCCCAAATGGCCAAATATCACATCCTTTGTAAATATAGAGTACTACAAATTGTGGACAGTTTAAGACGGACAGCATAATAAACACCACCTCCTTGACAGTTAACCAAATTTGACATATTTGAGGTAGAACAGCTCTTACTGATCAACAACATTTTTTTTCCACTTGACATGTTGAAGCCCTGCTTGGCTGTGGCTGCAGTGGGAAGCCCATTAGTGCTCACAGCTCACAGGAGGTTTGTAGCACCAGTACAGGAGCTCTGAGGAAATTCCTCTCAAAAGTACTCATGATGCTTCTGCTGACACTGTGTTTTCACTGCCTGTGTCATGTCAAAGCTCTAAAAACGTTCTCGACATGAGGGTTAAACACAAACTCAAACCTCTTTATGAAATGTGGATACAGACATTTGCCTCTGATCATTGGCAGTAATGGATGTGCCCACTGTAGCTTTGTCAGCATAACAACATTTTGTTCCTCCATTTTCTGTACCATTTTCCCTCCTTTGGGGTCAAGACGGGCTGTAAAATATCCCAGGGGACATTGAGCAGCTGGTGAGGTAAACCAGCCAATTACATGGCTGGCATGTACAGACAGACATTGTTACACATAAGGTCATATCTTTAGGGCAATGGAGTCACCAGGTGGTCAACAAACAAGTTTTTAAGCAAGGTTTAAAGAATCCTGCAACTTAAGACACTTAAATTTTATATCCTCAGAGATCTGAGATGTTATTTAATATTTAGAGCTTTTACTGCATCATGTAGTTTGACTTCTTCAAACACCTTTTGAACTGCACTGTGTGTAACATTACCAAAAGTGTATTTCACAACTTCTGTCACAGCATATGGGGCTATATCGATTCTGTGTAATCTGCATTGATACACATATTGGCAAGAACCAAGTGATAACATATTGGTGTATCAAAATTTTCAGCACAGGCTTGGTAACAATCCAGTTTGATTTTGATTCTCAGGGTTACAGTTTAATTCATAATAGTTTTTGAATTCATCCCAATAGACAATATCGTCCTTATTTGTCATAGCAGTAAATTTATTTCAGGATTCACTTCTGATTGCATTGCATTAAGAGACTATATAATATTATTTTACACGTAATAGCTCAATACAGCTCATGTACCTATTGGTAATGTTTGTCTCAGCTTATTATATCGATATTGATCCACTGCAGGAAAGATTAAACAAAACATTCTGAGTCTTTTTGTGATTATGATTGAATTCTGGTGCAAAACAACACCTTTGTTGGATACCTTCAGAATCTGTTTGATGAAACTGCTTTTATTATGAGGGAGTATAAGAAACTTCATGTAGATTAATCTAAATGATATTATCTTAACCACGGAAAAACAGATATTTTTGCTAAAAGAAGAAAATAAAGGAAATGGTGAAAGAAAATTGCAACAAAAGTAAACTGAGACATCATCTATTGCAGATCAGTTTTGTCTTATCCAGTGAGCTGTTTGGGAGTATTTTTTCAAGTGAAATGAAAACATGACAAGGCACGGCGGTGTCCTTATTTGCCTCAAAGGAATAAATTGGCATGATAAATGCAATTTAGAAAATGCTTTGCTTTCAGTGGGACCTTAGTTACATCGCTATATAGAGGTAAAAGCTGATTATCTACAAATATAACAACCTGCTTTGATACTCAACCAGGGGTGTGAATGGACAAGAATCTGGTGGTATGATACATATTGCGAGACGGGGTGACGGTGTAATATGTTACCATATATAGTGATACGATAAACAAGACAACACATCATGATTGTTTTTACTAAAAATAACCCAAAATACTGTAAGCATAAAAAAAAATACATTTTCTAATCAGTGTTATTCATAAAAAGCATGGGACAGGGATACACTTTACTGTTTGTCCCAGTGACAGAAATACTTCAAATAAATGTGACAGCGAAAAGAGTAAAATAGCAAAATGTCTTCTGCCAACTGGCTGTTGAAGGCTGCACTGAAATCGGAAACAATTGTCCCAACTTGCTTTAAATTATTAAATTGTAGAATATCAGGGTATTGTACTATAAATATTGATACAGTATTGTGCTACAAAATGTTGCAAAATATTGATGTAGTAATTGATGTATCAATATTTCATGAATGTGTTATTTCCTGTCATTAAGCTGGTCAACCTCATTTCAAGCAGACTCCTTCATACTTTCTACTTTCAATTATCACAATGTGAAGCATCTTGGTGCTGATCCATTTCCAGCCTCTTTGCAATGAAAAATAGTCCAGGCCAATGCCTTAGGAGTGTTTACTTTTAGATTTCTCTCCTCCAAAGATTTTTCACAACATGTATGTGAGAGAGGATGATGCTTCCGAGTGAGTGACACACAACCGAAGCACATAATCCACAGTGGACTACAGTAGGAATGATCAAACCTCGTAACAGAGTCATTTAACCAGCAAGCCAGCCAGCTAAACAACCTTTCAGGCAGATGATAGCTCCCTGAGATACTACTGTTTGTCTCTTTCCTTCTATCTTGAAATCTCCTCTCTAAATTACAGAGTCAGAGGAGTAGAACCAGAGAAATTCTTTCTCCTCAGCCGGTGGACATCCAATAAGTCTGTGTATGTGTGTGTCAGTGAGGCTCATCCAAAGATGCCAGAGCCAATCACTAGGAGGGAATTTAGTGCCTCTCTGCTTCCTGCTCCGGTGGGCAGATAAGATTATAGCATTTAGATCCAGACGCAGACACCTCTCACCCCAAGCTGACTGGATCTACACCCTGCAGCCTGTGGAAACTTCAGCAGCACTAAATCAACGGCGTGCAGCTGTCTTTTGCCTCTAATTTGTGGATTTGCTGAAGCAGACCTGCAGCGGCCCACAAATTTCCACTGTGTCTGTAGTTCCAGCTCAGTTCATTGTTGTTAGAGTTTGATTGCTTACGTTGCAACTGTTCAGCCTGAGTTTGGGCTTTTATCAGCTCAGGAGACTTTAACAAACCCCATTGTGCATGTACAGCCTCAGGCTACAGAGCTACATCCGTGATGAGGGAAAAGAACTGAAGGGGATGCCAAATTTTAATCCTTGTTAGCGGGGGGATTCACGAGGTAATTGGTCCAAAAACAGGAAATTCTGACTTAAATCTTGGTGTTTTTCCTCAGTTTTTACAGATAGAAAGGTCGGATTTTGAAATTTGATTTCACATTTTAAAACTTCGGTGTCTATGTACTAAAAGTCATGACTTGGTTTTTTTTCTAGTAAAGCACACATTGATCTATTTTTATACTGAATGGAATTAACAAAGCGTCATCATGTCAGGATGATAAAAACACTATTGATACCTGTTTGATAAAACAATGAAAAAAATAGAAATCACGAATACCCAGTCTTGGTCTTTATTTTGTTCTTTTGTTTTTAATTTCCAAAAACTAATTCTGACACAATATTTCAAATTGATTTCATTTTTCACAGTTAAAAGACACAAACCTTAATTGAGTATTCTGACAAAGGCAGATAAAAATTATGTTTTGACTGAAGAACTGCACCATGTTCAAAGATGAAAATAAGGTATCTAATGTCCCC
The DNA here is from genome assembly GCA_037902135.1 of Cetoscarus ocellatus. NCBI lineage: Eukaryota > Metazoa > Chordata > Actinopteri > Labriformes > Labridae > Cetoscarus > Cetoscarus ocellatus. The sequence continues at coordinate 1,204,707 of JBAMNC010000550.1, forward strand.
TTTCAAAGTTGACGACAACAAATTACTGAATGAGGAGTATTAAAGCCCTTAAAAATAAATTGTGGTACACTACAGCTTCTTTTTCCTCTTTGCAATCAACAGTTGGATTTGGCAGTACTCGAGCCAAAACCTCTGAGATGATTCTAGTCAAGGTTAAATAAAAATAATATTGTACATTTTGATATCATTACACAAAAATGAAAGCTGTGGACAACAAATATTTGTCAATTTTTCACGTTGAATGATTGCAGCTGAATTCCTGTTCTTTATCTTAATTAAGAAAAGTACACACATTTTAAGATTTTTGTAGTATGTATCACCAAAAGAAGGAGGGAGCTGGTGGCTTTTCTATCCAATATGCCAATATTTCTGAACTGATACCTGCACTAATAACAATATATAGTGTCTATATTGCCAAGATATTGGGCAGATTTATTAGCCATAAATATTACCAGAAATCTCCATATTGACAGAAACCTATTATTAACTTTTTACGCTATTATATGTCACTAATATTTTAATAAAACCGATTCTTCCAAACGGGGCTTGTTTCTTTGTACAGTTTAGACATTTTGCAGGAGTGAAAGCGTTGTCAAACAGTCACTACAATTTTTTTTATGTTTCATGGTTGTAAACTAAAATGATTAAAAACAATAAATAACCCAACATGGGATGTTTGGAAATTCTGATTTTACTTATTATTTTAAACATGTATCACCATGATTTGATCTTTAAGACTGATAAACAAGCAAATTAAATAGAATAAGATAATTCCCATTATAACTTTGCAATTCATATAGATTACATATTGTTTGTAAGCATTTTACTGTCAGTGGTCCTTATAGGTGGTGGGCCGAGTGGCGATATCATGTATTTGAAAGATCCCCATCGAGGGAGGACCTGATTTTTTGTGAATAACATCCACATTTTTGAACAAATGAAACAAAATTTGTTGCTACCTTTGCTTTTTGCACATTTTCTGTTAATTGACAACTTTGTGTGACTTTTCCGTTCCGGCAAACTGACCGGGCAGCCATGTTCGGGGTCCGCTAAGCATGACGTAGTTGAGGTTATTATCCAATGAGACGCCTGGAAATGTGCTTGCCTGCTAAGAGTCCGCCTCCGCTTCTGCAATAGTTACCGAAGTTATTCCCACAGTCAGACTGGTAATCGTGTAAAGATCACTCTAAAACTGACACACATTGCGAAAGTAACGATAGATTAGCGTTTCAATTACTATGAAAGAAAGTTAAAATCAAACAAAGGTCAGCGGTCTCCAAATTCCGTTATTAAGCTTGATAAAAGGGAAGAAAATCACCACTTTACATGTTGTCCTTAACATCATCCCTGCATCTTCTGTAACATTAATGTCCTCAAAATGTCATTGTACATTTTTAACGTAATAAATATATGGTTATTTCCCATATTTGAGGCCCAGTGACCTGTTTCTAACACCTGTCAATCTTGTGTCTAAGTGATGAGCATAACGTTAAAAAAATCAACTTGTACCGCATGTCTTGTTTACTGGCAAACATCACAAAAACAGAGTGTTGTATGCATGTGGTCCAAAAAGACGTCCTGTAATACCTTTTACAGACATTGGATGGAAAAGAGATGTGCATTCTTTGCTTCTGTGGAGAGGTGTTGGTACAGCAGAATACTGTGGCAGAAGAGGCAGTGCAAAGATTATAATTTTTTTAATTAATAACATTGCTTTGTACATAACAAACATGGCAAATACACATTCGGGATGCCAACTTGGCATAACTGCCTAAGGGAACAGAATATTAATAATGTATTGATGTCTATAGGACAGTGGCTCAACAATTCATATAATTCTATAGCGTTGGGGTTTTAATTAATTTGAGGGACTTTGAGGGACTTAAAGTATAGTTTAAATTACAAAATTACAAAAAAATAAACTTGGGAAATTACTTCATAATTCTATTTTTGTGAATAAAACATTGGACATGACACAAAATAATATTGCAGCAGGATTCATTGTTTTTGGCATGGAGGATCATTCCAAAGGTTATATTGTTTGTTGAGATTGAATTTGAGAAAGCTGGAATATATTGTTTCATCCAATTATGAATGTCAGCCCAAAGTAAATTCAGCTCATTACATGGAAAAAATAAACGGTCCGTAGTCTTAGTATCATTACCACAAAATGTACAAATATTATAATCAATTCCAAATCACAGCCTGAGCAAATCCTTAGAGGGATACAAGCTATCCTTAATTTCTTAGTGTGTTTCTTTAACTTTGGGGGATAAAGGAAATTTCATGTAATTTGATCTAAGTCTGTCAGTTGAAAATTGATCAAATTTTTGATTATACATGCATACATATATATGTTTTCCTGGGAAAAGAATTCTGTGAAACAGTGTCTAATTAAATGATTATATAACTTTGTGACAGCAGGGCCAGTTGTGGTTGTATAGGTTGGACAATACATATTTTTTGTTACAAAGACAATTCCTGGGGCAGCGCTTTATGTAAATCAACAGTCTTACTTTAAGGGGCTGTATATGTTTACAACAAAATTGATCATAATTTAGAAAATTCTCCTGAGTCAATTAAATCAACTATGGAACATATATTTTTATTTATATTTCTCCCAAACCAACCTTCATAAAACAAGGACTTGTTCAGACACAATATACATCTGTTAATCTACAGTGCAAGCTTGTGGGGAATTGTGTACATATAACATTTCTTAGCCATATTTGCAATACAACAATGATTGCTTGAGGACCCCAGACAGTGATATAAGCAATTTATCAATGTTGAAGTCCGTCCTGAAAAGAAAGTTCAGTAACCTCCAGATTTTTTAAATAGGCAATGAGGAATATAATAACAAATGAGTCACTATGTTTCAACCAAGATTTTACCCAATTTATTTTAATGGTTGCATCAAGGCAATCAAAATCAATTACTTTCAAACCTCCATCCTTTACATCTTTTACCAAGCTACCCTTTTTCAAATCATGTGGTCTATTCCTCCAAAAGGAATTTAAATTTATTTGGTCAGTAGATTTTATCAATTTATTGGGGATGGCACTGGAATGGGCTGGATAAATCCATCCTGATAAACATTCCATCTTTGTTGAATACATTTTTCCTAGTATTGGTATGTCTCACTAATGTCCTGAGTTTAATTTGGATTTACACTCTTTTATTTTATTTTCTATATCAAGTGATTGGCTGATCTTTTGACCCTTTTGAAGGTGAATACCTAGGTATTTAATTTCTGATTTGATTGGAATATTACATATTTCTTTAATTGGAGTTTCATGAATATTAATAGTTCATATTTGTTGAGGTTTAATGCAAATCCTGACACTTAAGAGATTTTTTTTTAAATTTCAATAGTTATTGGAGCTTGATGTTTACAGTGCAAGGATTTAACCTGGAAAACCAGGTTTGTTGCTGACGTACTAATCTTACAAAGTATTGTGATAAGTGGCTGGTTTTGGTCTGCCAAGGGACAGGAGATGAAAATTATCTTTGGCTGTATATGTTCATTGATACACGTTGTCCTTTACAAATATGCAAACTTTACCCTTCAGATTTCAGCGACCTGCTGCAATTCCAGCTTGACAGTGGCCTATCACAGGGACTGCAACTGCAACTTTACAAACATAACAAGAATAAAAGGAGCCCACAGAAGTGAAAAGGCACCTTTATTTGCAAACACATACAAACACCACAGAATCAAACATGCAGAGAGAAATAGGAAGGTGGAGCAAGGTTTTCAAGAACCTTAAATATACGGAGATGATCAGAAAACAGCAAAACAGTGGAGAAAACTCCTGGCATGGGTGCAAAACCAAGAAAACTTGCTGGAGTATCTCTTCAACATTGGAGCACATCTGCAAAAAACATAATTAGAAACACAATATCATTATAGGCCATGAGGACTAATGTCATGAAATTAAGATGAACAGGAGCAACACTGACACAACGCTTGTCATCAGTTTTCTTGAAACATTTAATTTGTTCTTGAGAACATATTCCTTAACCCTTTGTTGCCTGAGTCTATTTTTAGTTTTCTGCCCGGCAATTGCATACCCATAATGAAATGGGTATACCTCTGCAACCACAAGGTCTATTAAGTCTAAGGTCTATCTCTGATATGTTGTTATTCATTTGGTTGTTATTCGAGTTGTGTTGATGCCGTCTAAAAAGGTTTATATCATCTTGTTGCCCAGGTTCTGCTGTTTAATTTGATGTACAGCATCACTATTTAGGGTCGTGATAAACACCTTATCTTTCGCTGTGTTTGCGACTGCCTCTCAAAGTTCTCCAATTTAGGGACCCTCGTTTTCCAAGGGCTTAACAGATTAATGTTGTCAAAAACTGTAACAATAAAAATGAACTTCGATTCAGGTCTTGTACATCTAATGTTTGCTTGATACTAACAAGCTAGTGCTAATTCTTCAGTGTTACAACAGCTCACATATGGCTAACGGTTAGCGCTACCTCCAGACGATATACAACGTCGCCATGCGTTTAGCATAGTTAGCATCTTTCAACAACATCCATCGGCTACTTACCTCCACATGTAGAAGCTTCTTTTGCTGGTTGTAAGTCCGTTGTCAAGTGGATTCTCACCGTTTCCAATACATCTCCTCCAGCTGATTCTTGTAAACACCAGCCGTTCTCCACAGAGCTACGTCTGATTGGCTGAATACGATCAGGTGATCTGTGGCTTTGCGTGTGATAGGTTCAACTGACTTAGCAGGCTGCGGCGTTTGCCTGTAATTTTACCGAACTTTAAACTTTGATTGTAAAAAAATGTGCAAAAATCTCAGGTAGCAACAAACGGAATTTGATTCAGAAAAAAATGAGTTTTAATATGTTAAAAATTGAGGTCCTCCCACTCTGGAGATCATTATTTTCAAAAACTAAAGCAGATACGCAGCCTTGGCCCACCGCCTATTACTGTAAACCACCATTAATTAGCAGAAAGTCTGGCATGTTTTAATCAACCTAATCTTGTAATATATGAATATTAAAGGATTTGCCTTACATAATATCCTGCTTGAAAATATAAAAAACTCATCTTTTGTAGCACAAATGCAAGATCAAATTTAGTAAAAAAACACACATTACTATGGCCCGTCTAAAACTGTGACTTTGTGGTGACACATCATCAATGTGCAGTGTTTCCAGTTGGATCCTGGCTGTGCTATAACCTGATGATCTGCCTACCTGATATAGGCCTAATTCTATCAGCCACAGGCCCAGCCGTAATCTCATTATCTGTCGTTTACAGAGTTGGGGTTGGGTTGGGGCTCGGCAGCGATGGGGATCTCCACAGGGCAGATTACCTCTGCATTATCCACTCAGAATAGGACATTATCACCTATCAAAAGCCAGAGGTGTCAATTGATCCAATCACATCCTCCCTGCAGCCATGTGGGCCACTCCCATCATCAGTTAATTACAGAGAAGATGAGACACTTTAGTGGGCAGAGTCTGCTGCTCTGTGACTGTAACGCACGATGCTGCACGCTGCACTGACACGCTTAATGTGAGGGGGGTGCTGTGACCTTTGAGAGTTATTTCTCTTTCTGCTCAGTCACTTCCAGATGTAAACAGCAGTGGCCACTCAGATCCTGCTGCTAACAAGGAATTAATGATCACTTTTGTCTTGTACAGAGACTTTTGGGAAGTGCTGCCAGGGCAGAATGGTAATATACAATATGTATATCTTATTATTGTAAAGAACAGAGTTAACACTGAGTCAAATCAAAATGGTTGAAAAACAAATTTCACATGAACACTTTAAGAGCCCATGCCATACTTTTGAAGTTTCATGTGCAGTTTAGTGTGTTTTACACGTCTCTATTGATAGCGTACTTTTTAGCACAAGATAAAAAGTCTGCAGCCTCCCCAATGGACACACCAGGGATACGTCTTACCAATGTCCCATTGGCAATGCAAGACCATTTGCTAAGAGTGGCAGGCCCAGTGCAGAGCAAAGACTGCGCCCTCTGATGAAGTCACAAGTCTACTTGGTGGTGACTGGTCAGCTGACCATATTATCAATAACTTTGCATTCATTCTGCAGTGTTTGCTCTACACTGGGCCTACCCAGCTGTGCCAATTGGCTTAAACTGACCACAAAACAATGATAGGACGTCACACTGGGAACAAGGCATTTCAAGCAGCTACTGGTGCTGTTCATGGTAGGGAAGGGAGAAGTACTGACTGTAGAGAGGATTAGAAGAAGCCTTGTGACTTCATATGTTTAAATATCAAAGGAGGATTTGGGACATTGTCGAGGGGAATCTGTGGACGCCGCCATACTGTACACATTATCCCAACCAAGCTTTTAGTTGTTTTCACACTGAGATATTTTGGAACAGTTGTTTCAATACAAATGGGTGCACAACCAACCTTGCCAAGCTCCCCTGAAAGAGGTGGTCTTGGCTCACAGCACACAATCAACCCAGCAACCAACACTATCAGGGGAAAAAGTTAATAAGCTACCATGCCATCTGGTGTCCCCTATGGTTTGCTGTAGACGCTGGAAAGTGTTAAAAGCCCCTCTTCTTCATACACAGAGTTTGTTTACACTTATACCTCAAACCATGTCCCACATTGATAAATATGCTCAGTTGTCCACATTTGGACAGTGACTCACCTAACAGTGTTGGAAATTTCCTTGGTGGAGGTTTGTGCTCTTGGAGCACTTCTAGTTTGGGCCAATATCAAACAAAATTCTTAAAGAACTCCATATTTCAAAAACAAGCTCATTTGGAAAGGCTTTTGAGGCATTTCTTAAATTGGCAATAGTTTGAGCATTGCATTGATATATGTAACTATTCTATATCTAAAGTTGATATTCCTTACATATCAAAGTGACATCGCCCTGCAGAGTCAGTCTTGGTCCTTCTGCCAAGGACTGAGGCCCAAAGTTGTGACAACACCTTGTCATCATTCAGTAAAAAAATAAATCAAAGGCAGTGAAGGCACTCCACTTCAGAAAGTGCTAAAAACTGAATCCACAAATGTAAGGCTACCCAAGCCTGCATACTTGGCAGCCAGGTGTGTTCTGTGTCCGCTTTGTAACGCACTATTTCTCTTGAAGGGCCACAGGATAGGGGAGCAGATCGAGCGAGCTTTTAAAAGCCTGTCGTTTATCTGCTCTGCTCTTCTGCAGCTGTACGAGCTCACAGGGCATGAACAAACGGGTCAGCCATTATGAGAGGGAATGTTTGTGACCAGAAATAAGGACAAGTGGCAAATTCAACACATGCCCCAAATGAAAAAGCCATTATGTAAGCAAATCTAATATGCAAGAGGTTCTGAAATACCAACAGGACACAATACTGCCTCACTCCTTTAAAAATGATCTAAATATGAGAAACTTTCTACTAATTTGTTCTTCACTGTTCGTACTTAAAACTACAGCTCACATTATATGAAAGGTCACCTCATTACAGTTCCCACATTAAGCAATCTGCTGTCAATTTTATGCCACATTGACCTTTGTTTCTATTTCTGTCCGTTCTGCAACAGTGCACCTATGGGCAAGTCGGCACTATGCTGACATTTACACCAAAAATACTTAACAGCACTCAGGAGGGGGACACACTCAGGCATTTAACGGGTTGTTAGCAGAGTACACTGTGTTCTGCTCTAAAGCCACAAACAGTCAGACCCGAACCTTTTTTCACAGATAATCTGCAGACCTTTAAGAGCAAAGGGGACCAATTACCACATCCCCATGATTATTTGAGAAAAACCTGTTTTTCAGAAGTTACTCCTCTGCTGATTTGGTGGGGAGATGCACAGGAGTGTGAGCATAAAACAGCTTTTGTTTGCTCATTGTTGCCTGATTTGGATTCTTTTTCTCTGCTATTTTTAGCAGTTTTTGTCTACAGCTTTAGAAAAAACAATGTGGTGAAATAAAATCAAGAGTGTATCTAAATCCGTGGAAAATCTGCATATTCCTGTCTTTTTCCAAGTGTTTATTCTGATATTTCAGCACATTAAGCAAGACAATGAAACCAGCATGCCTTGTTGTTACTGCAGTAGTTTTTCAAATGTAATTTCACTCGGATTTTGGATGCTTGTTTCAAAATTTTAAGGAAATATGTATCATCAATGATTGTGTTTTCTTTTTGCTATCACATACTGAATTAAATGCCAATTGGTTGGATATGTCTAATCAAGCAGAGAGGGATCTGGCACACTATTAGAAGCTCATGAAAACATTTAAGGATGATCAGATTCATCACGGATACTGTGGGGGCTTTGGAATCAGATCAAGTCCTTAAAGATGCTATAAATAGATTTAGATGTATCACACTGGAATAATTTATTGAAGGTACAGAGACTCTCCTTATAAGTACTTATGTAGAAAAGAGGCATCTAAATGTGATAATAAGTATTGCTAAACTGAAAAATATCACAGTGCTGATTGGTGGGAGCTGGAAATATGATGGTACACAGAAGTCAACAGCAGGAATGTGTCAACAGGAAGAAATCTGGAAAGGACATTTTTAATGAGGGAGCTATTTACATGTAATTTGAGATTCTCACTATATCTTATGATTCCAGCTACCTCACAAGGTAACATGATTTAATCCCACAGAGAAGAGCTCACGTTTTTACCTTGTTTTGAACTTTAATGACACAGACTATGTAAAAGCTTATCTGCAGTTACATCCATGCTGTCCTGGTCAGATTTTGTTATACTTATTTAATAAAAGAGTTACTCTTCTCTAAGGTCCCTCTCTCTGTACACATACAGGAAAATCATTTGTTACTTTGCTCCACCTTGACTTCTTTTGCAAGGTTCTTCTACTGTAAATTTGGAGCAATATTTTCAACATGGCCGGTGTAGATAGGACTCAGAGGCCTCCAGTAGCAAGGGATGCACAGAGGTATCAGTGGATAATAGCTCAAAGAGTTAATTATCAGAATTGGCAGATAAGAAATTTCTGTCATTTCTTCTTTTAGCTGATGTGTTGGCCATTCATATTACTAACTACACTGATCAGACATGACATCATGACCACTGACAGGTGAAGTGAATAACACTAATTATCTCTTTATCATGGCAACTCTGAGGTTGGATGTATTTGACATCAAGTGAACATTTTGTTCTCAAAGTTGATGTATCAGAAGCAGAAAAAATGTGCAAGTGTAAGGATTTGTGCAAGTTTGACAAGGGCCAAATTGTGATGTCTAGATGGCTGGGCCAGACCATCTTTAAAACTGCAGCTCTTGATGGGTATTCCTGGTCTGCAGGTCGGTATTTATTTAAAGTAGACCAAAGAAGTAACAGTGGTGAACCAGCAACAGGGACATGGGTGGCCAAGACTCAGTGATGTACATAGAGAACAAAGGTTGATCCGATCTATATGTTTAAAGGACATAAATGCTGCCAAAAGAGGAGTTGGTCTTAAGTGTCTATTAGTATTTTTACCAGAAAATTTGACTGATACTGAGATTTTGTTGGGTCTCCTTGAATTGTGGGCATGGGATGAAACTCTGTCATTATGCCTCTAAACATACAGTGTCTCTTAATGGATGAGGTCATCTCTACCCTCATGTGGTGTGGTAGAAAGATAATAAAAAAAACAAACAAATGACAGTCCTTTCAGTGAAATGAACTAAAGGAAAAGCAATCTGGTTAGTGTAAACAGAGAGCTGTGAACAACAAACCCTCAAGGGAGATTTAACATCTCTCATTTTAAAGTAAGCCATCATTCCACATTTTAATAAGCATAGACATGGCAATTGTTATATCAGTGTAAAAATGCTGTATATTATAACTTTTCACCTTAAAGACTCCTCAACCATCAGGTCACACATGATACAGTGTGACTCCCTGAAGCTCTGAAACACAAGCAGATTGACTCCAATACATGGACAATTGTGCTTGAAAGCATGCTTTTAACCTGGGCTAAAAACTATGAGGGTGTCCAGAAGTGACCCTGCCAGAGAGCCTTCAGTAAGATACACATATTAAATGAGCCAAAGTCTCTGCAAACATTTGTAAGGAGTTTTTGATGGTTCATTTAGGTATAGCACATATTTCATATCCATCCCCACCCAGAAAATGCACATAGACCTGAGTCAAAGTTTCTTTTTAAACATATTAAATAGACCCAGAGGTAAAAACATCAGCAAGAAGACTGACTTTGCTCTCTCTCTTAGTTATTTTTATACACACAGGCCCCTCAGAGTCTGCACTTTGACATCAGAAACAAGCTGCTCAGGCATCCCACTGGGCTTTGGTCAACTTAACGCCATGTACATTTCAAATTTCTAATCATCAAGGGTATGAAGTCGGAAAATTAAAGCCATGTTTCTATGCTGACAGCAAACACAGCCAAAAAAAGGCTTTCTGCTCTCAGGGGTCAGTTTAGTTTGTGTTTGTAGGTGTGTGTGTACAAAATTAGTGGCAGCCTCAGTAGAAAGTCTATAAAAATCATAAAGCCCACACGCCTTTCACAATAACCCTTTAAAACCTTCCTGCTTTAGTTCTGCAGGCAGAACATTGTGAAACATTACACAACAGAACCAAATTCATACATTATAGCAACCAGAATAGATTTGAGCCAGCAAAGCCGAGATCATTCCTCCTTTCAAATCTATTTTTGCCTCTTGAGACGGGAGCAAATAAGCAGCAGAAACTGGGGTACCGTTCTAGTTGTGAAAGTTTCTTCTTTTGTTATTTCTAACACATCATCCACTGCATTGAATGTCCACAAATTTACCAAATACAGCTGCCAGCTGCTTACTTAAACAGTCGCTATGATCATGTTTCTGTGAAGGCTGAACCAAACATTGATTTGTGTCGCCCCTGATAAATCCCTGCCTTCTATTTCATTTAAGTTTCTCTTACTTTATGTAAGCAGATGTCCTGTTCCTTAAACAGCTTATATGAGCCGTTTATAAAAACATTTAGTGTACTGGCCACTTAGAAAAGAGCCACTTCACACATACCTTTGTGTCCTTGATATTATGCATCAGCCTATCAATGCCTGTTTGGAGAGGTATTGTTGGGGGTTCTATGATAAAACCACCATAACACTATTAAATCATTCAATCAGTCAATTTTTATTTGTATTGCTCCAATTCATAACAGCTTGAAGCCATACCTCTGATTTCACAAATCAAGCCTCCATACACAATTATAGTATTTTATTGTTCTGTATACAGGCACAGGCAGTCACAAAATTAAGTTACGTGCTCTAAATTCTGCCTCAGATATGTAATGATGAAAGTAACCTACATCAGCAGAGTCATTATTCAGTAGGAATAGCCTGCCTCAATTTATGTGCTTGTGTGTCCAAAAGTAATATTCTGTTCAGTAACTTCCTGAGGCTAACTTTAAATTTAGACCAACCAGCTAGACGAGATCTCAAGGGGGCAACGTCTAATAAATGTGTATTCAGTAGAAACAGATATTTATTTATTTTATTTATTTATTTATTTATTTCAAACATATTAACAACAAAAATATATACAAAACAAACAAAAAAGACAAAGAGAAAATAATTAGAAAGCAAATAACTAATTTATAAAATTCATCATAAGTTACAGTGTACATGCTCGAAAAGGAGTAGGAAGAAGTAAAACTTATCTGGTCCTACCCCCTAATCTCTGTTACATGTTTGACTTTAGTCCCACCTATGTACTCCAATAGACTTATCATAAAAGAATTATGAAGACAACAGGTCTATGATTGGCCCATGGATCTGTTACTAGCTTTAGTTCTTACTTCAGTCCACTTAACTCCGCTTACCTCCCTTCCTTCGCCCACACACCCAACACATCATTGTGTGGATGGCTGTTAATCATGAGACTGGGGTCCACATTCAACATTCCCTGCTGCTTATGCATATATGTGTATCCATAAAATGAAGATTTTTTCTTCAGCCTGCTCTATTGTAAAGTGTCTTGAGATAACACTTGCTATGAATTGGCGCTATCCAAACAAAGATTGATTGATTGATTGATTGATGGATTGAACCAGTCAAAAGTTGAGACAGTTCCTGGAAAACAGTTAAAATTAGAATGTTTTGTTAGAAGATTTTTGCAGAATATTAAAAAAAATTAAGATTTTTTTGTCCTTGACCTACTCAATCTCACATTTTCATTTCACTCATCATGAGGATGAACTTCTGTTTCTTAAATGACTGAATAAGTTAATACTAGTTCCAAAAGAAAGGTGTTAGAATACACTACTGCTGACACCTCATACTTGAAATTCGAATATTTGTTAAAGCTTGGGGGTAAAAATCCATACCCATAGTGTGAATAACAAATAAACAGCTGAACAGCACATTGGAGCACCTGGAGCAGTGAACCACCTGATCCAGTAGAGAGCGCTTAGAGCACAACCCGTTTAAACAATGATCTCTTAGCCTCAGTAACATCTGCATCTAGTCTGCTGGAAACAATAAGACGAAGAAGACACTTAAAGGAAATGAAGGACAGGCAAAGCCAATGGACAACAACAATGCCAAAACATTTGAGGAGCGCCATGTGGAAGCACTTTGGGCTCCTCTTTGTGCCGATTGTGCAACTGGCCCACTATGACAAATCTCCCGGCCCATTTGTTGGCTTTTCACCCATTACATTCTAGTGTTGCTTTGTCAAGAGCTCAGCCCAGTGCTTCTGAGTCTTCCTTGGTAGATGCCCCCGCTAAAGGCATGGCATAGTTAGTCATCATGTTATTCCTGATCGGTGTTAGTCTGATGAGTGCTATTTGGTACTGTAATCCAATATTCTTTATGCATTCATTTGTTCAGGGGCCAATTAAGGATGGAACCCGGGCTGTATTTGGTCCCTGAGCCATAGTTTAAAAACTCCTGCTCTAGATCTTGATATTTATGATATGCAATGAAAATGGTACGTGGCCGTGTTACTGATTTTACTTTTGTCTTCTAAGCTTTAGATTCATTTCCAGACAATCACAAACAAAATGACCCAGATTAATTCATCCAGACACATCATCAATCACAAACCTCCTCCTTCATCCTACATTCTTCCGCCTCTCCTTTCTCCTTATCCATATTTCACGCGGGAACAGGTGGACCTTCCACACGCACATGACACATAATGACTAAAGACAGAACATGTGAGCAGGTTACATCATGATGTGCCTTATAAAGCTCGTCCAATGAGTCTACTTGTAAGCAGCCAATTTGTCAGAGGAGAGATTGCCTCGATGTTCTAGTTTGACCAAACGTGTTGTGATCACTGCAAAAAGGCCAGAAGATGTAGAGGCATGCATGGAAATTATCCCTCATTACTTAGTGTTCTCATTCAGGGTGATTCTCCTCGCTCCTCTGCTTGCTTCTGCTCTCACTTCATTTATCTCTCTCTGTTGCTCCGTCTGTTTTCTTTGGAGGAAATAAAACTGGGTCATATTTCCTCTTCCTCCTCCTCCTCCTCCTACTCTACACTGGATTATATGGAATAAATAGGAAGAAAAAAAAGGCTGAATTAATGCAATGCTGGTGGATGCATGGATGGCAGTAAAGGCATGTTGTCCACATGCATGAGCTAATATGCTGCAACCAGTGTAACGCTCAATACAGAGACACTCGAAACATATCTCTCCTTTCACAGCGAATCCTATCCACCATTGTGTTCCTTTTTTTCCCACACACGCAGCATCTCACAGCTGCTTTTCTTCCTGCTATGTCTTTATCTAACAGTTCAGGGGCTTCAGCGTGGACTGCCTGCCGCCACAGCTCAATAGTTCTGTCAGGTTCACCTTTTAAATGTGGGAAGATGTCAGAGTCTCTCCTTCTGTTAACACTCAAAGATAAGACACATACTGTATGCTACAATACCTAACAGTGGAGGAATCACAGGAGAGCCAACAACGGAATACTATCACTGTGCTGTGGGTGTGCATGATAACTATGATGCAACATATTAAATCCAGTCTCACAGCATACTTAAGGATAAGCTGTTAAAGGTTTATTAGATCTGATCAGGAAATATGTAATTACTATGGTAGGGGCTTTTAAAACAATCAGTCATTGAATTATGCTTAATACTTTATTTGTATTGCACACTTCATGAAAATTCAATTGCAGTTCAAAGCACTTTACAGGAGAACAGAATAAGTAATTGACAAAAATATTCAAAAATAATAATAAAAATTACCATGATAACTAGAAAGCACTCAGATAGCGCAAACTTCCACCAAGGTAGCTCACATATTGCTGTTACATCTATGAACAACAGGTCCATGATAAAGTTAGCATCATAATATGATTCTTTGACCCTGAAAACCCCACACCTTTCACTCAGAATCATGTTAATATAATTATTAGTTAGACAGCTATTGAGCAAAAACAATTGTTTGCTAATGGCAGTTATCTGTATCACCACCAAAATCAAATCATTTTTAAGTTAGGCCATTACTAACGTCTCATGAAAATTTCAGCATAATCTGTCCTGTAGTTTTTGCGTAATCTTGCTAACAAACAAACAAACAAACGTATGCTGGCAAAAACATAACCTCCTTGGCAGAGCTAATAAAGGGTAGGACGTCTACATGGATTTGGAGACAAAGGTACACCAATGTGGCTTATGTAAAATAAAGTTTAATCAAGATTAATTAACATATTTTGATTAATAGAATCATATTTTTATTAAGCAGAGTTGATTTGCAAATTCATATTGACAGTATAAGTTGGTACAGCCGATTTTACGGACTCAATATGGCCCCAGACGTAGTGACAGCTGTTGTAAGCTATACCTTGTGTAATATTACCCATGGTGTAGTTCAAGAGGTTCAATAGTCAAACAACATAATGCGTCAGTTTTTCCAAATTTTAAATAACGTCGTAGTTCTTCAAGTACATGTAGTTGAAGTATCTTGAGAAGCAGAATCATTTAACTGTGTACTTGCTGTTTATTTTAGCAAAAAGAACAAAAAAATGTCAGAAATTCTGTAAAAGGTATTCTCAGTGTCCACAATTCATGAGTATTGTGAAACACATCATACCATGGCCTCTGTGTCAGGTATTTTATCTCGAGGGTTCAGGAAATACCCAGCCCTAGTGTATCCATCCATCCATCATCTTTACTACTTACCCCTTTTGAGGTTGTGGGGGGCTGGAGCCTATCCCAGATGACATTGGGCAAGAGGTGGGGTAGACCCTTGACTGGCTACTAGCCAATCACATGGCCACATAGATAGACAGACAACCACTCAAGCCCACACCCACACCTAAGGGAAATTAAGGGTCATCAATTGACCTAACACGTTTTTGGTCTGTGGGAGGAAGCCGGGAGAACATGCACAGGGAGAACAGGCAAACTCCACACAGAAAGGCTGTGACCAACAGCAACCTTCCTGGTGTAAGGCACACACACTACCTGCTGCACCACCAGGCTGCCTGCCCTAGTACAGCTATCATCAAATAAATGCAAAGATAAGTAATTTGACTCTTGGATGTTTGACTTAAATTAGTGCTGCATCACCACACCAGTGTGGTTTGAAACTATAACTGTATTTTGTTTGATTGAGTATTTTTAAAGGGTAGTGCACAACCACAGTAACTGCACTTCAGTTAGCTAGTAGCTAACTTGCATCTGCAAGTTAACAAATATTACTTAGCTCATTCATTATATAAAATGACAGAGTTTGTTTAAAATTAATTTGTGCGAACTTCGCACTCCATATGACATCAGACTTAATCCACAAACAGTACAAAAAAACATAAAACATAAAACATTAAAAAAACATCCAAATAGAAAGTTCACCATCGTGATGGACAACTTGTGCAAGGCAAATGTTCTTGATTATCATTTGAACTGATTTTAGACACATCTTCAACTCAGTTTTAAATGGCCAAGCTGGGTGCTGGTTTGACGGAGTAACCAGGCACAACCCATATACATGCTTGTCATACTCTGCTGGCCTGGGTTTGAGTCCAGTCTGTGGCCAGTTTGCAGAGTGTCCTCCCCTACTCCCTCTCACCCCCTTTCACAAGCCTATCCCCTGTCTCGCTCTCCCCTATAAATAAAGGCACAAAATGCCAAAAAGATAAACTTTAAACTGCCAAGCTTTTGAGAGTCTTATGTTTGTAGGTATTGAGTCCCTCTTTCTCATCACTGTTATTGAAAAGACAGATTGAACCGTGAACAGCTTTAAAGTGGTTATATCTTTAAATACAGTGTAAAGCTCTGTATTATATGAAGAGACTCATTAAAGTTCAAGGATCCCCAATAACTGCAACAGCCTTTGCACTTTCAGTGCTTCGCGTTAAGTTGATTTCATCATGTAAGAGGCCCATTTAACGTCATTGAAGACTAAGTGTGTGTTAGCTGTCGACCATGTCAGCCCCAGCATGCAATGACTGTCATACCAGACACATATGTGCTGTGTCTCAGTATGGACGTCTTCTTACTATCAAAGCTCTTTTCTCTCAATATTCAACAAGAACCACAGAAAATCTCCTTCTGTGACTTAGTTCTTTGTCCAGCCAAGAAAAACTTAACAATAAAAGTGTTCCTTTCTAACTATTATTAGATATTATTCCCAACAGATAAGGGATAAGGAGTCATTTAAAAAACTTTGGAAATAAAAACTGAGTAATAATTCAAAGTGAAGACATAGACATTTGTTTAATCTCCAGGCTGTGCCTGAGGTTGATCGATTTGTCTGATGCAGCAAAATTTTATGGTCATGCTGATAGTGTTGTCACTATTTTGACAGAGTGGGTCATTTAATCAAAGTGCAGCCAAATCCTGCTGGATGGAATTCAAACAATAGAATATGGTTGGAAACTTGTATATAGGATTACTGGCAAAGTGATACAGGAATTTCTGTGGGAAATAATTGATTTAAGTTCATCTAGAACAAGAAGTGTATACTGCAAAATGTTTCTACAAATGTGTTTACTTGGTGTCTCCCAGGTACACCCAACTTCCTAATTATATGGCCTGTACAAACATGCACACAGAAAAATGATATCACACCTAGAAACCACATCACAGGGAGTTGTAGTTTTTACCCCCTAGCTCATAGCAATCACACCTCCCGTTTTCAACCAGCTCGTAAATAAATGAAAGTAAGAAAAGAAAACCCAGAAACATATCTGTAACAATGTGCAGTCATGGCAACAAATGTATCCACCACCATGACCCGCTGCATATGATCCTAAACTATTGAAAGTTCATCCCTATTTATTATGTATTACGAGTGGCTATGAAAAACTGAGACCAAGCTATTGGTACCACAGCTTTTCTACTTCATCAGGTCATAATCGCACATTTAGAGAAAACTCATCTATTGTCCAGTAAATAAACCTTGTGGAGTTTTGGTGTGATGGAAAAGACCCCTAAGATTAAGATGACAAGTGACCAGTTGAGGTCTGACCTGGGAGTGATGGGTCTGTACCTCACAACTATCACTGAAAGCTAAGGGCTTAATTGCTAAACCGTTAGATAGCAGGGTTTTAACTCTCAGCGGCAATGACGGCTTGCACCAGAGGAGCCATGCAATTGCATGTTGTGGACTCTTCTTAGCAGAAAATGTCATGCAGAGGGACAGTTTTAGTCTTTAGTCCTTGAGGACAGCACCAAAAACAGTCTGAGTGCTCTATACTAATGAAACCAACATCAAGGACTTGATTGAAGACATCACCAGAATGAAACAGAGGTATTTTAGATTGCTAATTTAGTTTAAATAGCAGTCATGTGCTACTTTTGCTTTCACAGGGTGCTTGAAACCATCAAGTTTAAAGGGCTGAGTTTGATTAATAGAAAGAAAAAAACATTGACAAGCCGTTTATGTGCAGATTACATGCATATCTTTGTTTATATTTACACTTAGCATTAACGCGCTCATCTGTCCACATATATTCAGTACACCTTTAGCACAGTCAGCGTGTTGTAAGAGCAGATGACCTCAGTTTTTTTCTCTGAGAACCAGATGCTGCTGCTGTGGAAGGATTAGGTGATTAGAAGACAACACTGTGAGATTTGCCAGCAGGCCTCATCAGATAAAACATGTTTAGAGCAAACAAAAGCCCTGCTCTGCCGTGTCGGAGCATCGCCACATCACTTTGATCTGCTACAAGAATCTCCTTCACATCTTTAGATGCCTGTCTCTCAATCAAAGCCTCTTCGGATGAGGGGGCTAGTTTCTCGGGACTGCCCCCGACTATTCTCACATTAATTACTTGACAAGCCCTCTGAGAGCACAAAGGTTGAGCAGGCCCTGCAGGTTTTAACACTTCACAAATCTCTGACACCGTTCACATGTTGTAGTCTCTGCTCTGATGAACAATACATGCACAACAATAGACAGGAAACTGGCTAACAAGGTTTATGCTTTCAATTATTTCCACACTGGTGAAGATTTTCTCAGAGTAGCTATGTTTGCATGGACACAGATAATCTAAATGAATTCCTGGTAAAAAACAAATGATAATAATTATCATTTTAGCATTCCAGCCTAATGATTCTGATCTGGCAAGACTCATTCAGAAGTGCATATATATATATATATATATATATGTATATATATATATATATACAATGCCTGGCGAAAAAAAAAGTCGCCACCTGGATTTAACTAAGCAAATAGGTACGAGCCTCCTATTGGATAATTACCACATGGGCGATTGTCTTTCAGCTGGCAACAAGTTATTAAACCCCAGCTGATGCAATGAGTAGCTTCACATTTCTTAAACAACCATGTTGAAAGACACATCCTGTGTTCATGGAAAAGATGTTAGTCTGTTTAAGAAGGGTCAAATCATTGGCATGCATCAAGAAGAGAAAACATCTAAGGAGATTGTAGAAACTACTAAAATTGGATTAAGAACTGTCCTGGAGGAAGGTCATGTGGTCTGATGAGTCCAGATTTACCCTGTTCCAGAGTGATGGGCACATCAGGGTAAGAAGAGAGGCAGGTGAAGTTATGCACCCATCATGCCTAGTGCCTACTGTACAAGCCTGTGGGGGCAGTGCTATGATCTGGGGTTGCTGCAGTTGGTCAGGTCTAGGTTCAGCAACATTATGTGCCCAAAGAATGAGGTCAGCTGACTACCTGAATGTACTGAATGACCAGGTTATTCCATCAATGGATTTTTTCTTCCCTATTCCAAGATGACAAGGCCAGGATTCATCAGGCTCAAATTGTGAAAGAGTGGTTCAGGGAGCATGAGACATTTTCACACATGGATTGGCCACCAGAGTCCAGACCTTAACCTCATAGAGAATCTTTGGGATGTGCTGGAGGAGGCTTTGCATAGTGGTCGGACTCTCCCATCATCAATACAAGCTCTTGATGAAAAAATTATTGCAACACTGGATGGAAATAAATCTTGTGACATTGCAGAAGCTTACTGAAACAATGCCACAACGAATGCATGCTGTAATCAAAGCTAAAGTTGGTCCAACAAAATATTAGAGTGTGTGACCTTTTTTTGTGGTGGTGACTTTTTTTTTGGCCAGGCAGTGTATATCTATCTATCTATCTATCTATCTATCTATCTATCTATCTATCTATCTATCTGTCTATCCATCTATCTATCTATCTATCTATCTATCTATATATATATATATATATATATATATATATATATATATATATATATATATGTATATATATACACATACACACATATATACATTCATACATACACATATATGTGTGTGTGTATATGTGTATATATATATATACACAAACACACACACACACACACACATATATATGTATATATATATATATATATATATATATATATATATATATTCATAGATATATAGATATATAGAGGGAGGAACAGAGAGAAAGAGTGTGTTTTTGATAAAATTAGGTAGTCACACACGGAAAGTTTTAAATTCTCAATTTAATATAAACTATAACTGAAACTAAAATTGAAAGCAGCCATAAATATATATTAGTCAGTAAAATTAGTCATTTATGCAGTGTGTTAATGAGTGTAGTGTTGTGCAAATCCAACAAAACCAAAGTAAAGCAAACCAGCTGGTGGAGGCCTGAGAGGGAGAGGGGACATAAATATGTTAGAGTGGAAGCCATTCATATATGCTGAGGCCTGACTGACTCAGGAGGACACAGTTAACTGGTTTAGTTGGACAGGTCCTTCCCTACTCTGCCCAATGGCCTCCAAGCCACAAACCAAACTCAAACAGGCAGAGAAAGGAGGACATAATGCATACAGAGATCAAAAAAGGCCAGCAGTAGTCCTGTTTAAAAGGTTCATAATGGAGGGGAAGCACAACCTCCTAGGTATGGTGATGCATATATGAAAGCAACCTGACAGGGAAAAGACATGAATAAATTGAATTACTCCACAGCAATATAGTAAATGTATGTACTCCTCTGCCAGGTTGTATTTGAAAATATACACAACATAACATATGTTTGCCTTGCAAAGCATCTTTGTCTGTGTGCTTGAATAAATCGCTGTGGAGTAACATTCCAGGGCTGGAGCCTTTTATATCTCCATTTCAACAGCAGAAACAGAGCTTGAATATCTTAAATGTCTTGCTTGTTTCTATTATTTAAGAAGATTATGAAAACACTGCAGGTATGTTCACTTACTGATAAACTTTATAAATCCCAGTCAATAATTAACAAGATTTTGATGAATTTTTCACAAATAAGGTACTGGGCTGTAACTATGGCAGATTTTACTTTGAATGACCAAACAGGAAATTAGGTATTTCAGTAGCAGCTCAACACAACTTCAAATAGAAACACAGTGTATTTAGTTTAAGTAACAGCATAGCTAGAATTGAAATCAGAGACTTATAAAGTCATCTTTCAGGCTGTAGAATATAAAGTTATGATTTTATAAATGGAATATCTCGTTTTATAAGAGGGTGGCATGATATCATTACTGCAAAGAGCAAAAAGCAAAACAAATAAACAGCTAAACTCTGGGATGTGATATTTAGGTAGTATCTCTTAGCTCGGTCACCAGGTTGCCTCTTCATTATTGATTTGGCAATAATAATGACAAGCACTTATTTTCTTGTACAGTTTTTGTCCTTTTATGGCTGCAAAGTGTCTCGGATTACTTTACAAAGTGTTTATGTAAACAGTAAAGCTGTAATACTTTGTAATGTTGATTTTAACCAGACAGAAGAAATATTTCACCTGCTAACAAAGCTATTTTCCTCTTCAGTTATGTTTCCCACACATATTGGAGAAAAGCTGCCAGAGTAGTCCTCTGTCGTGTTGAAAATCCACCGTTTGTGAGGGACTAAGCAGTGATTAGATTTGTTTGTGAAGGGTAAATCTAAAAAAAGAAAAAAAAACAGGTAGATTCAATAAAGAGAATTTGCACAGTGGGTGTAAACTTGTTATTCAATTTGGCAGCTCCAGGTAAACTGATGGACAGCCATAGATGGAATCCACCCAGCCTCTGCTCCGCTGAATAACATCCATTATTGTCCACAGCCTACTGTGAATTACCCCCTATAGGAGAGCAGGGATGGAATCATACAGTAACCATGTCATTTTCTTCAGTCTGTCCTGACACAATTACGTACAAATAAACCGATAACCGCATGCTTTGGTGTTTGTGTTTGTCCTCCGGCTTGCCGTAGGAGGAAATTAGACCATTCTTTGAGCAGGGCCTGATTAGATTTACAGTGGAGAGTGGGAATAAGACACAAGGGAAATCTAGTCGACAGAGCTCATCAACCGAACTGACTGGTGGCGAAGAAACTGCAAATTGTTTCACTCCAGCTTTGCAATAATGCTCTGAGCACATCAGCTTCACATCATGTTTATGAAAGTCATTTTAATGTTTGCATATTTCATTCAAAAAGGCTCAGACAGAAAATCCAGAATGCATTATTTATCAAAATGCAGCTTCAGTTAGAATCACGACAGCCATTATGAAGCAAAAATGTGTCTTATGAGGCTACTCCCTGCTGATTCAACAGAAAATCTGAAAATACAGCTTTAAACTAAAAACCGCTAGCTGGACCAGATGCTTTTGTTTATGAGCTCAAAACATAAATCTGTTGTAAATGTCCACACTTTTTGGGATCATTTTGGTGGCATAGAGCTGCGAAGCATGAATGCTGACAGAACCTTTTCTTGCCGAGATCAAGACAGTCTGTGTGTTACATTATTTAAGTGTAACTGCCTTCTCTCACTCAAAATATTTTTTTAATTTCAGAAACTGGAGAATATTAAAGATGCCGTTTCATTTCAAAACATTGACGCTGCTCTTGTCACACGCTTGAAAAAAAGAGGTAGAAAACCCTTTTTTAAGCTTCCTGAGGTTTTTTGTGCTTTGATCGTTTGTGTCCAGTTGATGTCTCACTCCACATCCAGGGTGCTTTATATTTTGGCTCCTCAGTGCTGTAAAATGTGTGTGTGTGCCCTTGTCAGTGTTTGGAGGTGCTCAGACAGACCATAATGATCTGGCAGGAGTCCAGGACACCACAGCACGGAGGAGACGAGCCTCTGTTACTGACACTGTAGATTGGAAAGTGGTTGTCTTCTCGCTTTATCTCATCCTTTAACAGCGTGAGCTCCTTGTGTTGCTCACAGCAGCTCAGTGTGTAAATGTGTTGTGGTTTAACCTCTGATTGTCCCAACGTATGGTCCTGAAAATTGCCTTTGAACTGGAACTGGTCCAGAGTTTAGTAAAACCCAGGAATTTGCTAAGTAATTGATTCTTGAAAGACAAATTAAAATGTGGGTGACCTGCAGGTGTTGAGGTTATTCATGCTTAGTCCAGCATGCAGGGCAACTTGAGTGCGAGCTTATGTGTACATGAGATGTGGCATTGCAACAAGGACTGAACACTCAAGCACTTTTTGTTCATGTTGAAATCTTGGATCTTTTACTGATTTTCAGAGCTGTGTAGATTCAGTAATGCCTTTGACCCTTTAGCCCTAATTTCACCACAGGAAACAGTGCACAACATGTCAGGAGTTGTTAAGTCTACATTTTGGTATCTAGATTGAGCACAATCCTGATGCAAAGCCTGACACAAAGAGAATAAACAATGTACCTTGATCATACATAGGGGGATTTTTGGAGTTAAAATGATTTAATACATTTTAAAATCAGGGTCAGTCCCCATTCCCTTTAAGTCAGGGTTGTTCAAACTTTTTTTTTTTTTTGTTACCAAGGACCAAATAAGAAAAAAAGGAAAGCTGACTGGGCCAAATGTGATATATGGCCCACCTTTGTGCATTATAGTTATGAAAACCATTTTATTCTATACAAAATATTAGAGGGAATTAGATGATCGTCCCGTCAATCACATTCATTACAAGCCAATCAGATATTGTAGTAGGCAGGTGCTACTGCTGTGATGCAAAGTGCAAAATAAAAGCTTTCCATTAATGGGTATACAAGGCAAGGAGCCAATCAAAGCTAAGGATTCAGGGCTGGGGTAGCCATTCAGATTTCAGCAAGACCTGGTAAACCCTGTTTATGTCTAGATTAGCTTCTGCTAAGGATAAGAATGATGCTATGTCATACCCTGTACTGATCACCAGTGTGACAGAGTGAGAGACAGCCATTCGCAGACACTCTCTAATTGACCTAACAAGCATTATTTGGTCCGTGGGAACAAAACAGAGTACCTGCATGAAGCCCACACATGCACAGGGAGAACATTCAGACACCACACAGAAAGGCCTGCCAGACCAGGGAGTCAAACCAGCAACCTCAGCCCCACCTGCTGCACCACTGTTCAGTCAACAACAGAAGTACTCAGCATGAGAACTGCATCTGTGTCAGCTGGAATACGTTGGCAGCTAACTTTCATTAGCATGGATGTGTTCCCAGTGATCTACCATAGTAAGACCCTTAAGTTTATCTTGCTTCAAAACACATTGAATTTTGGACCAGAGGAACATTGGCTTTAGGTGAGGTCTTCCTGATGAAGGTATGACCTGTTCCACCTCCTGAGCCACAACCCCCACAGAGGCTACAAGAGGACTTAAATACTGTGGGCGAAAATCTAAATGCAAAGAATGATTACAGCAGTGAGATCAACAAAACAGAGCTGTGTGTGGATTTGTTTATGCTGCAAGTTTGCATCCATTAGGAGTTGATGTACTTGAAGGAAACAACATTTTGCAAGAAACAAATGACTCATGAACCATTTGTACCAAGTAAACAAAACATGATCATACCTGAGCTTTGAAGGTCTTGTTTGCATGTTTCATGTGTTTTGGACAGTGTCACATCAGCAGTTTCCTTCTGTTTGCAGTCTTTTTGTGAGGTTAAATTGGCTGTGTTCGGGGGAGCTTTATGGTTATTAGACAGAGTAATCTTGGTACTTGTATGAATCTCAGTAAGGAAGATGATAATATTTCCCTAAATGTAGGAGTAACATGCTAAGTGTTAAACAGGGACAATTGTGTTGCGTTTGTTTCCTACATAGTAGGCTGACTGACGGCCCCTGGTAAGATTAGAACAGGAATCAATAAGCAGAACAATCAACAGAATCTCGAGCTTCAACTGACAGTGTGCTTTTGTTGATACTCTCCTCAGATCTGTGGTCTTTGCACCATCACACTCTAAATCTTTTCTTACAGCTCGATTAAACTGATGAGAGAACTTGTGTTTTTGCCAAATATCTTCAACACATACTCTCTCCTTTGTCTTCCTGTCTTGGGCCATTACTCACTAGTTTCCACTGTTTTTTTTTATTTCTCACCCCTCCCTCCTCTCTACTTCATCCCTGCTCCTGTTGATGACACAGGGTCACAGGAGGTCATTGAGCCCTGTTCAGAAACATAATTGAATTTCTTCTGACCATGACCTGTCATCATTAAAAGTATTTGGAGTGTTAGTTCCTGTCCTTCATTAGTGGGCTTTTGAGTGGAGTGCAGCAGGTCAGCGTGACCTTCATAAGGCTCTCTTTAGTAAAACATGACTCAACAAAGATTGCTGTTTTCCACCTCCTGTTTAAGGTTTTAAGTCATGACATTTAAATGAACCCACAATCAAAGCAAATCTTTGTTCAGTCTTTCTGGTATTAAACACTCGGTTAGAAAGTACAATCACACCTAAATGTAAAGGTTCATGCCTGTTTTCTATTTTTGTTTCTTTTCTGCTCTTTCCCTCCTTTTTCTTTGCAGACATAGAGCAGTGAATTAAGTCGTAAAGAGAGTGGGAAGTGACATGCTGTGAAGGAGCAACAGACTGCACTCCTAGAGGATTGTAGTCCTTATACATGGGACATGAACTAACCATTTGACCATCAGCCCTCAACATGCTCCTTTTGAAGCAGATATAAGTTGGACTTAAGGAAAAATGTGTTAGCCATGCATCTGCATTAACTGCTTTTTGATGAGGTGTGTTGTTGTCAATTTGTGTTATTAGTTCTGTCAAGGAGGTTATGTTTCTTTTTGCCAGGTTCTGTTTGTGTGTTTGTCTGTGTGTTTGTTTGACTGTTAGCAAGATAACGCAAAAACTACTGGATGGATTTACATGAAAATTTTATCAGAGGTGTAGTTTGGTCCAAGGAAGAAGCCATTACATTTTGGTGGTGATCCGCATATTTGTCTGGATGCAAAAAATTCCCCAAATTTGTGAAAAATCCCATAACATAACATTTGTGCCGTATTTTTAAAAAATCATATCTCTAACATCACTTTATGGATTCACTTCAAAATTCACAGGATAATATATATAATATAACTCTACCATCATGGTCAATTTCATCTGGATCCGATCCAGATTGACATCTCAAAAAACATTGACATTTATAATGGCAAATCCTATTAATTTCTCCTCGGCTCCTGTGAGGATTCCGCCACCTTTATGTCAGTATGGGAACTGTAGTTTATTTGCAAACTCGCGTCAACGTTTTTCAAGCCTATGTCACTACATTACCCAGCTTCCCTTGCAATGCCAGTGGAGGACTTCTCTACATACCGAGACTCGGCCTTCATATCGAAGCGCGTGGTGATCCAGAATTGTATCTTGGCGGAGGTCTGTGCTCTCTGAGTGCTTTTCTTGTATTAAAGTGCTATCGTCCAGTGATGGAAGGCTTGTGGCAGAAGTCTCCAGTTTTGTTTTAATGCCACTGGGTTGACCAAAAACGTCTCTGGCGCTGAAAAATGAAACCATTGTTGATGTCCAACCACTGTAGTTCCTCAACTGTCTGCTTGAAGCTGGCTGCAGAAACACTGAGAGTTAAACTGCAGCGTGTGTGGTATAGTTGAAATAAACCTGGTTCAAAATACAGCTTTATCTCAAAAAGTATTTATTCAAAGCCTCTTACTGTACAGTAGGTAATTTTCCTTTCTCCTTTTTTGTAGCGCTTATTTGATTTTCTGAAGAATTTCATAACCAGACAGCTGATGTCACTCTGGCTTTGTCCAATTCTGTCCACAGTTTACAAGGCTGACCAATAACCCAGATTTTGAGCCTTGATATGACATGTAAAACACATTTATGTATCAAAGCAACAAAAAACTAAAACTCAATTTTGGATGAAAGTTTGATTTACTAGATGACACTACTGTAAGTTAATTTTCTTGAAGGTTATAATTTTATGCCCACCTTGCCTTTTCTTGTATTGGTGAATAAAATGTCAGCTATCACGTTTCTGGAAGCCAAATTTTAATTTATTATGGAAATAAGCTTAATTTGATTTTTCCCTTAAACTTATTAGCATGCATGTTTTAAGTAAGAAAGCAGTTTAGTCCTCTTCTGTCACAGAGTGCAACTGCTGTGTTAGCTAGGCATCAGCTGAGTGCTTAAATTAGCTGTTATTTAATAGAAGCTTTAAGGCCAGAAAATGTGTTTTTTTTTTTTAACTTTAATTACTGTATGTTTGTTTTAAATCAGAGGAAAAGTGGCAAGCAGGCCAGTATCATCCAATAGCTAGAAAGGTCTTCCCCTCTCTTCTCTGTCAGTGTGTCTTTATGTTGCATGCAAACAAGCAGAAATTATTTTAAGGAACTCTTATTGTTGTCCGTTAAACCCTGAGGCTGGAGTTTATGTATTTTTACTCTCTGCCACTAAATAAAAGGACACAGATTTAAGTGTCCTTGTACTGTTACACACATCCACTCTCGCTGAAATATTCACTGTCTCTACCTCCCATCCTGTAGCTGAAGAGTTGCTTTTGGCAATGTCTGATGGTTGTAAGGGTTTGGGCTAATCCAATAAGAGGGCCCTGTTTGTAGACAAGACACTGCTAAGTTGTCAGCACGCCATGCTGCTTAAGAAATAAGAAAGCCTTCAGATGCCTGTGAGTGAGTCAGCAGTACATGCGCTGAATGGTGCCCACAGAAAATTTGTATCGCATTAATTAGACTTGTCATGGATCTAGTTAAACAGGATAAGACATAAGAAATGTATGTGAACTTGGAGCGTACAGCATCACAGCACTGTGTTGTTCTCTTCTTTGAGATCTCATTTGATTATTCAATTCTATTTCAGTATATGTGAAGCACTCTTTTATAAACCTATGTTCACCTCATACTTTGTCTTTTTGAATCCTTAGTTTGTCAATGCCAGTAAAAAAAACATGTCTTGAATTGCATAAAGCTCGAAAGAATTTTCACCACTTTTCCCATTTTTTTTTAAGTAAGCTCAAACCTTTCATTTCTTATCATCATTTCTTTATTGTTCAAGTCTCTTCTGTTGTTACTTTATAGATATTAAAATGTGTAAGTGGTCCTCTGTTTTTGAAAAACAGCTGTCAAAACAGGTTCCTCCTACCCCTTTGGTGTGGCTGCATGTGTTTGCTACAGTTCAGGTAGATTCCCATTTGTCATATGAAAAATAATGTGATATTTTCTTCCAATATGTTAAAAAAAATAAGGTCAAGAACGTGTTTAATTCTTTTATAACAAATTTTACATCTACAAGTATGCTTCAGAGTCATTCATGTATTATATTGGGTAACTAAATAGATCCTGATGTTAGTTTCTACGTATACCATGAGCTACATTCGTCTGATTTATGGATTTATATCATTACAGGAGCAAGGCTTTTGCCCTCCAGTGCTGTGCTATAATGTTTCTTGACATTTTTTCTCCATTTGAAAAGTAGTTCCCTCTGAGTCACCTGAAGTTGTACCTCAGAGGCATCAGATGTAAATAATTCATACGTAAATCAGTGCTGTGCTCTAATGTTTACTGACATGTTCCTTCTACTCGAGTAGTCTTTGCACTGAACAAACACTTGGCTCAGGGAGTGTTTTCAAACTGAGGGAGGTTAAATGTCCTCGAACACAGTGGTTCCCAAACGTTTTTCCTCTGAGCCACTTCCAGTTATACCAAAGAAAAGTCAATACCCCCCTCCCCCATATAAAGATAGATATAGACATTGCTGTGGAAAATAAACAAAATGAAGTCCAGTGTTAATTGTTTTCATGAATGAGATCACACTCAAATGGGCTTTATCACACATTCTTGTGCAATGACTTTAAAAAATATATATTTCTGATGTATCATCATTGCTTTTGACAATATATTTAAACCACATTTTGACAAACTCAGAGCTGGCAGAGACTCACCCTCTGTCATCCCCTAAGAGCCTCTGTACCAGGGTATTAGGGGATGACAGATCATCATTTTGAGGAAGACTGAGGTAAAAAACAAACTCTCATGAAGTCAGTGTCCTCAAGTCTTAAACACATTCCTGTCTTAATGAGTTAAGGATCATTGAGCAACCAGATGAACCTTTTCTGCCAGGTCGTTTCAGTTTTGTCAGATGAGGGAGGCACAGCTTTCCTTTCAATAGGCAAGGTCTCTGTTAGGGATGGGCGATATTGCATTAAAACTAAATTTCAAACATTGTCACACAAAATTTGAATTCTGATTTTGATTGACAAAAAAATCACATACTACACTGAAATCACAAAAAACAAGGTTCTTTAATTTGATCAAAATAATGTATATCAGAATGTAGACTTAATTTACCTCTATGGATCAAAGTGCATGCTGAAATTTTGTTGAATAAATATGTACAGGGTCACTTTGCAGTTTAAATGTAGGCATGCCTATATTGAAGCTGAAAGATGCGTTATTTTCAGAACCTATTAACATGAAAATTTCAGATAATTTTTGATTTGATGAAAAATCTCAAAATTTGCCTGTGTCTGGCCTAGGGCTGAACGATATGGACAAAATTTCATATCTCGATATTTATGCCAGATATCTCGATATTGATACCATACGATATCAATCAATCAATCAATCAATCTTTATTTGTATAGCGCCAATTCATAACAAGTGTTATCTCAAGACACTTTACAATAGAGCACAAAGCTCTTCATATTATGGATACACATATATGCATAGATACATATATACATATAAAAATACACATATACATATATATACAAATATATACATCCAACACCCAACATGAATCCATAAGCTATGACTACGGGTTCTGTGAAAACCAAGCATTTTTCAGAAAAATAAAAACATCATAATACAAAAGAATGTGGAAAGTGCAGTTTTAGTGCAGGGGAAATCTATTTTGTTTATATCGTTGCTTTTTGATATCAATATCTTGAATGTTCATATCTCGATATCGATACGATAACGATATATTGTTCAGCCCTAGTCTGGTCCTACCATCATAAAAAGTGTGGCAATTTTTTCTATCTCCAAACAGTGCCTCAACTTTCAAGCTGATGAGGGAAAGATGTTTACTGCTGGGGTCATATTGTGTGTATTGTGAGTATTGTGCAAAAGGAAATCTCTTTTTTATATATTTTACGTTTTCCATGACAAAAAAGTCAAAGTGATCATTTTAATCAATTTATTGCCCAGGCATCAGCTCCATATTCCATACTTTGAGCAAACATATCCAAGTGCAGAAAACATAATGTAGGTATACTTTTGTATACTTGGTCATTTGGATTACAGAAATATGGACTGGGGGTTGATAACACAAAACAGTCTTCTCCTTGTTGACAGACCAATACAACATTTTTTAAATGGATGGATGGATACAAACTTTGTTTCAGACCAGTGATTTCAATTCATAAAAAAGATGGTAACAATGTTGATCAATTAAAATACAAAGAGATATTTGCACCAGAGTTTCCAGTTACAGGAGAAATACCTTGTATCTCTTAATGTGGGTCAGTAACATTATGAGTTCATTGTCTTAATTAGTTAATTGACATATAGCTCTATGCATTATACTTCTAAGTACAGCATGGGGTCATTCTAAGTAACAAACATCTGACTTGCACTTGTTCATAGTTTGAGTAATATTCTAAGAGCTTTATTGTATGCCAGCTGTAGTGTTTTCATTTTAGCTTTACTGTAGTTACACCACAGATGAACAGCATCAGGGGGAGTTCAATAAGCTCTGAAGAGCTCTTTCCTAAAATTATTAAATTAAAAATGGTCTTGATTGCATATTAGCTTATGTGTACAGTTTACTGCACTGACGCTGCACATCCTCACCATCACTCAAATCATCCCTTATAATGTGGCCCAGATATTTGACTCTGTCCATCATGTTATACTGCTTTAAAAGTCTTTGTTTAGAAATCCATCAGATTGCTGAAAATGCACTGTTGGCTGGCCGATTAATTCAGTAAGTCACTGCTTCATAGTGATTAACAGACGTCCTGACGTTATCACATTTTCCTCCATCATCTGCCTGACAGGTACATGCTCTCACCTGCACTATGAAGGACATACATCTACCTCCTTTACCCTTCCCTCTGTCCTCATCATTCCCAGCTTAAAGGATTATTTTTCTCTACCACTTTGTGTCTTTACTGCAAACAAAATAACTGCACAAGGAAAGTCATTAAAATACAGCAAAATTAAAATTTTGTCCTGGTTTAGGCCTATTTTATTCTCAATCCAGCATCAGATGCGAATAATTCGTACATAAATCATCATAAGTGAGTCAGCAGTGGAGGTATATTCAGTTACTCTGACAGCAAGTAACAGCCTTATGAGTAATTTTGAAATACTTACTGAGTCACTAGAAAATGCAAATCTGTGCATGATATAAAGCAGTGCTATTTCAAAGTTTGTGTTGGACAAGGCGTTACATAGCCCAAAAATGTACAACAGCAAATTACTCAAACACCCACTTGGCTCCTTTCCTGCCTTCCTTCCCTCTTAATCAAAATATTGCAGAGGTTTGGCAGTAGATTTGAGTTTTCACAGTTAATGTACTGTAAGAGATGCTGACCTCTGTTCACCTCTCTCGGATAAATGGAAGTGTACACAGGTGGATGTGAGAGTGGATGTGGGAGATTAAATGCTCCGTGTAAGTGGCTGCAGTCATGATGAGCTGTTGTGTTAAAGCAGCAGCGTCTTAGGCAGACCAGTGGAGGAAGCTGAGCTTTGACAGCTTGGATAAATGACCTTTATATAAAAAGCTGTTTTGTATATGCATTAGAGAGAGTTAAGGATGATAAAATCCTACACAATAGATCACAAGCAATAGGCAGGTTTTGCTAATTTCTTTGAAAGACAGACTTGCATATCAACATTGTTAAGAGTGGGAAACTGAACCAATTTTTCTGAGAGAACACATTTACCTGAATTCCAAGCAGCTTATGTTTCGCAAGTCAGATCAGTAGCTAAATTAGTTATTACCCCTGCCAAGGAGGTTATTTTTTTTTTTTAATTAGTTTATTTGTTTGTTTGTTAACAGGATAACTCAAAAAAGTTATGAATGGAATATGATTACATTTTTTAGGATAGGTCAGAAATGGACCAAGAATCAATCGATTAGATTTTGGTGGTGATCCAAATCCAGATGCTGATCCAAGTATTTTTTTTAAAGATTTGTTAACATTGCGAAGTAGGGCAGTTTTCCAGAAATTTTAATAACTCAGTACAGAGTGGATTTTTGATAGATGTTGGTCAGGGTGCAAGTAACATTTTGGTGATCCATGTCCGGATGTGGATCCAGGAGTAATATGATGATTTCTTAACAGCGGGAGATACGGCAGTTTCCCACATTTTTGATAGCAACTCGTCTGACAATGTTGGAAATGCCTTGGTGGAGGTTTGTTCTCTCGGAGCACTTCTAGTTAGATGTTGCAACCTTCAGTAAAGAGAAAAAAAAAAATATTCCTCTAATGAAATATTTAAAGAAGCATGGATGTGGACGGGGCCAGATAGGTGGCCTAGGGATAAACAGGCCCTCCTTCCAGTTTCCTTCCACAGACCGAAAACAAATGACTTTAATTTTGCCTTAGGTGTGAGTGTGAATGGGAGCAGTTGTCTGTCTCTTGATGTGGCCCTATGATCAGCAGGTGACTGGTGGAGGGTGTACCCTGGGATAGGCTCCAGCTCCTCGTGACCCTGAAAGGGATAAGTGGTATGGAGAAAAAATGGATGGATGGATGTGTTCTCACTTAATGAATAGGGCTCCTTAAGCTTGATTTTGTTTGGCTCAGAGGCTTATCCATGTTCATTATTTTTGCTCTGATTGATGGACTCATCGACTTTGTGGTAATTTGTCAGTTCAACGCTGCTTGGTGCCCTGTTGTCAACAGTTCTGCATTCATAATGCTCTCTGCATTGCACTTGGCTTGCTTCCCCAACCCAATGGGCTTAAACTGCCCATGAAACAATTTATGACATCACACTGGTAGCTCTACTGTGGTATTGTTGGAGGAGCGATCCATTTTGGAGAAGCTACTGATGCTGTTAAAGGGGGGGAGAGGGAAAAGTCCTGATGCAGCAGACTTGTGTAGATGTTTTCTATCATGTGGATAGAGCTGTGAGCTGCAGAGCTGAATGGAGTTCAGTATTACAGATGTCTGCAGTGATTGAAAAACTGAGGAAGGAGTCTAGTGGCACACTTAGGGATAGTGGAAGGATGGCAAAAAAATAAAAAATTACCATCAGCCAAAACGAAACTAATTTAATTCAAGATTCAAGATTCAAGATTTCTTTATTGTCATTCAACTTTATACCAGCAGTACACAGTGAACGAAGTGGACGGTTCGATGCACTAAACAACACAACAGCAGCGAAGACACCCATCCACCAGGATGACCAGGTCCTCAGTTTGGACCAGTTTGGATCAAATGTTTACTTGATTAAACTATATCATGGACATTTGCCATATTCATGTTCTAAGTTAGCTTGCCAGTACTGAGCTGATGGTTTTCAGTTGCAATAAAGGAAAGTCAAACATCAATATGCTTACCTTGACGTCTTCATAAGTGAGCAGACAATCAATCAACAGCTAGTTACTTGTCTTGTAATCAAATATAAAGACAATTACAGGGATATGCAATCCAGCTCAGGTTCCTCTGTCTCTAAAGTAAACCAAGAATTGCAGCTTTACAGTTTCTCGTTATCCACAGCCCCAAATTAAGTTAACCATTAACTAGTCCACCATCCGTCCCAATGACAGCAGTAACGATCCCATCCCTGCAGAGTTAATGAGTGTCTCAGGGTGACAGTTGCAGGGCAGGGCTCTCATTTACAGTAAAGATCATTACTACATCTACATACTGTACAACAGCTGCTGTTTAAAGCAGAAATGCATGGATTCAGAGTGCATTTCCATAATTGTGGCCACACCAATCTAATGCTTATAATAGCTGTAAACAATGTGCTTGTGTTGCTAATAATGCACACATCCTGATATCTTCAAGGTTGTTCTCTACATCATTAAAAAATCTGCCTGTGCAACCAGTTAACCAATAGAAATAATGAGCAGGGCTTCATACCCACACACATTCAACCAATCAGATGGCTCGTTGGAGACAACATGCACGCTGTAGCAGAGATGAGCATTCAGGACACAGTTGAACCGAATAAATGTGTAATTCTGTAAATGCAGAGGCTCTCCCCATGTGAGTTTTCTGATTTAATTTCAGTGTGTCTGTTGTGGTTACAAACAATCTGCCTGCTCTGGTGTGAGCACTAATGAACAAAGAGAGAGAAATGAATCCGCTCAGTCAAGAAATGTATTGCCAGGCTTCAAGGTATTAGTTCTTTGTCAAGGTAATTGTACCTAGACAAAACCAGTTTTGTTTGAGACACTGGTAATAAATTTATTCAGTGGAGCCGAGCACGCTCTACTGTTTTTCCCCCTTTTCATCTTTTTGTTGAAATCTATGCTGTGCATCAGTGCTACCATGACTAAAACCAAGATTAATTGCTTTCATATCTCTGGTGTGAGATCATAAATGCAGGGACACACAGAAACACACACACACTGTCTTCATGCTAAGCATGATTTTGCACGCGGTACATTGTGTACAAATAGAAATGAATGTGCATGGATCAGAAAGAGAGCAGTCAAACTGACAGTGAGGTGTCAACGCTGCATTGCGTGAACCTCCTCTGAGCTGTAAGCAGTCATTTCTACAGTCTTCGAGTGGATTAGGAGCAACAATCAAACACGTTAAAATTGACTTGGTATGATGGACCAAAACATTATGTAATATTATCAGTTAAATGGCAATGCAAGATAAATATAATGTTGTGTTTTTAATAGTTTAAGAGATTACAAATTGTTGTTACAATATGAAAATTATGACTCTGCCTTTTTTAAACCACAACAAAAATTGAAGACTTAAGCACCCACTATTTCATACCTTTTAGTTTTGATTATCAACATTTGCAGCTAAACTCAAATACATGTCTAAATAGCAAAACATGTGTTTATTCCCTCTACACCGGTTCCATCATTTTTTCAATATTGCCCATGTATTTGTTCATTTATATCAATGCCCTCTTTTTACTCTTTTGGATCAAATATCAGTAGGCTGTAAAAAAAAAAATGAGTCCATTAGCACCAAAAAGTAAGAAGCCCCAAAAAGTCAATTGTTGGTTGCGTTTGTGTTTGTTGTGTTTGTATTCACAAAATATACCAAGCCAACACCTTCGTTATGGCTTATTAGCTGAAATATATTTGCCACATTTGTTAAAGTGATTATCAAGAAGAAGAGAACATATCTACCTTATAGTGAAATTCAGTTCTTTACACACTGTTGTTGAAATACTACACATCCATAGGCTGAAATCCACATGCACATGCACAAACAGAGACTTAGACCATGCACTAATGGAGGGATGTCAGAGGGATGGCTTGCTGCTCCCAAAGAAGCAGTACCCTGCAGTTTTAGGCTCAGTGCTTTGCTCAGTGGAACTTTGGAGGTGCCAAGGAAGTCACCAACTTCCAAAAATAGTTCGGTGGGGACTCGAACTGGCCGACCTCCAGTCCGCAACCCAAATCCTTTCAGGCTGAGCTACCACTGCCCGTAACTACAGACTGACTCTGTCAAAAATACACAAATACATTTGTAGTGTTTGGAGAAGTTACTTTGACTGTTGGTGACTTAAAATTGAACTGAGGTGTGACTGTGTGTGTGAATGGTTGTCTCTTTAATTTAACCTTGTGATTGGCTGGCAACCAGTGCTTTATGCCAGCTTGGATAAGCTTTTGCACTACCTTTTGCCCATTCTTCCATGTTGTTTGTGCCATATTCTGACCCTACCTGTGGGGTCATCTCCTGTAGCAGCCCAATTGCCTGGAGACTCAGTGTGTTGTGCATTCAGGAATGATCTTCTGCATACCTTGGTTGTAATACATGATTATTTGAGTTACTGCGGCCTTGCTGTCTTTTCGAACCACTCTTGCCATTCTCTTCTGACTTCTGGCTTCAACAAGGCATGTTTTCCAAGAGCACTGTCACTTACTGGATATTTTCTCTTTTCTTCTTTTCTGACCATTCTCTGTAAACCTTAGAGATGGTTTTGCTCCCAGTAGGTTTCAGAAATACTCTGACCAGCCCGTCTGGTCCTAACAACCATGCCACATTCTCCAAAAATCCCCTTTCTTGACCATGTCTACATACCTAATGCATTGAGTTGCTGCCATGTGATAGGCTAATTAACTATGTGTGTGAATGAGCACTTGAGCAGGTGTACTTACTTAACTGGCCATGAGTGTATATTGATGTATCTGCATATTTTCAGCCTAAAGCATCGTGCTCTGTTTTTTATCTGCACAAACACATAGCGCTAAGATGTATTTCTGCATAAACTTGATGCCTCTGATTGCTTATCCCTGCATGTCTGCATCTCTGTCCATCTGCATACAGATGATGCTGATAGAAGCTTGTCCATCCCTTGAAGGAAGCCGAGGCTTTATTTGCATGTGACATAAAAGTAGAGAGAGAGAGAGGGAGTGCAGCGGCGGCTTATTACAAAGCCAGCAGGAGGAAAAGCTGATGCATAATGCACCTCTGTGGACAGAAAACATCAGAGCAGCAAGGCCATCGGCTGCTTCTGACAACATCAATTCCACTTCCACAATCACCCAACGTGTCTGACGGCCGCGGTGAGAAGGGAAAACCCAGCAAGGGAGTGAAAGAAATCGCCCCTCTGCTGGAATATGCAATTAGTTTGGCAGCTGTAGTGACTGAACAACATCATGTGAGCAAGAGTGACTGTTTTTTTAAAAGTGGTGAGTGGGAGAGATAGAGATCGGGAGGCAAAAAAAGAGAGAAAAAGAAGGAGGGAGAGAGCAAGTGTGCAGCTCTGAGGCGTTCCATCATCCACCAAACTCATGCAGCTCCCCTCATCCCTCCCTCCGCTTAGATAGAGAGAGAGAGAGAGGGAGCAACAGAAAGAGTGAGAGAGAGAGAGTCACGCTTACAAGCCAGCGGAGAAGAGACGTCAAGAGGAGGATCCACAGAGCTAGAGAGAGAGAGAGAGAAAAAAAATCCCTCCCTCTCTCTCCTGCTGCCTCTCTTCGAGCATCCTACGGGCAGCGAGGAGCAAGAAGAGGAGCGAGGAAGGAGGATCCGTCCATCCGTCCATCTGTGCGGCTGGCAAATTTTTTTTTTCTACGCTGCTTTCCCCTTCCTTCCTTCCCTTTCCCCCCCCACGATTTTGTACTGAGGCTGTACGACGGTGGGTGGAGCGCCAGGGGGAGAGCCGCCGAGAGCTCAATCGGTGACATCGCTCCGCAGCATCAGCATCGGCTGTAGCAGCAGCTGAAGAAGAAGAAGAAGAAGAGGAAGAAGAGGAGCACCAGGATGCTTAACAACCTGACCGACACAGAGGAAGGTGACGGGGGAGCACAGAGCACGGGTGAGTGATGGGATGTGTCATGCAGTCACACTCTCACATGGAATATTCACATGAAAATGCAAGACTCACATACTGTACGCACTCCCACGCAAACACATGAACATTGGAGCACACAACACATCATGCATGATTAAGGTTTACACACGCAACCTGATGCGAGTGAGTGGCCATTGGAAGAAGTGTGAGTATGAGTGTGTGAGTGTGTGTGTTAGAGCATCGTACGGTGGTCGGCCTCCTCGCCTCCTCTGCTGCTGCTCTTACTGCAAGGCTGTTGTGACAGGAATAGTAATAGGCTCGCTCCATACCACGGATGGCGAGTGTAAGGGCATTACAGCTCCATCCACACACACACACACACACAATTGAACACACACCACATGCATGCAGAATACAGAGCAGGGCTTTCTGCTGCATGGTAACATAAATACTCCCACCACATATGGCACTCCGTGGACAGCCAGTATGGGCATGTGCACACTCACACAATTACAGATACCAAGCCACCATTGCTGCTAATCCCCAATCAACCCCCCCCCCCCCCCCCCCCAACACACACACACACAGCTGTCAAAATCAACTCTCCATCCAATCCCCCAGCGCTCAGCCCGGGTCCTCAGTCCCTGCAGGCGTTCAGGAGGGAGAAACCTGTAGGTTGTTGGTTTGTGCAGAGTGGCGATGTGAGTACTCTTGTTCAGCAGAGAGCACAAAACCAACTCAGGCCCAGAGGGGGATCCAAGCTTTTCTTTTGAGAGCAAGCAGCAAGAGGGGCACATTTTGGGGCAGTATACCCTGAATTAGGGCTGCGCAGTATTCCCAAAAAGCTTATGTTGTGATACCTTTTCTGTCTGCATATACTGTGATTTGAACAATGCAAAAAATCCAACGGGACATCAGATATGAGGTTCAGTAATGTCCATTTTTTCTTTTACTGCAGTTGAATTAAACTCATACTATATACAGTACATACGTGTGCCAGTTGCATATAACTCACACCTGCTGTGCCTGTCTGCTGCAATATTCGACTCATGCAATACCCTTTTCTAGCTTTTGGACAGCATAAACGTTAAGAATCTGTAGCGATTAGCTCAAGTTCTCAGTATCACTTGCTCAACTGTTTCTCATCAATGGCTTCCATTGAGCCCCATGTGCCTTGCAAAATCATGACATCACACCCCTGCAAGACGCAGTCAGCTCAAATGACAACCAGGGAGTCAAGGTAGTGAGATGGTGGACTGAGAAGGTTGGAAGTAATTTACACAAAATAACCTGAATAGCCCAATGCGTAATGTCTGTGGGGTGCAGGTGTGGCAGAGTGGGAAGCAACCGTGCATTTACCAGAAATTGAGGCTCTCCCCTTGTGAGGGCTCTTACTCTTTCCAAGTTTGTCCACTCTCTTCACTGTCAATTGAAGCCCAAAATGCCCAAAGAATAATCTTGAAAACAATGTTTGTAGAGGCAGCACAGCAAACCATGTGTTTGACATAGTTGACACAGGAAATCCACAGGTTTTGAAGGAAATTAAAATGAATTAGATCATATGCAGATTGAATAACAGCATTTGTTTAAGTGTAATCCTAGCAAAATCCATCCCTTCACTTAGCTGTTTCAAGTAACAAATCACAATAACTGCCTGTGTTAGTACTGTATTTTTTATAGACCCCAAAAGCTGGTGCACGTATGCACATTAATCCTCACAAGGTACGACATAGGTGAACATAGATACAAATTATGTCTTTTTTAAATAAAATAAACTAAAATGTGTAACATTTTGGCCATCTCTGAGGTATTAGGCAGCTTCTGGCCCTGTAAAGGGGTAAGGTGGGGGGGGGGGGGGGTAATCCAGGCACCACAAACTTCTTGTCTTGTGCATAGAAGTACTCCAATCATGTGGAGGAGACATATGAAACACACTAT
This sequence comes from Cetoscarus ocellatus, assembly GCA_037902135.1. Lineage (NCBI taxonomy): Eukaryota > Metazoa > Chordata > Actinopteri > Labriformes > Labridae > Cetoscarus > Cetoscarus ocellatus. The sequence continues at coordinate 1,243,653 of JBAMNC010000550.1, forward strand.
GTGGCACATAAAACTTGAAAGCACATATTATGGACTCTTGAAGACGTCTGTGTAGATTCTCATTCAACTCTTGAAGAGTTATTTATAAACTCTTTTTGTGCTGCATAATCATCGACTGTGGACAAAGCCATTGTCATCTTGATTTAATAATCAAAGAGGACTTTGGAAGACTTGAAGCCAATCCATGAATGCAACCTAACTTTGGATCAACCTACTGACAGGGTGAGGGGCTGAGTTGAGGCAGGAATTTAGGCCTCTCTGAACAATGCCGACAGAACGTGGGCCTTTAACCATGCCAATCATGACCCTAATTATCCAAACTGAAAACCCTGAATGAAATCTTAAAAAAACCCTGTTAATAAATAAATATTTAGACCAAAGATGTAGTTGATCTAGGCTGTAAATA